>CM077476.1:14846366-15446366 GCA_039654755.1 Calcarius lapponicus | reverse complement strand
TTGGGTCAAATTTGTTTTTCCATATCAAGAAAATAATAGAGAGACAACTGCACATGGGGGAGGAGAAGCCAAAGAGGAGGCTGAGCTCACATCATTTTCCCTGGGCTTTTCAGTACGCTTGGTGAACCGTGAGCAGATCAGGCACTGGGGTCTGATGTCAGTTCTCCTGCTTGATGTTGATCAGGAGAACTCAGAAGCACATGCTGTAACCCCCAGAAAGGGAACATCACTGGGGTTTGCTTTCCTAGGATCTGTCTTTTGAGGGGGAATCGCATTCTCCATCCCAGGGTCACAGCGGGGCCACAGAGCCAGGGGAGCTCAGCTGCATTGCCTGGGGGAGACAAGGATGGGCAGTGACCGCACAAGACACCAAATCCAGCTGTGAGCCCCCAGCCCTGCAAACACTTCATCCCAAAGGTCACAGAGCAGCCCTGTCCCCAGCATGTCCCTGCCACAGTCACAGCACATGGAAAGCTCCCAGAGACACTGGGGGCCTCTGCAGTGTGGAGGTGCCAGAGCTGGAGAGCAGGAGACACAAAACCAGTGCACAAAGATTTTGCCAGACTGGGGTTTTGGGAGATCATCCTTGGAACCAGATCATGTCCCATGCTTTGGAGGAAGGCAGAAAATCCTGGGATGAGTCCTGGGCTCATCCTGCTTGGAAGGAAGCATTGCCCCTGGCCTGCCCCAGCAGCCACCAATGTCAGGGCATCCCACCAGCACCTCCTTTGCTGGGAGCCATCCAGCACATCTCAGAGAAGAAGAGAAGATAGCAGAAGATGAGCAAGGCTGGTGGCACCACAGAGGTGACAGCCTGAGCAGCTCCCATGGCACCCCTCAGGGTGGTGCTGGGAAGATCCCTTCAGGTGTGGCCTGCTCTTTTGGGACCCAGTGTGAGCACAGCTCCTGGCCAGGACATGGGGACATGGGGAAGTTCCTTCAAACAACCTGGCAGCAGAAAGCCTGAGCCACCTGCCAGCCCTGCCTCTTCCACAGGCCCTTCAAAACCACAGAGCTGAGAAACCACGCGGGCAGTACGTGAGGTGATGAGGAGGAGGCAGAGGAAGGAGTGGAGGAAATGTAAGCAGTGGTGGTGAAGAGGTAGGTGACAAACCCTGTGCCCAGTGCCAGGCTGAGGCCCAGAGCCCAGAAAAAGCATGGAGAGCACAAGAAGGGGCTTGGGCTCAGCTGCAGAATGTCTGCTGGGGCTGCCTGCAGCTCCTTACTCCCTGTGGCCCTGCCTGGTGCAAGGGAGGGAGCGCTGGGCCTGAGGCAGTGATGGGCAGTGTTTGCTCAGGAGAATCCCCAGGGTCCCCACCTGGGAGCTGAGCAGAGCTGGGTGCTGCCCAGGCTCAGGGCTATGGACTGCAGGGAAGGACCTCCCCAGGGATCTCAGCCACTCCTGGAGCTCCTGCAGGAGCACAAAGGACAGCAGTGAGGACAAAGGGAGAGGTGGTTACTGTCCAGCTTGGACAGGCGCCTCTCGCCCTGCCAGTCACCTCCCCAGGGTCACAGGAAACAGGGAGAAGCCAGAACTGACCCTGTCCCTCTCCCACCATAACCCCCACAGGGAAGTACCACGAGCCTCCAGTGCAGAACCCACCCCTGAACCACTCCTATGGCTCCATCCAGCCACTGAGAGCCTGGATGCACTGGGCCTCCCATGGTTCCTGTCCCAGCACATGCTGGGAAAGGCATTTTCCAGCCAAAAGGGTGAGGAGGATGATTTCACCTCCAGCAAATCTGGCAAAGAGCTGTGTCCACAGCAGAGACTGTCAGGCAGCAGAGCAAGCAGCACCCACAGGGGATGTGGCCCCTTCCACCAGGAGATCACCCACTCCAGGGACTGCTCACACTCAACCTCCAAGGGATTGCTGTGCCCACAGCCAGCACTTTGCTGGCAGTAGCCACAGCTCCCTCCCAGCCCAGGGAACATCCTTCTGGCAACTGCACCAACCTGTGAGAATCAACAGGGCCACACACAGGTGCCTGGGTGGGAATTGAACAGGGAATTCCATTTCCTTCTGGCAGCAAGAACCAGCTCCAGCTTTGTGCAGAACCATGGACACCACGTGGGGCAACTTCAGATTTCAAAGGAGGCTTTTCACTCGAGTTGCTTTGGCGTGGTGGCCTGACCTACCCAGCACTGTGTGCCTCAGGACAGGCACACAGCACACAAACCCGTGGCATGGAAGCTTGTGGCACTGCTGGATGGAGGGAAGTTCATCACTGGGAAAACCCATGGAGGAAGAGGACAAAAAGGTGTTGGGTGATGGGATGGAGAGCAGAGAAGAGGGTTGAAGTCCAGGAGAGCAATTCAGGGTATTTCAGCAGGGAGATGAGAGGTGAGCAGCACCAGTGGGGAGAGCAGAAAGCCAAGACACCTGTGAAGGCTTCCTGTGAAGAGCCACATGATGGGCCATGCACGGAGGACAGCATAAGGTCAGAAAAGCAAGTCCTTGTCTTGGGCAGCTCAGAAACTGGTCTGAAAGTGCCTAAGCCCCTCTTGCCACCCTCTGTGGAGCTCTCATGAGTGGCCTCAGCAAACACACCCACCTGGTGTTACTGCTCCCCATCACCACTTCCCCAGTGCAAGCAGGACACTGAGCAGCCCTGGTGGTCACACAGAGGTTCTTCCTGGCACAGCTCCTGTGTCCCCTGCCCAACGCTGCCATTGTCACCTTGGCAAAGTCATTTAACCATGCCAAGCCTCAGTTTCCCCAGAGAATAATCCAGCCACATCCTAGGGTGGGCTGAAGGTGCTGAGACAGGAGAGAACTCAGGATTAATGCAGAACTATTTGGCTTCCAGCCTCACACCCCCAAAGGGATCTCCAGGGAAAACTACCCACTTCAACTCCACTTGTGCCTAACTTTCAGGGGGAAAAGAGGCCCAGAATGAGAACCATCCATTTTGTGAATTAGCCATCTCTCTGACATCCCCTCTGGACTCGGCCACCCACTTCCAGACTTTATCCATTGTTTGCTTGGACTTGTACGGGAAAAATCACATTAAGGAAAATCCTAGTTGAATCACAGACTTTGGAACAGTTGCAATGGACAATTTGACAAGGACATGGGGATTTAACATATTTTTAAAGCAAAAATATCTAATGATAATAGGCTCCACTCCTGGCTAAAAACATTATCTACTGGCATGGGGGGAATTAAAGCCATAATGCCAGCTACTATAATGTAGGCCTGGAACTCCATGCAAATATTATCCTGATCCAAGAGCTACAAAGCTCTGTTTATCCTAGTAATTAATTCTGTCTTATGTTTAGTGATACAATTAGAGAAACACTGCCATTCTGATGGGCTTGCTTCCACCAGTGCCTTTTACTATATTTACATGCCCACAATAGGCTTGGTCTCACAGAAAAGGGTGAAATTGCATTTATGGAGACAATGCCACATGCATTCCCAGAGCATTTTAGAGATGTAAAGTTAGGCTCCAAATTGCACGTTTATTGTGTGAGCACACAATGAGCTTAGATTAAATATTGACTAAAGCCAGCCTAACACCCAAAATAATGAAGATGAGCACAATAGTGTGATTTACTCCCAGCCACTAGAGAAATACACATCTGTAACATATAACATGCCCTTCCCACAGATATACTCTTTGTATTCTAGCTAGCCTTAGGCAGGAAAATTTCATTCTCATAAATTATGGATTTTCTTTCCCAACTGCCAACACATCCATATTACCAGTTGCAAAGCAAACAAATATAATAATTAAAATAATAATTTAAAAAACCATTCCCCTTACAGTGAGGAGCAGGTGCCTGGCTCCTTGAATCCTCAAAGTTGAGGCAGCAAAATGGAAGATAAACATGGCTAAAACCAGAGCATCCTTTCCCTTTTGTCCCCCAAGGTGTGGGAGCCAGCAGGGAGGTGTGGGCATGGCAGGTATCCTTTGAGAAAGTACTCCCAGCCCTAGCTGTGCTCAGAAAACTATCTGTCCTTCTCACGCCTTCCTCCTTCCCAGACTTGTGGAAGAAATTCAGGGAGAGGCAGACGTTAATAGAACAATTATGATAATAACCCAGTGCTGAGTGGGGGTAACACACACCCTTCCCAGCAGCTCGACCTCTAAATCCTCTAATACAGCACTGCTTCATTCAAGATTAAAAGAAATTGTAACCCAGCAGAGACAAAAAGACACAGGAGGCAAGGCAGGATCTCACTCGGCAGCAAAGCCCCACTCCAGTCCAGATGCAGTCATATCACTTCAGCTTCTCTGTACCATCTCCATGACAACCATGTAATTTGGATGCAATAACCACTGCCGAATTGATCTTTAAATGTAGCTTTGCTATAAAACATAATACTGAACGTGTCAGGCTCAGGATAAAGAGAGGTAGCCCCCTACCACCGAGGACTGTGATTTAAGAGCCCCTCTTTAATTTTCAGCTTCAATAATTGCGTGTGTGAGTGGATTTTAAAGGCAGGAGCAGCAAACACCATTTGTGTGTGTGTGTACGGCACGCTTTGGGGTAACACTGCCAATGAGACACCACACTGAGAGCTGGAAAAATGTGTCAGTGTATACCCGGAGAATGGGCATCTTCCCACATGCACACACACACACACACACACACACGTACGAGTCAGTCTCCAGCCTCTGAAACACACAGCTGATGCATCAAATAATCCTAATAAGCACCAAACCCAGTATAACTAAGCAAAATAGGAGGGGGGATCGATGTACAGCATGACAATGAGAGCCGGGGAGCTCGCATCGGCACTTACCCGAGCAGTGAGCTGTTTATTTTTTGGTCCCTTCACAAACGCAGCTCCCTTTTCTCTTCAACAATCCATGCAAAATAATCTGCAGTCCCACCGATGGAGGAGTGGCCCCGTCCCTCCCCCTCCACCACCTTCCTAGACCTCCCTGTTATTGGCTTCCTTCTCCCTTCTCTCCGTCTCTCCCTCGCTCGCTGGCGCTGGTTACACCTCCCAGCCTTCCCCCAAGGTGTCAAGAGACTGCTGGGGATCCAGCAGGCAGGGTGGGAGGGACGGCGAGAGGGGGAGGAGGCGGGAGGCACGGTGAATGGAGCGGGGAGAGGATGGAATAGAGCTCCGGCAGAGCCCCTGGCAGGAGCAGACCCGCCGCTGGCCGGGAGGCTCCGCTGGCCGCGCAGGAGCTGCCAGGGGTGTCCCCGGAGCGCTGGGGCTTGTCCCCCCACGGGCACCTGCAGAGCGCTGAGGGACTGCTCTGCTTCCTGCCGGCAAATCCTCACCCTGCGAACTGACACTGGCTTCACGTTTTGGGTTGGAATCCTGCCAAATGCGCTCAGTGTCTTTAACAACGGATGCGCTCCAAACACAGCCGTGCAGCACTGGGAATGCCTCGAGGACCCACCTTGGTGCACACCTCAGCACTGCAGGTTGGGCTGCTCTGGACACTCCCACCTGCTGCAGCTCCATCCCATCCCATCCCATGGATTCCACCCCACCCCCACCCTATCCCATCCCATCCCACCCCATCCCATGGATCCCATCCCATCCCACCCCATCCCACCCCATCCCATCCCATCCCACCCCATCCCATCCCATCCCATCCCATCCCATCCCATCCCATCCCACCCCATCCCATGGATCCCATCCCACCCCATCCCATCCCATCCCATCCCATCCCATCCCATCCCATCCCATCCCATCCCACCCCATCCCATGGATCCCATCCCATCCCATCCCATCCCATCCCATCCCATCCCATCCCATCCCATCCCATCCCATCCCATCCCATCCCATGGATCCAACCCCATTCCATCCCATCCTATCCCATGGATCCCATCCCATCCCATCCCATTCCATCCCATCCTATCCCATGGATCCCACCCCATCCCACCCTACCCCATCCCATCCCATCCCATGGATCCCATGCCATGCCATGGATCCCACCCCATCCCACTCTACCCCATCCCATCCCATCCCATGGATCCCACCCTACCCCATCCCATCCCATCCCATGGATCCCACCCCATCCCATCCCACCCCATCCCATCCCATCCCATGGATCCAACCCCATCCCATCCCATCCCATCCCATCCCATCCTATCCCGTGGATCCCATCCCATCCCATGGATCCCATCCCATCCCATCCCATGGATCCCATCCCATCCCATGGATCCCATGCCATCCCATGGATCCCATCCCATCCCATCCCATGGATCCCATCCCATCCCATGCCATCCCATGGATCCCATCCCATCCCATGGATCCCATCCCATCCCATGGATCCCAGGCTCCAGCAGCAGTGCTGACCATGTGCCTGCCAAGCTGCCTCCAGAGCCTCCCCCACCACGGTGGGCTGGAGCTGGTGCTGCTCACCACCACGGACACATCTCCATCCTGACAGCTCTTGCATGCAAAGGCAGTGGCTTTGTCCACAGGCTTGCCCAGGAACCTGGCTCACCAGGAGCGCTGGGGATGCAGTGTGGGGTGGACAGGAACAGGGACACAGGCTTTTCCTGCTTTAGGGCCCTTTTACCAGACTGACAGAGCAGTGGTTTAGGGGAAACCCTGTCCCTTGGCCGTCTGGTGGCTGTAATACAGTGGGGGTTTCTGTGGGTGCTCTCTGGGTCAAGTTGCCCCACTGGAGCACCAGCCAGTGGTCCCTTAGCCTGGGCCAGCTACAAGGACCCTTCCCCCAGAGCTGGCACACTCTGTGCTGGCATCACCCATGTTGGGTGACACACAGGAGCCAGGGTGTGCACCCTGACAGCTGCACAGGGATGTGGGGTCACAGGATCACAGAAGGGCTGGAGGGCACCTGAAAGACCACCTTGCTCCAGCCCAGAGCATGGGCAGGGCCACCTTCCACCAGACCAGGGTGCTCCAAGCCCCATCAAACCTCTGGGTGAGGAAGAAGAGTTTGGTGTCTGCCCCAGATCCCCCTCCTGATTCCAAGGAGAAAGCCTCTCCCTAGACCTCTGTCTCTTGGAAAACGTCTTCCAGGGGACACACATTGCTAAATGAACAGACAAATCCCTGACATCCCAAATTAAAAATACCATTACAACCTACAGCCATACATCCCAACGCTGCAGCACAGCCATCAGGTGAAATAATGTCCTGGAGCAGCTCAGCAGAATGTGGCCAGAGATCCTTCCAGCAGGGATACCCCAGCACAGCACACAGGGTTGTTTGCCAGGGATAGGATTGGTAATGAACCATGTAATGAGCCACCCTGCAGCTACACTCAGGACTCTTCCAACAAATGCAAGTGTGAGTGAAGGTTACTGTGCTGGAGAGACACAAAAATGGACCTTGTGGACACAGTCAAGAAGCTGGGCAAATCCAGATGTGGGGCTTTTAACCTCCCACAGGATCCCTTCATCAAAGAGATTCGATTAACACCATCATAAAAGTCTGTCCTGCTGCTCTTTCTGATCAACTCTAATGTATTTGTAATCAAACAATTATCAGGTTAGGGTGCTTTAACAAAAAAAAATTAAAATATAAAAGCACAATCAATATTTATCAGTCTGTTGTGCTGTTCAGTTCTGAAGGCAAGGAACAAAATCCAATTTCTGCTCAGCCAGTCCTAGGAAAGGACATTTTGCAGCATGAGAAAATGGGGTTCTAGTTTCTAAGACTATATCCACTAGTGGGTTATCAATCATTCTGCTCCTGGGAATGAGTGTATCAACAGCTGGATTGAGGGAGAAACCTCCTCTCCGCCCCTTGGCAGGGTAGTGAACCTGTGCCTGTCATTGATTGGGCATTCCCAACAGCAACGAGGCACAGAGATTTCTCCTGCTACATCTCTGTCAGGTGCCTCCAATATGTCATAATATTTTCTTCCAATTAAGAAAACTCCCAAACTACAGCGATTCTGTGTGTGCTGCTGAACTGTCTGGATTTTTTGCCACCTGTGACATGAGTTCTCTGAGGGAGAAGGAGCATCCTGAGGCAAGGACACCTTCCCTCCACACCAGCGTGAGGGGAGCCACCCCTCAAGCCCCCCAACAAGCCAAGGCACCCCCCTGTGAGCCTGCCAGGCAGTGGGGAGCTGCAGGCATGCAAGTAAACTGCCAACACCTGCATCATACAGACCATGGGAATGCTCCAGCTAGGCTGAAAGCAGAGGAGGACACTTGGAAAAAAGATGTGGTCCTGAGAGGGTTCGTGGTCCTGAGAGGGTTCATGGTCCTGCAGCCCCACAGATCCACCAAACACGAGCTCCAAGGCTGGCAGCTCCACACACTCTGCTCCCCCTTTGCTCTGGGTGGAGAAGACAGGACCACCTACCCTGCAGCCCCACAGGCTTTATTGGCTTCCCTCACCATTTAAAAAAATGCCCTAACTGCAGCTTAATGCCTTTGCTTTTGAAGTGCTGAATCCCCATTACAAGAGGTTTCCAGCCATGTCCTGCTCTCAATGCTTGCTGTGGCACACAAGGACACTTCTGGGTGCTGCTCAGCCTTCTCAGTTTTTATTATGAAACCATTGCTAGTGTTCTTTTGTACCCAGGAATGAGCGTGCTTCCATGTCCTCACACAGCTGTTTTTCTCAGGAAATCCCTTGGATTTCCCAGCTGGGATTCACTCATTTTCAGTACAAGCCACTTTGCTGGAAGCCATAATTAGGAGAAATCTGTGTGAGGGCCTTGCTGCATGCAGGTGGTGCAGGCAGGGGGATGGGGAGGGGGATAACAGCCCCTCTGCAGAATAAGGGCCAGTCCTTGAGAGCCTTTGTCTGCATTTCTCTTACACTTGAGATCAGTTCTTTGTCCTGGGTGATGTCTGTCCTTGGAGGTAAGGTGTGGTTGGAAAGCCCACACCTGGAATTTCTGCACCCAGCTGGGCTCTCACAGGTGTTAGGCAGAAGGCAGCTGCACCAAACACCTCACCCTGAGACAAACTGTCCAACAGCAAACTGACCCCCAGGTGAAGCAACTCCAGCGCCAGGAGCTGCACCTCAATACTGTGTCTGGGGTCACCATTGGCTCTTCCTACACAGAAAAACCCAGTGCCTTCAAGAATGTTCCCCTGGGAGCTTTTCTTTCCTCCCAGGCTGTGATCAGTTTCTCTTGTAACCTCCTCCTGCATATAAACTCAAGTGAAACTTGTTTAGGGCTCCGTAGGGGTCTGGTTTTCCACACCACAGTTCGTCCTCTGAGCTCCTCAATAATGTTCTGGCTGCTGGGCCAGGAGTCAGAGCTGAGTGCCAGCCTGGCCAGGACAGCCCTCTGGAAGTCCCAAGGACAATGTGCACTAATCTCCTGTGCAGGGATTAGTCACCTCCCTTGCCCACACTAAAGAAATCTCCATGTGCCATGGAGGATTTTGATTCCCTGCCCAGTGTAGGCACTTCTGCCTGGGAAATCCCAGCCTGGAATATGGGAGTCATCATTCCTGGCATTTCAGGTTTTGGCAGGAGGTAAGATTGATGGTGCTGGATGAGCACTCTGCTCACTCTCCATCTTCCTTCATGGGAACTTTCAAATGAGTCACTGTCCTCCAAAACAGCATCCTTCCTCTGCCCACGAGGGTTTCTGAGTGTATGAATTTGCACTTGTCTTCCTGAGAGCCCACTGCTGACACAAAATCAGCTCCCCAAGCAGACCTGACCACTCAGAGCATCTGACTTGTCCTAATTTCAGTAACACTTAGTGTATGAAAACTGTATCCTCAGCAGCTGATGAGAGTGAGCAGGTCCTTGGAGGTCCCACAGGGAGTCTGGTGTTCTTCTGACTACAAGGGCTCTGCAGCATCTCTTCCATCTTTTATTGTACCCCAGTGCCAGGAGTCTCCCCCTCTCTGCCATCCATCACCTCACCTAAACAAATGCCATCCTATTTTGTTGGCCTAACTTCACAGAATCACAGGATGGACTGGGTTGGGAAGGACTTTAAGGGAAGGACTAATCAGTTCCACTCCCTGCCATGGGACAGCTTCCATAATCCAGGTTGCTCTGAGTCCAACCTGGCCCTGGGCACTTCCAGGGATGGGGCAGCCACAGCTTCTCTGGGCACACCCTCCCCCAACACCCCCAACACTCAGGTACTGACATACATGAAACCATTCAAGGGAGTTTTCTAGTCCTAGACATGTACAAACATTTCAATTTACCAGCTGCCATTTAATGTGCTGCCTGGTCACTGCTGGAGCCAGCATCTTTCCATCCCCTCAGTAGGGTATGGACCCATCAGGCTGCTCTTCTCCAGAGCTATGAAGCTTTGACTGGACACCTTTTTTTTTTTTTCAGTATCAGAGCAGAGTCTTTGCCAGCTTCATGTAAAACCAATATGCAGCATTTCTTTTCTTCCTGACATACATACATATAAACACACACACATGCACATTCCCTAATCGTCCTTAATGCCACCAAACATAATTTTCATTGACTGCTCTTCCAGATTAGCCTTCCAGGTCTCTGCATTATGTAACAGTTAATTCATTGCTTTTGTTACCAAATCCCTTCCTTTCCTGTTTGGTGTTATTATTTCTGATTTTATCTTCCTTAACAATGATAGATTCTTAGCTAAGAATATCTTCAATGGCTGCAGAACTGTGTGCATGCTGTGGAGGAGACAACATCTATCAAAGTTTTCTTAAAACAACCCTCATTTAGAACACACATTATTTTTTCTCGTTTTTTCCTCCAATCGTTTCTTGTTTGTAATTGTTCCCAGCTTAGGAAAATTGACCACTTTCAAATGCCTTGCATACATATTATCAATTTAGGATCACATTCTGCTCAGAACAAATGCAATTAGGGCATTTAAGCAACCATTAATTCTGAGTTCAGTAATCAATTCACCTTTATCTGTCCAACTGAGGCCTGATCCAGAATCACACCAAATTCACTGCAATACTTTGGTAACAGAAAATTATCATCTGTCATTTTTGGAAACCGTGGGGCTGCACATTGGCAGCAGCACGAGTCCTTCAGCATCTACCCCTGAGGCTGAAAAGCTGTTCTGGGAACATGGATTTTCTTTCACTTTGTTATGAAGCTGTTTAGGGAAGCTGTTTGTCCATCCCCTGGTTCGATCCAGCACTCTGCAGGGATCCATCTGCTGATCCACCCCAGCCTGAGTGCAAGGGCAGCCCTTGGTGGAATATTGGGATCAGTTCTGCCTCCAGCTCTGGGGTCCCAGCACAGGAAGGACGTGGAGCTGTTGGAGCAACCCCAGAGGAGGCACCAAGATGATCAAGGGGATGGAGCAGCTCTGCTGTGAGGGTTGGGTTTGTTCAGCCTGGAGAAGAGAAGGTTTTGGGGTGACCTCATTGTGGCCTTCCAGCCCTTGAAGCTTCTCCAAGAGAGCTGCAGAGGGATTTTAGAGGGTGTGAGGACTGATTTTGCTGGTGTGAGCAGGTTCTGGAGCACTGATGTGAAGGGGCAGAGAGCAAAGGAAGGAAATTTTGCTGTTACCTGAGACAATCCAAGACAGAGAAAGTGAGGATGCTTCAGCTGTGAGAACAGAGGCCCTGGATCTGCCAGGCCAAGGATTTCTCAGCCTGTAGGGTTAGGTACAGTGAGCAAGGGCAGCAGAAAACTCAGGCCAAGGTACTGGGGAGCACTGACTCTCACTGGAGGTGCTGGCCCATCTACCCTCACCTTTAAGGCTCATTGTCTGTCTGAGTCCAACCTAGAGGCCAGGCCCTCTGATTTTTGAAAGACTTGGGATAGGGAAAGAAGGATTAGAAAGGATTAAACCTGATTTCAATTATATTCATAGAAACACAGGATGGTTTGTGTTGGTAGGGATCTTAAAGCTTTTCTTGTTCCACTCCCTGCCATGGCCAGGGACACCTTCCACTAAACCAGGTTGCTCAGAGCCCTGTCCAACCTGACCTCAAACACTTCCAGGGATGGAGTTTTAGCAACTTCTCTATTGTCTATAAAACAATCCAAAAAATGTTGATAAACAGACATTTTCAGATGATGGAAAAGGGAATTCAAATGATCTGATGTTCCCTTTAAGCTCAGCAGTCAGGTCCGGGCAGGGAGAAATGTGGGACAGAAACACAGGGGCCCTGGGGCTCCCACACCTGGGCTGCAGGGGGACAATTAGCAGTGATGAGGTTTTACATAAGCAGAATCCCAGCATCTTCTTTGCTCTGAGTGTTCCTGAGCTGCCAGAATGGGTTCAATAAGAGGGACATTTTGGGATGTTGATGGAGAGATGACACAGATGCCAATGAGCTACCATTAGCTCTGTGTGCCCTTAGGACATTGCAGCATTTAGTCTTGTGGAAATGACCACTGGAACTGGGACAGGAGCAGGAAGGGTGAGGCTGAAGCTGTTACAGACACCCAACAGCACTAATGGCACTGCAAGGGGCAAAGAGCAAATTATTCAGTGGCTGGGCTGGGAGAACAGACCAAAACTATTTCAGATAAAGCAATTAGCTACAGCCCAGTGTTTCACCTCTTTGAGCTGGGGGTCAGGGCAAGATAGTGATCTTCTGTAAGCAGGGAGATGAAAAACAGTTTGACAATTTAGGAAAAAATCGATTTCAGCAAACTATCAGAAGACCATTCACAATGAAGAACTACAACTGCAACTTCTATGAGATGATTTTTTTTCCCTGTATGGAACTCCAGCAGGAACCTGTGAACTTCTTGAGCCAACAAAATATTGCAAAAAAAACACTTCTTAATTTTTTTTTCATTCATTTCACTTCCAGATATTTGTCTTCTGCTCTACCTGAGCTGAATTTCTCTGAGGCACCACCAAGGGAGAGTTTACTACATGAGGACTGAGAAGGAAGCTGAGGTAGGTCTGGAAAGGCTGCATGGGCACATCTGCTGTTGCATCACTGATGGCATCAAGGGCACAGACATAACCAAGCTTCCTTTCTCCATCCTTCCAGCCATTTACAGCTAATCTCACCAGGGCTCGAGTTTTTGCAGCCTCTGGATCACGGGATAGGTTTCCCATGGAGCTGGTGCCCCTGGGGCTGCTCCTCACCAAGGCACAGAGGATGGAACTGTGTTTCCAGAGTTTATCCCTCCTCAGCCACAGGCCAGGAGGGACTGAGATGCAGTTAAGTAGTTCCCAAACCTGCACTACTTTTTAGCTCAATTTCCATTTCCTAAACCCCTGCTGACGTCTGTCTAAATAATCATTATCTCCACAACCACGCTGAGTTTTAGCTTTGCTGAGCATCTCACAGCAGATTTGGAGCTTTGGAAAGGATGCTGAGCTTAAGAAGCTGCTGCTCTGTGTGTCTGTCCCATCTCACTGGCTGTTTTTGCCAATGCACACACAAACACACACCCTACGTGGATGTGTGCTCTCTTTCATGTGAGCTGCCTAAGTGGGTACTTGCTGTCAGATCTTCCAAGCCACAGCACATTTTTAATCAGTCAGATAATTCAATCATTCATTTCAGACCTGCTCTGCACAGCTGTCATTTGCAAGCATCAAAGCTTCTCTGTCAAAAAAACCACACAGGCTGGGGGCTCATTCAGGCATTGCTGTTTCAAAGTGCTGAGGGGGGTGCAAAGGAAAAGAACCAACAGGATGGATTAAATGAACTTATTAGAAATACTTCTGAAGCTACCACCCAACCATCCTCAGCAGACAACAATGGCACGGCACAAGGGCAGCTCAGGCATCTGCAGGATTTGTGAGGTATTTGCAAATCTCACTCTTACACTGCAGAGTGGGGAGAATGGAGGCGGGGGGTGTCACATGAAGCTTCCTGCCTGAGATGCTCAAAGCCACCGAATGGGATTTGGATGTCTGGTTCTCATTAAAATTAATGGAAATTGGGTGCCCAGACCTACAGGCAGCTTTCAAAAGCTGAGTCTCCATTTATAATTAATGTTCCCAACAGAATGACTAAATATTTATACAATAGTTCACATTATATGCAAAGTGGGAAAGGTGCCTCTTGGAAGATCAGGGACCCAGAGAAGGAGGATCTGATGGAGTGTCAGGCTTAATCCACGTTGTCTCTTGTTTAAAGCTCTTCTACTTGCAAATCTCCAGCAGCTCCCATTGGATGAGCACCCGGGTGGTAGCTCAGCAACGATGAAGTTCTCAGGCTACAATGCAGCAAATTAAAATGGCAGATTAACAGCTTTCCTGGGTTCTTTTTCTCTCCCTCCTCACAGCTCTGACTTCCTTCATCAGCTCACTTCATCTCTGCAAATCCCAATTTCCAGTATGAAAACTGCTCAGTGCTGTTGTAAGAGTGCAGTGGAGCTCAAGCCATGTGCACTGCCCTGGTCACAGGTGCTGTAGGTGGGAGAAGCCAAGGAAAAGTGACACTGATGTGCCCCCAGGGATTAGCAGAGCCATGGCTGGATCTGCTTCGCTGCATTTTCTCTGGAGGGATGGAGTAATTCAGGGTGCAAAGCTGGGGCTTGGACTCTGAGGGTGTTTGGGGACCGCCCCTGTGATCTGGGGTAAAAGCTTGGCACTCCTGCAGGAAAAGTTCAAGGGAAACAAGTCCTGTCCTGGTTTGTCTGTCCCTGGAGGAAACCCTTCTTCAGCTGGACCATCTCTAAATCTGCCCCAGCTGATGCACTGAGAGGGTGTCCATGGGAGCTTGGGCCCAGCAGCTTCAGGTCCCCGCTCAGATACTGGGCTGGGCTCAAGACAAACACTTAGGATGGGCTTGATGATCACAGTGGTTTACAGTGCCTTAATCGAGGAGATTCAATTTCTCCAGCCTTTGAAAATCAGCCTTTTAACTTTATTCTTCCTTACTTTTCTATTCTTCTCACCTAAAGCCACCAGATGGAGAAGCTCTGGTGACTCAGGGAATATGGAGACAGCTCCAGTCTGCTCCTCTCTTGGACATCTCTGGGTTTGTCAAGGCCTGACAAATGTACTGAGAGCTGACATCTGTAGGTCTCCAGCTTCACTGAAAGGACACAGAACTCAGCCAAAGGACAAGTCATGTGCTCTGTGTCCATGGACAAACACCCTCTGCTACAAAGGGTTTATTCCCACCGTTGCAGACATCTTTTATGAAAAATCCTTTCCTTTGGATTTTTCCTCCTGAGAAGCTGAGAGGCCTCAGAAAGAAATGTAAACAATGGTTATCTGCTGCTGTGGAATGCAACAGGTGCATCTGTGATTGGCCCATATTGGTTGTTTCTAATTAATGGCCAATCACAGTCAGCTGGCTCGGACAGAGAGTCCAAGCCACAAACCTTTGTTATGATTCTTTCCTATTCTATTCTAAGCTAGCTTTCTGATGAAATCCTTTCTTCTATTCTTTTAGTATAGTTTTAATATAATATATATAATAAAATAATAAATCAGCCTTCTGAAACATGGAGTGAGATCCTCATCTCTTCCCTCATCCTCAGACCCCTGTGAACACCGTCACACTCCCACCCTTTAGCTTCTGGTCAGCTGGCTCTCCTCTGCTCCCCTGGATATATCAGTAGCTCATGTTGCCTTTCCATGTGTCCTTGGGTGCCCTACACAGGTCTGGCTCTGTTCTCCTGGCCCTCCTGACCATATCTCGCAGCACAACATGGGCCATGTTTTGTTTCAAGGCTGGCCTAGCGCAGCTACACAAAGCTGTGTCATGGAATCACAGAACATGCTGAATTGGAAGGGACCCACAAGGATCATCCAGTCCAGCTCCTGGCCCTGCACAGACACCCCAACAATCCCCCCTGTGCCACTGTCCAAACACTCCTGGAGCTCTGGCAGCCTGGGGGCCATGACCACTCCCTGGGGAGCCTGGTCAGTGTCTGGTCTTCTCTGAACCTTTGATATCCAGCCTGACCCTCCCAATGCAGCTCCAGCCATTCCCTTGGGTTCTGTCACTGTCCTTGGTGCTGCCCCTCTGCTTTCCCTCATGAGGAAACTGCAGGCTGCCTTGAGGTCTCCCCTCAGCCTCTTCTGCTTCAGGCTGAAGAAGCCAAATGCCCTCAGCAGTCACCCATGGCATGGAAGTGAACATGAGCTGCAGCCACATCCCCTGAACCCCACAGCCTGTGGGGCAGGGCAAAGGGGAGACAAGACACCATTCCTCAATGAAACCATGGCCAGTCTGTGTGGCATGGCACATCCACTGCTCCATGGTTTGTTCCCTAGTGAAACAGTCAGCTTGGCAAGACAAAAATAAATGCAAATTCAAGGCTTAGAGCTGTTGTCCCCAGATAAGAAGCCAGGAGAGCATCAAGGACACATAAAGAACAAAACAGCTTAATTTTCCCAGTGAATACCTGTCTGCTTATTTTTTAATTAAACAACAGCTGGGTGTAGACTTGTGAGACAGCAGAGGGATCCCAAGACAGAGGAGATTAGGTGATCTACACATGTGAGGATGTAAACCCTTCCTAGCACGGAGAGCGTGGCAGCTGAGCCTGGCAGAATCTGCTCCATCACTGAACCCTTCACTGCAACAAGCTTCTGCAAAGGCTCCCTCATTTTTTGAGCATTTAAACCCAGAAGCAATTTCATACTCTGAATCACAGCCAATACTCCATCCTGTCAAACAAACAGGGGTCATGGGCAGGCATTTTAGGAGCAGGCTGGAGAAACCTCTGCTGGCAGTGGCCTACAAAAGAACTGGTCCCATCTTCAGGCATGAACATGGACTAGGCTATCTCTGAAAGTGCCTGCCAGCCCCCTGCAGATCTGTCACTTGTTGATAGATGTGTAGGTAAAAGTCTGAAGGTTTGTATTTACTTATCACACAGCCTCAGGAAGAGATTTCCCCATCCAGAGATGCCTCAGGCCTTGGCCATGGAGGGAGGGCTGAGAACCCTGGCAGAACCTTGGCCTTGCTCCCAAGGAGCCAAGCCTGCATCCCTGCGGCATGAAAGAGGCTACAGAGGAAAGACGGACCAAGGGCTCAAACTGCTCAGCCCAGTAATGCCCCAGACCCCAAACCAATGATCCAACCACCATCCTGAGCCACAGACAGGAATCACAGAATTACAGAAGGGTTTATGTTGGAGGGACCTTAAAGATCAGCCAGTCCAACCCCCTGCCATGGGCAGGACACCTTCCACTATCCAGGGTACTCCAGGCCCCATCCAGCCTGTCCTGGGACACTTCCAGGGATGGGGCAGCCACAGCTGCTCTGGGCAAACTGTGCCAGGGCCTCAGCACCCCTCAGGGAAGAATTTCTTCCCAATATCCCATCTATCCCTGCCCTCTGGCAGTGGAAGCCATTCCCTGTGTCCTGTCCCTCCATCCCTTGTCCCCAGTCCCTCTCCAGCTCTCCTGGAGCCCCTTCAGGCCCTGGAAGGGGCTCTGAGCTCTCCCTGGAGCTTCTCCTCTCCAGGTGAGCACCCCCAGCTCTCCCAGCCTGGCTCCAGGGCACAGGGGCTGCAGCCCCTGGAGCCCCCATGCTGGGAACAGAGCTGTGCTCCCAGGGAGAGCTGTGCAGGCTGCTGCTCTGCCAGACTGCCCTAGATTGGAGTGGGTAAGCTCCTTTCTGAAGGAAGATAATTGCTCTATTTTAAACTAAGTGGTTCAAGGAGAAAAACACAGGTAAGAGGGCCCAATGCTGTGAGCCTGGGGTGGGAAACAGGAGAGTGCAAGGGAGAGCAGCTGCACAGCTGCTTTGCTGGATGGTGAAAGTGATGCATGAAAAGCACCAGTCAGGCTGTCACCGTGTCCCCAGCCCAGCCAAACCAGTGCTGCTGGAGAGAGCAGAGACCAAGCTGGTTGGTGCCTCTACTTGGAGTCCTGAGCTGCAAGGCTAAACGTCCCTAAAATCCAAAAGGGAAAAGTCCCAGATGGAACAAAGGTCCTCTGTCTCCTCTCATCTGTCCCTTCTTCACCTGCAAGTTCGGGTTTTGTGGCCATAAAGAAGATCCCCAGAACATTCTGGCTCAGCCCTTTAGGCCAGGTCTGAGAGCTGGCATTGAGCTGATTCCTCAGGTTTTAGCTTTTATATCTTTCAGATTCTGTGCTGCTTTAGTGTGTGGGTCTGGGCTTCATATGAGGGGATGATGAGCTCCCTGCACAGAGCAGGGAGACAAAACAATTCCTGCTCTAGCTGGGAACCAGGGACAAATGATCCAAATCTCAGCCCCAAGAGCACAAACAACGTGGGCTGAAGCGAGAAAACAAGGATGGGACTGCATGGGCTGGAGCTGTAATTGGACAATGAACTCCAATATGCAAATGGAGCAGAACTGATCAAAGTGTGAGACCCCAGGACAGGTTGCCCATTTTTTTGTGACCATTTGGGTTGTGCTGCCCAAGGTGGATCCATTGAGGCCTCAAAAAATCCCTACTTTATTCTTAAGCTCTGTCTAGTCTCTGTTGTAGGCCAGCCTTCACAAGGCATCAGAGCAGCCTGGCCACACAGAGGAACAGCCCCCACCATGGGGACAGCCCCACAATGGGGACAGCTCCACCACTGGGACAGCCCCACAATGGGGACAGCCCCAACAATGGGGACAGCCCCAACAATGGGGACAGCCCCAACAATGGGGACAGCCCCACCAATGGGGACAGCCCCAACAATGGGGACAGCCCCAACAATGGGGACAGCTCCAACAATGGGGACAGCTCCACCATGGGGACAGCCCCAACAATGGGGACAGCTCCCACCGCGGGGACAACACCACAATGGGGACAGCCCCCACCACGGGGACAGCTCCCACCACGGGGACAGCCCCAACAATGGGGACAGCCCCCACCATGGGGACAGCCCCACCACGGGGACAGCCCCCAAAATGGGGACAGCTCCCCTGGAAGCTTCTGCAGGGAAAGCAGTGGCTGCTTTGGCAAACCATCTCCCAGAGCAAAGGCCAACAAATGGGAGCAGACAACAACAGAGCCATTAATAAGGGCAAGCCTGGCATGCTCCTGGACCCCCTCTCCGCTGTGATCAGAGGTTTCAACAGGCAAGCACAGAAGAGGCCTCTTCAGCAGAGTTTTGTCTTTTGCTGCTTAAAATTCCACGGCTCCCCTTTCCAAGTGGGCAGGGAAGAAACAGTTTTTGTACGTTCCCAGCCCACCCCCCTGGTCCCCATTTGTATGGAGGAAGCTCTGGCTGGAACCTGGCAGGCTCTGGGCTGCATGGGAAGGACACCAAGAGGCTTGAAGGATGTGTCAGCTGACTCCCAGGGCCAGCACTGGCCTGGTAGGGACAGGTCCTCTCTGAAGGTCACTTGGAGGGAGGTCAGAGAGACACATTTGATGCTCAGCAGCATTTTTTGCACCAGGATCAGCCTGTGAACAGCCCCAGCTTCCCCCAGATGGGCATCCTTGCTGCTTCTCCCCTCCTCTCTGCACAGGGCAGAGCCATGCTGCTGGCAGGTCTGCTGCTCATCCATCCACACACGAAGAAATGTGCACTGGGTGAGCACAGCCATGGCTTGCCTTCAGGCAGCATCTCAAGACAATGACGTCAAACCCATTTTTGGGGGACCCTGTGACCTGGAAACAACAGTGGAAGCACTCAGCTGGCCCCTCATACAGGACCTGAATATTATTTGTGCAAAATGTTGCTTTCAAGCCGAGGCTGGCTGCCCTGTCTCGTCTGAGAGCCATTTGCTGTCATGTCTGGTCAGAGTTAAGGTTACTGAGAACGTTCATGACACATTTTCTCTCACAGACAGCCAAGGCCCCTCTTCTGCACAACAAGAACCCAGAAGAAGCAGAAGGATGCAATAAGTGGCCTGCAAAGCTTTGTTCCACTTAAAATAGTTTTGCAGCTGAGAACGCACAGCTGTAACTTAGCACGAGTGTCTGGAGAAGAGCAGTCCTCAGGCCTTGCCTGGGTCACCTCCATCCTGTCTGTGGCTCCCTGCAGCCCCTGCTTCCAGCTGCCAGCCTCAGCTGGCCAAGCTGCAGAGCCAGAATTGAGGGATCACAGAAGAGTTTGGGTTGAGAGGGACCTTGAGGGTCTTCTTCTACCCCATTCCATAGGCAGGGACACCTTCCACTGTCCCAGGCTGCTCCAAGCCCCCTCCAACCTGGCCTTGAGCAGTTCCAGGGATCCAAGGGCAGCCACAGCTTCTCTGGGCAACCTCAGCCAGGGCCTCCCCACCCTCACAGGGAAGAATTTCTTCCTGATATCTAATTTAAACCTGCTCTGTCAGTTTGAAGCCTTTCCCCCTGTCCTGTCACTGCAGGCCCTTGCCCAAGGTCCCTCTGCAGCTCTCTGGCAGCCACTGCAGTACTGAGAGGCCACAGCAAGGTCACACTGGAGCCTTCCCTTTGCCAGGCTGAACAATCCCAGTTCTCTCAGCCTTTCCTCATACAGGAGGTGTTTCTCTCCTGTGAGACACAAGGGACTCTCTGCTGTCAAGCCACCCCTTCCCTGCCTGTGGCCTGCAGCCCCTCTGTCACAGCAGCTCATCCTGTGAGCCTTATCTTGGCCACACTCAGCCCTTTGTCTCTCAGGATGGGCTCAGAGCTCTCCAAAGCCAACCAAGCGGGTCCATCCCCTCATTAACTCACAGGGCCTGTCTGCCTTGATTAGATTGTGCTGACTCTGCTTGCACATCACACTTGCTGCTCTAGATGCAGGGACACTGGGGCATTTCCAGCTGGGACACAGACAAAAGGAGGAGATAGCAGAGCCTTGGTTACCACCAGAGCAATTCAGGACAAATAATTAGAGGCTTTCATGGCTAATTGGATCTGTACTGTCAATCCAGGACAGGAGATGCCTTAACCCACACTGCCTGCCTGAGATTGCTAAGCAGGCCAGAAATAAACTGCAGCGCTGGTCCAAAGCTCATCAGCCTCCAGCTTCCACCCTGTGTGCTCCCTGCCAGCCCTGCTACAGCCCAGCACGTCCAACAGGGCTCTCCAGCTCCCCTGCCCTTTTCCACAGCCTCCCAGCCCTGCCAGGACACCTGGAGTCCACCTGGGCCAGCCGAGAGGCCTCTGACACACTGACCTCAGTGTCTCATGGCTGGCTGGAACAAGAAGCTGCAGTTTTCAAGCTGAAGTCAAAGGGTGAGTGAAGAAGAGGTTGGGAAGAGGCAGAGGCAGAGATCAGGGCTAGCAGGGGCTGGCAGCCCAAGGTGTTTCCCAAGAAAGGCTTGTGAGCTGGCAGTACCCAGAACTAAACCTGCTTGTCTGCAGCTACAGGACAAGGCTCCATTCCCATTTCCCTGAGAGTGAGCTCAGTCCTTTCCTTCTCTGCCCAAACCTGCCTTCCAGATCCTGGGAGTGCTGGTGCTTGAACATAAGACACACAAACAAGAACAAACCTTCCCCTGACTGCCAGGCACCCAGACCCTTCCCCTGAGCACCTGATGATCTTCAGGGAGCCTGAGCTCATGGCCTGTGTGCAAGGCTGGGGGCTGTGCAAGGGAACACAGCAGAGAGAAATGGCTTGTGCTGCTGGGGACCACAACCTGCACAGCCTCTGCCAGGGGAAAGCCTGGCACGGGACACATAGGAAGGCAAAGTCACAGAAAGGACAGGGCCGGGCAAAAAATAGAATAACCTACTTGAAAGTAGGACAACATCCCTAAAGAGCAGGACATCTGGTCACTGCAGCAGGAGCAGCAAATGCAGAGCAGGCAGCTTGGCCACGCACATCTCACCTGATGGAGACAGTGCAGATGTGTGGTGTGCCCAGGCAAACAGCTGGAATGTGCAGACTCCCCAAGCAGAGCAAAGCAGAGCAGCTCTCAGTGTCTCTGAGATGACTCCTAAACTTGCTGCTGCCAGTCAGTCTGTCTGTCCTGCCCAGAGCAGTGTCCCACCCCCAGGAGCCTGTGGGATGTGTGCCCAAACCAGCAGCTGATCCCTTCTGTCCGATTTGCTAAACACGGGGTTCTGCAAGAAATGATCACCAGAAAGACAAAACAGAAGGAGATTCCCCATGTGCCAGGCCACGGACATGCCAAACATGTTTAGTGCTCCCTGCTCCAAGGCCATCCCTCCCCTGGTTCCAGCCCACCCTCCTCTGCTGCACTCCCTGGCCCCAGCCAGCCCAGCAGAGCCCAGCTCAGAAAGGACAAGGTTAAGGAGTGATTAAATTCATCACTGAGATTGTATTAGCACCTTCACAAGCTCCACAGCCTCAGGCTGCAGCCAGGCCAGGCAGGATGGGTGTTTTGGAAGGAAATATGAAAGTGCAGGTAGGGGGCTCATCAAAGGAGCCCCGGTGCTCCTTGCAGAGAGGAGTTAACAGCACATCACTGCTCCTGAGCCAGTTCCCTGCCCAGCCTTGGCAGGACAGGCAGTTTTCTTGGCTTAGGACCCTGTGCTGGAACGGAAACCCAGAGATCAGGTCTCAGGACACCATTCAAAGCCCTGCTCCTTGTTCCTGCTCTCAAAGGAGGCAGTAGGAAACCATCCAGGTCCCTTTCCAGAAAGCTTTAAGCCTCTCCCCTCCAGAGGAAGGTCTCCCTGCCAGGTGTGTAAACTCAGACTTGCCAAAAGCAGCCTTGAGTGAGGCAGCCTTGAGGTGAGGAGTGACCCCAGCATCCCCCTCAGCTCAGGTGAGTGTCTCTGGACTAACTGATGGCTGAGCCCACCCTGAGACAAGCCAGAGAGATCACTGTGCCAGGATCCCCATGTCAGACCCCTTTAAATCTGTCCCCCACCATGCCCTTTTGCCTGCCCTGCAGGGAGTTGAGGAGCTCAGCCCCTCACTTCAAGCTGGGGGGTCTGCACACCAGCCTAGAACAGAGCTGAGAGGTGAAGAAAGGTCCCTCCAGTCTTTGCTAGGGCTGCTACAGTGGCTTTCAGAGAGGAAAAGGCTTTTTGGGGTAGGAGGAGGGATCAGGCAGAGCAGGTTGAGGGGGCAGGGAAGCAGGAGGATGCTCTGCCTTGCCCTGTGCTGGGGCAGTGTCACAGCCCTTGCCCAGGAAGAGCAGTGTGGGATAGGCAGAGCTGGGGCTGCTTGAAGCCCAGGGCTGACAAAAAACACAGGGGGAGACCACAGCCTCCAGCCCAGGGCTGCCTGGGTCCCATTTCTGGGGTCAGGGTTGATGCCTTTGGGCTCCCAGCAGTGAAGTTCAGTTTTCAGCCGCAGGGTGCAGGCACAGCTGGCTCTGAGCTCTCTGCAGGGACACAGCCTGGCTGTTCACAGCCACTCACCACCTCAGCAGCCCAGGAAACAACCCAGAACCTCCCTCACACTTAACCAGTAGCCCTGTTCCTGCCACACCGCTGCCAGCTGCTGCCAGGAAGAGAGAACCAAAAGCGTTCCCCATGGGACAATGAATTTTTAACTCAGATTGTCTTTCCTCCCATGCAAAGGCATTTCAACAGAGGAATCACCTCAAACTCACAAAGAACTTAATTCTGATGTGACCAACATTTTCCTTTCATTAAAAAAAGATATTTCGGAAAAGCAACCTCATTGATCAAACATTCTAATTCCCAGCCTGCCCTCTATCTCCCCCAAGGTAGATCTGCAAAGGTGGCAGCAGATCAGCTCCACTCTGATCCAAACTACCCACACTGGGCTGGAGGCTGAGGACACCCCATGGCACCAGAAGGCTGCTCCTCACAGCAAGAGCTGCCCATCCCACAGACACAGCAGCCCATGCCTGCAAACCTGCTGAGACTCTGCTCATTTCACTGCCCACAAAGGCCTGACACCTTCCCTACTTGCTGTCCCTCAGGCCAAGATGGCCTGCAAGGCAGCTTCAGTGGGGCTGTGCACATCACAACTTTCTGTTTCTGCTTCTCAGCCTTCCCTCTACCCCAGGGCACCGCAGCAAACACACATCTGAACAAGGGAATGGGCACAACAGGGATGCTGCTCCTCTGGCTCATGTCTCACGCACCCCTGGCTGAAGGGTGTTTCTGACAGCTGAGCCTCTCCCTCACCCAGCAAGCTGGAGACACACTGGACAAGGAAGCAGCTGCCCTGAACCTGAGTGCAGAAAAATCCTTGCAGCATACTCTCTGTCAGGCCTCAAATCCTCCAAAACCCCTGCACCAAGTCCTTCCCTGAGCAGCCTGAGAAGAATTGCAGCTTTGAGATAGCGTGAGACCACTTGAGCACAAACTTAATCCCGCAGCACTCCGTGCTGGAGGCTCTCAGGGAAGAGCAGCCTCCTTCCAGCTCACTCCTGTCTCTTCTCCTGTGAGAGGATGGTGTTCCCTGGGGTGGGCACTCCAGCCTCAGGCACTATAGGAATAAAATCCCAATATTACCAGGTGGAAAGTGCCTGGGCTCTTCTGACCCTGGCTGCTGGGCCTGAGGCGGCAGCTGTGTATTTCACCACAGAGACACCTCTGGCTGGCTGGATGTTGCAGCTGGGCACTGGAACAAGTCCAGGCTTGTAGGAACTCAGGTTTACCTCTGGTGAAAGTCCTTAGGCTAGGTGAAGAGTAAAAGGAGAGGATTCTGACGGAGGGTTATACCCAGAGTTTTATTCCAGGGTCACAGATGTCTGAATCTTGGTAACAGCTCCATTAGAATCCCGACCACATGGTCTCATTGTCCTTTTAAGCCCAGGGGAGGGGAAAGGACAGGTGAGCCACCAACCAGGTGGGACAGGGAGAGTCCCAGGGGATAAATGACACTTGGCCAGGCCAATGACCCCAGGGCTGAGGGGCATCTTTTGAACTTGACCAACCAGACGATGGCCTTGCTGGAATGTTAACATCGACTGACAGCCCTTAGCAGGAGGGCAAGAGGGAGGGGAAAGGACAGGTTGGCACACCTGAGGGGTTGGGATAGGTGAAGCAGGAAATGGCATCACTCTGCCACAAGGCACTGCAGAGAGCTGGCCATGGAGCGCCTCCAGCAGCCTGTCCTGCACCCTGCTGCTGGTCCAGGGGATGGCATGGCCTGAGGAGCACCCCTTCCTTCCTGCACAGGGTAACAGAGCCCCAGGAGCACCCCCATCCTCCAGCATGGGCTGAGCACCCCATCC
The DNA here is from genome assembly GCA_039654755.1 of Calcarius lapponicus. Taxonomy (NCBI): domain Eukaryota; kingdom Metazoa; phylum Chordata; class Aves; order Passeriformes; family Fringillidae; genus Calcarius; species Calcarius lapponicus. The sequence goes on along the minus strand of CM077476.1, from coordinate 15,421,605 downwards.
CTCCTGCACAGTCCACTCTAAAAACTCACCATTTCCTTTTTTTTTTAAATTTCTTTTTTCATGGTTAACTGGGACCAGCGTAGTTCACATCAGCTGAAATATTTCATTTGCGTTTCTACTTTTCCAGAAAGAAATACTCTTTGCAAGTAACTTGCAATAAAAATGTCAATTTAGGGATGGGTCCCCGGACAGAATTTTCCACCTGGCTCTGCGGGGAGGATTTGGGATGCAGGAGCACCCGCATCCCTCCTGCCCGGGGTAACACAGCCCCGGGGCACCTCCTTCCCTTTGGTACAGGGTGTAAGGATAACACAGCCTGGGGACACCCCCATCCCTCCGAGGACAGCACAGCCCCGGGAGCACCCCCTTCTGTCCGTCCCCGCGGGCACCACCATCGTCTCTGGACAGAGAATAGCACAGGGATAGAACGGGGGGGCACCCTATGGCACATGGGGGACACAGCCAGGGACACCTCCATCCCTGGAACACAGGGATAACACAGCCAGGGACACCCCCATCCCTCCAACACAGGGATAACACAGCCAGGGACACCCCCATCCCTGGAACACAGGGATAACACAGCCCAGGGACACCCCCATCCATGGAACACAGGGATAACACAGCCCAGGGACACCCCCATCCCTGGAACACGGGGATAACACAGCCAGGGACACCCCCATCCCTGGAACACGGGGATAACACAGCCAGGGACACCCCCATCCCTGGAACACAGGGATAACACAGCCCGGGGACACCCCCATCCCTGGAACACAGGGATAACACAGCCAGGGACACCCCCATCCCTCCAACACAGGGATAACACAGCCAGGGACACCCCCATCCATGGAACACAGGGATAACACAGCCCAGGGACACCCCCATCCCTGGAACACAGGCATAACACAGCCAGGGACACCTCCATCCCTGGAACACGGGGATAACACAGCCCGGGGACACCTCCATCCCTGGAACACAGGGATAACACAGCCCAGGGACATCCCCATCCTTCCAACACGGGGATAACACAGCCAGGGACACCTCCATCCCGGGAACACAGGGATAACACAGCCAGGGACACCCCCATCCCTGGAACACAGGGATAACACAGCCCAGGGACATCCCCATCCTTCCAACACGGGGATAACACAGCCAGGGACACCTCCATCCCGGGAACACAGGGATAACACAGCCAGGGACATCCCCATCCCTGGAACACAGGGATAACACAGCCCGGGGACACCCCCAGCCCTCGAGCACGGGGATAACACAGCCAGGGACACCCCCATCCCTGGAACACAGGGATAACACAGCCAGGGACACCTCCATCCCTCCAACACAGGGATAACACAGCCAGGGACACCCCCATCCCTGGAACACAGGGATAACACAGCCCAGGGACACCCCCATCCCTGGAACACAGGGATAACACAGCCAGGGACACCCCCATCCCGGGAACACAGGGATAACACAGCCAGGGACACCCCCATCCCTCCAACACAGGGATAACACAGCCCGGGGACACCCCCATCCCTGGAACACAGGGATAACACAGCCAGGGACACCCCCATCCCTGGAACACAGGGATAACACAGCCAGGGACACCCCCATCCCTGGAACACAGGGATAACACAGCCAGGGACACCCCCATCCCTGGAACACGGGGATAACACAGCCCGGGGACACCCCCATCCCTCCGGCAAAGCGATACCACAATTCCGGGAGCAGCCCTATCCCTCCGGCAGCAGGATAATACAACCCGGGGACATGCCCACGCCTCGAACACGGGGATATCACAATTCCGGGAGCACCCCCATCCCTGCAGAGATAACACAGACCGGGGGCACCTCTATGCCGCCGGTACGGGGATAACGCAGCTTGGAGGCGCCTCAATCCCCCCAGCACGGGGATAACACAACCCCAGGGGCATCCCCATCCCTCGGGCATGAGGGGCAACACAGCCCGTATACCTCCTCCATCTCTCCGCCACTGTTGTGCCATAACTCCGGCAGCACCTCCATCCACCCATCCATCCCCCGGCATGGAAACCGGGAGCTGAACCGCCCTCCCGACCCCGCCGCTCCCGCCGAGGCGGAGATGCTGCTCCGGGCGGGAGGGATACGCTCACTCACTCACTCACTCACCCACTCGCCCCGTACCTGCTCGCCGTGCCCGGCTCCCCTGGCAGGTGCGGGGGCGCGGCCCCCGGGACGCGGCCATAGGGGGGGAGCGGCACCGAACCGGGACCGGGACCGGGACCGAGAGCGGCACCGGCACCGGGCCCGCCGCTGCAGCGCCCGCCGCGCCCGCGGGGGGGGCGACAGAGAGCACGGCCGGCCCCTGCTGCCCCCTGGCGGCCCCGCCGCGCACGGACAGCGGCCCTGCCGGAGAGAGAGCCGGGAACAGCGGGAGAGAGAGAGAGAACCCCACTGAGGGCTGGAAACTGGGGGAGAGACAACCCCGCTGAGGGCCGGGAACTGGGGGAGAGAGAGAACCCCGCTGAGGGCCGGGAACAGCGGGAGAGAGAGAGAGAACCCCGCTGAGGGAATAGGGGGAGAGAGAGAACCCCGCTGAGGGCCGGGAACAGCGGGAGAGAGAGAGAGAACCCCGCTGAGGGCTGGGAACAGCGGGAGAGAGAGAACCCCGCTGAGGGCTGGGAACAGCGGGAGAGAGAACCCCGCTGAGGGCCGGGAACTGGAGGAGAGAGAGAGAGAACCCCGCTGAGGGCTGGGAACAGCGGGAGAGAGAGAGAGAACCCCGCTGAGGGCCGGGAACAGCGGGAGAGAGAGAGAGAACCCCGCTGAGGGCCGGGAACAGCGGGAGAGAGAGAACCCCGCTGAGGGCCGGGAACAGGGAGAGAGAGAGAACCCCACTGAGGTCTGGGAACAGCGGGAGAGAGAGAGCCCCGCTGAGGGCTGGGAACAGCAGGAGAGAGAGAACCCCGCTGAGGGCCGGGAACTGGGGGAGAACCCCGCTTGTGTGGGGTGAGAACAGGGGGAGAACCCCGCTTGTGTGGGGTGAGAACAGGGGGAGAACCCCGCTTCTGTGTGGTGAGAATAAGGGGGGAACCCCGCTTCTGTGGGCTGGGAAGAAGGGGGAGAACCCCGCTTGTGTGGGGTGAGAGCAGAGAGAGAACCCTGCTTGTGTGGGCTGGGAAGAGGAGAGAGAACCCCAGGGTGAGAATAAGGGGGGAACCCCGCTTGTGTGGGCTGAGAAATACTCACTCAGCCTCTTTTGTCTCCTCTCTTCTGATCTGGCAAGGAACTCATGAGGGGCCTGAAAGCCAGGGAGAAAAACAGTCAGTTAATGTAGGAGATAAATTTCAGGATATTTCCTCAGTGCAAGTGGAAAACTGTGCCAGAGCCTGGACTGGGGCAATGGGGTGTCCCTATGTGACACATGCTGTGATTTTGCAGAGTAGCTGCCCCTCAGTACCACAGCAGGCATTTCTCCACCTCTGTGCAAGTCCTTTTAATGTTTTTCACAATAACTCACAGAAGCTAAACGCCCGTGGTGCTTTTGGGGCAGTCTGAGCACCTTGAGGGCCCTGTTGGCTGTGGAGGAGCAGTGGGAGAAGACAGGATGGGGCAGTCTGAGCGCCTTGTGGAAGTCTGAGCGGTGGAAGAAGACAGGAGGGGTGGTGGGTGGGAGTTTTGCAGGTCCTGCTGGTGCGGGGAGGGGCTCTGGGGAGCCCTGTGGTGGGCTGGAGAGCAGGGCTGGGGTACCAGGTTGAGGTGACCCGGGACAGTGCTCAAGCTCCTGACCCTCAGGCACTTCCCAGGGTGGGAGGAGAAGGAGGGGCTGTGTGCAGGGAGCTGCGTTCCCCGCTGGCAGCAGCTGCCCTCTGCCCTGTGCACGGAGCCTCCACGGGCCGTGGACCAGACGTGCTCTCAGCATCCTGCCGGCGTTGCTAGGAGACGGGATCCCACGGGAGGCCGCGGTGCCAGCGCTGAGCCCCGCTCTGCACATCGGCAGGAGAACCTCTGGATGAGGGGAGGGCGCTGGGGGAGATCACACAAAAGGCTGCAGTGAGTGAGAAAGCCCTACACCTCCCAGGGAAACCTCTGCAGTGGGGACAGAAGGGTCAGGGCCAGGAGGAGGGAGAGCTGAGCATCAGCAGGATGGTAGGAATCTGGAGAGGGAAGGTAATCCTGAGGGTTCCAGCTCAGGGAGATCACTCTGAAGTGAGGTGTTTCTGTTGGCAGTCCCTTCCTGGGGCTGTGGAGGCTCTTGGGCAGCAGCTGACACCTGCAGGAGAGGAGGCTGAGGGGGCACCTGGCACAGGGAGGGCTGGGGTGGTGCACTGAGAGCTGGGCAGTGCCCGCTGCCCTGCCTGGGGCATTGGGTTGGGTTGAGAAATACTCACTCGGCCCCTTTTGATAGGGCAAGGAATTCATGAGGGGTCTGAAAGCCAGGGAGAAAAACAGTCAGAGTTGATGTAGGAGACAAATTGCAGGATATTTCCCTGGTGCAAGTTAGGTGGAAAACTGTGCCAGAGCCTGGACTGGGGCAATGGGGTGTCCCTGGCTGACACATGCTGTGATTTTGCAGAGTAGCTGCCCCTCAGTACCACAGCAGGCATTTCTCCACCTCTGTGCAAGTCCTTTTAATGTTTTTCACAGTAACTCACACAAGTTAAACCTTTCTTTGCTTTTTAGGTGATCACCCTTCCCATTATACTATTTAAGATTTTTAAAACATCTCATATTGTGATGCTGGACGAAGGAGGTCCCAGGAGAGAACATAAGGAAGCACAAAACAAGACAGACTGACTGTACTGCTCTGCATCCTTTGGCATTCCCTGCCTGAGCACCCTGTGCAGGTGCAAACATCAAGTTTAAAGTCCTGGGCTGCAGTGCCAAAGCAAATTCGGGGATGGCTGCTCCAAGCAGGCAGCTCAGCAGGCTCTCCCAGGCCTTTACATCCCACTGGGCTCCCCAAGCACTCCTTGCTGATGTTACTGGTTGGGGGACAGTGGGTGCTGTTAAAAGCGAGACCAGACTCCCGGTACTAAAGTGATTTCAGCATTTATTATAATAAAAAGGAAAGGGCTAAAGCGTGAGGCCCGGGCCGAGGAGGAGCGTTCCCTCGAGGATGCTGCAGCCCTGGTGCTGGGGCTGCTCAGCAGCGATGGCCCCGATGGTCCAGGGGGGCAGCACGGATTCACTGGGTCAGATGCCCCTTTTTATCCTGTTTCCTGTCCCTTTGCATTGGTTTCTGTTGGGATCCTTCATTTGCACGAAGGTGCCTGATTGGCCATGACAGTTCTGTCCAGGCTGGCTGGTTTCGCTGGAGGATGGTGCACTTTACTGAGGTGTAATTTCTTATAACTACCCTTTTAACCCCCTTTACCATAACCAAACTAACAGTACATGCTTAACGATTATCAACTATTTTACAACAGTTGCCACAGTCTGGGGAAGTTTCAGCCTGGAGCTGGGCAGGACTGTGGTGATAGCTGGTGGAAGGATGGACCCCTATCTGTCACCAAAACACAGGAGTCCTTCCATAGTTTGTTGAATCTTCACCCCAGATTTTGGGGCTTTTTGGTATTATTGGTAATTTAAAACTATGGACTCTTTTAACATCAATCTGGTGTCCTGGTAGGTGACAAAACCTACCAGGTTTCGTTGTAATTCTTCCCAGCTGGCAGCTCCTTCCCCCCTCATTACCCTCCTGTGCCCCCACCCACAAGGGCCATGTTCTCCTTTCTGTGGGAGCGCCTCTCCCTGCTGCCCTGGGCAGTGCTCAGTATTTGGCAGGGCAGAGCTGCTGGAAACACAGGGGCTTTGTCCAGAGAAGTTGATCACCTTGAACTGAGGCCCAGCTGGGTTTACACTCAGGTTCCAAAGTTGCTTCAAATCAGGGGGATCATCTGAGAGACAGAAGGCTCCTGTTGGCAAAGTGGAGCTGGTAGATGAGCACAGGAGCAGCTCCTGTTTTCCCTGCTTTGATGGGAAGCTGTGAAGCCTTCCAGCTCACTGCCCCTTGCCACCCAGTGGTCTGAGAGTGGCACTCTCTGGGCTGGCACTCAGGTGAGGGGGCCTGGCTTTCCCAGGATCCAAACCCAGGCTCCACAGGCACTGGAAGGTGCTGTTTGAAGGCAGCTCTTCCCTTCTCAGCACTGCTGCAAATTCCTGGTACTGGTGTGGGCAGGTGCCAGCCTGTCCCTGAGCTGAGCAGACCTGAGCCACCCCCTGGGCGCAGCTCTGGCCCCTGGCTCTGCTCCAGGCTGCCCAGCCCTGGCTCATGTTCTCAGTGCCCCCTTCCCCACAGCTCCCAACCCCTCCTTTCTTGGAGGATGGGATCCAGAGGGGAAGAGATAGTGGCAGGTGGTGGTAGGGGAGGCACAGCCCTACCAAAATCCAGGGATCACAGGCAGCCCCAGCACCGCCCTGCGTGCTCCATCCCTGCTGGGATTGGACACCAACACATCCCAAGTGCTGATGGTGTGGCTTTCTCTGGATAAACACCCCTGAACACCAGCCTGAGGACCAAGGAGATGCTGCATCCCCCAAACTGTGCTGCCAACAATCATAACCTGCTGTCCCCATCACCCCCAGCCTCACCTATAGAAGCTGACATCCCAGTTCTGCCCATTTGGAGAAGGGTGCTTCAAATCTCCCAGAAAGTGGCTTCCTTTTTCCCAGGAGCACACTCTGAGCTGCACTTTGAGGGCTCCCAGTCCCTGCCAGAGACATCCCCGCTCTCGGGCTGCCTCCTTCTCAGTACATGGCAAGCGGGGCCATTTGCCAATGTTTGTGTCTCGACAAACAGTCTGTCAGCATTTTGGTGTGTGGCTTCAGCTGGGATCAGCTCTGCCTTCTCTCCCCATTAAATGGCAGAGCTGTGTGCAAACACCCTGGCATCAAACCATCTGGGGCACGCTCGGGGCCAACTGCAGAGCTCCCGGTGCCATGTGTCACCATGCACCCCCTGGCACCACGGCCCAGGAGCACTGCAGGATCAGCATTCCTGCATTCCAGTGCCATGGCTGGCACAGGGAGCCACCCCTGCCCTGCCCATGGAGCTCTCCTCTCCCACCAGCCCTGCCTAGCTGGGCCCCTTTGCTCCAGCCTGGCTCACAGGGCAGCAGAGAGCAGCCCTGAATGAAACAGGCTGTGGAGGAGCAGCAGAGGTGAGAGAGGCACAGAACTGTGGAACATTCTGAGAGACCCACAAGGATCACCAAGCTCAGCTGCTGGCCCTGCACAAGGGTTGTTGAATCCAGCTCTTGGTCCTGCACAGGAGAGCCCCAAGCTTTTGGTAGAAACAACTTCTCATTGCTGACAGTACATGAATTCCATGACAAACTTCCCTGGCCTTCACTTCTGGAGCTGCTGAGCATTCCCCTCCCTCCCTGGCTCGCTGGGAAGCTGTGGCCTGGCAGATGAGAGCAGGACAGAGTGTCTGCTGAGGTGGCACCCTGGCATGGCCCAGCCTTGCTTGCACAGATGCTGTCTGAGCTGTGTGGTAACACCATGGATATATGGCTAGGTTCTCTCCAGGCTGAAAGGCTCTGCAATTGGTTTCTGGCCCAGAAATCTGGGATTCAGGTGCCTTTACCTTCAGCCTGACCTCTGCTCTGTCCTCCAGCCTCAGCAGCCTGCACCAAGAGCAGATTTTGGCTTCTGCCCAGGGTCACATCCTGCCTTGGTGTGGCTGTTGCAGGAGAAGAGCAAACTGGAAGAGGAGGTGTGTGAGATGTGGTTCATCCTGCCTGTCATGGCTGGAGGAGACACCAGTGCCTTGCAGCAGCCAGGGGTGTTCTGAGCTAGCCCAGTGTTCCCACAGAGCATCCATGCTCCCCAGAGCTGTGTTTGTCCCCAGGAAGCCCTTGGCATGTTCCCCTGCCTTTCCTCATGCATTAGTTCCTCATTGCTGCTCTGTGAAGACCTTGAATGGTTCCTTGGAGAAGATTTCCCCATTCCTGCTGGACTCTGGTGAGATGTGGGTTCTCCCAGGCCCAGGGTTCCCCTCAGCACCTGTACAGTGAAGGCATTGTCCCTCTCCTTGGCTCCAAATCAGGATTCCAGCTATGGCCAATAGTAGAGGTGATTTATTTTGCATATCTGAACCTCCTCTTGCTTGGAGAACTCTGGGTCACCATGGAGTGGAGCAACTCGAAGCTGCAAGGACAGGTGGCACTCAAAGTGTCACTGGTGGGAGAAGGCATCCACCCTCTTGCTGGACAGTCCACAGGCTCAGGATTTGTGCTGTGGGGCACAGTCCCAATCCTGAGGCTCCATTTGGGTGGTATTGCTGGTGATGTGCTCATTTATTATGTTTAAGTGCTATTTCCTTCCAAAATAACACACTGATGTTTCCTGAGGCTACAAGGATGGAGCAATCAGCATTCCCACCAAGAGAGGCCATCAAGAGCTGCAGATGACAAACATAGAACTGATCTAAGATCAGGTTGCAGCAACCACTTCCCAATTCTGCCACTGACAGAAACGTGTGTCACACCTATGATTATCATTAAACTGCAGCAAAAAAAAAAAAAAAAAAAAAAAAACCACACCAAAAAAAACACCCAGAAAAACTCACAATGGAACCAAGATTAAAAACTGAGCCAGAGCAAACACAGAGCACCCATAACCATTGCCCTATCACAGGAGCCTGTGATCCCCTTGTGTCTTGGTTTGGAAAGACAGGAGTCTGCTAAGGAAGGCAGGAGCCTCCCCTGAAATGGAAAAATGCAAACCCCCTCCCTCCTAATTGTTGTAAATTTGAAATTAAGGGGCTCTCAGGCAAAAATATGGGAGCAGGAATAACAGTTCTTCAATAGGGAAGAAAATAAAAAGATAAAATAAACAATGCAGTGAACTAAAACAACACTGCCAGAGTCAGAACCCAGCCTGACACCCTGTGGGTCAGGGTGTTGGCACAGTCCCATTGGAATTGTGGCTCAGCCCTCCTGCAGTGTCAGGGGTGGCTCTGCTGGAGCAGGGATCCTGGAGAAAGGTGCATCTGCCTCTGGAGATCCAGGGGAAGAGGCAGCTGCTGTTCCTCTGGGGAATCCAGTGCAGAAGCCGTCTGGTGTTCCAGAATCTCCAGATTCTATCCGGGTAGGAATGCTTGGCTCCTCCTCTGGGCTCACATCTCCCAGTGGGATGCTGTAGTTCTTATCAGCCATGCAGTGACATTCAATAGCTGTTATCAGCAGGTGTCCCCTGAGGGAGGAGTGGTTGTGGAAGAGATAAGGAAAACTCCCACTGAACAGAAGACAACTGCCCCACAGATGGCAAACAGAATACAATCTGTTTGGCAATCCAGGACACCTTGCCATGGCCCCCCAGCCCCAAGCAGAGAGGGCAGAGCTGGGAAGTCAGTGTCCGACTCCAAAGGCAGCTCCTCCCAAAACAGCACAGCTGCCTCTGCTATCTGCTCCTCCTCAGGAGGCCGAGAACACCCATAAACATCCAGCTCCTGGGGCTGCCCAGGAACACCAGCCCAGCACCAGATCATGGCCAGCACACACTGGGTCCTGGCTGGGGATGCACAGAGGCCAGCCCTGGGATGGGGATGGGCAGGGAAGAGCTGCCTGTCTGCCTGTCCCCCCCTGTGGGCCGGCTGGGACACACCACAAGTGACATCCAGGTGTCCCCCTGTGGTGGTCCGCTCATGGGAATGGGCTGAATTGGGTCTCAGCAAGGTGTGGGGGCTGCTTGTTCCTGCCCAAATGTTCATCAACACGAGTTTGGTCACAGCCATGCCTGGGGGGAATCATCATGGGGTGGGATGTGCTCCTGGGGGAGATGCAGGCAGCCAGGCTTTTTCTACCCCTGCACAGGGAAGGAGGGGCAGGAATAGGGTCAGAAGTGGGGGGGTAGGGAGAGCAGGGGAGCTGGAAGAGGATAAATCAGTTTGGGATTAGAAGGTGGCCCTGGCAGCCTGCCATGTGACGGCCAGGCTTGCTCAGCCAGGAGCCCAGCTGTCAGCCTGGTGGCAGCAATTAAATGAGGTATCGATTGAGGAATTGTTGTCTGCAGGGTTTAAAGATAAGATCGATGGAGACCAAAAGGTTTAGGCTCCGTTTACTAATTAGTGAGGCACGCTTGGGAGAGAAGCCTTTGGAGACAGGGAGAGCTGAGCTGTGCACGGGCAGCGCTGCCGATGTGCTGGGCGCCCCTCCTTGGCACCATCCTCACCTCTCCTGGCTCTCTGGTGCCAGGGGTGAACGGGCACCGGGTGGCAGTGCCAGGGATTTCAATCAGCTGCGTGGGAGCAGCGGGCAGGCTCAGGATTCTGTCTGCTCTGGGATGGTGAGCTGCTTTCCTCCCAAGGCAGGGATGTGGGAAAGAGGGGCTGTGCATGTGCTTGGCCGTGGGGAGGAGTAAGCCAAGAGGGGAGCTGCTCCCTTTGCATTGCAAATTATCTGGGGGTGAATTGATCCTTTTCTTAGGCTCTGGCATTAGCTGCAGCCTGAACACATTTCTCTTCCCCCTGCTCCTTGTGCAGCAAGCCCAGGGACAGAAAGGAGACAAATGTGGCACAGACTTGTGGCTTCTGTGCTGATTCTGCCTGTGCTCTCAGAGCCAGGCTGGGGGAGAGCCAGGCGATGGCTTTGTGCCCCCTGTGCTTTGTCCCCTCGCTTCCAGACGATGGCCAGGACACGGTCAAACAGGGACGGGCGGGAAATGGGCTCGCCTGGATGTGGTTTGGGCGGCCTTTGAGAGCTTCTCCTTGCTCGTTCATGTGGGAGAGGGGGTCTGTGGCTTCAAAACAGAGTTGCCTTTTAACCAGCCGGGGAGCTGGGCCAGCCCGTGGCTCTCGGGATGTCTCAGTGTCAGCCGCGCCTTGGGAAGAGGCGTCACCCGGCTCCCCCTTCCTGGGGCTGCCAGAATCCCTCCTTTCATCCCAGCTCACCAGGAACATTCCAGCCGGCAAACAGAGGAGGCTCGGGAGCTGTCCCGATGGGTCCTGTGACCCACAGCCGCCCTGGGGGCACGGCCACCCCAGTCATGTGTCACCCGCTGCCCGCCCCGTGACACCGCCCGGGGCGCTGGCACCGGCCGGGGGAGCATCCTCGGGGCTGCAGCCCTGCCCGGCCGGTCCCGCTGCTCCTGCGGGGCCAGCCCTGCCCTGCCGGTCCTGTAGGGTCAGCTCTGTCCTGCTGCTCCTGCATGTCCAGCCCTGTCCTGCTGCTCCTGCGGGGCCAGCCCTGTCCTGCCGCCAGCCCTGTCCTGCAGCCGGCACTGCCATAAAGCAGCAGCGGGACGGACGGAGCCTGGCAACGGAGCCGGAGTCACCCGGAGCCGGAACGTGCCCCGGGGCTGGCAGGATGAAAGGGAGGGATGGAAGAGCAAACAGAGATCAAGGACACCGTGACGCCATGTGGCTGTTGCAGGGTGTCTCATGCTTTCGCGGCAGGGCTGGGCAGATTTATGTCTTTGTCTTGAGGGTCTGGAGCCAGGCTCCACTTATTTCACATTTAGGAGGCAGTTTCCTTTGCTCTTCCTCTTTCTTTTTCTCTGGCTTGTAAAGCTGCGTGTCCCACGCTGGAGCAGACCCAGGTCCTTGTCCTCTGCATACGGAATCAGTGCCTGGGACAGATACTGTGTCTGCCAGTGCCAGACAGAACCAAACAGGGTCTGAGGGATCATTGTTTTCCTGCTCTTGTCACACAGCTCTGTGCCACTGCAGTGTCCAGGAACTGAATTTAACAATCCTTCTCTCTGGGAGACACAAACCTGGCAGCTGGCACAGGGCTGCCAAAGCTGTGATGTTCTTCCAATGTGGATTTTCCTTTCTCTGTTCTCCCCCAACACTGGGGCTGACCACCCTGCCTATGGCCACCTGTCCAGCTAAGCGGGAGCAGGATCTCCTGTGGTTTCTGTGGGTTTTAGAGCCAGCAAATGTCCTTTAGACTCTCTGCTCCAGGAGCCATTTCAGCCCGTGCCACCTTCTCCACATGGCTGTGATGGATGAGAAACGCGCGAGAGTGACACAGCTCAGACAGCACATCCAGGGTCCTGGCTCGTGACGTGACTCTGAGTTGAGCAGCAGATCAGAGTGCTGCTTTCTTTCTCCTGGAGAGGCTGCAGGAACCACCCAGGCTGACCCACCCTTCTCCCTGGTTTCTGCTTTCCAGCATCTGCCCCTGCCAGGAGGAAGGCTGGCAGGTGCTGATGGTGGGTACCCCAGTGCCAGCCTCAGCTCCAAAACAGCTCTGAGGGACCCTGAGCTATTTTTCAGGTCTGCTGCTATGATAAAGCACTTGAAGGGTTCCCCAGGGGAGATGCAGATAAGGACAGACCCATCTGCAGAGAGATGGAAAAAGCTCCAGAAATCAGTCTGGGTCTCCCAGCAGATGCCACAAGTGTCCTCCATAACTGAGCATTTCACATTTCCAGGCTGCCAGAGCATGCAGGAGGCACTGCTGCCTCCACAAGTCACCAGGACAGAGGGGACAGCACAGCTACTCCCACCTCTCCTCTGTTTTCCTTGTGTCATCAGCTGTGATCCAGCAGCAGAGAGAACAAAGAGCAGGCATTGGGAATGCTGTTACAGCTCTCCACTGGGCTTGCTGTGAAGCACCAGGGAGCAGGAGCAGGACTGAACCTTTCCAAGAGAATCAGTGGAAGCACAGCACCTTTCTGCGCCTCCCCATACCCTCAACATGGTCGTTTCTCTTCAGCACAGACACACACACACATACAGGGAAACAACCCCAGCAGCAGGCAGGAGGCTTCTTGGCTGTGCACTGGAAATCTCCATCTTTTAGGCTCAAGGGAGACCTCATCCATGTGTACAGAAACCTAAAGGGAGGGTGCAGAGAAGACGGGGCCAGGCTCTTCTCACCGGTGTCCAGTGACAGAACAAGAGGAGATGGGAACAAATGGAACCACAGGAAGATCCCTCTGAGCATCAGGAAACATTTTTCCCTTTGAGGGTGACCGAGCCCTGGCACAGGCTGCACAGGGAGATGTGGAGCCTCCATTCTCAGAGTTGTTTCAAAGCTGTTTGGATGTGGAACCGGGCAACTGGCCCTGGGTGATCCTGCCTGAGCAGGGGCTGGGCCAGGTGACCTCAGAGTTCCCTGCCAGCCCCAGCCACTCTGTGATGCTGAGATCTTGCTGAAGGCAATTTTCCCTTGTTCTTCTTTCCAAGTCAAAGCCTTAGGTTCTTCTCTCTCCTTCCTGCTGATTTGCCCAGGTTGATGGGTGTCATAGATGCCAAACTGACCTGTGTGGGGCCAGGTGGACGTGGGTGGCTCTCCCAGGCAAAGGAAGGCGTTTGCCTGCTCAGCCACAGCCCTGGGCAGGAGCCACCAGATGCAGGAAACTTGACAGACTGCCTCTGTGCCAGGAGGGGCAGGGAGGCTGGGAACTCTCCCATGACCTGGCCTTGGCCCCTCCAGCACTGGGACTGAGGTGGACTCAGGCAAGGGCCTGTTAGAGATGGGCTCTGCACAGAAAGCAGGGCTGCCCCTGGGAGCACATCCCACACCAGGCTGTTCCTGCTGCCCAGGCTTCCTCCCTCCCAGACTTCCCTTCCTCAGATGCAGGTCACTGCCTCTTGCCCTCCCATCATCAGAGATGGTGAATAATTCACTCCATTGCTGTCATTACCTTGAAGGTATTTATAGTGCATGATTGGTGCCCCTAGAGAATTCCCTCTCCTGAGCTCCATAAATTTCAGTGTCTCTTCCTCTCCTCCCCACTGCCTGTGCTAATTGCTGCCTTGTGTTTGCTGACCTCTTGCATTTTGTTTGGTTTCTTGCACCCTTGGGCCATAGGGACAAAGGCTCTCTCCTTTTCCCCCCAGGCTCTCTGCTCGGGTCCCAGTGTAATGGGCAAACCAGTCTGGAGGTGACAGGGGCACGGTGGGTGCTGTGAGACTGCAGGGGCGTTGGGCATTCCATGTGATCCCACTCCTGGGCACATCCTGCAGGGAGGAGAGGCTCAGCCAGGGTGGTGGGATGGGTTAGTATTATTGCTACTAACTAAATATGCTACTAATATATATATATATATATATAAATTATTGCTACTACTATATATGTTACTGACCAAAGCAAGGGCAGCTGGAGCATGTGCTGATCCTGGATGGGTCCCTGCTAACTCCAGCTCTGCCTCTGCAGGTTGTGGGGTCAGGAGATGTTGCAGTAAGGTAGAAAAATTGTAAAGAAAGGCTTCATAAAATCAAACCTGCTCTCCTAAAATCAATGGCTGGCCTTGTCAGGCTAGCCCTTTGCAAGGTCCCATGTGAAAGCAATCCTGATGTGAGCAGTTCATTAGCATAACAATCTATTCCTGGGTGAAAAACAACCAGCAGCTCTATAAACTGTTTTTACACGGGTTTAGATAGAAAAATGAAAACTATCTCTCACAAACAACTTTTCCTGCAGGTACACACCAGGGGTTAGAGTGACCAATGAATACAGAATAACAACTTGTTACTAACCAATAAGGAATTGACAAGAAAGCTACTCACCAATGGGAGTCACACACAGATCTGTAAAATTGTGTAAAAAGGAGTTATGAGAATAAAGAAGGGGCTTTTCCCACCATGAATAAAATGGAGTCTCCTGTGATTCATTCTCATAAGGAGGGACCTAAGGTGATGCATGGCTGAGTGTCCAGGGCCAGGTGGGATGGGGTTCTGAGCAGCCTGGCCCAGTGGGTCAGATGAGCTCTAAGGTCCCTTGGAACCCCAACCACCTTACAATTATATGAGGGCAGATTTCTCCCAGTAATTTTTGGGGTGGGTCATGCTGCACTTTAGAGCTCTCTCCTTCATGAGGAACCATCCATCTCTCATGGCTGTGGCAGGACTCAGTCATGAACAGGCCAAGAGTCACTCACAGTGTCCCAAACTCTCAGGGTCTGCCACCAGAGGTGCTCCAGAGCAATGTGTGGTTTGAGCTGTCCCCGTGGCTCAGAAAACACCACAAAGTGGGCACAGCCAGCTCATGCTCAGGGGTGCTTCGCTGGCCTGGAGACAAGCACAGAACCATGGAGTCATTAGGGCTGGAACAGCCTTCTGATATCATTGGGTCCAACCTTAACCCAGCACTACCAGGTGCACCCCTAAACTCTGTCCTCAGCCCTGCAATCCAGGGTTCAGTGCCTGCTGCTCACAGCCCAAAGGGCGCCTGTGGTGACAACCAGCAGATGAAGGCACCAGGCACACAGAGCTCCGTGCCTGCTTTCCTCAGGGATGCAGTTGGGTCTCGGCAGTTGTATTAAATCTTCATTTCTGTATCCTTGGCTCCAGTCTCTCATGGCAGGGAGTGCCAGGGATCAGACTTTCGGGAAACAGCCTGCTCCTCCCCAGCTCAATGGTAATGTGGTTACTGCCAGAGTTGCTCAAGGTCACTCTGTCCCTCCCATCTGAGGGAGGATCAGAGCTGAGCTGTGCCAAGTCTGGCAGCTCTGAGCTGCTGGAGGGGCAGGAACCAGAGCTGGCCTCACCTGGGCCGCAGTGGGGCAGCTGCTGGTCTGCACAGGGGCCCTGTGGGGTCCCAAGGGAGGGCACCAGTGCCCCCAGGGCTGGTGAAACTGGAGCAGATAAATCCCATAGATGGGCTTTGGAGCAGCACTGCCCAAGGGACAGAGCACAGAGGGGAGGACAGGGCTGGAGCAGCTCAGGGAGGTCACAGGGAGCTGCCCAGACCCCAGTGAGCTCCATCCCCTCTGCTCACACAGGGATGGGCATCCCGGGACGCTGCTGGATGGGGCTGGGGCAGCTCAGGGAGGACACAGGGACGACACAGGGAGGACACGGGGAGCTGCCCAGAGTGCAGCTGAGCCCCAGCCCCTGTCCCCACACCAGGATGGGCATCCCGGGGCTGCTCCCCTGGCGCTGGGTGCACGGGGGCTGCTGCTTCAGCTCCTGCCAAGGGGTGTCCCCACCCATCACCGACTGTCCCCCGCGGGGAGTGGGGACATCGCCACCTCCTGCAGCCCCCCCGGCCCGGAGCAGGCGCTGCCCGGCTCTGCCCGGGGAAGCACAGCGAGAGCAGCAGGATCTGCTGTGTAGATGCCAAGCTAGGCCAGCATACGGTGCTGTAGGTCCATGGTATAGCTCGTGAGACAGCGCAGTGACCCGGGCTCCGGGAATTGCTAGAAGTCAGCCCAGTAGCGCTGGAGAAGCTTGTGGAGGCTGTCTCCTATTTTGTCTGTTTTTTTTGGGAGGGCAGATGTTTAAATCCTAACAGGTCCTGGCCCCAAACTCTACAGAGCAGAGGATGAAATGTGGCTGGTGTGTTTCTGAAGTGATGCTGCTGCTCTGAGGACCCCATGCTGGCACTGGGCTGTCGGTCCATGGGGCTGGCAGTGAGGCACTGGCACACCCAGCCCTGCCTGAACGGTGGGACATGCTGTGGGCACAGGCCAGTGGGAGAGGAGATGGCTGCAGGCAGAAATCTCACTTCCCAAGGGCTGCTGTGCAGCATTTCCTGGCTGATTCCAGTTTTAGAGGATTTCTTCCCAAGGAGAACAAGGAGGAGTCCCATATTTCCGGGGACAGCGTGCACCGTTTGCCTCATCCCACGAGTCGACTGAAAAAGAGTTTTGCTGAGCAGTTTTCAGTCAGTCACATGCAGGGCACCACTGTACCCTCCCTGCCATGGGGACTCTCCACTGCTGCCCCCTCTCCAGGCACAGGCCAATTCTCACAGCACTGCCATTTATATTCTTATCTCACAGGTGCAGGTTTTTACAAAACGGTCACCTGGCCCCCATCAATGTCCCCTCTGCTTTCAGGGGTGCCCAAGGACACAGCACTGTGCTGCCTGGAGCGTGCCCTGGGGACTCAATGGCTCCAAGGTGGCTGGGTAAAAGCACCAGCTGCTGGAGGCAGTCCTGGACCCGGCTCCCAGCTCCATGGCCAGGTGCAGGGGATGCCAGGGTGTGGAGCCCCGACCCACACTGGGCTCCCAGGCACTGCACTCGCTCTGGCAGCACCTGAGAGCTTCCCCGGGCTCTGAGGGGCTGCTGTGCCTGCCAGAGCCACCCTCCCGGGCTGGGAGAGGGTCACACCCAGGCACAGAGCCCAGCCAGCCCCAGGCCCGGCAGTGCATCTGCCCAGCACAAGGCCACCCAAAGCACCCCTCCCTCCCTCCCTCCCTTCCTTCCTCTCTCCTTCCTCCCTCCCACGGTCTGCTGGCTCCCCAGCTCACAGCCCTTCCTCCCAGCACCCAGGGGCACTGATGTGACATTAACCCCGTGCTCTCCACAGCCTCCCTGCTGTCACAGCCCTCCCGGGGGCAGAGTGCACGGCTGTTGTGTGGGGTCAGCCTCTTTCAGTGGGTGCAGCACTGAGGTGTCACCCCTGGGACAGCTCTAGAGCCCCTCTGCTCCCTGCTGTCCGCTCCAGCAGCCCTCTCCTTGATGCTCTGATGCTGTGCTGGGAGCAGTGCTCTCCCTGTGGCTGGGAGCAGGGGAAAGGCTGCTCCCTGCACCTGGGAAGGAGGGTACACCCTGTCAGCTCAGCTCTTTTGGGTGCCCTGCTCCACACAGGGGTTTGAGGCTGTGGCTGGAGCCTTCAGGCATTTCCACGTTTAATGTTGTCCTTTGTGTTTCTCAGGCAGGAAGAGCCGTGTGTACAAATAATTAAAGGGAAGAATCGGAGTGATTAGGGCAGATGATTATTGTCAAATTATGATTTATCTCAGAGGGAAATTAGTATCTCCCCCTCCCCCAAAGGGCTCAGCCTAGCACAGTGAATGGGCACTGGTTTTTTGATTAATAGATGCCTTTAGAAGGTCACCTACATCCATTGCAGATTAACTCAGTGGGAAAAGTTCTTTCAGTAATTCAAGCTGTTGTTCTCACAAGCTGTCAGCTCGCTGCGAATGGGGAAGGTCCATCCGTTACAGGGCTGCTGGGTTGGAGGGGATCTTTCTTTCCTCTGGACACACAGGGGTGATATATGATGCACAGAGACATGGATGACCGAGAAAACGAGCTGTGGAAAGAAAACAAAAACAGCAGTAAAGGGAAGAGAGGGAGCTGAGAGAGCTGGCCCAGGCAGCCTGGGGCTGGGACTGCAGGGGCAGAGCTCAGCTTGAGGCTGGAGCACTGCTCCCAGAGCTGCTCTGCTCCGTGTGCTGAAGGGCTGTACCCACCCCATGGGCTCCTCCTGCTGTGGAGACAGTCACTCATCTCATGCTGGTCCCATCCAATGTATTTGATGTATTAAGAGGTGTCCAAGGAGGTGCTGGGAAGGCTGGAGCCAGTGTCCCATGGGATCTGACAGTCTCCTGTGCATATCTGGCAAAGATCCCACAGTGTCAAAGCTTGACTCTTCCACACCATGCACCTCCCAGCTGGCTGAGGAGGAATGACCACACCAGGGTCCAACAGCAGCTCAGGCATCTTCTTGGGGAAGGCAGGAACTGGTGAGGGCAGAGTGGAGACATGGCCAGCAGGGCTGGGATGAGGAGGAGTTGGGACTTACAGCACTGATGGACGCTGTTGGTTCAGCACCATCCACAAACCCATGAGCAGTGCCCCAGATGCTCACACTGGTACAAGCTGCTCTCCCTGCTGACCTTCTCCAGATGCTCTGTTATAATTCCTTTGAGCTTCATAACCATTCATGAAGCTTCATAACCAGCTTCACAACCATTCCTGTGCTTGACCAGTCTACAGAAGTCTACAGAAGGAACTTTTTCCCTCCTCATGTGTCCATCCCTGCATGGAGACACTCAGGAGACATCTCTGAGGTGACATCCTGCGCAGTGACTTTTTTGCCATCAGGTTCTGAGCACCACCCAAGGCCCAGCATCTCCTGTTGTGTTGGGAATGATGTGATGATGATGCAGCTCCTGCCACGATGCTCTTTACAGGTTTACATTTTTAACTTGTGTGCATTTCAGACAAAAAGAGAGACAGGAGAATCATGCAGGTATCCTGAATTTTAAGGTGGAAACGAAGAGATGAAGATGACTTTGTTCCTTGATAAACAACCATGATGATTGTATTTAGATTTCTTTTCACAAATGAATGATATTTCAGCACAGTCATCAAAAATCCCCACTAACAAACGTTTCTTTTGCATCCATCTAGCCTTCATCATAAATCTATGTGCCAGGCATTAATAATATTTTCAGCAACAGATTGATTGACTAGAACATAGCTTGGTTTTCTCTAAACACTATGGGGTTCTTAACTGATTTATTGCTTACTGAAGTCTGCACATATTTATATGGGTACCATATTCCTTGTTATATATGTACCCCTCCTTTACCCAAGCTCTCTCCAGCAGATCCATCCTGATGGTGTCAATGGCTACTGCAGGTCTGGACATCTTGCTGCCAAATCTACAGCAGAGGCTCTGCTGGCCCAGTACAGAGTTGGTGTGGTTTTGATAAATTACTTTTGAGGCCAGAAGAAACAATTAGATCATTTTGAGTGGCATAGTCCAGTTGCTCTTATCCACTCACCCCTGCACAATGTACAGCCAGAGACCCAAGGTTTCCCTTCCAGAAAAGCCTTCTGTTTTGGGGCATCAAGAGATTGCTGGCTAGGCTGGTTTTAATGCAAGGCTTTGGATTTTTGGAAGGTTTGGGGGCGTAGACGAGAATCTTGCTTTGATATATTTTAGTTAGTTTGTGTCTTGCTGAGAAGAGCTTAAGCCTGTGGGCGACACTTTCCAAGGGCTTCAGGCTGGAGAGGAAATAAAAACATCTCCTTGTGCAGTTTCTAAAGCTGTCCTCATCTAGACTGCAAGGGATTGGCCACAGAGTGCTTCTTCTCTGGAACCAGGAGGTAACTCTGAAGCTGCTCCCTGTTTCCATCACACACTAAGGATGGGGAACAACAAAATGGGAGATGAGAGAGCAGCAGGACAGCCTTGAAGAGGAGTTTGCAGTTTGTCCAGGTTCCTGGACTAGAGCTCAGCATCAGCCATCACAGGGCTTAAGAAGGCAGGCACAGGGACAGAGAATCCTGCTTCCAGCACACTCTGCAGTCTGATTTTGGCTTCCTGAGGAGTGGGTGCTGGTGAGATGATGAGAGGAGAGCTTTTAGACAGCCCTGAGATCTGATCTCCTGGTGGAGGGGCCCTGTCAGATATGGCCATGGCATCCTCAGGATGCTGCATCTGTACCAGCAGGAAAAGACACCCGGAGAGAGGAGATTGGATTGAGAATTTTATTTTTCCCCCCTTAATATCCTTCGATCCCCTGGCAGGCACTGGGGGGACTGGTGGGTGCAGTGCTGTGCCCAGCTCTGGTGGGGAAGCATCCTCTGGTGCGCACAGCACCATTACAGTGATCACTGGTGTGATTGACTGAGTGTCTAATGGGTTGTTACAGCACTGCAGAGCCTGTCTTGCTCTACAGGTGAACTGTGAGGAGCTGGGGAGATGAAGCAACACTCCTCTAAATTGGGCTGTGCATTGGGAGCAGCAGGAAGGATCTCGAAAGATACGCCACCCTACCCTTTCCAAAGTTTCTTTTATCACCTTTCACAAGGGAGGCCACAAAAAAAATGGAGGAGATGCCAGGATTCAAAAGGGAGTTTTCAGGTAGATTTATGGGTTTTTTTCCTTCTTTAAAAGGCCTGAGTTGATCAAGGCAGGTTTACTGCTCCTGGAGATTTTGTTAGTGCAGAGATGCTCAATTTCTGCTTTGCTGTGCTTAGTTTGGTGTGAGGAAACCAATGACTCAGGGCCTTTATGGCCCTGTACATGAAGGCAGGGGTGAGCTGTTCAAACTGCAAATGTTCCTGAGCAGGCACACAAATCTGCTGTCCCAGATGTTTGATATGAACCTCCAACACTTACTCTCCATTTCTGGTGTGCTCTCATGTCCTACACAGACACATTGTGGATGAGACTGATGCAAGAACTTCCAGTCTGTGTCCTTGGCTGCAAAATCCTCTCCTTTCAACAGGAGTATTGTCACCAGGTTCATGGTGGCAGTGGCTGTGCTAACCCACAGCTCAATGTCCCAACAGGGCAAGGGGCAGTGGCCTCAGCAGTGTGGACCTTCCCTTCCCTTCTCAGGTGGCCTCAGCAGTGTGGACCTTTCCTTCCCTTCTCAGATCTTCACACAAGTCCCACCATGCAAAGCCAGCCTGCGAGCCACAAGCTGGTGCAGCTTTGCTCCAGGTGACCAAGCCCACAGACCATGAGGGGTGAGGAAAGGATGATCTCCCTCCCTTGTGATGCGAAGGACTTGGATACCAGAAGACAGAGGAGTTTTGGCTGCAGGATTGTCACAGACATCTTTTATGAAAAATCCTTTCCTTAGGATTGTTTCTCCTGAGAAGCTGAGAGGCCTCAGGAACAAAATGTAAACAATGGTTATCTGCTGCTGTGGGATGCAACAGGTGCATCTGGGATTGGTCTCATGTGGTTGTTTCTAATTAATGGCCAATCACAATCAGCTGTCCAGACTGTCTCGGTCAGTCGCAAGCCTTTGTTGTCATTCCTTTTCTATTCTTGGCTAGCCTTCTGATGAAATCCTTTCTTCTATTCTTTTAGTATAGTTTTAACATTATATATATCATCAAATAATAAATCAAGCCTTCTGAAACATGGAGTCAGACCCTCATCTCTTCCCTGGTCTTGGGAGCCCTGTGCACACGGTCACACAGGATGGCTCTGGGAGAGCAGAGCCCTGAGCTCCCTGCAGCAGTGTGTGACTGAGGGCAGCTCTCCCCTTCCCTGGGGCAGGGCAGGAGGGAGATGGAGGATCCTGTGCTGATCCTGGCAGCAGAGCCTGCCTCGGGCTGGCTCCTGGAGGGACACGGAAGCCACGCAGCTCCTGCTGTCAGTGCCATGTGTGGCAGGAGCTCAGTGCCGTTTGCTCTGGCTCTGGAACAGCAGGCCTTGCATTCCCTTGGTAGAGCTCATCTGTGCTTCTCTCCGGCCTCCTCCTCTCCCCGTGCCAACCACGTGCCCAGCCCGTGGGCTCTGCTGTCGTTGCTGGCTGCTGGTTCCACTGGCCGCAGCTTATTGCATCTGCTGTGATTTGCTGGGCCCTGCACTCAGCCACGCGTTCAGCTTTCATTGGGGCTGTCTCAGCCTCAGCTCCACTGGCCATCAGCTCCTCTCTCCCAGGCCCTGCACCAGCTGCATGTTAATTGCTCCCCTCTCTCCCCTCCCTGTCTCTCCATCTGGGGTATCTAATCCCAGTTTGGGCCCTGGCTTTCATGGAGTTCAATTAATCGTGGTTCTAAGATCTTCTTTCCTGGGAAGGCCTTACTGGCATCTTGGGCTTGTGACAGCTCAGTTGCTTTTTAATCTTAGCTACTTGGATAACATGTGACCACTCTTTATGCCGTTAGAAGGTTAATTTAGGTCTCCTATCCAAACTTTGTGGGAGCACTTTGGGATCAGACGCGGCTCTGCCCTGGGTGAAGGTGTGAGGAGGGCTTGGCCAGCTCTCTCAGGGAGGCTGGGCTTACACCAGAGGCAAAGCTGGCCCCTCTCCTGCAAATCTATGCTGGGAAAGCCTTCCTCTGATTGCTCTGTCCATCTGCTGGCCACTGGCCACTCCTCACCACTGGCTACTGGCCAGTGCTTTGTCCAGTCTAACTTCAGTACCCTGAGCAGTGGGGCTCTGGCACTTTCTCTGGCTGATCAGTGCCATGCCAAGAAAATTCCAACTTCTTCATATTCTCCCTGAACTGGAATCATAGAACCACAGAATCACAGAATTACATAATCATAGTCATAAAATCTTAGAATCATAGAATCATAGTCATAGAATCATAGAATTATAATCACAGAATCATAGAATCATAGACTTATTATCATAGAATCATAGTCATAGAATCAAAGAATTATTATCATAGAATCATAGAATCATAGACTTATAATCATAGAATCAAAGAATTACAGAACCACAGAGCCACCAAGGTTGGAAAAGACCTCCAAGATCATCAGTGATGCTAGGAGGTTCTCTCCCTGGTGCTCCTGTGGTACTGCCTAGTGCCAAACAGAATTTCACTCCATACTGTGAGATGTTGTATTGAGAGAAAAAATAAAAATAAATGCTCATGCTCACAGGCCTGAGCAGGCTCCTTCTGCCTGGCCTTGCACTGCTCCTCTGGGCTGCAGCACTTTGGAGACTGGGCTGTCTTGAATCATGAGCCTGCCCTGGCTCTGAAGTGTTGTGTTGCTTAATGACTGATGATAATGTCTCTGTATGTAGGCTTGTAGCCTGGCTATCCATCTTTAAATTTCAAAATCTTTCCTCCTCAGCCATTACCTCCACCCCCATAATCATTCCTGTTGCTCTTCTCTGAATTCGGCCTCATTTGTCCTTGTTTGAAGGTAGAGCACAATCAAACCAGCCGGTCTGGGAGCCTGGCTGGGGGATGAGGTCCCAGAGGGGTCAGGACTGAGTTTTGAGAGGGGCTGAGGCCTCAGAAGGGTCTGGGATGAGGTTCAAGAGGGGTCCACCTTCACTCCTTGGCCCTGAGGTCAGGAAGGTTCATCAACAGCCCATCCAGCTGTGTCAACATCAGCTGACCTGGGAAGAAAGGTGTTTCTCCAAAGCTTCATGAGGACAGAGCCTGCAGGCTGGAAATGATTCCAACATTTAAGCTGCCTGTGCCTGTATGTGCTCACCTCCCCCCAAAAAATCATTGCACAGAAACGGCTCAGTGTTTTAGCAAGGTCTGCCTGCCCACAGGAGCTCTGAGCAGAGGCTGCTACACCTGAGCTTGGCGGAACAGATAATGGCACAGTCTGCCAGACTGGGACACAAAATTAAACATGGGCAGAGAGTCCATCCCTTGGGAGGCCTCTGCTCCATCCTGCTGCTCAGAGCAGCACTGCTGGCACTCAGATGTGGCTTTGTTTGGCCAAGTCTGGAGAATCCCACACCTCTGTGACCAACCCAGGGCTGCACCACCCACGGGAGGAAGGTGTTTTTTCTAACACCCAACCTGAATATTCCACCTGCAGCCCTCACCTCTCAGTATCCCATCCAGCATTGCAGACACCTCACAGGTTAACGGCACTGGGCTGTGCTCTAGGGTGATAACTGCTGTTTAAGGTGAAAGAAAGCCAGGTTGACTCCCCAGTGTGTAAAAAAGGCCTCTTTCCCCCCATATCCAACTCTCCATCATCCATCTGAGCCAGCTGCAGCTGCCATCACAGCTCTGGACCTTGGCACTGCTCCTGGGCAGAGATGGGGCTGGCAGCTCTGCTAAGCCCCCAATTTCTTCTGCCTGGAGTAAGACTGGCACTTTTTCATCCTAGCAGGAGAACCGTGGTATCCAAATTAAGCACAAGCTGTAGTGTTTGAAGTCTGAGCAATGAGCTTTCCTTGGCAATGGGTGGGTTTCTGTCATGGGGGTAGGGAATTCCTCGTCTGCCCTTGATTTCACTCCCAAGAAATTTCTGTTCCCTGTCCTCACCTCTGTTCATTTGATGGGCTCCAGTGGGATAAGTGGATCACAATTAAGGGCACAGTTGGGGGAGCTGGCCAAAATATTTGATAGGAACTGACTTAAATGGAAACATTGTCCCTTTTTAATAAATAAGTGGAGTTGGCATTAATTCAATTTGACATTTGCCATATTCTGCAGAATTATGAGCATTCACTTTTTTCAGAAGCTGTATTTAAACAGAATGCTTTTCGTCAATGACAAATTTTGAACAGTTTTGGAGAAGGTTTCAGTAAAAATAGACAATGTGTTAGCAAACAAAAATCAGGGGGTTTGTAATTTCCAGGGAGACCTTGGGTGGGTTCACAGGCAACCATTCTAACCATTTTTCAATTCAGGAAAGCTGATTTGAAGAAACTACTGAACTCCTTGTGACTATTATTGTTCGGACAAAGAGGAACGCCTTCAAACTAAGAGTAGGTTTCAATTAAATATTAGGAAGAAATTTTTCCCTGTGAGGGTGGTGAGGCCCTGGCAGAGGCTGCCCAGAGAAGTTGTGGCTTCCCCATCCCTGGAAGTGTCCAAGGCCAGGCTACATAGATAGAGCTTGGAGCAACCTGGGATAGTAGAAGGTGTCCCTGCCTATGTCAGGGTGAAATGGGATGATCTTTAAGGTCCCTTCCAACACAAACCATTCTGTGATTCCATCATTCTCTGATTACTCAGATACTTTCAACCCAGTGCCTCTGGACAGAGATGATCTTGTTCCTGCACATGCTTCAAATATCCTGCACAAAACAGCTTCTGGCCAGCTCTTGCCGTGGGCAAGGAGGCCCAGCAGGATGGGGAATGTTGATTTGCTGTGCTATAAGCAGAGGACACATGTCTGGAGTCACTTCTTTGTTCTGTACATGCACACCTGGCCCCAGAGTGTGGGGGCTTCCTCCAGGTTCTGAAGGCAGGACTTCTGCCATCTCCAGCCCCAGGAAGTGACATACCTTCATCACCTAATTTAAAAAACCAATTAGCTCTATCCACCAGTGCAAATCTTCCTGACTTCAGTCCCAGCAGCATCAAAACTCTTCCAGCTGCAGGTGACTTGGAGATCTTGCTTAGCAGCTGCACTTGGTTTGGACAATTTCTTCCCATATAGAGGCAGCCTGGACAGGGCTCAAGTGGCACTGCCATACAGTCAGGGCCTGCCAGGAACAATCCGCTTACTCTGCCTGTTGGAGCCTCTCCCACTCAGTATTTGAGCAATGTCTGCAGTCAGGACAAAGCTCCCAGCTGCCTGAGTGCTGGGGCTGTCAGTGCAGCCTTTTTTCTGAGAGCTTCCTAAAGACCTCATTAAATCCCTTCTCTGTGGACATGCTGATGGGGACACACTCAGAGTGACACCTTTAGCAACACCTTCCTTCCCTTCCTCGTGTGAGGTGGTCCTGTGGAGGTGAGAAGCTGATTAGTCAGTGATAAGTTAAAAAAAGAGCCATGGCCACAAGCTGGGCTTGAGAAATTGTGGTTAAAATGTGTTTTATCTCTATGGGTGTTTCTTCCCTGGACAGGTCACCAGAGGAGTGGGGCTCTCAAGAAGCAGTTAGGACAAACCACAGCTGAGCTGGCATAGCACTGGCCAGCTCTGAGCAGATTGGACCAGAAATCTTCAGAGGTCACTCCCCATCAACATTTCCTTTGATGGATGTGGATGGAGAAGTCATTGGTTTTCCTTTTGGGTACATTCTTTTCCTTTATTGTCTCCTTGCGTTGGTCCTCTATTGGATTTCAGCCCCTTCAGAGACCTTGTTTTGTGCAAAAGGTAGAAATTACATATGTAGATCACAGGGTAACTGATTTACCCTGATTTAGGCACATTCTCAGCTTGAAAGTGTGTGAGAATCTCTCACACTGGGCCCAAAAATGGGCTGCTCCTCAACTCACAGCAGACTTGACATGGAAACAAAGGGCATGGGTGAAACCCTTTAAGGAGGTGTGAGATCCTGGATTTGCTCAGCAGATGCTCTTTTCCCCTTCCCTTGAGTGAAGAATGGCCAAACAGCTGGGTCAGGGACAGACATGCCAGGGGGCAGAGGGGGACTGGTCTGCCCCACACTCCACAAAACTGTGAGTTATTCCAGGGGGCTTCTCACACCCCAGAGCTCCTTACCTGAATCACAGCTTGGATAAGCTTTTTAAGATTTTCTAAGCCTTCTGTTTACAGCCAGAGACTGAGCTGTCCAGTTTCTGCTGCTGGGACAAACTGGTCTCTGAGGAGAGACCCCCCTCCTTACCAAGGAGATCAGATCACTTACACAAAAAACTGGTGTCACTTAGACAGCAAACTTTTAATTTTATAAACTCAGAAGGGAGATCCACATGGTCAGGGCAGCAGAATAAGACTCCCCAGCTGCTGGGTAGGACCAGGGTGGGATCCCTGTTTTGCCATGCTGTTTTCTGCTGGAGGGTGGCAGATACTTGCTCCTCCCTGCTTCCCTGGGAGCTCTGGTTGTGTCTTATCAAAGGTCAGTGGTCATGCACAGCTTTCCAAATCCACCTTCCATCCAACAGTCCCTCTGTGCTGTCCTGCCTCCTCTGCTGACAGTTCAAGGACTCCTCCTGCTCCCTGCTGACTTGTGTGTCTTTCTGGAGACCTCTTCAGCAAAACATGTCAGCGCTGAAGTCCAGCTTTCCATAGGGGATAGCAGGAGATAAGAGAATGCAGTGACTGCTGTACATCCCCCTCATTGAAATGCAGCACGTCCTGACCCTCTGTGCTCAGAGTTTGATTTGCTGAGATGCTGTAAAAAAAACACTGTGAGAAAAGTCCAGCTCCTGCCTGGAGAGCGACCGTGCAAAAATGGCACCTCCTGACTCAACCCACAGCTCCCCTGTGCCTCAGCCTGAGCTGATGTGGTAATGACAGGAATAAAATCCTGCTGCCAGCCATGACTCACAGCTCTGCAGAGCTGGGCTGCCTACAGAGGAGGGAGCTAGCAGGATGCATTTTCTGCAGAATCCTCAAAAAGTGCATCCTGCCCTTAACACACGTGCAGAGCCTGGCACAGGCAGCCGTGCTCCAGTGGGCACCGAAAAGAGACTGGCTCTTTTCCCTCTTACACCCATCTTTTCTGTCCTGGAAATGGAGAAATGGTGGACGAGAAATCCTCCCTTCCCATGCAGTGAGGATGTGGCTGGGACGCCCTGGGAAGGACTGGCCCTGCCGGGATACCTGATGCAGGTGGGTCACAAAGGCAGGGTCTGCACCCCAGCAGGTCCCACACTACTGTAGAGAAAGAGGAAGGATTTTCAGCCCTGGAGCTGCACTCAGCCTGGCCCTTCCTTTGTGCAGCCATGAAAGATCCTCTCTGTGCTTCACTTTCTCTTGTATGGCCAGTGAGGGATAATCAGCATGGATTGGTCTTGCCACAGCACTCAGGCTCCCCTCTGGGAAAATAACAGTGGCTCTTTGTGAGCGTGACTGTTCTTTCCAGCTGTCTGAGGTAAGGTATAAAGAGGAACTCTAGCTCTTCAGCAAACTGTAGGGAAGCGTGGCCAGGTAGCCCATTTTCAGTGGGAAACATCTCCAAGAGACCTGGAGAAAGACTCAGGAGTCCTGTAATCAGACAAATTCGTGATATCTAGGATCGTTGAGGTTACTGATTTTCAACTCTGCATCCTAAGAGAGCATCTGCAGGAAAATGGCATGACTAGACCTTTACAGAAGGGCTCAGAGGGCAGCAAAGGGCTGAGCAGGTGTTCAGCAAAGTCGGCTTTTATCCCAGAGAACCTTTGGTACAGGCGGTACAAGCAACGGGAAAAAAATCAGAATCTCGATTTCTTAGTGAGCTGATGGGATGGCAAAACATCTGTTAGCTCCAGGCTGCATGGGTTTGATGTAGGATCCTTGCAAACTGGAAGTGGGAGGCACCTTGGGTGAGAGCAGCTGTGAGAGTTCACAGCTCTGAGTGGCAGGAGAGCAGCAAGGGAAAGGCAGTGGGCTTGGAGACATCTCCCGTGGCCTTGGGGAGTCAGGAGGGGACATGCCAGGGGTTAAGGGGGACAGAGAGGAGGGCTCCTTACTGAAATGATCCTAAGCATCCAGGTACAAAGGAAGGCATGGAAACACAGCAAACAAGCAGAACACCTGATTTCTGAACTACTCACTGTGCTGAAGCTAGGGAAGGAAAAAAACAAACTGCAAAACTACAGCCAAGGAATGGATAAAGAATATGAAAACATGGGTCAGGAATGGGTGAAGAAGAATATGGAAACATGGGTCAAACTCAGAAAGGCTGAGGCTCAAGAAGAGGCACAGGACAGCAAAGTCCTTCCTGGGTACATGCCTGTTTGGCACCCTGATTTTTTAAGATTTTCTAGGCCTTCTGGTGTTTACATTCTTGTAACAAACTTTCTCACACACTTTCTGTAAACAACTTATTGTTTTGCATTCTTTTATGGAGGAAGAGAAATTTAATAGACTGTTGGTTTGTCCAGTGTCATTGGAGAGGTGGCACTTTCACCCTCCAATCCACTGTCACTTTTGGAAAACTATAAATGTTGGAGTCAGAAAATAAACTTCCCTTTTTTCACCTTGAGAACAACAGTGTGTGTTGTTTCGTGTCCTACAGTGACACCTGCTCCCCACACTGAGAAGCTTCTATGGTTCATGATCCAGTTCTGTATTCCAGACTGCTGGATGGACACTGTGGGACTTTGCCCACCTCTGCCAGCACAACATCAACAGTGCCAGAGCTCTTTCAGGACCCCGAGGCTGAGGAGGGACCCTGCTGGTGCAGACCTCAGTGACAGTGTCACCAGCAGAGTGCAAGGCAGTGTCTGCCCAGGGCTACCTGGGGCACCACCTGGGAGTGGTTCAGCTAAAACCTGACTCAGTCCCCATCTGGATGCTTGGAAATGAGTTTTGGTGGGTGAGAGCGGCTGCCTGCTGCAGGCTTGCGCAGAGATGTGAGTAAGGCAGTGCCGACCCAGAAAACTGGCAGGAGAGTGGCAGTGATGCTCCCTTCTGGCTCTGCTTGCTTCTCTTTCTGTTTAGTTCAGGATTACGAAGCTAAGTCCCATTTTCTATGAAATACGGAGATCTGAGCCATATGTTGTGCAGGTTCAGATCACATCTTGTGGCACAGATCTGCAGGGAAACTTCCCTGAGCCTTGAACCAAATCGGTCGTTCCCAGGTGGAGGTGACATCTTGTGGGAGAGGCGGCTCCAAGATAAACAAGGTCAGGGAAAGGGTGACAAAACATCCACACAGCAGAGCTAGCAGCAGGTGATTTCACACAGCCCATCAGCCTCCCTGGTGCTCCTGCAACACCACCAATCCCTGGGACACAAGTGCTGCCAGCTCTGCCCTGGGCACTGGGAAAATGAGGCACGAGGAAGGAAAATGACTCAGCCTTTGTTCAGGACATCTAAGTGAAGCAAAGGTCTCCTGGTACCTATCCTGTGCTGAAGGGGAGCATTCTCCAGGCCTCTTGCTCTTCCCTCCAGCCTCAGGCTGTCTCTCCCTTTGGATCAAAAGAAGATTTTCAGGGGAAGATGATCCTGCTGGACCTACTTCTGTATGTGGCATTTTAGAGCCCTGAGAAGTTCTCAGCAATGTCAGACAGAAAGTGCTGCCCCAGGCACAGGGAGGCTTTGTGGGCTGAAGTTCTGTGGGTGTAGTGGGTCTGGCTGGGATGAAGCTCATTTTCCTCCCAGCTGCCCGTATGGTGCCTTGTTTTGGATTGGTGACTAAAGCAGTGTTGGTAACACACTGGTGTTCTGGTTGGTGCTGAGCAGTGTTTGCATTGTGCTGAGGATTTCTCTGTTTCCCATCCCACCCCCAGGCATCAGATTGGGAAGGTCCAGAGCCAGGACAGCTGATCCCAGCTGACCAGAGGGATATTCCAGACCATATGATGGCAGCAATAAAAGCTCAGGGAAAGAAGGATGAAGGGCTGTTCGTGGTTATGATGTTTGTCTCTCCAAGTATCCATCATGTGCTGAAGCCCTGAACTGCAGC
The DNA here is from genome assembly GCA_039654755.1 of Calcarius lapponicus. Classification (NCBI taxonomy): domain Eukaryota; kingdom Metazoa; phylum Chordata; class Aves; order Passeriformes; family Fringillidae; genus Calcarius; species Calcarius lapponicus. The sequence goes on along the minus strand of CM077476.1, from coordinate 15,391,292 downwards.
AAGCAGCTGGACATGTGCCTGCTGATGGGAAGGAGTGAATGAATTACTTATTTCCCTTAGCAGGCACACAGCTTTGTTTCTTTACCTCGACCCACGGGTTTTCTCACTTTTGCTCTTCTGATTCTCTTCCCCATCCTGCTGTGGGGAGGAAGCAAATGAGCAGCTCTCTGGGTGCTTAGCTGCTGGCCAGGGTCAACCCACCACAACAGGGCTAAAGTATGAAAAATCAGGCCGATGTGCCAAGAGCACAGCAAGTGCTGTCATCCCTCTTTTAGGGAAGGGGAGCTCGGGGTGGTGTCTGAGGTGGGCCAGACAGGCTGAGCTCCTCAGGTCTCTGCTGGACCCGTGAATCTCATGTGCCCACCACGTTCCAGCTGTCCATGAAGGGATCATTTGCATCAATGGCAAGTGTTTATCTCTCTGCCCTCAGTTCCCAGCAGCCTGAGCACTATTGAGCTGTGGCTTCGGGGGTGGGTGTCACGTCCATGGTGTGCATTTCTCCAGGACGGGCCTGGGGCTGCCCTGACATGAGGGCACAGATCAGCTCTGTTGCCCCCACATCAAAAATCACCCTGGGCCTTCTTTACCCTCCTCCCCACTGAACAATGCTGATGAAAACCAAAAGCAAGTGGTGTGTTTTACCCAAGAACACAGCTTGCTCAAAGTCATCAATGCATGGACTTTTGGGTTATGGATTTTCACATGCAAAGTGCCACCGATTTCCTATGGATCAACGGGAAGAAGCCAAGCAAAGAGGAAAACGCCCAGAGAATGATTTATCAGCCTTTGTCACTCAAACAATATCTCCCCATTCTCTGTGGAGTATTTGTTTAGCTTTAATACAGTGGCAGTGCTTTATGTGTTCAGGGGAAGCACAGGTCCCTTGCAGGGGGCAGGAATCTGAGGTTTCCAAGCACCTCAAGAACTGCTCTGGGAATCAGAAAGGATTTTTGTTTTCCAGCTCTTGTGATGTGTTGCAGCTGCCCACTGACTTTTTTGTTTCCATCCTTGGCACGCAGGAGAATTTCATCACCACACTCTTTATCATGGAAACATGTCATTCAGTGGCATTCGTACATACTGTTCACATCAAATCAGAAGGTTGGCTCCAACCCCTGCAGAGATGGGACCTTTCCAATTGAACCTGCCTCCATAGGTTTGGTGCCGGGCTGAAGGCAAAGCCAGAAGGAGGCCGGGTTTTTTTTCAGACAGGTTTTCAGAGACGACAGAAGATGCATGGAAGCCTCCCAAGAACCGCCTACCCCATGAGATGTTCACCATTCAGGATGTTGGCAAACTTGTCAGATCAGAAGGTTGTGCAAGATGCCAGCCGCTCAGGGCCAGAAGTGTTCGTGAAGTTTTGGGGACTGTCAGATTTTCGCTGAAGAGCTACCTGAGGCAGCCGTATGGCCCAACACCAAGAGCTGAATTGAATCTAGGTCTTCCTCAGGATCTGACGCCCGCTGCTCTCTTTCCCTGCTTGGGATTTGGAAAGCCAGACCTGGAACAGGATGTGATTTGTTCATGTTGGTCTGCGTGATGCCAGCTGAGGCTACTGGCAAATCCTGCTCGCTGAAAAATTATCTCATGTAGATGAGGGTCAGATGATTAACTTTGATGAATCTTGCCACAGCTGAAATTACTGCCAGTGCTAGGTATGAGAAGGAAACATTGGCAGAGCTGTCTCCCTGCCATGGGAAGGATCTCTTCTCCTGGAAAGTAAAGCAGGGGTGCTGTAGCTGCTTTAGCTGGACTCCTCAGCCTTGATGAGAGAGTAGGGTTTAGTTTCAGACCTGCTTCAGAGTCTTTCCTTCTGAAGTACTTACACAAATGAATAACTTTTCCTGGGGAAAGAGTCCCTGGAGAAGAGATTTTCATCTGGAATAAACAGGATAGCGGGTGGCATTTCACAACAAATTCACCAGCTGCCATGCATGAGGCAAGGGGATGGGTGGGGATTTCTGCATTTGATCATGGGTTTTTTCATCTGTTCTGCCACCCAAAAAGTGCCCTGCGACAGGAACTCCCTCTGGGGCTGATATCAGCACTGAGGGATGGATGAGCCAGGGAGATGTGTTTTGTCTGCCAGACCCACAGCCCACTCCTGCCACCAGCTCTGGAGGTACTGGGGGTGCTTTGGGGGCCAGCACAGGGGCAGATGTGGGGACTTCTTGGGTAAGGTGGCAGCCCTATGCAGTCATCATCAAATCATGGAATATTCTGGGCTGGAGGGGACCCACAAGGATCATCCAGTCCAACTCCTGTCCCTACACAGGGCATCCCAACAATCCCATCCCTGAGAGCTTTGTCCAAGCACCTCTGGAGCTCTGGCAGCCTCGGGGCTGGGACCATTCCCTGGGGACTTGTTCAGTCTCCCAACACCCTATGGAGGAAGAATCTTTTACAGATGCCCAAACTAAATTCTCCTGGCACAGCTCCAGCCATTCCCATTCCCTCAGGTCCTGTCCCTGATCCCAGGGAGCAGAGATTGGAGCTGCCTCTGCCCTGCCCCTTGAGAGGAGCTGCAGCCCCTGGGGAGGTCTGACCTCAGTCTGCTCTGCTCCAGCTGGACAGGCCAAGTGCCCTCAGCTGCTCCTTGTGTGGTCCCTCTGGGCCCTTCTCCATCCTCATGTCCCACCTTTAGACACTCTAAAAGCTTCAGTTGTCCCCAGTCACTTGTCACCCTTTGAGGAGGGTGAAGGAGGCTCCCTGACTGCTATCACATCATGTCTGAAAGATACAAACAAATGAGACAAAGAAAAAGATGTGCAAGACAAGCAGCACAACACCCAGTTGGTTTCAATCACCACAGTGCTCCTACCAGCCTGCACAGACCTGGGGAAGCCAGTGCTGGTGCCAGGGGCTTGGACTGCAGTGACACTGAGGCTGCTGCTTGTCCTGCAGCAGGTGGCTCCCTGTGACAGCCAGGAGGGGACACCCCAGAGGGCCTCAGCAGGGCAGCCTCACACAGAGGCACCAGCACCATGTCAGATCCCTGGGGGATGTCCCAGTGCAGCTTGGCCTCCTTGTGGGACCCCAAAACCAGCAGGGCCAGGGGAGCAGAGAAAGGCAACAGGCCCTGGCTGCAGCCAGAGGCAGCTGGGCTCTCACAGCTCTTTGTCAAACATCAGCCACTCTTTGTGATGACACCAATCAAATTCCATCCGCTTGCCTCACCAGGGGCACCCAAAGCAAGAGCAGAGAGACAGATGAATCAGCCACAGGTTCGCTTGCTGTAGCATGCCCGTTGCCAGTAGATTTCCATGCTTCCAAGAGCAAGCTCAAAGCTTAGTTCATTTTCTGAATAGAGGGATGCTCTACCAGATTGTCTGCGGTTGGAAATAGACTCATCCCAAACTTCCAGGCTGGGCATCTTTTGGAAAACCAGGCACCAGCTCAACTACAAGTTCTCTGAGCATCACCTGTGGGGTGAGATGATGTGCCCTGTTCTGCAAGAAATCTGATGAGGCAATGACACAACCTCCCCCAGGTGTGTACAGCCTCTCTCACAGAAACCATGGCTTTACAATTGCAGAACAAGCGGGTGTTTTTGTTGTCTTGCACAGTCAAGAGTTCCAGTATAGTGCAAGGATTCCATATCACCAGAGTTTCATACTGCCACGATGTTTCTCATAGGCATCTCCTCTAAGCACTGACTCCTCTTGGTCCTCACAGCAGTCATCTGACTCCAGAGCCCACCAATCCACTCTTTTATACCACTTATTCTTATTGTCTGCAGGTGTGGCCTGTTAAGATCAGGCCTGCTCATAATCTTTAGTAATTGGTTCAGCTGCAACTCCTTAATGGGGTAAAATTACTTTCTATACTACCTTCACTTTCTTATATTGTATCCATGTTTTCCAAAGAAAAATGGAGAGATCATCTATCCTGTGGAAGCAGTATCCCAACTACAACCTGTGCTACGACATCCAAACCTAGATGAGGAACAGCCACCCATCTCCAAATTCACATGCCAGAAACAAACTGATATTGAAAGGGATAGGGACACTGCTGCACAAATATCCGCAGCCTGTCAGGGGACAGAGAGCAGCCCACTGAAATCATGTCAGAGACAGGCAGAGACACAGCACTGATTGTGTGATCATCATCACTGATAGGAGACAGTTGTCCAGAAATAACAGCCCTGCTTAGCTTGGGAAAATGGCACACAGAGGACTCAGAGGAAGCTGAAGACAAGGTGGTGAGTAATCCACAACTTGTAACTCCAGAAGTCATCCAGAAAGAGTAAAGAAAGAACAGGGAAGCAAAAAGTCTCTGAGGTGCCCAGTGCTGCTCAGTCATTAAAACACCTGAGAGAGGTGTGTTTCCATCAGCACAGAGATGTGCCTGCATCCCTGCTGGATGACATCCCATGGCTGTAGTTTGTGTCCCTCTCTGGCTTTCCTCCTGTGTCTGACCTTCACCCATTACAGCATGGCACCATAAGCACTAATGGGCCAGGAACTGTTTTTTTCTTTAGTTCTGGGGGGAATCTGTCCTTCCCCAGCATGCGCTGGCAAACACAGCTTGCTCTGTCCCAAGCTACTGTCCTTGCTCCACCCAGGGCAAGGAAACACAGGTACTTGGGCTTGTGGAAGGAAGAGGGAAGGAAGAGAAGGGAAACCAGGCTGTGTGGATTTCAACCACCTTTGAAACAGAAACAACCTACCCTGGTTTCTGTTTGACAACTGGGGTAAGTCCTGGTCTGCCTGAAAGGGTCCTGTCTGAATGTACAGGATGGATGGCAGAGAAATCTGACAGCCAGGAGGTGAGAGGAATGTTCCCAATGATGGTTTGAGAATGAACAAGACACCAAGCACCAGAGAGCTGTCACTTCCCCAGCATTCCACCCTGCCAGGGGTGTGTGACAAGAGAAATGTTCAAACAACATCTCACATTGTCTGGACACCCACTATGGAGACAATACAACTAATGACCAGGCACATCTCCCTGACTCAGCCATTCATCAGGGTGGAACTGTGATCGTTTCCCTGCTGAGTTTCCACTCTCACACTGCCTTTAGTCCCTCCTCTGCTGCAGGGACCTTTCCCAAGGAAGGCAGTGGATCATTCAGCCCACACCATCTCCTGAGTTCTCATTGTCACTGCTGAAGTTCCCCTGGGTTTCCCCATATCATACATTCCAACTGCACTGGTCACAGACCCTCTCGCTCCTTTTGTAGAGGTGTTTTTGTAGAGGTTTTTTTGTCAGAGTCCAGCCTAGACTCAGTCAAGGCTTTTGCGAGACACCAAAAGTAATAAAGGAACAAATCATAGAACAGAAAACAATGCAGAATGAGAGAAAATGCTGTGGAAAGCGAGAGTTGGTGGAATTGATCCTGAAGGAATCTTCTAGGAGAAACTGAAGTGGTGCTGCTGGGGAGGGAGCATCTCTCACCATCTTCCTGGGGCAGCGGGTAACACACCTGTCCCAGCCTGCTACTGGCTTGGTGGGGATGCAGAGTCATTGGGAACAGCCACAAGGAGGGGTCTGGAGAGGCTGCTCCTGCCCAGCTGTGCCTGCAGCTCTCACAGCACTGCCCAAGGCAGGAGCGGCTGCAGCGCCCACAGATCCAGGAGAATCGGGCACTCCTCAGTGCTCGGGTGGGAAATGGGAAAGGGATGAGGGGAAGCACACCATGAACACAGACCATCCACTCCCCTCTGCCTGTGCAGGTGGGGATGAGCCCCTGTCTGGCAATCAATCCCCACAGATCTGCAGCACCATGGGAGGGAAGAGCAGCGAGGAGCAATCGTTCAGAGCAGCAAGGACGGAAGAGGATGAGGAAGCTGCAGCTGTGGCCACACAAAAGCCTGGCACAAAGTCCCAGATCCAGGAGAAGAAGTTCTGCTGGACCTCGTGCTTGAGCTGACCCATGGCTCTCCCACTGGTGCAGGATCCTGGCGAGCAAATATGGTGTGTTGCAGTGTGATTCCATGGTTTACCTCAGAACCCCGGGTCCCTCCCCTGCAGATTTTCTCCCAGGTGTGTCAGTCATCCTTCCTTTCCCCACCCTGACCCCTCCCAGCACTGTCTGTCAGTCCTGGCATTCCAGAAGGGCACAGAGTGATTGGCAGATTCACAGGATGCCCTCTACCCCTGGGGGGCATTGGGCCATCCAGGTGTCCTTTGTCCCTTTGTCCCTCCCCTCCTGTCCCTGCTTGGTGGCTCCCTGCCCCTTCCCTGCCCCTCTCCCGGGGTTCAAAGGAGCAGCAACCACGGGCTCAGGGAGTTCTGTTGGAGCTGGTGCTGCATTCAGAGGCTGTGGGCCAGAATAAAGCTCTGGATCCAAACCCTCCATCAGAACCGACTCCTTTCCTTCACCATCGCCTGAAAGCTTCTCCACCAGAGGGAAACCTGAGGAGCAGCCCCTCTTAAGAGAGGAGGCTCCATCCCACCATCACCAGAGCTGCTGTATGCCTGGACTTGTCCCCATGTGCCAACTGCAGCACCCAGGCAGCCCAAAGTGTCTGTGGGGTGAAACACCACACACCCAGCCAGCCAAAAGTGTCTGTGGGGTGAAACACCACACACCCAGCCGGCCAAAAGTGTCTGTGGGGTGAAACACCACAGTTGCCACTGTTTGGTTCAACATCAGGGCCAGACAAGCCAAGGCACGTCCCATTCAGCTTTACTGGTAAATTCCAATAATGGTGATGCCAAAGGATGGGACACACTGAGAAGAGAAGGTGTGACACATGGGAAGGTTAAAACCAGTGCATTTGGGATGAATTAACACCCCTTCACCACTTTTCCCAGCAGAAGGTGGTCCTGCTGCCGCGGCAGGAGGAGAGCAGCAGCCGGTGGGTGCTCTGGCACAGTCCCTGCAGGAGCCCCCCAGTGCCCCATGGCTGCTAAGCCCACATCACCCCATGAGGGTGCAGTGCCCTGTGGTGTGCCAGGGCCACAAGCCCAGGGCCGTGCTGGTGGGGCTGAGGGACAGCAAACTGGTGTGGAAGCACTGGAGAGGGTGACAGATGTGGCTGAGTCACCCAGCCGGGCTGGCCGCAGCCGTGGCTGGAGGTCGCCTCTCCCAGACTGCAGCTTTGTCACTCTCCATTATTTAATTGATAATTTATCATGCCATTCCAGACAGAGACGAGCTCCCGTTCGTGCCACTGTTTGTTCCCTGTCACATAGTCAATTCCCCAATCCAATATACCAGTTGTACTCTTATTTTATGAACCATACCTTAGGGCCTAATTAATGCAATTAATCAAACTTTTACTTAGGCAGGCATATCTTCATTTCTGCACTGACTGTGTGCTTGGACAGCTGGGTGTGTTGTCTGCACAGTATTCATCATCTTCAGCCATTGCAATGCTCTGGAGTGCACTGAGGAGTGCAGGGAGGGGAGGGGACTGTTGGTGACTGAGCATTTCTGATCAGGTTTCAAATACAGACACCAAGGGCAGATCCTGCTCTCTCTGAAGCCAGGCACCATGAGGGGAAACCCAACAACTCAGCACCAGGAAGTTGGGCTAAGGCAGAAGTTGGTCATAGAAGTGGTTTCATTAATGTTACTGAGGAACATCACTGGGTTTGCAGGTCACTTGCCTGAGCAGAAGAAAACGTAATGATAATTGGAGGTGTTAGCCAGAAATACAATGGTGATTTTGTGACTAAAAGGGTCATGAAATGGAGTAAACTGACAAGCTGGACAATTTCCTAAAGAGCTATTTCACATCAGATCACAAAAGATCACTCACACAAGACCCAAGTAACATTTCCTATAAAAACAAACAGCTTTATGCCCTCTGATTATCTCTAAGAAGCTAAAAAGTGACTATAAGAAACCAAAACATTGTCATCCTCCAGCCCATCTTAAAAATAATAAATAGATGAAGGTGTGAGGATAATCTTTTAAAGTCTCCTGGAAATGAAGTGAGCACTTGGCTGAGTTGTGACTCACTGATAACGATGGACCTTGATGGAGTTGTGGCTATCAATAAACCATGGCCAGCCCTCAACCTGGCATCCAAAGATGATGGGACAAGGTTATCTGCCACATCTGTGAACACTTAAAAATGTGTCAGGACTCACCATTGTGTTGAGTGCTTATCAATCAGATACTCTTGAAAGCACTGCCAGGAAATACTAACACCAGAGATCACAGACTTGGGGATATTTATAGTGTTTCCCCAAAACTGGCATCAATTCCACTGTCAAAACAAGAGTAAAAAGAGCTCTTTCCATAGCTGGCAAGTTGTAAGGGAGAACTTTAAAGAGCCAAGCAAAGGAGAGTCATAGCTAAAACCAGTCAAAGTGTGTCATGTCACCACAACATCTCAAGGATTGTGCCCTGTAATGTGGCAAAACTGGCACTGGGACATTTAGTACAGAAGTGACAGCTCCAGGCCCAGGACATCTGCTGTGACAGCATCTGGACCCAGACTAGGAGTGTGGCACTTCTTAACACTTGAGTGGTTTTACACTAGAAAATTAAGACCTGCTATCTAGGTATGGAAAGGGCCAAACTGATGCCCAATGCTCATGAAAAAGCCACTGTTCTGTGCATTAATTTGTTGTTGCATGGTTTTGTTCTTTGCAAAACAGGGTAGGCATGCAGAGTGTGTTTGACAACATCACTGCTGCCTCGATAAACCTAATGAGCCATTGATGGAAATCCTTCAAAGACTAAAAATACACCTCTCAGATTTTTCCTGCACCACCACAGTGCTCCCTGTGGGCTGGAGCAGCTCTGCTTTTCATGGACAGGAACATTCACCTGCCTCTGCAATAGAATTTGTGCTCACCAAGCAGCCCTGCCTGTGTCTGTGTGTTCGTAAGCATCTCTGAAATACAAGTGTTAGAACTGGGAGGAGAAGGGGAGGTGGAAAATCTGTAACACACCACATATTAAGAAGAGGAGGTTCTTAAAACATCCCTTTCTAGAGCTTTCAGAAGCAGTTCCAGATTTTAAGGGTGACTTTCCAACTCTCAGTTCATTGTGGCAAAATATCACTAAACGCACCATAGTGTCCAGCACAAGAGCCATCTGGAAACTTCCAGAGCCATGGTATCTGTGACACCATGAACTTCTGGGATAAATTATGAATATCTAGTTATCCCAGAGGGGTGGCTGAGGGACCTGCTGCTGTGTAGCTGTGGGACATGGATTAAAAAGCAGGAGCTGACAGGTAAAGCCACACGCTCACACAAAATTGCACCAAGTTCATGAGAAGCTTAAGCAATTATTGCTCGTATTCAACATTAATAAACCTGCAATGACAAGCATTTATCTAAGCCTAATTTTAAAAGATATACTGCTCTCTGGGAATTCAGTTTCTGCTCAGATTAAACCCAACCTGTGGGACAGCAGTATGATATAATGATGATATCCTACTACATCATTCTAAAGGAGCTTAAATCAGTCAGCATCTCCAGGCTCAGCCCATGGCTGTGCCAGACTCCATGTGACCAGACACCCACCATGCTGTCAGAGCCCTCTGAAAGCATGGAGAAAGACATTTTGGGGGATTTCAGCACTTTTCACTCTGCAGGAAAAGAGTTGCACTTCCCAGCAGTAATGGCAGATGTTCAGGCTGGTTTTGGACAAGGAGGCTTCATCCATTGCTTAGAACACAGACCCAGAGGAACAAGCACAAGGAGATCCAGGCCTTGGTGAGCCCACTGCCTGGCATTTAATGAAAACAGGAGCTGGAGGGAAGCACTCCATGTGGCCAAGCACAGCCCCATGCAGATCCCTGACAGGGAGGGAGCAGAGGAAGACAACCAAGCTGCTCTCTTTGTGAGGCTACACTATTCCTGTCTCTTCCTGTTCCTGTCCTTCACCTCTCGCCTTCAGCTGGACCTGAAACTTGGTGGAAACCAATTGTTTTTCCCCAAAGACGACAAATCTGAAAGTTAAAGGTGAAATTCCCCCTGTGGTGGTTTCACTGTGGCAAAGTGAGGTTTCAGGGTGGCTCTCAGTGTGACAAGCACCTCCTTGAAGGCAGACAGCCACTGTGATACCAGCACCAGGAGCCTTGGGAAGCAGATATTCCCTGCAGGGCTGTAGCAAGGATGTAGAGGGCACGTGGGAGTCTCTGGAATAACCAGCACCACCTAACTCATGAGGCAGAGGGGGAAAATCTCCAGGAGGGGAGCTGTACTCAGAGATAGCTTTGACTTTTTCTTGCTCCTGCCAGTAAATGATCTGTCTTTTCAGCAGCTCATTACCAGGCACACAGGAAACATCTACACAGCATGAGCCATGACATGATAGCAAAAACCCAGCCCCACCTTGGGGAAGCCTTGCCATGGGTGCTGCTTACAAAGGATGGGTGGGGGATATTTCCAGCTCATGTTTTCAGATGCTCTGGAAGAAATGAGCTGTCCTTGCTGGAAACCACCTTGTGGCAGATCCACAAATCGACACAGCTGCCCTGCTGCACCCCAGGGGTTGATAGATCCCCATCTGACAGGAGAGGGGATGCCAAGGGTGGCACGTGTAGGGGCCAGGGCTGGATCTGGAGCTCCCCAAGGAGGCAGCAGCACTGCTGGTGGCTCAGGGATGCAGGGGGGCAGAGCTGCTGTGGCAGCACCCCTGGTGCTCCCCACAGAGCTGATCCCAGCCCTGCTCCTGCCTCCCCATGCTGGCCCCACCATGAGGGCTGCAGCAGCAGGAGCTCACACCGGTCCCAGAGGCCGTGGTGGTGTCTCCATCAGCTTGGCCAGCTCTGGCTCAGCCCCAGAGGGAGCAGGATTGCTATGGCTCAGTGCTCTGGCCAGGCTGAGATCATGGGAGAGGTGGCCAAGGTGGCCCTTTCTGTGAGGGAGCACAGGCAGGACCTGCTGCAGGCAGGGCTCCAGGTGTGCCCAGGAAGGTGCCAGGGCTGCTGCTGCTGCCTCTGGCTCCCCTGCAGCACGGAAAGAGCTCCCTTGGAGCCGGCAGGGGAAGCTGCAGGCAGGGAAACAGGCTGGGAGAGTGCTGGGCTGAGCTCCCAGAGAGGCTGCCCTTGGGAAAGGGGGTGAGATCCAGGGGATCCTGCCACACCACCCCAAACTCCTGAGTCCTTACAGTCCCCCTGTGTCAGAACCCAGCACATTGCTCTGGCTGCCCTGGAGGACTCCAGACCCTGGCAGGGGGCTCAGAGGCCTTGGCACAGAGTCAAAAACACCTGTGCCTTTGATTTTAGCCCATGGAAATAATTACCAACTTTGTGTGAGGAGTTACAAGCCACAAGGGTTTGAATAGAATGTCAGTGAATTTACCACAGGGTGGAAAAGTAGAATTTTGGGGTTTTTAGAATGGAGTTTCAGAGGCCAAGATGGAGGAATATGGGTGTGTTCTGTCTTTCTCCTTCTTCTTCTTGTCCTCCATCTTCTGCTGTGATGGAGGCCACAGCTGCAGTTTCCTCATCCTCTTCTGTCCTTGCTGCTCTGAACCATTACTGCTCACTTTTGGATTGGTTTAGAGTAGAGACAGACTGACTAACATAGGTGATAGGTATTGGAAAGTAATTGTAAATATTGTACATGTAGTTTTTAGTATAAAAAGATAACACTGCCCCAAGGGCAGGGGCTGTGCCACAACTGACCTGCCAGACAGACCTCAGTGGGTCAGACAGACAATGTATGAGATAAGAGCAAATAAACAGCCTTGAGAACCAGAGCTGAGGAATCCTGGCTTCTTCTTCAGTCTCAGGGCTGGGAAAAAGAAACTTTCTGACACCTCGGGGGCATCTCCACACCAGAGACCTTCATGAAGGAGTCCATCTCTTTCAGGCTCCTGTTGCACCTTGCCTGGCTGGAGGCAGCTGTGGGGACCATGGCACATCCCTGCCACAGCTTCCAAAGTGACAGTGCCAGGTGCCAGAGGGGCCTGGGCCACCCCAGCTGCTCCTCTGTGCCCCAGGTACTGCCAGCAGTCCCACAGCAGGCTGGGATGAAGGGAATGCTTTTAGCCCACGTTTCCAGGAATGTGATGCCTGGATGCCTCACAGGGCCTTGGCCAAGGAGAGCAGAGCTCAGTGGCCAAGAAGAGGTCATGTGCTGGAGCATAAATGATTTATGGACAAGCCTGAGCAGACTCCTCCCTGTAGGACACCTCCCTGGTACTGCTGCTCCTTCTAAAACCTTGCTGTTATTTTCTGGTTTTTCCTCTCTCATTTTGCCCACTCACCTCCCAGTCTGGACTTCCCAGACAGCCAGAGGTGCCTGAGGAGCACTCCAAGCACAGTTCTCATGGGATGGAGCTGCAGGCACCATGAGCTCACCACTGCCTGGGGACCAACACCCTGTGCCAAGAGCCCCCTCGGCCTCCCCGCTGGCCCTGGCAGGGTGCAGAGCAGGAGCATCTGTGCCACAGAGCCAGAGGGCTCAGCTCTTGGGTCTCTGCTGCTCACAGTGACCCCGAGACGTGTTAGAAAGTCTCTTTCCCCAGCCCAGCAGTCAAAGGAGTCAGAGCTCTTCAGTTCTCAGTCTCAAGGTTGTTTATTGTTCCTTATCCATAAAATTCTTTCTCCTGTCCAGCTGAGGTCTGCTCAGCAGGTCAGACAGAGGCACTCTGCCTGCCCTGGGGCAGTGTTATCTTTTTATACTACAAACTACCTATGCAATATTTACAGTTACTTCCCAATACCTATCACCTATGTTAGACAGTGAGCTTCTACTCTAAACCAATCTAAAAGTGCCAACATCACAGCAGAAGATGGAGGCCAAGAAGAAGAAGGAGAAAGGCTGGACGCATCCAGTTCCCTCCATCTTGCCCCCTGAACCCCCATACCAAAAACGCCAAAAAAATCTATTTTCCACCCTGTAATAAATTCACTATCATTCTACTTAAACTATCGTGGCTTGCAGATCTTCATCTAAGGTTGGTAATTGTTTTTTCCAAGGGCTAAATCAAAGGGTCCTGGGCTCTGTGCCAGGGTCTCTGAGCTCCCTGGGCAGGGTCTGTCTCAGGTTTTTGGTTAATTGCTGCCCCGAGATGTGCAGGGTGTCGCTGTTTCGGCCCGCACGTCTGCAGAACAAGTCAGAGCTCTTCAGTTTTTGGTCTTGAAGTTGTTTATTAATTCTTATCTATAAAATTTTTCTTTCTGCCCAGCCAAGATCTGCTCAGCAATACAGTCCCAGGCACTCTGACTGCCCCTGAGGCGGTGTTATCTTTTTATACTAAAAACTACCTATAACATATTTACAATTACTTTCCAATACCTATCACCTATGTTAGACAATGAGCTTCTACTCTAAACCAATCTAAAAGTCAACATCACAGCAGAAGATGGAGGCCAAGAAGAAGAAGGAGAAAGGCTGGACACGCCCAGATCCCTCCATCTTGCCCCCTGAACCCCCCAAAAAATCTATTTTTCACCCTGTGATAAATTTACTATCACTCTACTTAAACTGCCGTGGCTTGTAATCCTTCATCTAAGGTTGGTAATTGTTTTTCCCAAGGGCTAAACCAAAGGGTCCTGGGCTCTGTGCCAGGGTCTCTGAGCCCCTGGGCACGTCTGGAGTCCTGCAGGGCAGCCAGAGGAGGTTCCTGGGCTCGGACACCGGGCTGTCACAGGGTCCCCCTGGCGCGGTGACCCTCGTGGCGCTGCCCGCGGAGCGGGGCGGGGGCCGGGCGGGCTCGGAGGAGCTGCGGGCAGGGCTGCGGGACGGGCCCGCACTGTGCCCGCACTGTGCCCGCAGAGCCAGCGGGGCTGCCCAGGGAAACTGCGGCCCAGGGCTGCGGAGGGAGCCGGACTCGCTCTGCATTAGCATTCCGCGGCGCTGCCACGGCCAGGAGGAGAGAGCCGCCCTCGCAAGCACAAGGAGAGGAGATAACAGCGCTTATCGCGGGCTGTGAGGCGGACACGGCGCTCCGGCTCAGGTGGCCGGCTCCTGCCCGGCCTTCGGCAGCCTGGCTGCGGCTCCGCGCCCCGTCCCGCGCCCGGCCACGCCTGAGCGGCGCTGGAAAAGTTGCCCAAAGGTTAATTGATGCTGCAGTGCTGCAGCCGCCCTGAGACAGCTGCCTGCCAGCCCTGTCAGCCTGCGCCGGGGCTTCTCCTCCCTCCGCACATCCTTCCCCGAGCTCGCTGCGCTCCCGCCCCCGGCAGCGGCACCGGGATCCTGCCCGGCCCCGGAGCGCCGCCAGCAGCAGCAATCACCGTCCCTGACCCCCTCCTGCTCCTGTCCCTGCAGGCAGCAGCCTGGCAGGCTTCGTGCCCGCCTTCCCCGGCAGCAGGAGCGACGCGGAGCCCCAAAGTCTGCAGGGATGCCGTCCCCAGCTCGCTGCCACCGTCCCCACTGTCACATCCCCTGTGCCATGGGCAGGAGCAGCGCCCCTCCAGGAGCACAGCCTGGTGCTAAACCCCAGAGCACAGCCCCTGGTGATTCCAGAATGCATCAACAGCAGCGTTTAACCCAAAAGAGGACAGAGGATGGGGTTCATATTTGACCCAAGAGAGGACAGAGGATGGGGTTCATATTTAACCCAAGGGAGGACAGAAATGGGGTTCATATTTAACCCAAGGGAGGACAGAAATGGGGTTCATATTTGACCCAAGGGAGGACAGAGGATGGGGGTCATATGTAGCCCAAGGAAGGACAGAGGATGGGGTTCATATTTGACCCAAAAGATGGCAGAGGATGGGGTTCATATTTAACCCAAAAGAGGACAGAGGATGGGGTTCATATTTAACCCAAGGAAGGACAGAGGATTGGGTTCATATTTAACCCAAGGGAGGACAGAGGATGGGGTTCATATGTAGCCCAAGGGAGGACAGAAATGGGGTTCATATTTAACCCAAAAGAGGACAGAGGATGGGGTTCATATGTAGCCCAAAGGAGGACAGAAATGGGATTCATATTTAACCCAAAGAAGGACAGAAATGGGGTTCATATTTAACCCAAAAGAGGACAGAAATGGGGTTCATATTTGACCCAAGGGAGGACAGGGATGGGGTTCAGTGTGCAGCCTGTGGGGTTGGTTAGCCCCCCTCCCTTCAGACCCTGTGTATTCCTGGGGTACCCAGCGAGGAGGGGGTACAGAGATCCTGGGCTGCGTGTCAGGGCAGCCTCAGAAGGCAGAAGCAGGCTGTGCATTTCTACTTGAGCAGCTTGCTGGGGGCACAGCACAAGCCTCTGGCAGGGAAGCCAACCATCCTCAGCAGCCATGAGACCAAACTGGGCAGCCCCGCCTTGGTTTGTACTGGAGCCACCATGTGGGAGGCCTCTCCTCAGCTGTATTTCTAAAATCTCACATGATGCCAGCTTGTTTCCCTGTCTGCAGGCTTTAAAACTAAAAAAGACCCATCTCTGAGATGTCAGCCTTGCTCAGTCAATATTTTAATTGTCCTGGACTCTGCCGCCCTGTTTACCTCCTCAGAGCTGTAAAACAAATAACACTGGCCTTTCCTGCTGAAATCAGAAGGATTTTCCTTTGTTCTTCCCTCAGGGACCAACAACTTTCGCTTGTGAGGAGATATCTGCGCTACAAAGTCCAGCAGTCCCCTCCCCACAGCAAACAAGGTCAAAATTCAAAGCCCACCAGGATCTACATGATCCTGATCATTTACACGAGCACAGTGCCCTGGATGGGGGTGGTGTGACAGCACTGTCCCTCACGGGGCTGTCCCCATGCCCAGGAGCTCACAGCCTCTCCCCTAGACAAGGGTGAGGCAGAAGATGAGCCACGATCTGTGGCAGCCTGTCGGGGTCTCTGCTGCTCACAGTGACCCCAAGATGTGTCAGAAAGTCTCTTTTCCCAGCCTGGCGCTTGAAGAAGGAGTCAGAGCTCTTCAGTTCTTGGTCTCAAGGTTGTTTATTGTTCCTTATCCATAAAATTCTTTCTCTTGTCCAGCTGAGGTCTGCTCAGCAGGTCAGACAGAGGCACTCTGCCTGCCCCAGGGCAGTGTTATCTTTTTATACTAAAAACTACCTGTACAATGTTTACAATGACTTCCCAATACCTATCACCTATGTTAGACAGTGAGCTTCTACTCTAAACCAATCTGTAAGTGCCAACATCACAGCAGAAGATGGAGGCCAAGAAGAAGAAGGAGAAGGGCTGGACACACTCAGATTCCTCCATCTTGCTCCCTGAGTCCCCATTCTAAAAACAAAAAAAAATTCTATTTTGCACCCCATGATAACTTCACTATTATTGTACTTAAACTGTCATGGCTTGCAGATCTTCATCTAAGGTTGGTAATTTGCTCCATGGGTCATAATCAAACCCACAGGTGCATCCTGGGCTCTGTGCCAGGGTCTCTGAGCCCCCTGGCAGGGCTTTGGGCTGCTCAGGACAGCCAGAGGGATGTCCTGGGTCCTGAGAGCAGCCCAAAGCAAAACACTGTTCAACTGCAGCACCCCAGAAATACGATGGAAAACATCTTTTGCATCACTGGTGGCCAAAACCAGAACAGAGGAATAGAGACACTGGTGCACCAGCAGCCTCAGGTGTGTGCACAGCCCCAGCCATTGCTGCCTGTGACCCAGCTGTGAGAGCTGCCAGGCATGGTGGCATCTGCAGGGGCTGCTGTGGCCATGCCCAGGGGGCTGTGCAGTGCAGGGGGACAGCCTGGGGTCCCCACTGCAAGACTCGAAGGGAAATCTCCCTCAGCTTTTACATCCATGACAGGGACAGAGCATGGCACATCCCCCTGCCCTGGTGGCACTCATGGGGTCAGCAAAGACTCATCCCTGGCTGGACAGCCAGATTGCAGCCCAGGAACACCCTGGTGAGGGTGCTGAGGAGCCACTGTCCCCATTCCCTCTCAAGGAGGGATCCTGCTCACCCTCCCTCTGCTCTGCTCTGCTTTGCTCTGTTCTCCCCGGGCTCTGCAGCAGAGCAGCTCCGGGACAGCCTGGCAGCCCTGGGATCAGAAACCCTGCAAAAGAGGCTTTGTAAATGACACAAACAGCAGCCAAGGAGCCAGTTTCTTTCTTCTCCTTTGTAGTCTCAGTGCAATCTGGCAGGGCCCGGTGTGTGCCCGGGCTGAGGGCTGCAGCTGGCGCTGGGAGAGCTCTGTCTCTGCTGAGCCGCCCGCAGCTCCGGGGCAGGACAATGCAGCAGGAGAGCAGAGCACACAAATGTTCTGCAGCAAGCAGGCCCAAGCCTTTTGCTAGGGGAGAACAGCAGCGAGCAACTGGAAAAATACCAATTCTACTGTGATGTGACGGTGTTCACAGGGGTCTGAGGATGAGGGAAGAGAGGGAGGATCTGACTCCATGTTTCAGAAGGCTTGATGTATTATTTTATGATATATATTATATTAAAACTATACTAAAAGAATAGAAGAAAGGATTTCATCAGAAAGCTAGCTAAGGATAGAAAAGGAATGATAACAAAAGCTTGTGACTGACCGAGACAGTCTGAGCCAGCTGACTGTGATTGACCATTAATTAGAAACAACCAACATGGGCCAATCCCAGATGCACCTGTTGCATTCCACAGCAGCAGATAACCATTGTTTACATTTTGTTCCTGAGGCCTCTCAGCTTCTCAGGAGAAGAAATCCTAAGGAAAGGATTTTTCATAAAACGTGTCAGTGACACTGTGGAACTGGGCCCAGCCTGACCTCGCACAGGACACCAGGTCACTCCAGGGACCTGTTTCAGGGGTCCTGGGAGGGTGAACCTCTCTCAGGTCTGGCACTGGCAAGATGACTGAAAACTGGGACAACCTCAGCTTGGAGAGCCCTGAGTTTCCTTGAGAGGGTGTTCAGTCCCTGAAACCAGAGAGTTCCCTGGTACAGGAGATCCCAGGTGACATCCCAGATATTCCCGATCCTACAATGGAAAAAATCCCCAGAACCTGTGAGCCTGAGGGCCTCCTTTGGGTGGGAGAAACCCCCACTTCTTGGCCCTAACGCTGTTTAACTGCGAGTCAAGGGCCCTGTGCTGGGAAGGGGCTGTCCTTGGCTGCAGCATCTCCAAAGCACAGGAACTCAGAGCCAGGAGATCTCCTGCCAGTTCCCAGATCAGGCTTTGCTGCAGGTCTTGCTCCTTCCTGGGCTTTTCAGAGGTGCTGATTGATGCTGATGGATGGCACAGACTGTGATGCAGGTCAGAAGAGTCTGGTCCATTTTAAAGGTGGCAATCAGAAGCACACAGCGTGGTTCCTTGGTTATGAGCAGAGGAGGTTTCATGCGCAGAAGAACTGGAGCAATCTTGAAAAATCCCAGCCCTCTTAAAGGCCATATCTGGTGTAGAACAGACCCCAGACCTTCAGGCTGCTCATTCAACATTTCAGCACAAACCTCCCACTCCTTTAGGCAATGGGAAATGATGCTCACCCCTCACAATCCTTTGAACAGTCTTGCTGTCCCAGTGGGACTCAATGAATTGCTGTTCTCTATTGCATGGGATCTCCTGGAAGGGGATATTTTTATCATAAAACATGTTATTTCTTTCTAGGCTTCAATTTACAGACCCTCCCTGAGCCATCCCAGGTGAAGGGAAGGAGCACCTTAGTGCAGCAAGAGGAGAAGGCATCAGAGCCCCCCTTCAGGACTGACAGCACTGTGGGCAACCTGCCCAGGGAACTCAGCAGCAAACACAAGGATTATCCCCTTGTGCCAGGGAAAACTGTCACTGCAATGACCAAGAAAAACCTGCAAATGAGGCAGTCTCTTATGGCCCTGAGGGCTACAGTCAGTGGGAGGAGGACTGAACACATGGGACAGGTTCTGGGAAGCACTGAGCACCTAAACTGCATCCTGGGTTTTGAGTCTATACTCAAGAAACAGGATCTTCTATTAGTCATAATAAAACTGATTGACCCAATAGACCCAAGGTTATTAATATCTTTCCCTGCCATAAAAAATTAATATTTTAGGAACCCAAATATTATCTGATGCTTTAGTTCAAAACAGAAAGGACCAACAGTTCAGACACTAATGAAGGGTTGTCTTTAGAGCTGCTCTTTAGCCTGTATTAAGTAAAAAAAATTACACTTATTTGCTATGTGAACTCTTCTGTACATGCTCTGCAGCTGCAGAAGAGCCCCACTGCCTTGTGACAGCCTTTTAGGGCTACAAGAAGAAGAAATTAAGTCCTGCTTGGTATTGGGGTAACATGAGAAACTCAGACCAGAATATGTTGCTACAAATCATACATGACTTAGGGCAATGTGACTGGGTCTCTCTTCACCAAGCAGAAATGGTCTGATGTGGCTCAAAGCCATCTTTGCACAGCCAAGGTAACTTCACTTCCTTGAGGATCTGATTCCCAATTGCCTGTTTTGTTTCAAAAAGATTTTGGAAAGAGGAGTAGTAGAAATAATAAAAATAGTAGAAAGTAGTATAATCTCTTTTTTTGTGGTTTTTGTGCTGGCTACACACTAAAAGGAACATACTGCTGGGAGGGAGGGAAAAGAAGAGTTGGAGGTTGCCTTTAAGGTTTCTTGGGCCAGTGAGAGGAATTGTGGTGATGATTTTCCTGCAGATAGTGCAGTATGAGCTCAGGCTCTGTTTCAGACTTGTTACCAAGCTGTCAGGCTGGAAGATGAGGCAGGGATAGGGGGAACTGGCTGTGGCCTTTCCCACCTGGAAAGATGTGTCCCTCCATGATATGTGCAGCACAGACCCCACAGCACACCTGTCCAGGTGCCTCCACTAAATTTCTTCCTGAAAAGGAGGAGAGCAGCAAAATGTAGCAGCAGATCAGAGATGGGAGAGGCAGCACCCAGGTCCCTTCTCAGGGTAGATTTGGGTTTTGCCTTAACTTGGAGCAGCTGAACCAGACCAAGAAGAAGGAACATTCCCACTTGCCCAAGAGGAATTCAAATTTTGCTGAAATGAGGCCAAATCTTCAGTGAACTAGGTGCAGTAGCAAGGTATGGGCAGATCCTCCTGGACAGAGAGGACACCACACCTTCAGCACTCTTTTTGACAGACCTCTTGAATCTGCTTTGCAGATGTGGGAAGTAAAGATTCTGTTCAAGTGGGTGATGTCCCAGCTGTGCCATGGACTGTGGAGGGGAAGCTACAGTGACAGTGCAAGATGGAGAGCACTTCTCACCACTGCTGGCATGCTGAGCTTGTGAGGGTCCCCAGGACGAGGTGAGAGATGAGAGTCTGACTCCATGTTCTCAGAAGGCTGATTTATTATGTTACATTTTATATTATATTATATTATATTATATTATATTATATTATATTATATTATATTATATTATATTATATTATATTATATTATATTATATTATATTATATTATATTATATTATATTATATTATATATTACCATACTAAAACTATACTAAAGAAAGAGAAAGGATACAGACAGAAGGCTTAACAAGAATGATAATGAAAACCTGTGACATGAAAAACCTGTGACTGACTCCTCAGAGTCCAACACAGCTGATGGTGATTGGTCATTAAGTAAAAACGATTCACAGGAAACCAATCAAACATCCACCTGTTGGTAAACAATGTCCAAACCACATTCCAAAGCAGCAAACACAGGAGAAGTGAATCAGATAATTATTATTCTTATCTGAGGCTTCTCAAGTTGCCAGGAGAAGAAATCCTGGCAAAGGGGTTTTTCAGAAAATATGACAGTGACACTGAGAACCTATCCTTGCTTCCTGCACACTCCCAGCTCTCTGTCCCCTCTGCTCCTTGTTTTGTTCTTCACTTCCCAGCTGAAGTCCTTGCAGCAGGGACAGCTCAGGGCACTCCAGGTCTAAGAGAGAGGCTGCAGTGGTGGGGAAGAGGATGAGGAGCTGGACAGCCACACATGGAAACATCAGAAATGATCACTTGAGGAGGTCCAGAGGAAATGTAATTATCTTCTAATGATGGCAACAGAGCAGACACGTGGACACGTGTCATGGTTACAGGACAGCCCATGCAGGGACCCCTGGTCACAAGGACTTGGGGACTGCAATTCTCCCTAAAACAGAGCAGCCAGCTAACAGCCAGCTACTGGGCTCCAGCAAGCTCTCTTTGTAAACTCCTTTGCCATGGCAGAAAGAGGCCCAGAAAAGAGACCTCAATTCTTTGAAGTGAGCACTGAAATTATTGCCAAGGACTCATGGCAAAAGATCGTGGGAAAAGACTTTCTATTGATTTTTTTTTTAATTAGTTACTTAAAGCTTCCTCATCTTGGCCAAGGAAATGTAACCATTCACTATTGCCTGCTGTTCAGAATAGCTCCTGCACCCATTCATCATGTACTAGGAGATGTAAGCTCCTTGTTCTAGGGCTGTAACTCCTTTGGGAAAGTTTTCAGCTAAGGCTAAGGCAGCTCTTCAGTTTTGGTTAGATTATATATGTCTTTTTAAATACTCTGCAATATCTTTGGATCTCAATCCCTTACGAGCAGTTGGGGCACTGCAGGGGCCAGCAGCAGCTGCTGAGAAGCAGAGGTGAGAACCCTGCTGGAAGAGCTGTGGGACAGATGTCCCCACACATCAGGTCCCATCACAGCCTGCACCTGGCAGGGCTGCAAAGGGGAGGTTCACTTCCTAAACTGTCTCTGCTGCTTTTGCTGGGAGATGCTGGGTAACTGCAGTTGCATACATGAGAGCCCAGAAGAGTCAGAAAAAACAGCATCAGGGTGATTTAGGAGATCTGCACTGTCAGCCAGCTGGAGTGCTTGGAAGTGCCCATCTCTACCAGCAAGATCCTGGGGCTGTTCTGGATTCCTGGGAGGGATTTCAGCATCACCAATTCCTGTCTGTGTGCTGTGATTCACCCCCAAGCTGCAGGGTGAGCTGTGGCCCCTGTTGTATTTCTCTCAGGAAAAGGGTTTGTAGTGATCTTGATCAGCAAGGATCAGTGATACTGACGGGGAAAAATGTGAGAAACTGTGTTCTTCTGTACCTGGGTAGGGACAAACCAGCCTGGGAAAGGAATGGTGAAAGAAAGTGTGGATCTTGTGCCTGGCTCAGCCAGTCACCTTGGGGAAGTGACCTTGGCCTTATCTACACAGAGACAACCAGGAAAATGAATCTGAATTAACCTTTGCAAATTGGATTAGCTAAACTTCATTAAACTGTCTATGTGGACATTCCTGTTCAGAATTCAAGTAGCCTCCACTCATCCTGGCTTACCTCATGTCCACAATGAGTGAGAAGAAAAGAAACTCAGATTTTTTTTTTCCATTGTGAGTAGGACTGTCCACACAACTGTCCTAAGTGCAGTTTAACTAAACCACCACAACTTCAGACCAATGATCCCTGGTGGTCTCACGTGTCTTTGTCTTCCTACCACGCTGCCTATTTGGACAAGGAGCTCTAGAGTCTCTGGGTGAAGGAGCAGCTCTGATTGTATGCACAGACCATGCCTGCTGCAGGGTCAACACAGCCTGCAGATGAAATGTAGCCTCAAGCTGTGCCAGGGAGGTTAAGCTGGACATCAGGAGGAATTTCTTCAGAGAAAGGGTTGTCAAGCACTGGGCTGTCACCATCCCTGGGAGTGCTCAAGAAAGGATTGCACACTGGTCTAGCTGACAAGGGGTTTGCAGCCACAGGTCGGACTCAGTAATCTCAGAGGTCTTTTCCAACCTGAAGGATGTAATTCTGTGAGTCTGTGACTCTTTTACAGAAGTGGCACTGGTACAATTGCTGTAAAGCTGTTGTTCTGGGTAGGAGAATGTCTGTCAGGGATGGGTTGGTTTGAACCCAGCCAAACAAAGGTCACATCACACCTGATGGACCTGACTACCTAGGAGGCAAGAAAATCAGCTGTGAGGATACAGGGTGAATGGTGAATAAGGGAATACTGAGTGGTTTCCCTTGCCTGTAGTAAAGCTCTCAATGCCAATCCCTAGAGCCAGGCTGGGGAGATGTGGGCCCAATAAATAGGAAAGAAGGAAGCTGGAGGATGGGTTGGGCTGCTGCACTCACAGGGTGATGATCAGAAGTACAGAGCCCACTTGGCAACTCGCTGCTGTTGAGATCCTGGAGGGACTGGAACGGATGGCCTGGATAACAGGGCACACTCTCAGGAAGTTTCCAGAAGCCACCAAAGGAAGCAGTGGGGAGGCACTTGACACCCTAGAGGCAGCAGCTGCTGCTCAGGAGTGGAGAAGTGGGCAGACAAGTGCACAGTCCTGATGGAATAACCTCAGAAGGGAACAGGACAGGCCAGGGGACAGCTGGGCTGGGAAGCAGCTTTGTGGAAAGGGAGGTGTAATTGCAGGCGAGTCAGGAATTGAGCAGGGTCACTGCTGGGTTGCAGCAGAGGTGAGCTACACCTCAGCTGTGTGAGCAAGGAGGCAGGCAGCACATCAGGGCAGTGAGATGCCCTCGGTTTGGCCCTTCTGGGATTGTTTTGGAAACACTGGGTCCAGTTTGGGGCTTCCCAGGACAAAACCAGCCTTGACAGATTGAAGCAGCTCCAGCAGAGGCCACCAGTGAATGGTTGAGGGACAAGAAGAGGCAGAACCAGCTGGGTTTGTTCACTCTGGAGGAGAACAGGAGGAAGATCAAACTGCTTTCTGCAGCTCCCTGAAGGAAGGGACAGAAAAGACAGAACTCCTGGAGGTGCAGAGCCAGCCTGGGTTGTTCTGTGGCCCAAGTCTGGGCTTTGAGACCCCAGCAGTGCCAGGCTCACCTGCAGTTCCTCAGAGGAAAGGGGTGCTCACACCATGATGCCCATCTACATGAGGGTTTGAGGATGCTCTCTATCATCATGTTTGAGCATTGCTGGTGAGGATTAGAGAAGTGAGTCCTCCATATTCCTATAAACTGGATTAGTGGAGTCGTAAACATATAATCAAGTAAAAATAAACATTTCTAGAGTGATTAATCTAACTGCTAATTGAGGAATCAGTCTGATCTCACTTCACATGTGAAGGTATGTTTGCCAAAGGTACTCCTTTGAACTTGCTCATACCTTTCCATCTGTGGTTCCACATTTTCCTTTAGAACTCCAGTGAACCCTGTGAGATGAATTTAGCCTTGCTCACCAGGCAGGAAACTGAGGTTCAGAGAAGCAACTTGTTTGGAGTCATGGTGAGCACTGTGTTATGTAGATCATCAAAGCACTGAATGCACCTGCCTGGTGCTCCTGCCTCAGGTGGTTTTTCCCCCTGCTTTTTAAACCTGGACACGGTCCACTCTCACAGCTCAGCTGATGGATGGCAACTCATTAAGCAGGAGTAATGCAAGTAGGTCTCAGCCCTGGAAACAATTCCCTAAGAACACACAGCCTCTCCTCTGCTCACACAGGGAAACTGCTTTTTATTTCCCTGACTGTTCCTGAACCTCTTATTACTCCCAATTTGAAGTCCTTTCCTGGGGCACTTTCAATAGGGTGGCTGGAAAAATCAGGCTTTTCTAATCTGTCTTTTTTTTTTTTTTTTTTTCAATTTAAGGAGATAATAATTATGGAGATCATTGTGTTGATGCTCCAGTAGACAATCAGAGAGGCTCAGCACCGAACTGCTGGCAGCAGGTGGACTGTGAATCACTATCTGCTCCAGTCACCTGCCAGGAGTCCCCCACCCCTCCTCAAGCAGATCCACTGATGGGTTGTTGTGTGGTTTTTGTTGTTGTTGTTGATTGCTGACATAAAAGAAGCTGAAGCGACACACCGTTTTGAGCTGAGTATCCAAGGCGACCTCATTAACATCTCTGCAGAGGAGCCCTTTAAAAAACATCAGTCACGGTGGTCCTGAGTGGAACAGAAACTGTTCTGTGTTTTCTTGATCAATTGCTTAAAATTCAAGGTCGGGGTGCAGAGCAGGGAGGGCTCCCCGCCAGTCACTGCGGGCTTGGGCTGAGGGTTTTTTTGGAAAATAGTGATGCTGTCGTACTGGAGAAAATCCATGTGCTCCCTCAGAGGAGCACTATTGGGAATAAATGCTGGAAGCTGTTCCACTTGAGCAGATGGCTGAAAAACTTTGGCTGAGAAATAAATTGAGTATGACGGTCTGAGGGCCAATCACAGATGGATGAAATTCTAGTGATGTCCCAAATGTCCTGAACATAGAAGGTTCTCTTCTTTCCCCTTTTGTGCTAAAAAACCATAGTAGGATTTTTAATACAGACTGAAAAAATGTTGATGGAGTGAG
The DNA here is from genome assembly GCA_039654755.1 of Calcarius lapponicus. NCBI lineage: Eukaryota > Metazoa > Chordata > Aves > Passeriformes > Fringillidae > Calcarius > Calcarius lapponicus. The sequence goes on along the minus strand of CM077476.1, from coordinate 15,366,333 downwards.
ACACAGAGATAACAGTTTTAATGTCCTCTGGATCAGCAGCACATTTAGGGGAGCCCCGAGGTTCTGCCACCTCCAGGTCAGTAGTGGAGGAAAGTGCTGATCATGCAGGGACCATGATGGAAGGGCTGGGGAATGCCCCTGTGCTCCTTCAGACACAGCCTGGTGTCCATGTGCAACACCAGACATTCAAATATTCCTGCTGAATCCAAGTCATGCAGAACCCAAAAGCTTTTTTTTTTTTCTTCAGGATCTTTCAAGCCAGCCTCAGGGTAGACTGGAAAACTGTGCTTTAACTGGAGAAGTCACAAGGAGCTCCTTGCCTTGGTTTGAGGCCATCTCCATAAAACCAGGGGTGACCTTTGAGGTGTGTAACTTTAACAAGCACCCTCCCTCCAGTGCAGCACATAAAAGGAGCCCTGAGCCCTGGGTTTCAAATCACGAGCTCTGGGATCCAACCCAGTGCAGATCCCAGACTCCAACTCATCTCTGCTCAGGCTCAGAAGGGAGATGAGCCACATTTCAAGTGGCACATGTCTTGCATGTCCTGAAAACACCCTGAGCCCAGATCCTCCCTTCCCAATCCCTCAGTTGACAGGATGCCATGAGAGCTGGTGAGACATCAGCTGTGAGCTGGGTTAGTGCAGCCTGGCAGCCAGCAGCACCCGAGCCCAGTGGGATTCCACAGTGCTCTGCAGTGTGAGGACCAGGGCACAGAGCAATCCTGGGCCTTTTCTAGCAGACAGATGAGGCCACATGTAGGCACAGAATTTATGGTGATTGGGATGGGGCTGGCCCAGCCACCCAGCGCCATCCCCAGTGGGCACAGCTGTGAGGAGCAGGGGAGCAGCACTGACAGCAATGAGCCATGGAGTGCCCAGGGGCACTGAGCACCCACCAAAGGGAACAGAGGGCACACAGGGGCAGGGCAGCAACATGAGGGGATAAAACGCTGGGCTGAAGAACAAGAAGGGCAGACACCTGAAGCCTTCTGAGGTATTATGGTGTCACTGTGTATGGGTTGAAGCTTTCTGAAATTGTATGGGGACACTCTGTGTACTGTGGCCATCTCAGCTGGGACATGAGCTGTGACAGCCACACACACACCCTGTTCTCCTCTCCTTGAACAGCTCCTTCCCTAGACTAGTCCTGGGGTAAGGAGGAGGATGAGTGAGGAGGTTCAGGCTAGGGTGGTAGTTGGGTGGCTCATGGTAGTGGGAGGAGTAGGACAATTTCTAGGTTAAAAAAAAAAAAAAGTTTAAGCCAACAGAAGCTTGGGGAAGAAGATTGCCATCAGCCCAGCATGGCAAATATTGAAGAATATCACAAACCACATATTTACTATAGGAGAGGAAATTAATATTTCAAATAAAATACTAAGTATTTCATATTCATTCAACATATTTCATTTACAGCACCACAGTGGTTTGGTTTTTGTTTGTTTCTCTGTCACAGAACACTTGACACGTCAAATTGCTACTTTCCTTTCTAAAGCCCCAATGTCTTTCAGCAATCTCAACTACTCCATTCACTTTTCATCCTTTATTAAATCCCTTATTTCTGGTGATGGGACAAGCTCATGCAGGTGAAGGCTGTTATAACCCAGGCCCAACATCCAGTCTCATGATGCAACATCAGCAGCTTCCAACAGAAAAGATCTTCTGTGACCAGCTGGAAGGATTACATGGGATTTATCATTTCTGCAGCCATACAGGACACCATAACCCCACAGAGCTGCACAAAGGGTCTGTGCTGCCTGTGAAACCTTGGTGCCAACCTGCATTTGCTGGGGTATCAGCTGGTGATCTCTGGCCAGGCCAGTGACAGCTGTGACATGTAAGGACACACAGTGGGGACTTGTCAGGTCTCACTGAAAGCTGCCTGAGAGGTGGACAGGGTTACAGCATTTCCTGGCAGCCCTGTCTGAGAGCGCTGCCTGTGGGACTGGGACAGATATTAAAGGCTGGACTGAGCCTGCATCTGCAGTGCCCAGCAAAGACTTTATCAAATGAGCTTATCAGCAATGCTGCTTATTCCTCTCAGCCAGCAGCTGTATTTAGCACCCTCAGCCCTTTGTGGCAGATGCCCCTTTCAAACCCATCATTTGAAAACAGTCTTTGCATCTCAGGGATGTATTTGGGGTTTTTAACAAACATACCTTCACATCCATATAATCTATGTGGATTCAATAACACAGACTAAAAAAAGGGAATGTGAAAAATTCCAGAGGGAAGAGGATGTGAAGCCTGCACTGTCAGTGCAGAGAGCAGGACCCCCCACACCCTCGGGCCTTTAGGCCAACCTCACTCCACTTTATGTTTACAGGTTGAGTCTGGCATTCAGGGTGTCCTGCTTGGTCCCACACCAAGCTGGCAGAGGAATTTTAAATACTGGATAAGACTCTCCACAGGAGACAGAGGAGTTTGGGCTGGTGTGGGAGAGGTTTCACAGTGACTTCTGTGAGCCAGAGAGAAGTTTGATAAGAGGATCCATGTTTACCTCTGAAAGAATTTTCTACCAAAGTCGTTGACATAGAAACCAAGAAAGAAGGATAAATAAGAGAAACCTGCAACTGCTTGTTCCAATGAGCACTTTGTCTTTTGTGACCAATGAGTAAAGTGTAAACTTACGAGTTTTGGAAGAATATATAAAAAGCATGCATGCTATGATAAAAACAGGTTTGAAGCCTTCTGAAAATGGAGTGTGTTGCTTTGTATTGTCTCTGTCTCACCTAGGATAGGCTGGGCCCTGCTCTTGCACTGTGGTTGAGCAGGAAGGGGGAGTCCAGGTTTGGAGATGTTTCTGCTGTCTTCCCCAAGGGCAGCTCCCACAGGACATGGCCAGTGGAAGCAGAGAGGAGGGGTGGGTGACACACACACCAAGCCTGCTGTTCCTGGTGGTAGATGGCAAGGGCCACGCTTTCTCCACCATCAAAATGTGGTAAATGGTGTCGTGGCTGTGGTGTGACACGTGGTCCAAAGGCTCAGCACATGTCCCCAGCACTGCCCAGTACATAGGACAGTGTGATCATGGTCAAACACCTCCCCATGATCTCCTTCCAGCCTGCAATACTTTGTGCTTTAGAGACTTCCTGACCCAGAGTTAAAGCCCTTGTATTTAGTCATCCTCAATTCCTCAATGGTTTTCTTTTCCATGACCTTGTTTGTGAGTTTGCAGCCCCCAGTAAAGTCAGAAATTCGAGTGCTTCATTATGAGCATTTTCTTTACCATTTCCTGATTAATCATCCCCGCCAGCAGGGTCATTACAGCAGTTCTGGAGGCCGAGCAATGGCAGGGCTCATTGGCCAGGCACAGCAGCACACACAACTCACTCTGGAGATTTCCATGGGGTAACTGAGCAGAACCAGCTCTGGGATGGGCCAAACTCACAGCCCCAGGAGGAGGCACGGGAGGGATCCAGCCACGAGGCCACAGAGCAGCAAGGGACTGGAGGAGTGGGGGAGGACGTCAGGGGAAAGCAAGACAAGGGGAATGGAGAATTGAAGCTGGAGAAACGGATGGATTAAATAGTTAATCTGCATTATAAACAGCACAGGTGAGAGTCTGCTACTGAATCTCTTAATCCAGTTATTACCATTCAACGTGGTCATTTCCTCCCGTTCTGATGCACCACTCATCCTTCAGGTTTGGAAAAACAACAGTAGCATCAACAACAAATAAAAAGGGGACAAAAGAACTTTTTGTGTGTTTGTGCAGTTTGGGATTTCCCTCCTGTAAAAATGTAGCAGCTCTTGTAAGGGAGAACATCTTTGGGAAGAACAGAGCTGCATCACCCATGTGTTGATGACACTGAATGTTCCTGAGTAACTCAGAAGTGACAAGGTTGATACTTAGAGGCAAATCTGGGCTCCTGTCAGTCCAGCAGGGCAAGACAGAACAGATGTGACCTCATGAGAATTTATTAGATGCAGATACAGGGTGTTTGAGTGGTGATGCTTTTCCCTACAACCCACACAGGGGCCAGAAAACAGACACAGAACATGAGGAAATACAAAGGGATGGCTGGAAGGATGGAGGAAAAACTTTGAAAGGATGAGGGCAAAAAGGCCTGGACCTGCTCACAAGCAATTTGTGACTCAAAAAGAGAAGGCAAAACTCCTGGACTGTGCATCCCCAGCTGCTGATGCCTCTACCCATCCCTAGGCAGACAGGAGTCCCTCCCAGGGTGGGAAGTGCCAGCAGGGCCATGGCAGGTGGTGTCCCACGTCCGTGTCACAGCGATAGCAGCGTTACAGTGACGGTGGGAGAACTGACCCAAGTGTGACCTAGCACATCTGAGAGGCAGCAATGGGAGAGCCCAGTGCCTTCCCCAGGGCCATGTGAAAATCAGATGAAGCCTCTCAGTGTAGGACAGGGGCTGTTGGCTTGGGAACGTGAATCTATCTGACACAAAGAGCCCCGAGTCCCTGTTCTGTCTGAAGCTCACGGAGCCGTAGGTACCTGAGTGGAAAGTGCTGCCCTGCATTTCCCATCCAAGTGCTTTATGGCTCAGTTACATGCCACTGAATATGCTAAGACCCTTTCAGAAGAGAGCAAAGCAAGGATGTGCTGATCCTGGAATTTCAACCACTTCTGGAGGTGTGTTTGAAGGCAGCAGAGATTGTCTTCTAGCCCAGCACAGAGACTTGAGGTCCAAGATGGAGCAAATCCATCCAATAAGATGAATTCAGGCATTACATTTCAGGAAAAAGGACTGGATTCAGCTGCTCTTTTGGGAACCACCTGGGATTTCAGCAGGCAGGTTGATGAAATGAGCTGGAACTTTCTCCAGCTGCATGGAATCATTTGGCAAGGTGCCCCAAGAGTGCACAGGACAGAGAGGGGCAGGTGGCAGGGGCAGTGAGCCCTCTGGTCCTCACAGCACTGGAGGGGGCTCTAAGGTCTCCTTGGATCTTCTCCTCTCCAGGTGAGCACCCCCAGCTCTCCCTGCCTGACTCCAAAGCAGAGGGGCTCCAGCCCTGGGAGCATCTCCATGGCCTCCTTTGCCCCTGCTCCTGCTGGTCCACGTCCTTCTCGTGCTGTGGACTGGATGCAGTCTGAAGATTTCCCTTAGTGCTTCCTCTGGAACAAAAATGATGATTGTGCTAAAGCAGTGTTGGTCCCATTCCTTTATTGCCTGACTGGAAAATCATGTTCTCTAAAAAAAAAAAAAAAACAAAACAAAAAAAAGAAACAACAAAAAACCCCAACAAAATCAACAACAAACCATACTCATTTGGAGGCATTTTCTCAGTACTGCATGGGATATTTGTGACTTTGCAGCAGCCACAACTTCTTGTTTTACCTCCACTTAGCAGCTGATGTGGCTTTGTGAGCCCTGCAGAGATTGCACAGTCCTCCTGCAGGGGCAAGGACCTTCTGCCTCCAGGATGTGTTGAAAGCCCAGCCTCCAGGAGAGATCTTTGGCTTCTCTCTGGCAGATTTCTGCCTTTGTGTGTAGGATTGGGAAGGGTGTTTTCCTTCTCAAGGCCAAGGAATGCTATGTGGGTGTGACTTTTTGAGTAACTGAAACAGAAGCTACCAGAGGTGCAGAACAGAGAGAAGAGAAGAGAAAGTCACTCCCAAAAAAAGGAGCCCAACCCAGCCTGATTCCTTTGGAGAAAAGCACCTGCACCACCAGCCAAGCACTCGGCGTTGGCATTGCTGCCTGGAGCTCTCAGGCTGCGTCACTGCAGCAGAGCTCCAGCAGCAGAGCAATCCATCTCCTCCCCTGTGCCTCGGCACAGCCACACATCCATCCCCAGGCACTCCTGCAGCACCTGCAGGCTCAGGAAGCCCTGCTCTGGGCGGTGCTTCTGTGGCTGGTGCTGGAGGAAGGGATGCTCACCCTGTGCAGCCCTCACCTCTCCCCTCCTGCTGCTGTGCGGGTAAAGGAACCACTCAAACCATGAGAATCAAGCCCAGCACTCCTCAGGCCTTTGCTAATCAGCTCAATATATGCAAATTGTGTAAAGAGTGGGCTTGGAGAGACCCCTCCAGCACAGGAGAGGAGGGAAGGGACAACACTGCCCCAGGCTCCTTTCAAGCCCCAGAGGACTCAATGACTCCGGTTTAGGCTGAAGATGCTCAAATGTCACAAACCTCTGGGGAGGATCTGGTGACAGAACTTCTGGGACTGGATGGTGCTCAGAGGAAGAGGCAGCAAGGGGCAATATGGGACTGCACCAATCCTTGCCTCACCAATGCCATTAGGATTCTTCCCTGGGAGGGTGAGAAGGACCTGGCACAGGGTGCCCAGAGCAGCTGTGACTGCTCCATCCCTGGGAGTGTCCAATGCCAGGTTGGATGGGCTTGGAGCATCCTGGGATAGTGGAAGGTGTCCCTGCCCATGGCAGGGGGTGGATCTGAAGGAGCTTTAAGATCCTTCCAACCCATTCTGGGATTCCTTTCTCCTGAGATGGAAGCAAATTTGGACAGCCCATGGCAAGTATCACTGAAGCTCCCAGTTAAAGTCCCCAGTGAGCTTAATCACAACAACATTCCTCCAACCAGGGCTGGATTAGCATGTTGAAACTCTCCTTGCAAATCACATCTAATCAAGCAGCTTTTTTTTTTTTTTTTGGTGTTTTTTTTTTTTTTTTTTTTTTTTTTTGCAGAGCCCAGGCATGCAGGTTGCTCTGGAGGGCTGGATCTGCCTGTAGAAATATGCAGTCACCTGACTGGGGCCCTGTCATTTTCACAGGCTGTTTTGTAAACAGTCATTATAAATAATAAATCAACAGCATGCTAATGAAATGAGCTCTTTTCAGGATGCTTTAGAGAAGCCTCTAATTTAATATAGAAGAAACTCTAATCTGCTCTGCCAAGTTACAAAGAGGATTAAACTATCTTCCAATAATGGTGAAATATTCAGGCTCTGTATTACCAGCACAGGGACTGAGGGAAGCATTCAGAGGCACGGAGGAGAGGTCAGCTCCCCAATCCTGTTGCATTTGAAGGAGAACTGTTGCACCACAGTGCCTGGAAAACCTATTAAATCCCAGATCCCACACCCATGAAAATCAAATTCTGCTATCAGACTGGTGGGCACTGCCTTCACCCTTCAGTGAATTTAAATAAATCTTTCTAAGTCAATGCTGCCATGAGCTGGTCATGGCCAAGTGGTGTTTAAATATGTAGGAAGGAATTTGTTGCTCCAGTGTGTTTTCTTGTGAAGGAAGGACCTGGGGATAGCAAGGACCCAAGAGACACTGAAGTCAGGATGGGAGGGACTAGGGACAAGCAAAATTCATTGAATGAGTTTGCAATAAAATTTTGGGCCTATTTAATTTTAATTTTATTTCTGTGTACAGAACAGAGCATGGGTCTGGGAGGCTCATCTTGCATTTATTTTAGAGAGTCTGTCCTGAGAACCAGAAGCTGGTTGAAATTCCAACAAAGACCCAGCACACAAACACAACCTACAGGGACAAAGCAAGTCCTCAGAAGAAGGAGAATAGAAGAAATGAGTGACCATGGAAGCTGGCTGGGAGAAGGTTGGATGAGAGGCTGTGGGGTTTTTCTCAGTGGGGCTCAGTGGCACATGGAATTGAGAGGACTGAGATGTTCTGTACTATTCCACTGGTTCTTATGTGGGCAACCACATGAAATAGCCTTTCTTTAAAAGCCATTCATGGGTTGATGAAAATCCCTGCCAGCCCAGCACCCTCAGTACTTCCCTACAGTTCTCCAACCCATCCTGGAGCTGCGATCCTGAGTGCCTGAGCTGGGCAGCTGTGGCAGGGGAAAGCCTGATATGTACCAGAGGGCTGGGGAGTCAGGAGCAGGCTTTTCTGGCCTAAGGGGGAACAGGAAGATCTGCACAGCTGCCTCTGGGCATGAAGAACAAGCAATGCCCAGCTGTAGCACAGTCACAGATCCTTCACCAGCTCCACTGCCCTTCTCTGGACTCACTCCAGCACCTCAGTGTCTTCCTTGGGGGCCAGATCTGCTGGATGCAGAGCATCTGCCAGCACCCCACCAACAACAGGAGTTTTAGTGATCAACTCAAAGGTGCTCAGCAGACACATCAGAGATGATGACATTCCCCAGGAGAACACAGGATGCAGTGCTGACCCCACACACAGAAAAGGGAGGAGCTGCCCAGCCCAGAGCATCCTGTGGCTCCTGGGTGTCCTTGGTACCCTCACAGCACCTGAATAAAGCAAACAGAAACCAGCCCAGAACGCCTGGGCAGCCAGAGCTGGTGCTGGATCAGAGCTGCCAAAGACCCACCAGAGCTCCAGCTGCCAGCAGTGCCCTGGGCTCAGAGCAGGGCTGGAAGGAGCAGCCAGCACTCAATGCCTGATTATTTTCTCTCATTTCCTATGCAAGTCTCTCATCATCAAGTGATCCCCCAGTGACCCACAGCTGCACTGATACACGATGCTGTGCCTGCACTGGCATCCTACACCCAGGAGTGCAGCTGCTGGATTTTGTACTCCAGCCTTCCTAGGTGCTGCATAAAACACAAAATACAGCCAGCCCCTGTCTCACCAGAGCATGCAGCCTTCTGCAGAGACACCGAAACATGCTTCACCTTCATGCAAGGTTTTAATAGATAGAGTACCTCTTGTCTATTTAATAAGGAACTGTCTCTGCATGGATTCAATCAAGTAAAACGGCTATCTGTGTGCCTGGGAGTTTAAAATGGCTCCAGGTTACACTTTATTCCCTTATTTGAAATATTAAAAAGCAGGTTACTCCAGTGTAACAAAGACTTGCTGTGTCATATTTACACAAAGGCCATATTCATACAGCCATAGAATGGTGTGGGTGGGAAGGGACCTTAAAGATTATCCAGTTCCACCCCCTGCCATGGGCAGGGACACCTTCCACTGTCCTGGGGTTCTCCAAGTCCTGTCTAACCTGGCCTTGGACACTTCCAGGGATGGGGCATCCACAACCTCCTGGGCAACCTGTGCCAGGGCCTCACCACCCTCACAGGAAAGAATTTCTTCCTAATATTTATTCTAAACCTACTCTCTCTCAGTGGGAAGCCATTTGTAAAGCCCTTGTAAATGTTCTTTCTATCTTCCTTGCAGGCTCCCTTTGGGTACTAGAAACCACAGTGAGCTCAGCCCAAAGCTTCTCCTCTCCAGGCTGAACAATGCCAGCTGTGCCAGCCTTCCCTCCCAGCAGAGCTGCTCCATCCCTCTGCTCATCCTGGCGCCTCCTCTGGCCTGGCTCCAGCAGCACCAGGTCCCTCCTGTGCTGGGCCCCAGAGCTGGATACTGGCTTCTCTCTGTGCTGGGAATTCTTCTTGATAAAATCAGGCTGGGTTTGGCCATGGAAGCAGCACCCCGCCCTGAAGGAGGACTAATGCACCTTGCACCATGTCCTGAAGATAATTTGCTTGAAATTCATGGAGAACAGAGCAGAGTGCCCTGATGAAGTCAGAAATGTGCCCAATGTCACATGGTCAGCTAGAATCTCTCCTCCTGCACTGCACACCTGATAACCCATGGGACACAGGGAATAACCACAGCAGGCAGGGCTGGAGGAGCCAGGAGGGATGGCCACAAGTCACTGAGGAGACACTGCAGCACAGGAACTCTCAAGGGCAGCCAGAGCCACCTGCAGAGGTGGCAAAACTCCTGTCCTATAGAGGTGTCTGCTGTAGCCTGGCACCAGAGGCTCCTCAGGCACATCAGGTGGAAGCTGCCCTGGGCTGTGCAGTGTGGCCAGGCCCAGAGGAGCAGGAGCTGGAGCTGTGCAGTGTCACCAGGCTCAGAGGAGCAGGAGCAGGAGCTGTGCAGTGTGACCAGGCTCAGAGGAGCAGGAGCTGTGCAGTGTGGCCAGGCCAGAGGAGCAGGAGCTGTGCAGTGTGGCCAGGCCCAGAGGAGCAGGAGCTGTGCAGTGTGGCCAGGCCCAGAGGAGCTGGAGCAGGAGCTGTGCAGTGTGGCCAGGCCCAGAGGAGCTGGAGCAGGAGCTGTGCAGTGTGGCCAGGCCCAGAGGAGCTGGAGCAGGAGCTGTGCAGTGTGACCAGGCCCAGAGGAGCAGGAGCAGGAGCTGTGCAGTGTGGCCAGGCCCAGAGGAGCAGGAGCAGGAGCTGTGCAGTGTGGCCAGGCCCAGAGGAGCAGGAGCAGGAGCTGTGCAGCGTGGCCAGGCCCAGAGGAGCAGGAGCTGTGCAGTGTGGCCAGGCTCAGAGGAGCAGGAGCTGTGCAGTGTGGTCAGGCTCAGAGGAGCAGGAGCTGTGCAGTGTGGCCAGGCTCAGAGGAGCAGGAGCTGTGCAGTGTGGCCAGGCTCAGAGGAGCAGGAGCTGTGCAGTGTGGCCAGGCCCAGAGGAGCAGGAGCTGTGCAGTGTGGCCAGGCCCAGAGGAGCAGGAGCTGGAGCTGTGCAGTGTGGCCAGGCCCAGAGGAGCAGGAGCTGTGCAGTGTGGTCAGGCTCAGAGGAGCAGGAGCTGTGCAGTGTGGTCAGGCTCAGAGGAGCAGGAGCTGTGCAGTGTGGTCAGGCTCAGAGGAGCAGGAGCTGTGCAGTGTGGTCAGGCTCAGAGGAGCAGGAGCTGTGCAGTGTGGCCAGGCTCAGAGGAGCAGGAGCTGTGCAGTGTGGCCAGGCCCAGAGGAGCAGGAGCTGTGCAGCTCAGAGGAGCTGCCACACACACACCCTGCCAGCTGTCCTGACCATGGGCACAGCTCCCAGGCAGCTCAGACAGCCCTGGAGCAGCTGCAGCTCTGGGGTCTGTGCCCACGGGTGGAAGTGGGTGCTCCAGATTGCAAGGCAAGATGTATTCTATTACCATCTGTACGGCAGTTGTTTTTTGTCAAGTGGGCAGTTCGCCTTATCTCTCTCTCTGAGTCATCACAATCACTCCTCCTTGGGAGGGGACACCTGCTGATAACAGCCATTAAATGTCACTGCATGGCTGATAAGAACTACAGCATCCCACTGGGAGATGTGAGCCCAGAGGAGGAGCCAAGCATTCCTACCTGGATAGAATCTGGAGATTCTGGAACACCAGCACGGCTTCTCCACGGGATTCCCCACAGGAACAGCAGCTGCCTCTTCCCCTGGATCTTCAGAGGCAGATGCACCTTTCTCCAGGATCCCTGCTCCAGCAGAGCCACCCCTGACACTGCAGGAGGGCTGAGCCACAATTCCAATGGGACTGCTGCCAGCACCCTGACCCACAGGGTGTCAGACTGGGTTCTGACTCTGGCAGTGTTGTTTTAGTTCACTGCATTGTTTATTTTATCCTTTTCTTCCCTATTAAAGACCTGTTATTTCCTGCTGCCATATTTTTGCCTGAGAGCCCCTTAATTCAAAATTTATAGCAATTCAGAGGGATGGGGAGGGTTTACATTCTCCATTTCAGGGGAGGCTCCTGCCTTCCTTAGCAGACTCCTGTCTTTCCAAACCAAGACAGTGGGGGATCCACAGCTGGAAGTGGAGCGTTCCAGTCCCGTGGGGGCTGAGCAGCAGCCTCCCCAAGCTGGCCACAAGCCCCAGCAGGAGGCCATTCCACTGTGAGGCAGCAGCTCCCTGCCCCATTGGCACAGGCTGTTCTCTGAAAAGTCTCTTCAAAGCTGAGGCAGCCCCTGGGGCTCCCTTGGCTGGCTAACACTGACTCATGAGTCACTGAAAATTACTCTTCAGTGCTCAAACCCATGGGCTTGAGGGCAGGGAAGAGTTATGGTGACCCAGGCACCTAAACCCCAGTCCTGGAGCCGCTGTTCTGTCTGTGAATGACTGAATAAAGAGCCCTGAGCTTACAATAGGAGCAAAATCTCAACCAGAACACTGTCTCTCAGGTTTATCCCATTCTTCCTCCTCTGTTCCAGACCTTTGCTGTCTCCAGCTCAAGCAGCAAAATTGTCATGGAACTTTGATATTCACTGTAAAAATAAAGCCCAGCAGCAGCAAGCTGGCTGTTTGGGCTGTCCCACTGCCTGTGTGCTCTGGGTATCTCTCCCAGGAGCACTTCATAGGATGCTCACAGCATCCAGCTGTCTGCACGTTCAAAGAAAGGGAAGTTATGATGTTAGCACTGCTATGACCTTCAGAGAAAGGGACTAATTATTCCCAAGCAGGCAGCTTAGTGCTGGGCAGCTGCTAATGAACATTGATAGGGAATGAAACGCATCCAGATGCAAATTGCAGCACTGCCTTGGGAGGGTTATGAAGGAGATGATCCTGTGCTGGCTGCAGCTCCATGGCTTTGCTGTGGATGAACCTTGCAAGATTTCTGTCCACCTCAATGCCCCTTTTTTTCCCCTTGCCCCACTTCCTCCCCAGCTGATTACAAACCAATGACCATTAGCAGGAGCAGAGCTGTGTGCTGCAGGCTCAGTTTCCCTTGCAGGATCCTGGTGCTGGTGTCCAGGGAGGCCTTGGCAGGGCAGGGATGAATCACCACCTGCAGCATCAGCAGCAGATACTGCCTTTTGTTTTGGGATTTGAGGGAAGGGAGCTGCAGAGCAGAGCTAGGCAAACTGGCACACTGCTGCTCCCAAGGAGGGCACACCTGTCCAGAGTGCCAGGCTTTGGACAATGCCATCAGAAGCCAGTCCCTATCTAATCCAGCCTGCTCCTCTAATCATACATTGGCAAAAAGGCAGCTCAGAGCTAAGAGTAATGGCAATCTACTAAATAAAGTGATTTTTCTGTTGAAGAATAATCAGTCTGCTGTATCTAAACTACTAGACTTAAGTACCAGAATTTTACATAACTTGGGAACAGATAAGCTACAAGGGAAAAATCACAATGATTTTTGGTGATTCCTCAATTAGAATATATATAATTATGGGTCCTCCTTGGCAGTAGTGGCAGAAGAGGTAATGCAGTGGGGAGCAGAAAGGTGGGACAGAGCAGCTGGAAGCACCTCTGAGCAGGTCAGGTGGCAAAAGGAGCAGCTGGTGGTTCCCACACAGTCAAAATGCATCTCTAAAAGCCGCAGGGATTGTGCAAAATGCATCCCGTGTGCTTTGCAGGGAAAGCTGTGCTGAGGGCTGTGATTGCAATCACCCCTGGCAAGGCCCTTCCTAGGCATGGGAGGGGTGACAATGTCTGTTGTCAGCATCCTGGAGGAGCCTGGGACACCCTGGCAGGCTGTCATCAGCACGAGCTCGGTGCCTGCTGCTTGGCTGCCTGGCCAATTCCACCTTGCACAAGAAAAAGCAAACACAAAGAGGAGGTTGCAAAAAATTGAAGCGCCCTGAAGACAGGAAGTGTCAAAATCCAGGCTGCCCGCTCAGCCTGGCTTTGGCAGAGCTCAGGATGCCAGCAGGAAAGGAACACGTCTTCCATTTGATGAGGGGAAACATGCCTTGCTCTGTGTTGGAGAAGTTCAGCCTGTGGAAGGCTGTTTGATGTTTCACTTCCCCAGCACCTCCAGTGGGTGTCCTGGCGCTGCTCAGGGCAAGCTCCTGATGCTGTGGTGGTGATTGAAGTGTTTGTCCCTTCTGGGCTGGGCTCTGGGATGTAGAATTCTGATTTCTGGGCTCCTTGAGATAAAAATACCAGTATCAGCAGGTGTGCAGTGGAGATCTCAGCCTGCAGTGCCCCTGCCTGGCAACGTGGGCTGCTCCAGGTGCTGCACTGAAGCTCCTTCTGACAATGAGCACTGACAGCTCCACTTGGACTCTCCTTTGCCTCTGCTCTGAGTGCCTTTCCCAGAGGGGAGATGTGCAGGGCACTGCAGAGAGCCCTGCTTCAAGTCCTGCAGAGCTCCTCAGCCCGTCAGGAGTGTGCAGCTCCAGCAAGGGCCAAGCTCCTGCCAGCCTCCTTCCCTCTCATCTTGGATGGACACAGCTGAGTGCAGGGGGCACCAGGATTTTGTCAGAGCTCATTTCAGGGGTCACTTACCTTTCCCAAAGCATCCTGCATTCACCTCACATCATCCATGATCTCACAGCTGGCTGTTCCCTCAGGATTGTCCTGTGGGCAGTGGTGTGATGGTGGCAGAGGGGCTCCCTCACACCTCATTCCATGGCTGCTCTGGGATCTGAGCCCCCCTGAGCCACCCCTCATCAGAACTGTGCTCCAGAGCCTTTCCCATCTCCATTCCCTTCCCTGGACATGATCCAGCCCCTCCACGTGGATCATGTTGAGGTGTCAGGGCATGGGTTGGACTTGGTGGTCTTGAAGGTCTCTTCCAACCTAGTCATTCTGTGAATTCTGGGAATCTTGAGGGGCCCAGCACTGAACCCACTGCATTATTCCAGTGCATCCTGGAAAAAGAATTTATATTTTTAGGCATAAGTAAGAGCATCAGGAGTACTTGTGATCAAATATCCACAGAAAATAGCAAAGGACATCCATAAGGCTATGCCAGGGCACACTGAGGAGCACAGTTTGGTTCAGCAGGCTGGCAGGTAGGACTGGACACTCAGAACATCCATCAGGCAGGTTCAGCTCTGAGCTGCTAGACTCAGCTGCAAGGTTAGGGCATCCCAGTGGGACCTTCCACTCACAGACAGGGAGCTGAAAAAGGACCTTGGGCAGTCATCTGCTCCATCCTCCAGCTCAAAGCAGGGCTAATTTAAAGACTAAATCAGGCTGCTTGGAGCCTTATCTTTCCTATAGAAAGATAAACTGGACAACTGTAAAGAAAATGGACAATTCCAAAGACAGTGCAGAGACAAGATATCTTCTTGTCAAGAGCAATAACTAAGTCTCAGTGTTTTTCAGGGAGCAAGAGCTTCAAGTTTCTTGGTCATTTTTGTTTATATGAGCTCCAGTTGACCAGTGACAGAAAAATTGGTTGAATTGTACCTGGCAGGACTTCTAAGAAATATTCAGTTTCATGGCAAAATGCATCTGCTTGGCAAAATAGGACTGCTGGCTCACGGGGTGATCTTGGTGAAGATTCAGAAGGGATGGTTTCCCAAATCACAGGGTCAGAGGTGAGGACATCCCATTAGATCAGGAGGCTCCTTCAGCAGCACAGAAACGTGACCACCCTGAGGAACCTGGGTACCCCTGAAGTACCAGGAGCAGCAGAGATGCCAAAGCCAGCAAAGCTGAGCTTGGACAGGCTCCACTGGGATGTTAGGGTGAAGTTTCCCTTGCTGCAGGAGACAGCTCAGCCCAAACATCTCGTGCAGTTGGAATGGATAGTTACCAACAAAGTTGGAAAGATCAGCTCTTTATGAGACTTGATGCTAGAATTCCCACATACCTTCTGGCTGGAAAACCACAGGAAAATTGTCCCAATTTGAACAAAGCCAGGCTGTCTCCAGAGCACTTTGTGTCCAGCAGAAATGCATGTTCCTGTCACATCCCCTGGGCCTGGGCTCACTGTAAGCTCTACATCTGCAGCCAGCCTGACTTGGGCAGAGGGGGCTAAATGAAGGAGAGAAGTCTTGTTGACTCGTGAAGAGGTGGCATCAACACTCATTTCTGTTTCTTGATATATTTGCCTTATCATTTAATGGACCACACGCCCCACTCTTAGGGATGACAAGTCTAAATGTTAAAGATTCTTCTTATCAATGCATCTCCTTCAGTAGCACACCTGAAGAAATCCCATTTCAATGGAGAGCTGGCTGCCTTGGCCCTTCTCTCTGACCACAGCCTCTCCCTAGGATGGGTTTACCAAAAACCAAAGACAACAACCATGGCAAACCTTTCCTGCCTGCAGGGTTGTGGCTCTGGGACACTTGTGTGTGACTGGGGGTGGCTGCACAGCTGCAGCACAAGCAAAGTGTCCTGAGAGGAGGCACTGGAGAAGACTGCAGCGATTGCATTGTGATACAGAAGAAGTGTTAGAGCTAATCCATTGCCATCTGTCTTTATTTTGCTAACCCGTTCAGTTGGACGCCACAGAAGTGCATTCACAGCAGATGAGCTGGGAGAGCCGTGGCATGGCAGCTCTTGGATTACTGGCATGAAAAGAATCCTTTTGTTCACGAGCCAGGAAGATTAGCTGCTGCCACGTCTGTGTCTGGTTTGTAGGACAAGAAAGAGAAGATGCAGCTCTCTTGCTGCCTTGGCCACTGCTTTGTGGCATCCCAGCTCCAGCTCTTTTCTCACCTCCCTCTTGCTTTATCCTTCCTCTGCTCCTTCCTTCCTGCTCTCTCCTCATCTTGAGCTTTCTCTGTCTTTTCCATCTGCTTCTCTCCTCTCTTGGCATCTTCTCCGCTTCTGCTTGAGTGCACACAATATCCCCTTCTCCTCTTCCCCGAGTTCAGGCGGGCAACAGAAAAGTTCAGAGCAGCACAAGCTCCTCTCCGCCGAGGTGCTTTACCTGCAGCCCCTGCTGCGAGAAAAATTGGCTCGCACCACCTGATCCCAGGCAATTTTGCTCACAGCGGGCGCTGGGGATGAAGCGCTTCGGCGGCCGCGTTGTTCTCGCTGGCGGGGCTGGCGGTGCGGGGCCGCTCCGTGGGACGGGCCGGGAGCCCCAGGGCCGCTCCAGCCGCACCCCGTGCCCGGCTCTGCCGCGGAGCAGAGCAGCGTGACCCACTTAGAGCTCCCCGACCAGCTCAGCGCGGCGTGAGCCGCGGTTCAGAAGCGCTTCTCCCAGCAGGCGCTCAAGCTCTCGGCGTCCTTCGGCTCCAGCAGCGCCACGCTGGAAGGGGATGCCCGTGAGATGCCCTTGAGATGCCCGTGAGATGCCCTTGAGATGCCCTCTGCGGGCTCTCTGCAGAGCACAGAGGACCCAGGGTTCTCTCTGGGCTAGGGGTAGGGCACAGCCCCAGCTGCAGGGCAGGAATGGGGGTTGTAGAGCAGCTCCTGCTCGCCCCCGTGGGCCGGGGGCTCCAGGGGTGACCCTGCCTCTGTCAGGCACACCCGGGCCGGGGGCTCCAGGGGTGACCCTGCCTCTGTCATGCACACCCAGGCTGGGGTTTCCAGGGGTGACCCTGCCTCCATCAGGCACACCGGGCCGGGGGCTCCAGGGGTGACCCTGCCTCCATCAGGCACACCGGGCTGGGGTTTCCAGGGGTGACCCTGCCTCTGTCAGGCACACCGGGCTGGGGGCTCCAGGGGTGACCCTGCCTCCATCAGGCACACCGGGCTGGGGTTTCCAGGGGTGACCCTGCCTCTGTCAGGCACACCGGGCTGGGGGCTCCAGGGGTGACCCTGTCTCTGTCATGCACACCGGGCTGGGGTTTCCAGGGGTGACCCTGCCTCTGTCAGGCACACCGGGCTCTGCCGTGCGGGTCCCTGCAGAGATCAGAGCTGCCTGCTGCTGATTTCTGCCCTGGGGGAGGATGAATGCGGGGCTGAGGCAGGGAGGGGAGGTGGGAAGCGTTCCTGTTCCTCCATCTCCCCCTCGCAGGTCCGGAGCTGGGCACGCAGCGCCAGCTGGCACCGCCCTGCCCTCCCCGGGCTCGGGGAGCGCTGGCATCATGCGCAGGGCGCGCTGACCTTGGCGCTGCATTCCCAGAGAGATGCTGGAGAACAGGACCCTCCCCACCAGCTTCTGGGGAAATTCAGCCTCGGGTGGGGACACTCACAGCCTGCTCAGGGATGTGCAAGGCTCCCAGAGCTGCTTTTGTGACATCCTTAACTCTGCCCTGTGCGCTGCAGTTACCAGATCGGTCTCACAGCCAGCATTCCCAAACACATCACTGCTGCAAATGCAGAGACTTCTGTGTGGGGTAAAAGGGGTAAAGAGAGGTGTTGGCCTGCTTCAGGTGTTGCCAGTTCCTCCCTAACACAGGTGAAAACTCACCCAAGTAAAAAGTTCCCCAGAAACAGGTCTCCAATAGTGCCTGAAGCAGGTGCAGTGGATGAGAGTGATGGTGTGCTCCAGGAGCCAAGCTGCTCCCTGTCCCCCCAGAGACTCAGTCCTCCTCCAGCATCCTTCACAGCTACCTCTGACTTTCAATCCACATTCGTGAAAAAACTTCATAATCTCCCTAGCTAGGGAAGGTTTTGGGTCATATACAGATGGATGGAAGGAAATTAATTTTCTGCTTGGGCACTGAATCGTCCTAGGAGAAGACCTTCATCTCACACTGCAGCTCGCTGGACCATGCCAGCCTGTTGAATTTCCTCATGTGACACCATGGGGGGCTGTTTGGGCCCTTCACAATCAAGTAAGAGTCAGAGATACATTAAAGATGAGAAATGAGAATCCCTGCCCCCTTGCAGGGTGAACCCCTGCTTCTCCCATTGACAGAAACACAGCCAGAATTTGACCCCCATGGTTTTCAGACCTGGTCAGTAATTTGGGGGTGCCCAATACCTCCAAAACTCTGCACGTTCATCAGCATGGGGGTCTCCTTCAACATGAAGAGGTCTCCAGGGTCTCCTGCTGGTCAAGTGGTTTAGGGTGCTACCAGCCAGGTACCTGCAGTCACCAAGGGTTTGTAGGCTAAAACTCCACGAGGAGTTTGTGTTGCTTTGTGCCATCTCCTGAGAGCCAGGAGGGAATCTCATCCCTTGCACATCTCATCCCTGCACTGGCTCAGCAGCTGGACACCCATGGTACTCATCATCCTGAGCTTCCCTCTGCAGCCAGACCAGACCATGGCACCTGCAGCTTTCGAAACATCCTTGGGCATGGATCTTTGTGAGTGGTGGTGGCCTCCCCATTCCCATGTTGCTCCCTTAGGCTTGGAAGCAGCGTGGCTGCAGCACTTGGGTCTGATCCTCCTCACTCCCCTGAGCCTCCCAGGGGGGGAGTCCCCCTGAGCAATCCTGGGGCTGGATGGGTGATCCAGAGCCGGGTGGGCGAGGGGCACGGCTGGCAGCGAGGGGTGCCCATGTGGCACAGCCACAGCAGCAGGGCAGGGTGCCTGGAGCTGGGCTCCTGTGGGCCCAGGGAGGGGGATGTGCTGGATCATGGCTGGTGGGAGCCCTGCCAGCACCCCTGGATCAGATGGGAGCTGAAGGGCTGCCTGGCTCTCCGTGACTCAGCAATAATGCTTTGGGTAGTTAACATTTCATTATCATTTTTAAAGGCTAAGTGGCTTTTACCACCTGAGAAGTATATTAATGGCCCCAGTAAAACACTCCCCTGAGTGCCCTAATGCTTCTGTTATATCGATTCATTTCCCCCCTCCCCCCTTTCCTTCTTTCTTTTTTAAAACATTTTTTCTCTCTCCCTGCATGTATTCCCCCATTATGAAAAATACACACTCATTTATACGGTGCAGACAGGGGGAATAATGCCTTTCTCCACCTAATAACACCGCTGAATCCTCCCTTCCTTACTTGCTTATTACTCCCCACAGCAGAGAGACAAGAGGCAGATGGTGACAAACTCCTTCCCTGCCCCCACAGATGATCAGCTTATTCCCTGGGTTCCCTGCGTTGTTCCCAAGGGGATTTCTTGGGGTTTGGAGGTGGTTTTCCTTCAGCCTCTGGAAGCCTCTCCCTTGGGTTGTTTCCTGCGTCTTGTCCTCTCACTTCAAGAAAGGCATTGAGAGGCTGCAGTGTGTCCACGGAAAGGAACAGAGCTGGGGATGGGTCTGGAGCATAGGAGCAGCTGAGGGAGCTGGGAAGGGGCTCAGCCTGGAGAAAAGGAGGCTCAGGGGGACCCTGTGGCTCTGCACAGCCCCTGCCAGGAGGGGACAGCCGGGGGGGTCGGGCTGTGCTCCAGGGAACAGGGACAGGAGGAGGAAAAGGGCTCGAGCTGCACCAGGGAAGGTTCAGGTGGGGCATCAGGAAGAATTTCCTCACTGGAAGGGTGGTCAGGCATTGGAACAGGCTGCCCAGAGAGCTGGTGGAGTCACCATCCCTGGAAGTGTTCAAGAAATGTCTTCCAAGAAGAAGGCCTTGGAAGAGATCTCCAAGATTATCAAGCCCAACCTTTGACTGATCAGCATCCTGTCAACCAGTCCAGAGCACTGAGTGCCACCTCCAGTCATTCCTTGAGCACCTCCAGGGATGGGAGCTCCACCACGGTCCTGAGCAGCCCCTGCCAATGCCTGTCCACCCTTCCAGTGAAGAAATTCTTCCTGATGTCCAGCCTGAACCCCACCTGGTGAACATTGAGGCTGTGTCCTCTTCAAGAAGATCTTCCCCACCACAAATGCAGACCCCCAAACTCCTGGATGCCAACTGTGTACAGGCCAGGCAGGAGCCTCCCAATCCAGATGTGGTTGCTGCTGATGCTGGGTCCCACAGTGAAGGACTTGCTGTGTCAGCAGTGGCACCAAGTGAGCTCCTCTGAGTGGCCAGGAAGGCCCAGGGCACCTGGCCTGCACCAGGAATATTGTGTCAAGCAGGGCCAGGGCAGTGATGTCCCCCTGTGCTGGGCACTGCTGAGGTCTTTTCCAACCAAGAAATGATCCTATGGAATCATTTGATTCTATACACTATGATTCTACAGAATAACTTCCAAAAAGTGATTCTCCTCTCCTCTCCACCCTTCTCATCAAAAAGCTATTTCTGAGAGATGAAATGCCAGTTTCAAAAGATGGGAAAGCAGGGAGCATCCCTGCCAATGACAGGCCCCAGGTTGGCCCAGGCACTGCCACATTCTGCTGGTGAAGGTCACAGCTCCAGATCCCCACAGGACTCTGTGGGATCAAACTCTCCTGTGATGCTGTGAACTCTCAGCTGAAGGCAGCTGCACCCTCTGATGTGCATCCTCCCATCCCTGATGCTGGCCAGGAGTTGCAGGAGGAAGGGGAGGCACCCTTGGGTCAAAGCTGAGGCAATTTAGCACCAGGGGCACCAAAGCTCAGCATGCAACAGAACACGCCGGTGGTGTCATTATATCCAGTCACAAAGTGGAATTTTTCCCAATCAGTGGAGATGGACTTGGGAAGTTTTAAATTCTTCTTTTCTGGCTGGGGTAGCAGGCAACAAAACAAGGCAGTTGCAGTGTGACGTACCCCAAAGTGCCACCCCAGCTCAGCTGGGGAAACTCACTCTTCCTCGTGAGTTTCTTGCCATTTTTCTGTTCTCAAAGTTTTATCTAAAGATTGGCAGTCCAGTTCCTTCCACATAACTTACCTGCTTGGTCATGAAGCACCAAGACCCCACTGCCCACCCACAGAGGCTCCAGTCCTCATACCCTCAGTTTTCCCCATCTCTAAATCTGGGAAAACATGCTCCTCCCAGAATTTATTTCTCAACAGGCAAACTCTCTATTCTTTGCTACTTTTCTAAATGACCTTTCTCTATCTTGTCATGATTCCTTATCTAAACTATAGGGACCGGTGACTTCTTCTCATTGTCTCCAACATTTGTTGATGTAAAATGGATTTCTTATCTCTGATGAAATACACCTCCCCTTTTCTCATCCTTTTTTTAATATTTTTTGCTATTCTCAGGCCAGTATTTCAGGTGAGCTAGAGAAATTAATTTGAGCCGTTTCTTGTCTCAGTTCCTTTCTCCTCTAGGAGCTCAAAGACAGTTTCCTGCACTGCCAAGCACTCGGGGAGGGAGGCTGCAAGCATCCTGAAGAGCCACTTGCTCCAGCCCAGAGGGACTCAGCCCTCCCCTCCTCTCCTCCATCCCTTGCATTTATATCCTGACCCTGGGCTCTGCATGCCAGGCAGGGCTGTGCTCCCCTGCGGCTCTCCAAGCTCTGCAGGGAGGAGCAGGGACGGTTTGTGGGGAAGAACAGCAGCAGGGAGGGAGGGAGGGAGTTAGGAGGGTGTCACAGGGGCGGGCAGTGGCTCTGTCCTGTGTCCAGCGCCTCTGGAGCGGGAGCTGGCAGCTCCCTGGCACGGCCGCTCCCTCCGCTCCATCGCGGGGGTTTGGGAATCCAGCCCTGCACACATCAGCAGTGGAATGGGCAGTAAGGGCCTTCCCTTCCCTTCCCAGATTTGGGAATCCAGCCCTGCACACATCAGCAGCGACAGGAGCAGTAAGGGCCTTCTCTTCCCTTCTCAGATTTGGGAATCCAGCCCTGCACACATCAGCAGTGGAACGGGCAGTAAGGGCCTTCCCTTCCCTTCTCAGATTTGGGAATCCAGCCCTGCACACATCAGCAGTGGAACGGGCAGTAAGGGCCTTCTCTTCCCTTCCCAGATTTGGGAATCCAGCCCTGCACACTTCAGCAGCGACAGGAGCAGTAAGGGCCTTCCCTTCCCAGGAGCAGGGCTGAACCCCCAGGAGCTCACCGTGCCCTCCATGGCAGTGATTCCCTGACTGCTCCCCAGCCCCTCTCTCCACGCTGGCACCCCACAGCTTTACCCCTTCTCTTCCCTCTGTGTGCCCCCTTTCCCACCCTGCTCCTGCCATCCCCTCGGGCTCGCTGGCATGCTGCTGGAGCGCAGGGGACACCGTGGCTGCTGGGTGGATCTGCAGATACGCTGAGATGAGGAAGCTGGCTGAACTGATGCCCAAGTCTGCAGACTGTCACATTCAGAGCTGCTCTCCTGCAAGTGAGAAAATTTGGTCCCGATAGTAACACTTGGATCGCTGCTTTGCACAGATGTAACTCCTTTCTCCAGCTTCTGTTTTAATACGCTCGCTCCTGCCTATTCCTGGAGATGCAGTTTGGTGCCGGATGGAGGGAGCAGCCCGAGACACCCAGGCAGCTTCACTCTGCAGCCAAGGGGCTTCCCATTGTTCTCCCAAAAACCTGCCCAGATCTGGACATCTTCCACCCCAGGGGGCTCGCAGCACATCCCGCTCAAAAACCCAGCCAGCCCTCAACCTCCACTGGTGGCATTTCCTGGGATGGGAGATTCGGGCACTGGGAGCTCCACACCACGCCCTTGTTTTCCTCCACCTGTGCCGGGTGTGCTGGAGGGAGAGGACTGAGGCCATGCCCTTCAAGAGCTGCCATGTGTTGTCCTGGCAGCCCCGGCTGGAGCGGGATGGGCGGGACCGGGATCGGGATGGCTGCAGCTGCAGCAGGAGCAGCCTGGCTTTGGGGCTTTCCGATTCACAGCCCTAATGCAACATTAATGGGCTCTGCTGGCGCTGAATATTTATAAACCCAGCAGCAAGTTCCTGCCCATGCACCGGGAAGCCGGGGGCTGCAGGGCAGGGAGCAGCACACGGCCGAGGTGAGGGGCCAGGACCCTGCCCATGCTCCAGGCAGTGGGACCTGCCCCGTCCACCCGCCTGGGAAGGGGAAGAAGATGAGAACAGGGAGGATCCAGAGCTGAGCTGTCTGCAACACCTTTCCCTCCTCTTTCAATCTTACATGTCTGCCTAAATTTGTGGAAAACCACACCAGCTCCACAAGCCCACCTCCCTCCCCTCTCCTGTCATCCCTCCCAGCACCCCCGTGCTGCTGCAGCCCTTCCCAAAGCCTGACTCTCCCAACCAGGGTCCCTTGTCCCCATCCTCTGCTCCCCTCAGCATCCCCTCCTCTCCCCACTTCCCTGACCAGACCCTCCCTTCCCAAACCCTGCTCTCCTCAGCTCAGTTTTGAGGAATTCACAGGGCTCCTTCCCAGCTTTCTGTGCATCCCAGAGACGCCAGGACCCGCTGCCTGCGTGGCCCTTCCCTCCTCCTGCCGTGTCCCTGGGGCAGCTGAGCCACACAAACCACTGCTGCAGGTGGGTGGCACTGCCCCAGCAGAGCACTGTCCCCAGCAGTGCACTGTCCCCAGCAGAGCACTGTCCCCAGCAGAGCACTGTCCCCACCAGAGCACTGTCCCCAGCACAGCACTGTCCCCAGCAGGGCAGGGAGGACACCCTGAGGAGAGCCTGTCCCAGCCCCCTGCAGCTCCATTCCCCGCTGCTGTGCACGGCAGCCCGCAGGGACTGCTCCAGATAAGCCTTTTTCAGCAGGAAAAACACATGGGAAAAATTTATATTTCCCCCTTTTTAACCAGTTTCAAAGGGATCCTCTGCTTTTTTTTTGTTTGTCTCTTGGAATCTTTTGTGTGGAGGCAGAATGAGAAATCGCCCTGCTATGGCTATCTGGCCAGCCAGAGGGAGATGCCAGCCTCCAGGGGACATCACTTTTGGAATGTGGGGACCTTCTCTCCCACCCAGCCTCCTTGGACCACTCTTCCCGGTGCAGGGCAGGTGAAAAGCCCTCCTTGGGGGTGGAGGGAGAGCCCAGGAAGGCTCCCACCCACCTGGGGTGATGGTGCAGTGAGAAACATGGCTGGGCTCTGCTCCAGCTCACCTCACCCTGCGTTGGGCACTGCAGCTGAGGGGGCTGGGGGGGTCCTGGGGGCCAGGGACATCCCCCCTGCCCATCCCCATCCCCAGGAGTGCCCACGGCCCAGGCCACCTCTCGCCTCTCCTGTCGGAGCCCTCAGCTGCAGCAGTGAAAGCACCTCCCCTTCCCAGCTCTACATTAAAAGAGCCGGACCTAAAATTAATTTAGCCCTGCTCTTTGTTGTGGACAATACAGAGGGGATATTGTGTGTGGGGAGAGAAAGACTTTTTGTTTGGGTGAGGAGACAGCGGCGGTCTGTTCTTGCGGACATCTGAAAACAAGGCTGGGAAGAGCGGCCCTTTAAGTTCGGCTGAAGCAAAAACACACAGCCCCATCTCACAATTAAACACAGTATCAAACCGAGAAAGGATCAATTGAGCCTAAAACAGAAAGCTCCCCATGTGACAGATTCCAGAAAGTACGTGATACACCATGCCCAGGGCTAGTACATGCCTGCTGTGTTTCCCAGTACATGATTAATTTGACTCAGGGCAGGAGGCTGCAGGCGAGGGATCTGCAGCACACACTGAAAACTTTTAACACTTTGAAGACTGGAGGCGCGGCTGAGCGCCGGAGACAAAGGCAGGGGCGGAGGCGGGCGGTGGGAGCACGGGCTGGACGGAGGCACGGACAGCCGCGGGCTCGCTCCTCAGCCCCTGGGCAGCACACGGGGTGCGCTTCCCGCTGGAGGCAGCCCCGGCATGCCCGGCCAGCATCCCGCCCCCATCCCGCGGGGCTGCTCCCCACGGCCCCGCGCCCACGGAGGATTTGGGGCTGCGGGTGCGCAGGGCAGTCCCCGAGCTGCAGTGCCATCCCTCGGGGATGGGACAGGGATGGCCGGGGCAGCTTTGTTTCCCTTTCCCGGTCTTACAGGTGACCTTGGAGATGCGCAGATTAGAAACAATTAATCTATTAGCGGCTTAATTGCTGGAGAGTGCAATGGAGCCAGCGGGCGCTTTCCCCGGGAGGCAAGGGGTGGCGCTGCGACACCAGCGGAGCGGCCTGTCCTGCTGGGGTGCGGGCTGGGGACACTGGGGTGACAGCCCCAAAGCTGCCCCTCCCTGCCCTCCACCGGCTGCCCACGGGGGCACACGCTTGTCTGAGGGCAGGATCCGATCTTGGCCGAGGGGGGCAGGCTGAGGATACAAGGGTGGCATCCCCAGAGTTGGATGCCCTCTGTTGCCCCTGCCCTTCCAACGCCGCCCTGGATGAGGGGTGCAGGCTGGTGGAAAGCCCTCCTTGGGGGGTGGCATGCCCAGAGCTGGGTGCCTTGTCCCCCCCTGCCCACCCGTGGGGGACACAGCACTCCTCGGGCAGAGCTCACTGCCCTGGCCAGGGTCTGTGCCAGCAGCCCTGCACTCCTCGCTGTGCAGGGGGTCCCTGCTGCCAGCCCCCAGGCTGCCATCCTGGGGGCAATGTGGGGCCCACAGGGGCCACAGCCACGGCACCGGGGTGGCTGCTGTGCCGCAGCAGGGCTGGCATCACTGGGCTCACACTGTGCGAGCCACCCCTGAAAGCAAACAGAGCCCAGGCTGTGACAGCACTCCCCAGGGTGGCTGGACACAGGACCACACAACTCTGAGCACCTTTTCCTAGGCCTGGGAATGGTTTTAGCTTGGGAGTGACACTCCCCAGCTCTAGACTGTGCTCAGTGCCACAGAGGTGCTGCAGCCCATCATGGGAAGCCCTGAGATCCCTTATCCCGGGGGGAACACACCTCACCCAGGGCTGCTCTGATCCTGCTACACTGAGCCTTAAACCAGCACGACTTCTCCAGAAATATCTCTGTCAACAGGGCAATCCAGGCTGTCTCGTGAAGGAAGCAGACCCACAAGCTTCCAGGGGATGAGCCACACGGGGTTTGGCACCAGCAGCTCCCTTTTCCAGACAGCTCTCTCACGTTAAAGCGGCTGAGCCATCCACATGTGGGATGTGGAGCAGGACGGAGCGGGGAGCAGCAGGGTCAGCCCATCCTTGGGCTCTGACCCCCCCCATGAAATGCAGCCCCTCCTGCCTGCCTCACCGAGGGGCTCCGTTCATTATCCGCCGCCAAGTGCTCCGAGATGCGCGGATCAAAGGTGCCGGCGCAGCTCCAGCCTGATGATTATTGATCATCCCTTCCAAGCGGGTCCCAAACGAAGGCAGCGAGCCCTGAACGCCCAGGAGCCCAGGGAGGGCCCAGCCATCGACTGGCGATTTTTACTGCAGCTGACCCGAGCCAGGGAGCAATTTCTGTTCATCCATCAAGGAGGATCCAGGCGTGAGCAAACAGCCAGGTCATGGGCATTCATTTTATTATTAAATCCTAAAGGGGCCGCGGCTCGTGCAGCTGGATGTAAGTGATCTTCCTGTTCAAAAGACGAGCTTTGAATTTAATTTTGCAGCCCGGCTGATAGACCTGGGGATGACTCAGCCAGAAGAACCAGCTAGGCCTTCTCCTCGGGGAGGAGCAACACAGCCAGGAAGAGTCAGGGGCCAGCTCCCAGCACAGCACAGCCCTCAGGTCCCTCCTGGAGCTCCTGTTGTCCCTGCTTCGCTCTCCTGTCCTCGTGCACCATGTGCCAGGGTGGCTGAGCTTTCGTTGAGGGCTGTGTCTGTGGTGGGGACAGGCTCTGAGCTGTGCTACCCCAACACAGGCACAGGTGGAGTGAACTGTAACAGTGCTCTGGTGGTGAGAGCCACCCCTGGAGCACGAGCACCATGTGTGCTGCGCACCCTGCACGGCTGTGCACACACATCACCCACTGCAGAGGTGTGCTGCACACCCTGCATGGCTGTGCCACACTCTGCATGGCTGTACACACACCCTGCATGGCTGTGCACACACATCACCCACTGCAGAGGTGTGCTGCACACCCTGCATGGCTGTGCCACACTCTGCATGGCTGTGCACGCACCCTGCATGGCTGTGCACACACATCACCCACTGCAGAGGTGTGCTGCACACCCTGCATGGCTGTGCCACACACCCTGCACGGCTGTGCCATGCACCCTGCCTGGCTGTACACACACCCTGCATGGCTGTGCCACACTCTGCATGGCTGTACACACACCCTGCACAGCTGTGCCACACTCTGCATGGCTGTGCACACATCCTGCATGGCTGTACACACACTCTGCATGACTGGACACACACAACATCCACTGCAGAGGTGTGCTGCACACCCTGCACCGCTGTGCCATGCACCCTGCCTGGCTGTGTCACACTCACTGCACACCTGAGCCACACACCCTGCACAGCTGTGGCACACTCACTGAACAGCTGTACACACACACCACTCCCTGCAGAGGTGTGCCACCCTCATTGCTCACCTGTACCATGCACCCTGCACAGCTCTGTCACACTCCCTGCACGGCTGTACTGCACCCACTGCATGGCTGTACCACACTGCCTGCATGGCTCTGCTCTGTCACACTCCCTGCACAGCTGTACTGCATTCCCTGCATGGCTCTGCTCTGTCACACTCCCTGCACACCCACACACTGTTTCCTGCACCAGCCCATGCATGGCTGCCCGCACAGTCCCTGCTGTGCCAGGGTCCTGCAGGATGCTCGTGGAAGCCAGCCGTGAGGGAATGTTCCTGGAGGGGATGCAAATGCTGCTGCAGCTCCCAGGACGGTGGGTGTGGTGTGGGAGCTGAGTGTCCTCTGCTCGTGTCCCCTGGGCTGGCACCGAGCAGCCTTGGGGAGCGGGGCACATCAGCCCCTCTAATCCCTGGCGCCCATCCTCGTCCTCCTCCTGCCCCCACAAGACTGGCTCCACTTTCCCCAGCAGGAGAGCAAGGGAAAAAAAAGGAAGAGAGAGAGAGAGAGAAAGAGGGAGGGAGGGAAAGAGAAGCTAAAAATCTGTCTTCTTTAATTAATGAGGCAAGGCAGCCTGGAGAGCACGTTTGGGATCGCAGGCCCCCAGCCAGGGGCGAGCCAGCAGCCAGGGCAGTGACATGGAGGAAGAGAGATGGGGGGAGCGTGGGGGGGACACAGGCACAGCTTTTTATACTCTCCTGTTAACTGATCCACGGAGCTTTCCTGGCATCGGTTTCAAAGGTATCCCTTCACTAATCCGCCGGGCTGTTCCAGGATGGCGGTTTTGACCAGCAGGAAGGGGGAAGGGAGGGAGGAGAAACGGTCACAGGCAGACTGCACCTTTTCACAGCCCGCAGGAAAGAAAAGCAGGGGGGGAAAAAAGGAGCAGAGTGTGCTGTGGGGCCGGGGAGGGGGATGCTGGTGCTGGGGAGCTGCACAGGGCCAGCTCTGGGGACAGCTTGCTGCAGCATCTGGGGAGGGAACCAAATGGCACCTTCCAAATTTAGCTGCTGGCACGCATCCGCCCGCCGGGCACCGCGGGCATCCCCAGCACGCCCTCCCCAGCAGCCTGGCCCGTTCTATGGGCTGGGCCCCTCCCCTGTGACCCTCCCCAGGAGGGCTCCTGCTCCAGGGGGACTGCCATAGGGCACCCACCCAAATTCCCTGCAGGGCACAGCTCCCACCCAAGGGAAGGCGAGCTGGCAGCCGTGCAATGCATGGATACAACAGGAGGGAGGTGGCCCGGTGGCATTTGTCCCTTGGGGAGGGCTGGGTGGGTGCCACTTGGCCATGTGAGCTGGGGGGATGAAGCAGAGGCAGCAGTTTTCACACAGAAGCAGCATCTCAGGACCTGATTACTGGCGGCCAGACACTGCCTACCATCACAAGGGTCTTGTTTAGTTATAGTTCTTGCTGCTCTGTTGCTGTTTTAATTTCAAAATGCAGCCCTAGAGAGAGTCTGGGTGGGTGCCCAGCCTGCTGTGGGGACTCTCCAGTCTGCCCCAGCAGCTCCCCAGCATCCCAGCATCATTTCCTCCTTCAGCCCATGAGCTACTGTCCTTGTGCTCCAGCATTCCCTCCTGCCAGGGCAGCCTCTGCCTGTCAGCCTGGCTCTGCTGTGGCCATCACCTGGGGACACCAGCAGCCCTGGCCTGCAGGGTGGACACCATGCCAGGCACCAGCCCTTCCATGGGACAGAGAGGAGATTGCAAGATTGGCAAGGAGCCCTTTTGCAGGGCACCACTGCAGGCAGCAAAGGTGTTTGGTCATTATTGTCATTTTTCAAATTGCAGTTCAGAGCTGGGCACAGAGTCACCATCACCACCAGGGAAAAGCTGCTGGTGCTGACCCAGGGGGTAGGTACAAGAAGAATTTGCTTATGAATTTTTCCTCTAGGTGGTTAAAAAGCTCTGTCTGTGTGACACAGAGAGCTGTGCTAAGACAGATCCCACGCCACAGCTCTGATTTTCCTGTCAGGCCAAGGCCACTTTGCTAAAGCTCATGTCCTGACGTGTAAGACTTGGGCAAAGCCAGGTAAAAGCCTCAGTCTCCCTGTGACTCTGAGGTAGCTGTGCTAGCTTGAAAACCAGATGTGTTCTGCTCTTCAGCACAGCTATCAAAACTGGCCCCAAAATGGCTGCAAAACTCCTTTTCAGTATGGGGAAAATGTCAATCCTCCATCCAGTAATATTTTTACAGCTTCTTGCTGCCCAACAAACTCCCTTAAGTTCCAACAGTGTCAGTTCTGCATCATTTCTGAAAGGTCCTTTTTGAGTGAAGGACCAAGTTTTTTGTGTGAAGAAGAGAAACCAAACCAAAGCCTCCAGCAGAGCTTAAATGGCACGGTGCCATTTGGTGTTGAGAACTCTGGGCTTTTTTGGTCCCTTCAGACCTGGCCCACCACATGGACAGTGCTCCTTGAGAGGTGCTGGAAGGTTGGTGTAGCTCATGCACAGTCCATTCTCCCAGGATGGAGTTTGCTCACCCATCCTTCCATCCGTTGGAAGGGGGGAAGGGTTACCCCCGCACCCAAGGATGTGGGAATCCGTACAATTAGAAGGTTTTAAGAAAGCTGCAAGATGCAAGCCTCAGATACAGCAGAACTGTGAGTAGAGCTAAAGCAGCAGCCATGAGATAGGTCAGCAGAAAAATTATTTAAACTGTAGAGAAAGCAGAAGCAAATAAAACAATAGCCTGTGCATTAACGCTTATCTGAATAGCTCTCTAAGCTGCAGAAAGTTTATCTAGCAAGATATTAGGAAGGTTAAAGCTTAATAATAGAGCTCTGTGCATTGTGTTTTAAGGCTTACAAGTAAGTATTGTATTTGAAATAAGCAAGCATTGTTTTAACCAAAGGTACCTGTGCTTATAGTGATTGGATAGAACTACTGTCAATGTGCTTTTGCTTTGTGTGATTGGTCAAGAAGCTTATAAAGTATGTTGTAACATTAAGTTTTTTAGCCTGCTGCCTAGAATGTCAGTTGCTAGCATCTTCCCTTTGTCATAACCATGCAATGAGACTGATACTGAAAAATAAACAGCTCGAAGTGCATTCTACAGCAGCCCCATCTGATTCACGTAAATAGCCCCCCTTACCAGCGTTAAAGGAGAGAGGAAAATCCTCTTTCCTGCCCATTTCTGATGCTCCCCGGTTCTGAGGCACTGTGCATGCTCCTGTGCAGAGCGCACACAGGAGGATGGGAAAGCAGCTGGGAAGGGGCTGAACACCTGATCCAGTTTTACACCAGAGTGTTGGACATGTGCTGGACAGTCCCTTGTCCTGCCGACCTCCGGGCAGAGAGGCTGGGATGGGAATGCCATGGCAGAGCCAGCCCGTACCCAGCATGAGGACATTACACATTACATTCCTCCCTGACCTTTGTCCACGGGCTCATTAAAATAATTGATCCTAGCCATGACAGTCACACAAGGACCCGCGCTTGTCACATCACCTCCTGGGTGGCTCCTTCCTTCCCGGCGCTCCGGCCAGCCCCAGATCCCTTTTTGCCAGACCCTCCCTTGCCCCGTGCTGCCCCGAGTGCCCCTGGGCTGCCTCGGGGGGCCGGGCAGGGTGCCTCGCTGCTGCCCACGGGGAGATCCAGCCGCTTGTTTGGCCGGCTTTCCTCCGGAGTGTTAATTATTGCAGCCCCAGGTGGCATTGTCCCTCACTATTACACGGTTGACCTGTATCTAATCCGTCATCATCTCAACCCCTCTGGCCCGTCCTGGCATCCCCGAGTCCCCCACGTCTCCGTGGCTTTATCACTCCTGCAGGAACCAAGTTACACTTTCAGGAGGGAATCAAAGCCAAGCTCCTTCATTTCCACCCAGCGCAGCCCGGTGGGTGCGGAGCCCCCGGGGCGGCTGGATCGCGGCCGGAGGGTCCCGGTCCCGCTGCCCCCGCACCCCCGGCTGCGAGCCGAGATGTCCCGGGGCTCAGCCCTGCCTTTGGGGCCGCTCCCCGCTGACAGAGCCGCACAAAGGAGCCCTCCCCGCTGCTGTCCGGGCCGGCAGCATCTCCAGCGCATGACTTGTAACCCGCCGAGCTGGTCCTTCACACGCCGTGAATGATAACAGCGAGCTGCAGCCCATTGTCTGCGGCCCTTGCGCCGGTTTGTCAAGTTTGCGGTTGCATTTTAATCCCGACGCCTTTTCAAAGCCCAGCTGCGCATTGTGTGGGCGCAGGAATTCTTGACTTGCAAATCCCCCAGCATTAAATTCAACCTTCTGGGGCTGCGGGGATGGTCCGCGCGGTGAATGGGGGGCGGGGGGAGCCTCCTTGCCCCCTGCCATGAATAACAAGCAGATGAGAACAGCGGAGGACAGCGCCGGGGGAGCCTGGTGCGGCCGGGGTGACAGCGCTGGGGGCTCTGGGGCTGCTGCGGCGCTCAGCAGTGGGAGCTGTGGCCAGGCACGGCCAGCCTGGCGGCTCCCCCGGCCCCTCCTGCTCGCTGTGGTGCCCGGAGCCGTTCCAGACTTTGTGTGACTCCAGCAAGGAGGGCTCAGTGTCCCCCGTGTCACAGCACGGGGACGGCCCTTGCTGTGAGACACAGAGAGGGAAGTGGGAATCAGAGAACCACAGAATGGGTTGGGTGGGGAGGGATCTTAAAGCTCTTTTTGTCCACCCCTGCCACGGGCAGGGACACCCTCCTCTATCCCAGGTTGCTCCAAGCCTCATCCAGCCTGGCCCTGAGCGCCTCCAGGGATGGAGCAGCCACAGCTCCTCTGGGAAACCTGTGCCAGAGCATCACCAGCCTCATCCCAGCCTCATCCCAGCCTCATCCCAGCCTCATCCCAGCCTCAGCACCAGCCTCATCCCAGCCTCATCCCAGCCTCATCCCAGCCTCATCCCAGCCTCATCCCAGCCCCATCACCAGACTCATCCCAGCCCCATCCCAGCCTCATCCCAGCCTCATCCCAGCCTCATCCCAGCCCCATCCCAGCCCCATCCCAGCCCCATCACCAGCCTCATCCCAGCCTCATCCCAGCCTCATCCCCAGCCTCATCCCAGCCTCATCCCAGCCTCATC
Organism: Calcarius lapponicus; assembly: GCA_039654755.1. NCBI lineage: Eukaryota > Metazoa > Chordata > Aves > Passeriformes > Fringillidae > Calcarius > Calcarius lapponicus. The sequence continues at coordinate 15,334,030 of CM077476.1, read as the reverse complement.
CCAGCCTCATCCCAGCCTCATCCCAGCCTCATCCCCAGCCTCATCCCAGCCTCATCCCAGCTCCATCATCAGCCTCATCCCAGCCCCATCCCCAGCCCCATCCCAGCCCCATCACCAGACTCATCCCAGCCTCATCCCAGCCTCATCCCAGCCTCATCCCAGCCCCATCCCAGCCTCATCCCAGCCTCATCCCAGCCTCATCCCAGCCTCATCCCAGCCTCAGCACCAGCCCCACAGGGAAGAATTTCTTCCCAAGATCTCATCTAACCCTGCCCTCTGTCAGTTTACAGCCATTCCCCCAAGGATGGGTAAGGGACAGCAACATCCAGCTGGTGCTGCAGCGCCAGCCAATGGGGCATGCAGGCAGATTTAGCCTTTTCTGCCTGTCTGGGTCTGCTGCAGGGATTGGGAAGCCTTCCTGCAGCCTGGAGGTGAGGAGGCTGGCCAGACCCAGCTGAAGCAGACAGGGCAGGGGGCTGCCCATGCAGGTGGTGTTCCAGCTGTGATGACCCAGGCTGTCCTGCCCAGTGCTGTGGTTAATGCCAGCCATCCCTTTGCTGTGCCCAGAGAACAATAAGCATCCTGTGTGCAGGAGAAGGCCCTGCTGCCCCGCTCCCCTACAGACTGGCTGAACCATCCTCCGACCAGTCAGGCAAGTTTTCAATGCAGCCAAGTTGGGTTTTTCATTTAAAAAAAATACACACACACACACACACACAAAACAAAAAACCACACATTTGTCAAAGCTGAAACCTTTCAGGGAGCTGTGTCGTTCAGGCAGATTTTGCCAAAAGCTGGGCAGACTTTTGGCGGCAGCCAGCCCGATTTCCTAACCCTGTGCCTCGCAGGCAGCTCCAGAGCCAGGTTCCCAGGCCGCCTGCAGGCTGCCAGGGCTCGCAGCAGAGCAGCCTCTCCCTCCCTGCTCGGGTGGGAGGACATCCCTCCAGGCACGGCTTTGCACAGGACCCCACGCTGCAGGAATCCCACGGCGCTTCCCTGACGTCTCCTGTCTGCTGGAAGCGGCCCCAGCAGCCCTCTGGAGCTGGGGCAGCGAGGGAAGTGTCAACTGACAGCTCTGCTTTGTTTCAGGGGGAAAAAAAGAGTAACACAATCCCTTCTCATCTTCTCTGGTGGCCTCACTTAACTTCTCAGTGCCTCGGCTTGCCAGGTTCTGGCATCGCAAAGCCCTGTAAAAGACTCGGAGGTCCTGGAGCTTGGGGGAGGAAGGTAGGAATTAAAACAGGAGGAGGGACTGGCTCCCAGAGCCCTCCACCACCTCCCAGCCCAGCATTGTCCCTTCCCCTCCTCTCACACACTGTCAAGTGTGTGTGATGGCTCTGCACATCCTCACCTCCCGGCACCCCTTCCTCTGCTCTCCCTGACCTGTTTTCCTTCTCTCCAGGGCCCAGAATGCTGCAGCCATCCCTGCCTCTGCCAGGCCTCCCTCCTCTGCTTCCCTGCCTGCTCTGCTCTGTGCAAGGGCTCAGGCAGACTGTCCCCACTCCTTCTTTTTGTCCTTGAGCTTTCTTCACCCGGGAACAGACCCTTGTTCTGGGCACAGACTGTCCCCAGTCCTTCTTTTTGTCCTTGAGCTTTCTCACCTGTGGAGAGCCCCTTGTTCTGGGCGCAGACCCCAGTCAGGCTCAGCAAAGGTTGGGATTGGGGACCACTCAATGGGAACCTGGAGAATGCAGGAAAGCAGGAATATGAATCCTGCAGAAGTAGAAAAAGTGTTTAGGTTCCCCAGGACACTGGCCAGGAAGCAAGACCCTGAGCCCAGCAAGCTGTCCCAGACAGGAGGTGGCCACTGTCTGTTGGCCATGCAGGACTTGGAGTGACATCTGTCCTCAGAGCCACTCTCCACTCAGCAGAACTCCCCACACCAACCAGAGAGAGAATCATCCCCTGTTTGTTTGCCCTGGTTTGTTTTGAACAAAACTGTGCTGCTGGCTGTTTATCACTTCATTTTCCTCCAGGAGATGAGGCAAGCGAAGGAGATCAGCCAGAATAAACCACGACCTTTCTGGGCTCTGCTGTGGGCTTGGACTTTCCACCTACCAGCGTCTGTACCAATGGGGTCTGAGCTGAGCAGATGCCAGGTGCCATGTTTGGTGCTGGCACAGGAGCAGCATATGCAGCTCTGAGCTCAGGCCCACGGGATACTCCCCAGCGTGTGCTCATGACACCCACCCAGAGAGTTTTTGTGCCACAGCTCAAGTCACTTCCTCACACCCAGCAAATTCCTCCCCCCACAGCAGACGAGGGCTGACTGCACACAGAGCGCCATTTCTGGGTTCCTGCAAGGCCCAGGCGTGCAGGGACTCACTCCCTGGCCTTGCTCAGTCCCCAGCTGGGAATTGTGGGCCATATTCCCGAGGCCTCCCTGGGATCTCAGGGGCTTTGCTCCCTGGACGTGCCCAGAGTGTGAAGGCAGAGTGTGCACGGAGACACAGCAAAGCCCAGCCATGTGAAAGCTGCTCCAACTGGGGTGGCCAGCCCAGCCCTGCCTCTCCTCTCACAGCTCTGCAGCCCAGCCTGGGACCTGCCCCTGGCTCAGGTGGACCCAACTGGCCTCCAGCCAGGCCCTCACCAGGCTAGGCTCTAAACCCAGCTCAGGGGAGCTGTTTGGGGCAGGCTGGCTGGCTCACCCCGCTCTCCAGCCATGCCCTGGGTGCTCCCCAGACTCAGCAAAGCCTGGGACTGGGGACCACTCAATGGGAGCCTGGAAAATGCAGGAATATCCACCACACACTGACCAGCCTTCCCATGGGTCACACAGGTGTGCACACCTCCCTGGCTGCATTGTGAGGGGCCTGGCTTGGGAGGCTGAGAAAGACATATCATTGAGAAAGGCTTTGTTCTCTTTGGGGCAAAGCCTTCACCCCAAAATGGCTCTGTCCACCCAACCCCGAGTGCCAGGGGTGCCACTGGTTCCTGCAGGGTCCTGCTGAGCCTCCTGGGGGTCCTGCCCCTCCCGCTCAGGGATTCACATCCAGTGCTCCTGGCACATCCTCCCTGTGCTCATCTGGAGCCAGCCTGGCTCTCCTTCCCTCTCCTCAGGGAGAGTGAGGCTCTCTCTGGTGTCATTGCTGCTGCCTCCAGTCCCAGAATGTTCTGTCCAGTGGATCTGTTATCCTTTGGGAGCACAGTGTGTCCAGAACATCTCTCCCAAAATGTCCTCAGAGGGGTTGGAGGTGCCTCTGTCCTGGCTTTTGTGGTGTTCTCATAAGAACTGAACATTCATTGTCTTTACCACAGACTTGAGCTGCAAAAAGAGCTCTCCTGGCTGGTTTTTGAACAAAATCCAAGCAGTTTTGACCCATGGATGGCATCCTGAGTTTTGAAGGTATTTACTGAGTAGCAGTGAGCTCAGAGATGGGATGATGGACCAGGGAAAGGCTGTCCTGGTAGGGATATCTCCAAGGGAAGATGGGAAAAGACCCCTCTCTAACAGCCATCTGCCCAGTGTTCTGGTGGCTTCTGGGCCAAAGATCTCCTGGCTTCTGAGCCCCAAAGGTCAGCTGTGGGAATGGGGACAGTGAAGGTGACAGAGAAGGTGACAGAGAAGGTGACAGTTTTGAGCTCCTGAGAGAACAAAGCCTTTCTCAATTATATGTCTTATCTTCTGCCTCTGTGTTTGGAAGGTCCAGGCCTGAAGCACAAAGAAAGGTGTCCTCCATCCCCACCAGTCCCCCAGGCATGGTCAGATCAAGTGGATTTTGGTCACCACTATAGAATTCCCCTTCCAGACACAGGAGAGCCTCGGGGCACACACAGGGGAGCAGCAGGGCATGAGGCAAGGCAACGCTGGGAGGGCAAGCAGCTCCCTGGAGGCATTTAGGGACATGCTGGGAGAGCAGTGGGGATGGCAGCTAGCCTGGAAGCCTGCCCTGCAGCCTGCCTCTCTCCTCCCTCAGCTGAGTCCCAGCAGGTAGTGACACAAACCAAGCAGGTTTGTTCGCAGTGACATTTTGGAGGATGCCTCCCAGAGATGAGTCAGGCTGTGCCTGCTGCAGAAAAACAGTGATGCAGTGTCTTGTGGGACAGCTTTAGTGGCTGTGGAGGAGGCAGGCTCACCTGAGCCAGCCTCACCACGCTGCTCCTTGGGAAATGCCTGCCACAGACACAGCCAGTGGTTCTTGCAAGAGCAGCCCAAACACCCTTCCTTTTCTTCCACAGAGTCATTAATGCTCCTGGAAACTTCTGCAGCAGCTGGAGCTGAGGTGTCTCTTCAGCAAGGTGCCCACCCAGAGGTGTCTGTGCCTGCAGTGTCCCCCCTCATCCTGTCCCTGTTGCTAAGGTGCCCAGCTTAGCAATGCCTGCTGCTGACACCAGACCCTGGACACTGCCTATCGCATTTCCCTGAGCTGCAGAGAGCAATGAAAACAGAGATCAGAGAGCCGAGGAGAGCAGCTCAGCCTGCTAATTACAGTGGGAAAGCAGCATTCAGCACCTGCTGCTGGCAGCTCCGTGCCCCTGCCAGGGGCTGTGTGACAAAACAGGTTCTGCTGGTGCTGAGACAGGGCAGCAAAACAGCATCCAGGAGGGCCAGGAGCACTGGGGGGAAAGTTGGTGTCACCTGGAAGGAATAACACACACCGGTGGGTTCAGGATTATTAAATCCACCATGCAATGATCCAGAACTACCCCTGCAGACAGGCTGGGAGTGTGCAGAGGCAGGTTGTCACCACCATCACCCTTCTGCCGGCTCTGCTCCCATCCCTGTGCAAATCACGATGTTTTCTTCCTGCCGCCTCTGCCAGGGTGATTTGTGTCAGCAGGGTCTCTGGCCAAGGTGATTGCAGCCGCAGCAGCCTATTTTTGGGAGCGCCCTTGAGAGCGGCCCGGCAGGAAGGTGCAGCCCAGCTGCTGGCAGTGTCCGTGCCCCGGGAGGCCCCAGCACCTGCAGCCGCGCTGGCCGCGCTCCAGAGCCGCGCTAATTGCGCCGGGCCCTTCAGAACGCAGGGGCTGCCCGCTGGCTCTGCTGCTCCTCAGGAGGGGCCACTTCAGCCTGCAGGAGATGCCAGCGTCTCCTTTCGTGTCCTGGGGTTTTGGCTCCAGAGGTGCTTTCTGGCTCAGCTTGCTTTCTGGATGCCTGCTGCCTCCCCAGGACTTTGATTTGGCTCTGGCAATCAGCAATAGGCTCGCAGATCCCCCTTGTTTTGAGGCCATTTTAGGTACAGACAAAGATTTAAGGGACAGCTCTGCACCCAAATGTATGTGAATCCTATTGTGAGCATCACATTGATTTACCTCATGGTGACGGTGTTCACAGGGGTCTGAGGATGAGGGAAGAGACGAGGATCTGACTCCATGTTTCAGAAGGCTTGATTTATTATTTTATGATATATATTGTATTAGAACTATACTATAAGAATAGAAGAAAGGATTTCATCAGAAGGCTGGCTAAGAATAGAAAAACAAAGAATGATAACAAAAGCTTGTGTCTCAGACAGAGTTCGAGCCAGCTGACTGTGATTGGCCATTAATTAGAAACAACCAACATGAGACCAATCCCAGATGCACCTGTTGCATTCCACAGCAGCAGATAACCATTGTTTACATTTTGTTCCTGAGGCCTCTCAGCTTCTCAGGAGAAAAAATCCTAAGGAAAGGATTTTTCATAAAAGATGTCTGTGACACCTCATCTTACAACCCCAGGTAACATCCCACTGAGGTGCTGTCCACCCCCAAAGCTGCCCCACTTCACCTGAACGTGGCAGGGATCCATCTGAGTAGCTGTTCCTGGGCCACCCTTGATATTCCTTGCCCAGAGCAGCTGTGGCTGCCCCTGGATCCCTGGAAGTGTCCAAGGCCAGGCTGGATGGGGCTTGGAGCAGCCTGGGATGGTGAAGGTGTCCCTGCCATGGCAGGAGGTTGAAATGAGATGGTTTTTAAGGTCCCTTCCAACCCAAACTGTTCTATGATCTGTTGACCTGCAACACCACAAAATGAAGGCAGAGGCCTGTCTGGCAGCGCATTTTGCAGCCCTCAGCTTTGCATTCCACACCTGCCCATCCAGAAAACACCAACAGCCCTTCCTGGCGTGGGTGTCACCCTGCGGGACCCAGGATGATGGTGACACCTGGGACTCCACCTCTCTCTAGGTGGTGTTGCACCTCAGGGTCTGAAATCTGCCTTGCATGGGAATGGTGGCCCTGCCAAAGGCCTGTCCTGCCCTGGCCACATCTCCAGCAGCAGCTCCAGGGGAAGAATCTCCCCTACACACCCTTCCCTGGGATATAAGAAGAAGAAAAACACACAGTGCTTCCCACAGCACTTTCCCAGCCTCTCCCTGGATCTTCCTGATCCAGATGCTGCTGCAGAGTGCCTGCTTTTCCACAGATTCCTTTTCCATGATCTTGCATCCACACTAATGCTTTGATGCCCTTTATTAAGGACTTCCACAGCACGTTCCTTGAAAAATTGCTTTCATCCATCTGCTTCAAGTCACTGCCTCTGCCTCATGCCCCTGCTTCTCAGCTGGGAGGGAGAATGAGCGATCCCTGCTCACATTCCCTGTGCTGCTCATCCTTTCCTGGATTTCTCAGGCACCCCCAGGTGTCTCTTCCTGCTCTGTTCATGAGAGGTGGCTGCAGTTCAGTGGTGTGCATGAGAAATGCTGTGGCTCGCAGTAAAGCTGGAGTCCTGTGATACCCTCCAAATATTGCTGAATTTATCTTTCCAGCACACCTGCCAGGCTGAGAAATCCTGTTACCCCTATTCCAGTGAGGAACAGCACGGCCAGGTAGCAAACACTGCCCTGCTGCAAAACAAGGAGCTGGAAAGCAGGTGCTGAGCCTGCATGTCCTTGTTTCCACCCCAGAGGTGCTTCTCTTAGCAAACCAGCTAAACCAAGGCTTAACAAAGCACCTGCCTTAACTCAGCACCCAGCCAGCTGAGCTGACCAAAATCTTGTCATTCCAGTGACCAACCCACCAGGGCTGGGTTTTGATCTCCAGGAGTTGTCGTCCAGCTCAGATGGCAGCAAAAACTCAGAGAGACATCGCTTTTCCCAGACAAAGGGAGGGAGGGGAGGGAGCAGCTGAGCCAGTGGAACTGTTTGTGCAGCCATAATCACACCTTAAAGCACAGCAGCAGCACCTGGAAAACAGCCCTTGTGTGACCAGAATGGTTCAATGTGGAGCCCCCTTTTTGGGGGCACTCACACACCCCCTGAGTGGTGGGTGCTCACACAGGGGCAACACTTTGATCCTTTTTGGCCAGGGAAGAATTGCTCCCTCCAGGTTTTAACTTCACATCTGTTTGCTTTCATTAAATATATATATATATATATTTTTTTTTTTTTTAATAGAGAGGAAGGCCAGTGTTTTTTGGCAGTTTGAAAGGGTCCCACCCAATGGAAACGGAAGGCAGCAGAGAATGGGGAAGGCTGGGAAGGGAAGTGTCCCAGCCTGGCCTCTCCCTGCCCCATGCCTGTGGTCCATGTGCCCTCCAGCTGTGCCCTCTTCCCCTGCCCCTGTTTCCCTTGCTTCCCTTCCTGGGCAGCTTCTGCTGACCCCTCTGTGGGCCAGAAGCTCCATCAGTGCTGGGGTACAGCAGGGACACTTGGGCACCAGCAATGTCAGAACTCAGGACATCCCTCTGGCTGTCCTGGAGTGCCAGGACCCCTGCCAGGGGGCTCAGAGACCCTGGCACAGCACCCAGGATGCCCCTGTGGTTTTGATTGTGACCCATGGAGCAAATTACCAACCTTAGATGATCTGCAAGCCACAACAGTTTAGGTAGAATGATAGTGAATTTATCACAGGGTGAAAAATAGATTTTTTTTTTTTTTGGTTTTTAGAATGGGGGTTCAGGGAGCAAGATGGAGGGATCTGGGCATGTCCAGCCTTTCTCCTTCTTCTTCTTGGCCTCCATCTGCTGCTGTGATGTTGGCACTTACAGATTGGTTTAGAGTAGAAGCTCACTGTCTAACACAGGTGATAGGTATTGGAAAGTAATTGTAAACATTGTACATGTAGTTTTTAGTATAAAAAGATAACACCGCCTCTGAGGCAGGCCGAGTGCCTCTGACTGTCTTGCTAAGAGACCTCAGGTGGACAGGAGAAAGAATTTTATAGATAAGATACAATAAACAACCTTGACACTGAGAACTGAAGAGTTCTCACTCCTTCTTTGAGCCCCAGGCTGGGAAAAGAGACTTTCTGACACATCCTGGGGTCACTGTGAGCACCAGAGACCCGAGACATCAGTGCTGGGGTACAGCAGGGACACTGGGGGCTCAGCTCTGGGGCACTGCAATGCCAGAGACAAGGGTGGAAGCAGCAGGGCCAGACCCTGAGCCCACCTGAGCCAGGCCACGCTCCAGGAGGCTGCTGGGGCATGTAGGGATGCTCAAATCTGTCACCAGGGCAGAACTTGCCATCTCTGTCACTCAAAGATGCTCAAGTGCCATTCTGGGAGACGCAAGCAGGGTCTGGGAAGAGCCCATGAGCTGCAGCAGTGGGAGAGACAAGCCAGACTTTGCCTCTCTCTCAGCTCTGTCCCCCACACACTGCAAATGAGAGCTGCAGAGACCTCTGCTCTCCAGGCTGGCCTCTCCCCCTCCGTGCTCCTGCTCCCACTCAGCAGCTCAGCCCTGCATCCAGGTTTACATATAAATACAGAGTGAGTGTGAAATCCACCCTGGGGTCTCTCCTGACTCCCACTTGGCTCCCTAATTGGAAAGTCTGCCAGCAGGAGATACTGCAATGAGCTCAGGCAGAAACCAGCTCCCTTTATCCCAGGCAGAGCTGAGGGCTGGGGTTGGGTCCCAGCCCAAATCCCACAGGCTGGGAAGGACACAGAGCAGCTCTGCACATGCTCTGCTTCTCCATCAGGCCCTGGGGCTCCACCACTACTGTGCCTGCAGGGAAGGGATGCCAGAGAGGATCCTGCAGCCCCTCATCCCTCTGGGAAGGGCTGGACCAGCACGTTGCAATCCCTGACCCACTGATGCCAGCAAGGAGGGCATTTAGGACAGGGGCTGATCTGGGTGGGTGAATTGCTCCAACACCTGCATCTTCAAACAAAGACACCTGCTTCTGATTCACCATTTGCTCAGCTCCCCAACACACACACAGCTCCCACCCAAACACTGCTGACCTGCAGTGACCCCCCACTCCTTTGGTTATTCTGCCTAAAGGAGTCAGGACTCAGACTCTTCACCTCCTCCCTGCGAGGGAAAACTGACCCTCACACCTTGTGGCCTCTCTTTGTGCTCCCCCAGCCCTGTACTGCAGGTGTTTCTCACCACCTCTGATGGAGGCAAAGTGCCCACACCTCACCAGGGCACGTGGCACCCAAACACTCCTGCCAGCAGCCAAGAACACTGGGAAAGGCAGCTCAGAAACCTCCTCCACCAAACCCCCATTGATTATTTTTGCTGCCTCCTCTAGTTTTTGGAGGCCCTGGAGGCACAAACATTGCCTCCAGTAGAGCTACTTCAAAAGCAACAATGATTTCAGTACAAGCAGATCAATGTTCCAGAGCTTTGTGGTTTTGGAGAAAAGAGCACAGGTCTTGTCTCTGATGCTGCTCCCCATGTCCAGGGGGTGTTTTCCACAGTGGATGCCATGTTCACCCCAGGATCAGGGCTTGGCTGGTGCTTCCTTTGGGTCTGGCACCACCCAGCCCCAATGAGCTCTCCAGATGAGCAGGCAGGAAAGCCCCAGGGAGAGAAGAGGAACAAGGGATGGTCAGATACCACTTCAAACCAAGGGTGGAGCCAAAGCAGGTGCCCTGAGCTGCTGAGCACTGCTGTTGTGCTCAACCAATCTACTCCTATGAAGGGCAGAAGCTCTGTCTCTGAAAGCTCATCAGAATTTCTGACTTATGGAGAACCCAAATAACTGGGAATTCAAATGGCTTCAAACAGAAATTTCCATTTCTGACCAGTTCTCTGAAGCGAAAACAAACCTGACATACAAAATACCAATTTATTGCTCACGTTGTCTGTGTGAACTCAAACATCCACTGTCGCAGCAAACGCTTTGTGCCAAAACACCACCAGAATTAGGAAGCTCAGTGCTTTAATCATGTTGCTTGGAGTGAGAGCCAAGGTGGTGCAGACTCACAGACATTTCCTGTGGACATGAGCATTGCTCCTGTGGCCCTCGGAGAGTTTCTCATGGCCATTGCCACGATTCACCCTCAAACACCAGACAGACGCTTGCAAAGGCACCTTCATGGCCATTCTCTTCTGCTGGTGAGATCCTGAGTGCTGCAGACTCTTTCTTTCACTAATCCTACCTCCTGGAGGCACTTAGCAACTAATCTGGATTACCTGTTCCTACAGTTCTGTGGCAAAGGAACCATCATTGTGTCAGGCCCTGTGGGCTCCCTCCGAGGCAGCGGCCCATGGGAACACCCCCTTGTCTTCCTAATTTGATTTAGGTTGCCCCTTTGCCAAGACCCCTCAAGCCTGATGTGGATTTAAGTGAGCCATTGCATGGGCTCCAAGCACCCTCTCCTGCTGCAGCAAACACTCAGAGCTGGGCTTTTGCAGCAGGAGGATTATCACTGTTTAGCAGATGTCAGGACCCAGCGCATCCCTCTGGCTGTCCTGAGCAGCCCAGACCCTGCCAGGGGGCTCAGAGACCCTGGCACAGAGCCCAAGATGCCCCTGTGGTTTTGATTATGACCCGTGGAGCAAATTACCAACCTTAGATGAAGATCAGCAAGCCACAACAGTTTAGGTAGAATAATAGCGAAGTTATCACGGGGTGGAAAAGTAGATTTGGGGGTTTTTGGTATGGGGGTTCAGGAGGCAAGATGGAGGAATCTGGGCATGTCCAGCCTTTCTCCTTCTTCTTCTTGGCCTCCATCTTCTGCTGTGATGTTGGCACTTTTAGATTGGTTTAGAGTAGAAGCTCACTGTCTAACATAGGTGATAGGTACTGGAAAGTAATTGTAAACATTGTACAGGTAGTTTTTAGTATAAAGACATAACACCACCCCAGGGCAGCCAGAGTGCCTGGATTGTCTTGCTGAGCTGACCTCAGCAGGGCAGGAGAAATTTTTTTATAGATAAGGAACAATAAACAACCTTGAGACTGAGAAATGAAGAGCCCTGGCTACTTCTTCAAGCACTGGGCTGGGAAAAGAGAGTTTTAACAATCTCGGGGTCACTGTGAGCAGCAGAGACCCCGACAAGCCGATGCCTGAGGAAACCCAGACAGCACAATGCTGACCCACAGCAAGGAGCTGGAAACACCTTCCTGGCCTGATGTAGGCAGAAGTTTCCTACCTCGGAGCATCCCTTGTCAGGTTTCAACCAGCCCATGTCACTGCAGGTCAGAACACTCAGACAAACAAAGCCCAGCTGACTTCCCCAGCCCCTGGAGCAGCCCAGAAACAACCAGCTGGAGTTAGGACTTCCAGAGCTTTGGAAGCCAAATGGGCCCAAGCTGGTGCACGTACAAGCCCCAGGGTGTGCCAGTCTGGAGCTATTTTGCCAGGCCTCCTCCAGATCCGTGCCTGTGACTGTCATTTGTGAGGTGGGATGTGCAGCCCTGCCCACAGCTCCAGCGAGGGCACGGCGACACCCCCGCCTGCCTAACGCCTCAGGGAGGCTCTGACATCCTTCCCTGCAGCCTCTCCTGCAAGTTCCTTATTTTTAGTCACCTTTCTGGTCACTGCTGGGCTCTTCAGCAGAGGCTCTCATTGGGTTGTGACAAAGCAACCCAATTCCTGGGAGGTGTCAGGCAATTCAGGAGCTCTCAGCGCTCAGGGTGGGCTCTGCCTCTGTTTGTGACACCTTCTGCCCTGTGCTGAGCTCAGCTGTGTGACCCAGGCCCACAGTGCCCTCTGATCAGCCGGGACACCCCACTGAACCTGAGCCTCACAGGTTCTGAGCACATCACCAGGACATGGTCTCGCTCCAGACACCTCCCTGTGCTCCCTCACGTGGATCCTCGGGGTGCCCACGAGCCTGTTCACAGATGCCACTGAGCTTCATGTAGGAGGATTATTCCTGGGAAATCTCATTTCTCACTTCCACTCACACATCCTGGTGGCCCCTTCTAAGGACAGCACAAGCCCCAGCCCAAGAGCCTTCCCAAAGAGCTCAGATGAGCGAGGCAGCTCTTTCAGCCCAGTTGAGTTGGGCCAGTGCGAAAATTCATTCCCCAAACTGCTCTGGGGAAGGAGCAGCCTGGCTTGGTGGCCAGGGGTGACCTGCTCCAGAAGGAAGGATGCTGGTGGCTCTACCCAAAGTCTTCAGCTTGTTCACTCACCCAGGAAGGACAAAGGCTTCAGCTTGTCCCCAGCAGCACCTTTGTGCTGGTCTTGGTGCCAGGATGCTGTGGAGTCCTACAGAGGTGCCAGGAAAACCAATTCAGCTGGGCTTGTGGTGCTTGCAAGAATTCAAATCTCATTGTCACAAAGCCTGTTGTTCTGCCTGCAGACCCACTCCTTCCTTCCCAGGCACCCTCCAGCCAGAAACGGTGCCTTGACTATACAGGTGAGGTCCTTGCCCGTCCAGGTGAGCTCCTTGCCCATCCTGGTGAGCTCCTTGTCTATCCAGGTGAGCTCCTTGCCCATCCAGGTGAGCTTCTTTCCCATCCAGGTGAGCTCCTTGCCCATCCTGGTGAGCTCTTTGCCCATCCTCATGAGCTCCTTGCCCATCCAGGTGAGCTCCTTGTCTATCCAGGTGAGCTCCTTGCCCATCTTGGTGAGCTCCTTGCCCATCCTGGTGAGCTCCTTGCCCATCCTCATGAGCTCCTTGCCCATCCTCATGAGCTCCTTGTCTATCCTGGTGAGCTCCTTGCCCATCCAGGTGAGCTCCTTGCCTGTCCTTGTGAGCTCCTTGCCCATCCAGGTGAGCTCCTTGCCCATCCAGGTGATCTCCTTGCCTGTCCTTGTGAGCTCCTTGCCCATCCTCATGAGCTCCTTGCCCGTCCAGGTGAGCTCCTTGCCCATCCAGGTGAGCTCCTTGCCCATCCTGGTGATCCAGGACTACCTAGGATGGGAGCCTGGGTTGTTCCAACCCTTCCAGACCCCACCAGGGTCCATCCAGCTGTTTCGGGCTCTTGCCTGGCTGTTCCTGCTTTAGTGCCTCCTGCAGTGGGGCAGGCAGTGAGCCTGGGTAGCTCACTAGGCAGGGCAATGATTTCTGCTCCACATGGGTGAATGAAATCTCTGCTGGTGGGGCAGGAGCTCTCTGCAGACCTGGGTATTCCTGGGATCTTTGTCAGAGCAGCTTGGGAGCTGGTAAGGAAATTCCATCCCTTTAGCCCTGCCTCCAAGGGGTTTCCAGGTGCTGGCTGAAGGCATTGCCTGGTGTCTTTCCCTCTGAGCGGGGCAGGCAGCTCCTCTGGGCAGGAGCTTCTCTCTCCTGCCCATCCTAGAGAAGAGATGACCTTCTTGAGAGGGAAGTGCTTGCCAAGCTTAAATTAGATTTTCTAAATATCCTGTCCCTCACCCTGTGGCCCCAGAGCCACTTGTGATGGCAGCCAGAGCAGTGTCCCAGAGCAGAGGGAAGACACAGGATCCTGCCTCCCAGCCCAGCCTCACACAGCCCCAGCTTTGGCCTGGCCTGCAAATAACCAGGACAAAGCTGCCCAGGACAGTGTCCACACACAGGAAAATCTTTTTCTTGTGGAGTAAAGCCCAGCCTGTCTGCAGGGAGAGGAAGGACCTGCTGCCTCCCCTCCCCATCCCAGCAGCCAGCACTGCAGCCCCAGGCGGATTCTCTCCTTGCTGGATAACTTACACGTAGCTTCCCTGCTCCATATACTCAGCTGTTCCTCTGATATGGTGCCAGTCTCAACACATGGAATCCAGGCCTTCAGAATCTTCCATAAGCTCAGGCAACTTTGCATGAGCACACTGTCGATGGTTCTGAAGCCCACAGGCTCAGCCAGGCCAGCCTTCCATAAGATATCGAGCCAGGGGATGGTAGCTCTGCATGGAGCAGAATGAAAGTGTGCAGCAGTCCATCTTTCCAGCCACCACACTTCTCCTGGCTGAATAAAAGAGCTTGTTTAATGGCAGTGTTAAATTCAGGCCCACCTGTCGAATTGCTGCGTCCCCAGGACCTGGAGGGAATGCTCTTTACACAGCTTTCCCTGTTATTTGTGAGGACATGGCTCCTAATTGCAGCTCTGCTATGTTAACATTTCCAGGGATTTTCATCAGGCCATTCAGCATCAACCCTTAGCTCCTGAGAGCTTCCCTTCCCTTCCCGTCTGGAACTTTTGCCATTTTTCTCCCAGGGTGAGTGAAAAAAGTGACCATTCAAAGTTTTGAACCAATTGGTCAATGAAAGAATTTCTCAATAATAGTATTTTAATTATAAATAATAAATTTTTCAGAATTTTTGGGACTAAATAATAATTTTTTTTTCAGAATTTTGGAACTATTCACCCCCAGTGATTAACTCCTCCCTTCTCTTCATCGTGAAGCCACATTTGTTCCCTTCAAGAGACCTTTCCACCCCAACCCCTTCTCAAACTCCAGCCCTACAGCTCACAAGCAAATCTGGAAAACCATTCCTGCTCTCCAGGATATGCAGTTAACGGAGGAGAGCTGGAGAAAGACCTGCCCACAGGTCCAGTGTGGGAACAGATGTGCCCTCCTGTCCCTTCCCTGATCTCCTGGCGAGCAGCTGGATGCTCAGCACCACAGCCAGGCCCAGCTCAGACCTCCTCCCTGAGCCATGCACAGAGTCGCTGTCACCAGGCCACCAAAACTGTCCCCAAGGTCACTTGGCAGCAGATGTGGCAGCTCAGCCTCCTGCTCTCCCTGCTCTCCCTGCTCTCCCTGCTGTCCCTGCTCTCCCTGCTCTCCCTGCTCTCCCTGCTGTCCCTGCTCTCCCTGCTGTCTCTGCTCTCCCTGCTCCTTGTGCCACTGTTGGTGGATGTTTGCAGATGGCTCATCCCACCCTGTCCCTTCTCTCCTGCCTCTGTCCACACATCAGCCCTGCCTGTGCCATGCCCAGCCCGCTCTGTGGGCCAGCCCTGAGCTCCCTGCTGCCTTCCAGCATCTCCTCCACCAAGCCCTTGGCCCAGAGCCCCGTGGGCTTTGGATCCCCTGGAGGTATCAGCCAGCACAGCCTGTCTGAGGCAGCGCTCCCACGGGGAAAGCTCATCCTCTCTTTCTTCATGTCAGCACCCACTGCTCTAATCCCTGGTTCACGCTGCATCTGCATCCCCTGAGCACCCCCAGGACACCCCTGGAGGTCCCCACTGTGTCCCAGAGGTCCCCATTGCATGGCACCACCACCCCGAGGCCTGGCATCCCACCCACTGCAGCACCCGGGGGAGGCCACCGTGTCTGGTGGCTCTGCCAGGGGACAGCTGGCTTGTTCCTGCTCCAAAGCCCTTCCCTGGAGCTGCCAGCCCAGCTGGGAATCCGAGCCCAGCCCTATGGCAGGCAGGAGGGGAGGACAGGGACACCGTGGAGGGGAACCCCATCCTTGGAGCGGAGGGGGCTCGGATTGCAGCTCCTCTGCCCCTGGAAAGTCCGTGCCAAGAGGACCTCGGAGCTGCTTGGACTCGTTTGCCTCTCCCCGCCTCTGCAGGAGGGTGTGGGTGAGGTTCTGCTTGCCAAGAGAGCCCCATGGCTTGTCCTTCTTGGCTCGTCATGGCTCGGACCAGATCAGGTTTCTAAGCTCTTCCCAAGCCGGTAACTTTGGGTGTTTTTTTTTTCTTTCTTTTTAAAAAAATAAAACCAGCCCTGATTTTCTCCTTTCCCCACCCTCCCATCCTCCACGCTGCGATTTGTGGCCTGGCCTGAAGATGGTGAACGAGCAGCGGTGCTCCAGAGCACGGCCAGGGCTGGGCCACCTCTGTGGCCACCCAGCTCCCCTGGAAACGCTCCCCGAGGCCCGGGCAGGCAAAGGGGGCTCAGCATCCTCCTGCTGCACCCATCCCTCTGCTCTCCTGCGTGTTCTCACCTGTGTCCCCAGAGAACAGGACCCAGAAGGGGAGGGGGGCAGTGCTGTGACCCTCTCAGCCCCCAGATGATGTTTTCTGCTCCCTGGCACAGCAGCCACCATGAGTCTCAGTCCCCCACTGCAGAAAGGGCTGGGAGCCCTTTCCCAGGATGCTGTGAGGATGAATGCAGCAGATAGCGTGAGGTTCCCAGAGCAGGTAACATCCCCCTAATTAAGATAAATACTAATTAAGTCTGGGACTTTCAGAGAAGCCCTGGGAGCAGATTCCAACTCCTGTTGAATTTCAATGGGAATGAGACACCTGACTCCAGAAAAAGCCAGCCTCTGATATGAAGCTGAAATGGGCCCTTCTCTAAGGTTGATGTATTGCTGCTCTGTAAGTTATGAGAGCCTTCCCGTATATCCCACACAGCATCAATGTCCTGGAAATGCTAATCAGGAGCTCGAGGAGGGCAGCAGAGAACAGGCTCCAAGTCTGATGCCCATGATCACCCTGTGCTATCAAACACCATGGACACGCTTTGAGCAGAGCTCACCCCTACTGCACACCAGGCTCTGGCTGAGCCCCAGGTGCTTTGTGCACCCTTCCTCCTCCTCCTCTTCCTCCTCCTTTCCAGCTGTGGAGAGCTGGTGCTGTCTCAGGCCCAGTGCTGTGCTTTGGGGGTGGGTGAGGTGAAGGGACAGGGCACTGCTGGGAGCAGCCCCCCAGAGCCCATGGAGGGCCAGCAGCGAGGAGCAGAGCCCTGGGGCTGCCCAGCCTGTGCCCCGTGCAAGCTGTGGGTCACCCCTGCCAGGACCATGCCCTGAGGGCTCTGCCGGGTGCCCACAGCAGCAGGAGCCAGTGGGGAGCTGGGGGGACATAACCCAGGTGTGGTGATGGGAGGAAAATGGAAAGCATTGGGATTTTCAGTGCGGGGATCAGGGAGCGCCAGCGCTGAGCTCGGGCTCAGAACCATTTGGGAACTGCGGAGCTGAGACCCCTCCATGAGGCACCACCACGTGTCCGGCTGGCTCAGACCCAGCTTTGTGACGGGCTGGACGTGGCCGGCCCTCTGACAAACACAACCTCTGTGTCCCCCGGCCAGCGCCTGGTTCGAATTAGCATCCCCCTGCCCCCACCGGCGGCCATTTGGGCAAATCCCTCAGCTGTCTGCCAGGGGACACCGGCCCCGCCAGCCCCGTGTGCTTCCCCAGGATTTTCCCAAGTCCCCGGTACACTTTAGCAATTAGAGGGTTAAGTTTCCTCCCGGCCTCGCTGCATTAACTGGAAAGGAATGAAGTGTCAGGCATGTTCTCACCACAGCAGGCTGTTGGAAAGCAACTCCCTTCTCCACGCACACACACCTCCCACTGCTGCGACCAAATTATTTTCTATCCTCCAGAGACCCAGTATGCCAGACAAAATCTGCAGCATGACTCTGATTCATTGCAAAAGGATGCAGATGTAATATTCCCTTTTTTGCCGGGGCTTCTCGCACGCTAATTCACACGGCATCTCGGCGGTTCCAGTTTTACAGCTCTCCTGCTCTCTTTATTATTTTTTTTTTCGGAGGGCTCTGACGCCCCTCGCTGACCCTTGGCCCCGCGTCCTTTCTCCCGGCACCACCAAAATAAAGACACTAAGCCTCCCATCTCCAGCGTGCAAATAGGCAGCTCTCCCCAATGTGCTAATTAGCCGAGTGTTTGGAAGTAAATAGGTAAGATTGGTGGTAATTTCCTGGCTGAAGGGGTAATTATTTGTTTCAAACAGGCTGCAAAATAACCCCCGTAAGGTGAGATAGGAAACTAAATTCAAAAGAGGTTTCCTATTCCCACTAAGCAGGATTGAAAACTGGTTTGAAATTCCTTTTTTTATTTATAGTACATGGTATCCATGGAAACCTACAGAGGAGGTCATGGTAGCTAGGCCTCCGTTTCACCCTGCTCAGGGGATTACCGTTGCACAGTGGTACGCAGCCGTGTAAGAAAGTGGATTCACAATTCCCCGCAAACAGCCCCCCCCCGCCAGCCCCCAGCCCCAGCCTTCCTGGAGGGCTGCGGGAGAGCTTTTGGGAGGCTCATAAATCCGCTCCGAGATGGGGAAGTGATGGGAACGGTGCCTCCAGCGTGCCCCAGAAGCGGGAGGCGGCCGGGAGCGGGCCGGCTCCCCGCGGTACCCGGGCGGGATGCGCTGCGGGACGGAGCCGCTGGCGGCGGCAGCGGGAGCGGCGGGACATCCGCGCCTCCCCTTCCCTGGGCTCCCATCCTGTGCCTTTCCCCTTCCCTGAGCGCCCATCCTGTTCCCTTCCCCTTTCCCGGGCTCCCATCCTGTGCCTTTCCCCTTCCCTGGGCTCCCATCCTGTGCCTTTCCCCTTCCCTGGGCTCCCAACCCCGTGCATTTCCCCTTCCCTGGGCTCCCATCCTGTGCCTTTCCCCTTCCCTGGGCTCCCAACCCCGTGCATTTCCCCTTCCCTGGGCTCCCATCCTGTTCCCTTCCCCTTCCCTGGGCTCCCATCCTGTGCCCTTCCCTGGGCTCCCATCCTGTTCCCTTCCCCTTCCCCGGGCTCCCATCTTGTTCCCTTCCCCTTCCCTGGGCTCCCATCCTGTGCCTTTCCCTTTTCCTGGGCTCCCTTCCCTGTGCACTGCCCCTTCCCTGAGCTCCCATCCTGTGCCTTTCCCCTTCCCTGGGCTCCCAACCCCGTGCATTTCCCCTTTCCCGGGCTCCCATCCTGTCCCCTTCCCTGGGTTCCCTTCCTGTTCCCTTCCCCTTTCCCGGGCTCCCATCCCCGTTCCCTTCCCTGAGCTCCCATCCTGTGCCCTTCCCTGGGCTCCCATCCTGTGCCTTTCCCCTTCCCTGGGCTCCCATCCTGTTCCCTTCCCCTTCCCTGGGCTCCCATCCTGTTCCCTTCCCTTCCCTGGGCTCCCATCCTGTGCCTTTCCCCTTTCCCGGGCTCCCATCCTGTTCCCTTCCCCTTCCCTGAGCTCCCATCCTGTTCCCTTCCCTTCCCTGGGCTCCCATCCTGTGCCTTTCCCCTTCCCTGGGCTCCCATCCTGTTCCCTTCCCCTTCCCTGGGCTCCCATCCTGTTCCCTTCCCTTCCCTGGGCTCCCATCCCGTTCCCTTCCCCTTTCCCGGGCTCCCATCCCCGCTCCAAGCCCCGCACGCAGGGGAGGAGCACCGTGCCCGACTTTTCACTCGGCTGAACCAAGCGAGGGAAGCCCAAGCGCGGTCCAGATCCTGAATTTGCCGGCAGGGATGTGCAGGCAGGGCATCCTCTGCGTTCACCTTTCCCTGCTGTTCTGGGGAAAAGCGCTGCTCTGGAGGGAGCGGGGAGAGCGTGGGCAGAGGGATGCAGCAGCAATGGCTCTGGGGTTTGGCCATGTCCTTGGGCACTGCTCCCCTCGTGATTCCAGCAGGGATAAAAGGCTGCTCCTCGCCTTCGGCAGCTGTCGGTGCTCTCCCTTTTGCTGCTGCTGAGGAGAGCGGTTTCCCCTCCAGCCTGGCCGTGTGTGATTTAGCGGGCCAGCGCCATCCTCGCTTTTTCTGCCGTGCGTACAGCCCGGTTCCAGCCCGCGGAGCGGCTGATGCTCCACCAACACCCGCGAGCAGCAGCAGGAGCGCTCAGCCAGCGCTCTCCCCCGTGCTGGCAGGGCCCTGGTGCCGGGATGTTCCCCGGCGAGGCAGAGGTGGAACGTGGAGCTGCTCCACGAGCATTTTCCAGGCAGCGCAGCCCAGCCCGGCATCCCCTGCAGCCCCCCGCGCTCGGAGCGGAGCGACATTCCGCCTGTGACCTTCACTAATTCACTTTCCCTCTCCACGCCGCATTCCCTCAGCTCGCAGAAGGACTCGCTTTTTCACACAGCATAAAAATAGCCTGCGCAAGGCGTTGCCAGAGGAAGCTGCGGGGCCAGCAGCGCAGGCGGGCGCAGGCACCGGCGGTGCCCAGCGGGTCCCGGCCCCGCTCACGGCGCTGCCCGCCCCGGCAGGAGCTCCAGACCGGCCTCCACCACCGCCCAGACCCCCTGAACACCACAGCTCCCGCCTTGCTGTGCGCTCGCTCTCGGATGGGCTGAAATCCAGACGGTGGAGGTCAGCAGCAGGGAAATGCTGCTGCATTAACCTTCCCCCTTAAACTGAATGTTTTTTCCCCTCCTCAGTTTAGGAAATTGAAGGCTGAAAGCATCAAATTTAGGTAAATTGCAAGGCAGATTTCTGAGGCTTTCTAAAGAAAAGAATGATCCAAAAAATAGTTCCCATGTCCTTTATGGAAATGACTCTGGTTTGAATATCTGTCAGTGGGAAGTAGCACTGGAGCCATCACCGTCATGCAAAACTGAACTGTTGGTACCAAACCGACTTTATGTTACCATAAAACACCTCCAGCTCCTCTTCTCTTCACCCTGATTCTTCCTCTGCCACCCCTCCAGCTGGCCTGTGCATGGCACCATGTGACCACAGCCACCTCCAGCCACTCGCTCAGGCTTTGAGCCAGCACTGTGGTGTTCCCTTGTTTCCCATCACTGTCCCTAATGTGCCTCCCAGCCACCCCCCTGTTCTTCAGGTCCTTTCTTAGGAGCATCTTTGCCTGGGAGCATCTCATCTTCTGGGCAGGGCTTCAGCTGGCAAGGGAGGAAGCCTCTGGACACACCTCTTGGCTGATTTGAGGAGGCGAATTGCATCCTAGAAGAGTCCTTTTCTCTCCAGCACTGGTTGTAAATGCTGGAGCCACCAAAAGGGAGGCAGAATGAGGCCAGCCCTGCTCCATCAAGTGACCAGCCTCTGTGCTCCATGTCACACTCATCTCCTCTCCCCTCCCAGCCCCAGGGAGCCACACCACTCCCAGCTCAACACAAAACCTGCACCCAGCCCGTTTGTGGCTCACATTAAGTCCATCCCCAGGGCTGGTGGCTTTCCAGAGCTCACCACAATTCCGTGCCTACCTTGACGCGCGCTGTGCTCTCGCCAGTGCAGCCAATCAATCTTGCCTCGGCCAACAAGCAGGAGAGAAGCAATGTTTTTCCTACTCCCCCAGCTCTCTTCTCCTCCTGATCTCCATCAGGCACTCAGCAAGTTCACAAGGGCAGCCCGCTCTCGGTTTCCTTGGTCACGCACAGCAG
This sequence comes from Calcarius lapponicus, assembly GCA_039654755.1. NCBI lineage: Eukaryota > Metazoa > Chordata > Aves > Passeriformes > Fringillidae > Calcarius > Calcarius lapponicus. The sequence continues at coordinate 15,313,034 of CM077476.1, read as the reverse complement.
CTTGCCCTCCTAGAGTAATAAAAACAAATGACACGTTGCTGGTTGTTGTCAGAGACGTGGCTGGGCCCCTCACTGGAGAGCAGGTTTGGGGAGAAGGGAGCATTTGCATTTCTAGGTTCCTTCCTGGGCAGGTGGAGGAGAAGTTGCCAGTGGATGTGACTTGTCAGTGGATGCAATGCCAGAGTCAACGGAGAAGGGCGAGCAAAGACTGAGGAATGCAGTCTGTGTCTGCTCACAGAGCCAGAGATGGGGAAGTGATGCTGGAACTGATTATCTGGGAGCAAGCAAGACCCAGAGGTGCCTGTGCCAGGTCCTGATGACTGGCAGAGGGGAACAAGCCCCCATTGTGTAACCCTGCACCTGGCACTGAATTGAGTCACCCTGGTGTGCAGACATCAGTTCTAGAAGATGAAGAACAGATTAAACAGATTAAACCTCCCTTGTGGCTGGAGCCAAGACTTGCCCTGCTTCCATTTGCAGCATATATGCATTTCCTCCCAGTTCAGTGTCCTCTCCTTGTAGGTACATGGAGAAACACACAGACACACACTCATGGGACATGGGAGGAGGCCCCAAGCCCCCAGCAGAGCTGGAGCTTGGGAATTCAGGAGTTCTCATGCCAGGAGTGCAATCTTCCTTTAGCCCACATGCAGCCCATGGTGATGGAGACCCTATTAAGCTGCCCCCTGCCTCAGGAGCCCTGCAGCACCCACTGTGCAAGCGCTGCATCCCATCCCACCTGGGAGGAGCAGGCTGTGCCAGCCCGTGCCCCCTGGGCAGCCAGCAGGGAGCAGCTCCTGCCTGAAGGACTTCACCACCTGCTTGCTGATTCAGGCACCAGTCCCTGCTCCAGGACCTTCCAAAGATTGCAGGAGGGGAGGGCTCACAACACCTTTATCTTTGGCTTTGCCTCTCCCTTTCTTCCTATTTTTATTAGCTGGGAGACAGCCCATCCTTTTTACAGCTCTGAATTCGAGGGTGATCAGATGAAAGTGGAGAGGGGCTCCTGCATGGGTGGATGAGCAGCCATAAGGTCAAGGCACCTGAAGGAGAAGTTTCCAGCTTTCACAGCCCTAAAGATTGTCCCATAAAATTACTCATAAAATTAAAGTGGGGTTTGGGTTTCAAAGTCCTAAGAGACTTGAAATAGTCATCAGTCAGTTCTGGGATATGGGGAGCCTCAAAGCCCTGGTTGTGGAAGCAGAGGTTAATGCTGAGCTGTAACTTCTGCTGGGGGCACCATGGACATGGCAGTGCCCAGCTCAGCTCAGGGCTTGTGGCTCAGGCACTGGGTGATAAGTTGTTCTCACTATCACACTATGGATCTGAATTTCTTCACTCGAATTCTTCCAAATAAAACACAGAGCCACTTTCTCCGAGGCTTCCGCAGGATTTACGAGGACTGGGTCCTCTCCAGTTTTCTTTCTGTATCAAAGTGATGATTTAATTAATTGATGATGTAATTTCAGCCTGGAACTGAAGCTAACCTGCCAATTTGTGACTTTGACCTTGGTACAGATTAACCACGGTGGCAGTCAGTGTGAGTTTAACAGTGTCCAGAACAGCTTTGCTGTGGGGATGCCTTCCCTGGACTTTGCTTTATAAAAATCCATCACAGCAGGGTAAAAGCAGAGTGGGAGGGACAGGGATTCAGGTGGCTCCAAGCACCTCAGGAGGAGGAAACCCCTGGCTGTAGCTGTCACTGTCACACCTATGGCAGCACCATCAGCTTTGAAGCAGGCAGGGGAGCTGATGCTGCTGACAAACAGCCCAGGCAGAACTCGGGCAGGTTCCCCTCGGTGGCAGTGCCAAGGTCACAGAGCCGAGTGGGAGAGCACAGGGCCAGGGAGAGGCTGTGGGGGCAGCCCTGCGGCAGCAGAGCCAGCGCTGCCCTGAGCTCCCACTGCCGGGAGAAAGGGAGCAGCTCCAGGGACGGGACCTCCTGTGCCCCAGCGTGTCCCTGGTGCCAGCAAGGCCTGGGGTCTGTCTGTCTGTCTGTCTGTCTGCACGTGGCACGAGCCTCAGCACACACAGACCCCACACACGTCCTGTCACACCCGCCTGCAGCCTGCACAGCTCTGTGCACTGTGCCTGGCACAGGTACAGCCGGTGTCACACAGCCTGGGAACACACAGACACACAGACACAGACAGACAGACAGACAGACACAGACACACACAGCACACAGACAGACAGACAGACAGACACACACACACACAGACACACACAGACATACAGACACACACAGACACAGACACAGACACACACAGACACAGACACACAGACAGACACACAGACACAGACAGACAGACAGACACAGACACAGACAGACACAGACACACACATACACACACACAGACACACACACACAGACACACACACAGACACAGACAGACAGACACAGACAGACAGACAGACACATGAAGCACACAGACACGCACAGCACACAGACACACACACACAGACACAGACAGACAGACACACACAGACACAGACACAGACACACACAGACACAGACACACACAGACACACAGACACAGACACAGACACAGACAGACACACACACAGACACACACACACACACACACAGAGACACAGAGACACACAGACACACAGATACACACAGACACACACACACAGACACAGATGGACACACACACAGACACACACAGACACAGACACACACACAGACACACACACACACAGACACACAGACACACACAGACAGACACACACAGACAGACACACACAGACACACACACAGACACACAGACACACACACAGACACACACACACACACAGACACACACACACACAGACACACACACACACAGACACACAGACACACACACAGACACACACACAGACACACACAGACACACAGACACACACAGACACACACACAGACACACATACACACACACAGACACACACAGACACACACACAGACACACACACACACAGACACACAGACACACACAGACACACACACACACAGACACACACACACACACACAGACACACAGACACACACAGACACACACACAGACACACATACACACACACAGACACACAGACACACACAGACACACACACACACAGACACACACAGACACACACACAGACACACACACACACAGACACACAGACACACACAGACACACACACACACAGACACACACACACACACACACAGACACACAGACACACACAGACACACACACAGACACACATACACACACACAGACACACACAGACACACACACAGACACACACAGACACACACACACACACACACACACACACACAGACACACACAGACACACACACACACAGACACACACACACACAGCACACACACACAGACACACACACACAGACACAGACACACAGACACAGACACACACACACACACACACACACACACACACAGACACACACAGACACACACACACACAGACACACACACACACAGACACACACAGACACACACGCACACAGACACACAGACACAGACACACACACACAGACACAGACACACAGATACAGACACACAGACACACAGACACACAGACACACAGACACACACACACACACAGACACACAGATACAGACACACAGACACACACACACACACAGACACACACACACACCCACACACACACACACACACACACCCACACCCAGTGCCCCTGTTCCCATGTGGGCACACACATGTTCATGCATCTCCAGGCACGTGGTTGCCCACCCTGTGCTCCCCGCACACCCCCCCAGCCCCAGCCCTCCCACCTTCACCCTGGGCCAGGGCTGTGCTGCCTGGGCAGTCGCTGGGCTGCTCCTGTCTGAATGCAGACCCGCACCAGGCATTTCCCTGAGCTCCACACCAAGCACAGGACCCCACCAACCCCTCATGCTGGGCACCTTCTGCCAGTGCCCAGCAGCTCTCTCCATCTTGGGGTGGCAATATTTGGCACACTCCCGCCTGCCAGAAAACAAGGGGCATTCGGCAGGGCAGCAGGACCTGTGTGAGCTGGGGCTCCTGGGATGGAGGGGAGAGCTCAGAGCTGGCGTGGATCTGCGTGCACACCCGCTGCCAGCATCCCCACACACCCCTTCTTACCAAGGCTCACCCCACGTGTGTGTCACACGCCCTGTCAAACAAAACCAAGCCCTTGGCAAACAAACCCATGGGCTCCTGGTGCAGCCTGAGCCCTCCCAGCGCCTCTTTGTGTGTGGCACACAAAGATGGGCTCTCCGGCCTGGGGAGGTGACCCGGGCTGTGGGACGGGGCGCTGCCCGTGAGCAGCCCCGTGTGTCCCGGCTGTGCCTCGGGGCGCTGGTGCGCACGGCCGGGGGGGAGGCACAGCCTCGTTCTGCGCGACCCAAAGTGCAAATGCTCCCTGCCTGCCGGGCAGCTCGGTACCGGGGCCGGGGCGGCTCGGCGTGAGCATCCCCCGAGAGAAGGTGAAACCCGCCCGAGCTGCAGATCGCGGGGATGGCTGCGGGCTCACAACGCTCCGGGTCTCATTATGCCGCGTATTCAGCTGAAATTTGCAGATGCTCTAATCACCGCGAGGCATTCAGCGCACACAGCCTCCCTGCAGCCCGGCAGCGCTGCTGTGCAAACACCGGAGGAGCAGCCCCGCTAACCACCCTGCCACATGGTGTCCTGGAATCTTTACAGACCATTTCACCTTCACAAATAGCCTTGGAATGTCTGCGCATCGACAGCCCCTGCGGTAGCCAGATAGGCTCAGCCGCCTCCTCTGCAGCTCCCCGGGCCCCTCTTAAGCTTTTTCCCATCACGCCGTGCAGATGCGAGGCTCCGGAATTTACACCGGGGCCGGGCAAAGCACCTCACGTCGAATGTGATCTGCGCCCCAGGCTCGCAGGAAACGTGAACTGTATTTTATAGAGGTTGAGGAAAGCGCCTGCCTGCATTGCTTTATTTTTTTTTTTCCTCTGTTTTCTCTCTCCCTTCTTCTTTTTTTTTTTTTTTTTTTTTTAATGATTTTCTTTTCTTTTCCCAGATCTCTGCCCTTTGCCCTCCCTCGATCAAAGGGGGCACGCATTCAAGTGCCGTGGGAATACTCCCTCCCTGAGTATTCTAGGCAATCTCACGAGAAAAGCTGCTTTTCCCCCCGAGGTAGGGACACACGGATGGCCTGGGCTGTGGGAAGGAGAGCTGTGAAGCCTGAGGGTTCCCTGTGCGTGGGAAGGCAGGAGAGAGGAGCAGCACGGGAAGGGTTAACCACAGACTGTCCTTGCTGTTTTTTCCAGGCCTGGCTGCACCAGATTCTTCCATTTCTCTTGGCAGGGATTGAAACCGTGGGGCTGAGCTAAGCACAAGAGCCTGGAGAGTCCCTGTGCTCCGAGGGTGAGCAGGGCCCTGAGCGAGATGCTGCAGCTCATTAGCGAGGCAGCGGCTCATCCAGGGCACGCAGGTGTCAGGCAGGCAGCAACAGCAGCAAAACAGAGACAAGGAGGCAGAAACGCAGCGAGATGGGGAGAGACGGGCAGCGTTTGCTGCTCTGGGCACGCACAACGCACACCTGCGTGCACACACACACCCGTGGTTACTACAGGGAGTAGTGCAGAGGGAAACCTGGCCTGCTCTGTGTGTAGGGTTTGGTGATTGGGCTCATGCCCCGTGCTTGGTGCTGGTTTGGGCCACCACCTTGGGACTCTCATATGGCATTTGGCAGCTTTTCCTTGCTGGGGGTTGTAGCCTCATCATCCCACCCTGCAGGGGTGATCTGGGACGCTCAGGCCATGCACTGCCCTCCTCTGGGCTGGAGAAATGGGGTGACCCAGCGAGGCCCCCGAGCCGCGGAAAGGGCTGGGAATCATTCCCTGAACGAGCACAATGGCTCCTGTCCTGGCGGCTCTCTGGCTCACAGCTGCCCAGGCGACTGCTCCGGGAGGATCCGCACGGCCGGGCGGGCTCGGCTGGGCCCGGCTCCGCATCCACCCCCGGGCGGCTCCGCACCATCCCCGGGCGGCTCCGCATCCACCCCCGGGCGGCTCCGCATCCATCCCCGGGCGGCTCCGCATCCATCCCCGGGCGGCTCCGCATCCATCCCCGGGCGGCTCCGCACCATCCCCTGCGCGCTCCCGAGCGAGTCCGGGTCCGCACCATCCCCTGCGCGCTCCCGGGCGGGCCGGCCCTGCCCCGCAGCACAGCACCCTCTGCTCACATCCCCGAGGAGCGAGCCCAGCTCCTGCCACTCTGACATTGCCCCAGCTCCTGTCCTGTGCCCAAAATCCAGCCCCAGATCTGCCACTTCCAAAAAAAAAGGTCAGGGGTAATCCTGACCTGTCGCTCTAGGACACGAAGCAGCACAATGTGCACACAGTGTTGTTCTCAAGGTAAAAAAGGGAAGTTTATTTTCTGATTCTAACGTTTATAGATTTCCAAAAGTGACAGTGGATTGGAGGGTGACAGTGCCAACTCCCCAATGACACTGGACAAACCAACGGCCCATCAAGTTTCTCCTCCTCCATAAAAAAAAAATGCAAAATAATAAGTTGTTTACAGAAAGTGTGTGAGAAAGTTTGTTACAAGAATGTAAACATCCCAAGGCTTAGAAAATCTTAAAAAGCAGGGTGACACTGACCCTCCCTTCCCATGGATTGATCAGGGACATTGATTAGTGTGTGCTGCTGCCCCCGCTGCTGTGAGTCTGTGCCAGGCACTGTGTGACACTGTCCAGAGCAGCCAGGGACCCCTCAGTGCTTTGGTGTTGCTCTGTCCTTCACCCAGGACATGTTTTTCCAGCTGGACCCTGAGCTGGTTGCTCTGTGGTTTTCAGCTGCTTGGCCATGGGTTCCTGCAGCAGGAGCAGGGAAGCAGGAAAACTGCTGGGCAGAGACCCTGGAGGAGCAGCAGAAGGATTCAGGGTCAAAATCCATGCAGGCATCCTGCAAAGAGGTGTCCCAGGTGCTGGCTGTCCCAACATCCCAGTGTGTCCCATGTCACCAGTGCTGGCTCTCCAGCATCCCAGTGTGTCCCATGTCACCAGTGCTGGCTCTCCAGCATCCCAGTGTGTCCCATGTCACCAGTGCTGGCTCTCCCAACATCCCAGTGTGTCCCATGTCACCAGTGCTGGCTCTCCCAGCATCCCAGTGTGTCCCATGTCACCAGTGCTGGCTCTCCAGCATCCCAGCCCAGTGTGTCCCATGTTACCTGGCTGTGTTCAGGCCCAGGGCAGCCCCAAGAGCAGCTGGGCAGTGTCTGCCCAGAGAAACAGCCTGGTGTCCTGTGGGCAGGACCCATGGAAGGGGCACCTCTGGCATGGGGACTCCAGCTCCTCTGACACCCACCCAGCCCAGACCGGACCCTCCAGCTCCTCTGGCCGAGGCAAGGCTGCTCTGTGCTGTTGTGTCCCATGGCTGGTGGTGACATTGCAAAGTGAGAAAGGAGACCCTGAGCTCTTGGTCTGGCTCCCAGCTGGTGCCTCTGTGAGCACAGAATGGAATCACTGCTCTCTGCACAGCGAGCTCAGCACCCTTCAGGCAGGGTCTGCAGTGCCCTTGCAGGTGGGCACAGCCACTGTGCCAAGCTGAGGATGGAAACTCAGAATCATGGAATATCCTGAGCTGGAAGGAACCCATCAGGATCATTGAGTCAAGCAGCACAGGACAGCCCAACAATCCCACCCTGTGCCTGAGAGCGTTGTCCAAACACTCCTGCAGCTCTGGCAGCTTTGGGGCAGGGACCATTCCCTGGGGAGCCTGGGCAGTGTCCCACCACCCTTTTCCTGATATCCACACTAAATCCCCCTGCCACAGCTCCAGCCATTCCTTTGGGTCCTGTTCCTGGTTGGAACAGGAGCTGCAGCCCCTGGGGAGGTCTGACCTCAGTCTCCTCTTGGCTTCTCTAGCTTCACCTGCCCTCTCTGTGCCAGCCACCTTGTCCCTGCATGGCATCTCTCTGGGCATGTCCCTGCTCCCCAGCCATGTCCTCCCCTGCAGTGCATCCCCAGAGTTCTCCATGGCAGGGCACAGCCAGGGCAGTGCACAGAAGCAGCCCCAGCATCCATGCAGGTCATGATTTGGGAGCAGATCCAGACACCAGTGTGTTCCAGCTTGGACACCCCTGCTCCAACATCCACTCTGCAAAAATGCATCCCACAGGAGGAAGAAAACAAAAGCAGGGATGATTTAAAGGGAGGATAAACTCCCTCCTGTGGGATTTTGTCCTTGGCCAGAGCAGGAATCACCTCCTGCAGGAGTTTGATTGGGGTGAGTAACAGCCTCCCTTCGGCTGAGGTGACATCTCCTCTGAATGCTGCATTCAGCAGGGGACAGGCCATATGCAGAAATAAACAGGGACCTGGGACACACTGGCAGCTCTTTAAAAGATTGTTAATAATGTGCTGTTCACGTTCCTGGGAGACTGCTGCCATGATCTGCCAGCAACAGACGCTGGCAGGACTGGTGGCAGCAGCTCCTGCCGTGACAGAGCCCCGCTGGCACCAGCACAGCCCAACCCGCCCTGCCCTGGCCATGACCAGCAGCACAGGTGAGGGGAACGCGCTCCTGTGGCAGGGACCTGGCTGATCCAGGTGACACAGGGCAGGGGACAACCTCAGGCTTTGCACTGCAGCCCTGCTGGGCTGAGGGAGCCTCTGAGCAGGGCTGGTGGTTCCCAGCATGGACCCAGCCCTCAAAACCAGGAGGGGTTTGAGAGGGTGATGAGATGCTGCTCCAGATCTGGCAGGGAAGGGGAGAGAAGAGTGGACCTGCAGCCAATGGGGCCAAGAGGACAATCCCTGGAGAGCAGGACAGCCGTGGGACAGCTGGGTGGACACACAGCCACCGCTGCAGGCATTTCTCACACTGCAGCTCATGAGCCAGCATCTCGAGCTCGTCCTAGAGCCTGAGCAAACAAGGCCCAGGTCAGAGCGGTACAAGGGAGAGGGAAATGGAAAATCATCCCGACTGCCACGTTTCTGTGCAATCCACACCCAAGCTGGCCTCAGCCTGGGCCCATCAGCTCCCAGCACTGGGCACAGGGATGAGGGAAAGAGCATGGAGCTTTCCCCCATTCCTGCAGGCAGGGAGCAAAATGTGTCAGGCTGGAATTCTCCCAAGAGCAGCTCCCTCCTGGGCTTCGCTGCTGCTTCCTGTTCTCGGGGGCAGGAAATACCAAGCCAACAGCTCCGTGCATGACTTCAAAACTTCCGCTTCCAGCGGCGGCTGCAAGATGAGGATGGAGCAGCCTGGGTGATGGGAGCAGCCTGCCCAGAGGCTTTGCTCCCATGGACCATCCCCCCTCCATCTCTCCTCTGCCCCTTGGGAAGCCAGGTCCCAGGAACAGCTTCTCCCAGCCCTCAATGCCAGGCTCAGAACTTGCACTGAGCTCCTGGGCCATCAGTCCTGGTGGGTTCCATTTGCTTCTGCTCTCTGCCTCCTCTCAGAGCCAGGCAAACAGAGGAATTAATAACTGCACAGAAAATGAGGCTGCGCCGTGCAGCCTGAGGCTGCTGCGCTGATCCCTCATGGGCATGGCTGGCCAGCACAGCACAGGAGCCTCTGCAGTCCCCTCATTGCTGCCATCATGAAAAAATCCATGGGCTGCTCCCCTTCTGCACAGAGAACAGCCTGGAGGGGGGAGCGGCCTTTTCCTGCCTCCATCCTGATTTTTGAGGGTTGGTTCAGCCTGTCCTGCTGTGCCAGGAGCTGCACAACAGCGCAGTGGCTGTCAGTGGATGAAAAAGGGCTGTTTCCCCCACTTGGCTGGATAGAAATAACAAGGCAGTGCCTGGCCAGGCTCTAACAGGGTTTCTAACTGGTCTGTTGATTGCCCAGCAGATCATTAGCCCAGGCAGCGAGGAGCAAAGCTGGGATGGGGCTGATGGCTCCGAGCTGGGGCCACCCTGGGCTTCCTCAGCTCCAAGCCCCAGTTCCTCTGCCCCTGCTCCAGGGTGCAGGACAGGCCCCGCTGTCTGACTGGCAAACCTCACTGGAGCAAAAGTGCCCTGGAGGTTCCTGCACCTTTGCATCCTACATCCTACATCCTACATCCTACATCCTACATCCTACATCCTACATCCTTTGCATCCTACATCCTACATCCTATATCCTACATCCTACATCCAACATCCTACATCCTACATCCTTTGCATCCTACATCGTTGTCCCCAACAGACACCTGTCCCCTGCAGGGCACTGCAGATTCCTGCCAACACCTCTCCCTGGGTCCCCGTGGGATGCAGGGGCTGGCAGCACACCCCAGGTAAGCACAGAGCCCAGGGGTGCCCGGCACAGCCCAGCCTGGCACGGGAGGGCACAGACTGATCCTGGCACGGGAGGGCACAGCCCCAGCCTGGCACGGGAGGGCACAGCCCAGCCTGGCACGGGAGGGCACAGCCCGAGCCTGGCACGGGAGGGCACAGACTGATCCTGGCACGGGAGGGGACAGCCGAGCCTGGCACGGGAGGGCACAGCCCAGCCTGGCACGGGAGGGCACAGACTGATCCTGGCACGGGAGGGCACAGACTGATCCTGGCACGGGAGGGCACAGCCGAGCCTGGCACGGGAGGGCACAGCCCGAGCCTGGCACGGGAGGGCACAGACTGATCCTGGCACAGGAGGGCACAGCCTGATCCTGGCACGGGAGGGCACAGACTGCTCCTGGCACGGGAGGGCACAGCCCAGCCTGGCACGGGAGGGCACAGCCCAGCCTGGCACGGGAGGGCACAGCCCGAGGCTGACACGGGAGGGCACAGCCCAGCCTGGCACGGGAGGGCACAGACTGATCCTGGCACGGGAGGGCCCAGCCCCGCTCCCCGCCTTTGCCGCTCAGCAGCTCCGCTCTTGGCCCGCTGCGGGCGGAGCCAGCTGCTCCTGGCGCCGCCGCTCGTCGCTGCCAGGCGCGGAGCCATCTGCCTGGCAGGGCCAGCCACACCTGCTGGGAAGGAGACAGAAGCTGGGCAACCTCCCCGCCTTTGCGGCTTCCCGGCTGGCGGCATCGCACGGCGGCTCCAGGCGGGCTCGTGTGTTTGCACAAAGGGAAGGGAGATACGGGAGATACGGGAGATACGGGAGATAAGGGAGGCTCCTTCCCACCCCCGAGCCCTGCCCGGCACCCACGCGGGACCTGAACGGAGCCGTGGGACACCCTGGGCCGGGCAGGGGTGGGATGTGTCCCTGAGCCCTCTGCAGGTGTCCCAGAGCCATCCCCAGCACTGGCACAGGTGTCAGCTACTCCTTCCCCCAGGTGGGCAAAGGGCTCCCTGCTGCCAGGAGGGCAGGGGGGTCACAGGGCACGCTCCAACATCTCAGGAGTTTCCTCCTCCAGGGCTGGCAAGTGGCCTGGGTGTTGTTCAGGGTCCACCCCTGTGGCTGCTGCTGTGAGGGGAAGGAACAGAGGGGACCTGAGAGCTTTGTCCTCCTGGTGGATCCACCTCATCCTGCCCCTCTGCATCAGGAGCTGCAGGAGCCAGAGATGTGCCAGGTGCTGGTGCCAGGCTGGGGCTGCTTCTGCAGCTCCTGGCAGTCCCACGGCACTGAGGGTGCTGCCTCCAGCCCTCACACCCCAGCCCCACCAGCAGCAGTAATTAGGTGATGGGATGGAAAATTCCTTCCATCCCAGAGGAGCTGAGGGTCACCTGGCCTCTGGGGTAGCAAAGCTGGGTAGCAGGACAGGCAGAAACCATGGAAAGCATTTCCAGCTGTCCCACTGCTGAACATCCTGCCAGAGACTCTTCTGCCCTGCCCTGTTTCCCCTCGGTGGCATGAGGAGGCTGATGGGCATCACAGCCTGGCTGGTGTCCCCCCATCCCAGGGCAGCCACAGCTGCTCTGCCACTCCTGAGCATCACAGCTGGCAGCCCCTGCTGCTGCCACTGAGCCCCAAACCAGCCTGGAGAGCCTTTTCCAGCCCCAGGTCACGTTGGATCTTTGTTCACCATCCAGCCAAGGCAGGGGAGTGAGCTCTGCTTTTGAAGGGTTGGCAACACAGGAAAATCACCCTCAGGCTGTGGGGAGGTCTCCTTACCCAAACCTCCAGCCCCAGCAGCAATCCTGGGTCCCCACAGCTCAGAGGTGTCTGCAGGAGGCACAAGAGTGCCAGCTCCCCATTCCCATTCCCTCAGCAGGACTGACCCTCTGCTGACAGAGCAGCACATGGAGGCAAAAAAGCCTGCTTGGATGGTTTGGTCTGGGTTTAGTGGATTGAGGATCTCTGGCCATGCCTGTCTCGAGCTTCACCACCCTGAGGTGCAGCAGCAGCTGCTGAGGTGGCTGCAGCTCTGCTCCACACACAGAGGCCCAGGCTGGCTGTGCAGAGCAGAGGGGCTGATGTGGGCACCGTGAGTGCAGCAGCTGTGGGGTGCCAGGGCAGCCCAGTGTGGGCAATGGGATCACTGCCATCCAGCCAGGGCTGTGCCTCTGTGAGAGGCAGGGGGGCTCTCAGGACAGGGCACCTCTAGCCCAGTGCCCCTGGTGCTCTGAGGAAGGTGAATTCCCTCCTGGCATCTTGTGTGAGCTCTGTGCCAGGCAGAGCAGGCACAGGGTGGCAGCGGACACAGCTCCCCCGCTGCTGACAGCACAAGGATGCCAGGGCTGGGCAGCAGGTGCCATGGCACCCTCCGTGCCCCTGGGCACAGCCCTGGCCAGCTGACACCCACAGGACCCAGTGCTGGCCATGGGCACACGGTGCTGCTGCCTGCAGCAGGGGACTCAGAGGCACAGAGAGGTCACAGTGAGGATCCAGCTGCCCTGGGAGCACCAACAGGGACAGAGAGGTGACACTGAGGATCCAGCTGCCCTGGGAGCACCAACAGGGACAGAGAGGTCACAGTGAGGATCCAGCTGCCCTGGGAGCACCAACAGGGACAGGGAGGTCACAGTGAGGATCCAGCTGCCCTGGGAGCACCAGCAGGGACAGGGAGGTCACAGTGAGGATCCAGCTGCCCTGGGGAGCACCCAGCATCCCAGCTGGGCTTTGATGTGGCACAGAAAGCTGACAGGCAGCAGCACTCAGGGACATAGCAGCAGCTCCTGAATGTTGTGAGAGCTCTCCAAGAGATGCTGACCCCAGCTGGGGTCCTGCTAAAAGCCAACATTCTCACTCAACCCACCCAGGAGGCTGCTCCCCACTATCCCACCCAGGCCAGCACCAGCCTCCAGCCTGCAGCAGAGGGCTCAGGCTGGGTTTTACCCATCCCCAGGGCTTGCTCACTCCATGGGCACCCTACAACAATCCCTGAGAGACAGAGCCACCTCCACATCTGCTGACACCCACCCCACTGGGCTCCTGATGGCTCCTACTGAATTTTACAAACCTCCTCCTGCACCAGCTTAGGCAAATTTTGCTGTAACAGGTCTGCTATGACCTTGACCTGGAGAAACTCCATGGTGGTGGCTGCAGGAGGGGACATGAGCTCAGCACCTGCCTGACGGGAAAAAAACCACACACAGCAAGCTCTCTCCTTCCTTTGCTGTCTCTGTGCCATCCATTTGGTGGGCAGGGCGGCCCCGCTGCAGCTTTATCTCGGTTCTTTAAAAGGCTCCCTGGCTGACACACACACCGTATGGGAGCAGTCAGCCGAGGAGAGCTGTAAATCTCCCCAGGCCTCATCTTGCGGGGCACATTAGCTGTTTTAAACTTGTCAGCTTTCAGCGATGGAAATTGACTGTTCAAAGCCCTTCTTCCCTCCACATCCTGCTCCATTTTACGCCGTAGAGAAGGTGCTGCATCCCCAGTTGGAGGAAGGGATGTGCATCCCCCCACCTGTCTCCTGAGGGACTGTGGGTGCTTTAGGGATGTTTCTTGATGTCCCACCAGGAATGTGAATGCCTCCAAGCCTTCTCCTTCCTCTCTGTCTCCTGTGATCCTGGAAGCAAGGATGGGGATGCATAACCTCACAGAGTGTGCCTGTCCACACGAGCTGCCTTTCCCATGTCCATCCATGCAGGACGACTCCAGGTCCAATCTGAGGCCAGGAAGGTTTATGAAAATGAAGCCCAGCTTGCAGGAGTGCTGGTGGGATTCACTGCAGCACCGTGTGTGTGTGACTGTGAGCTCCAGCCCCAGCACAGCCTCGCATGCAAAGGCCAGGGACACGCAGTTCTGTGCCCACCAGGGACACGCAACTCTGTGCCCACATGGGGACACACAGCTCTGTGCCCACCAGGGACACGCAGCTCTGTGCCCATAGAGGGACACGCAGCTCTGTGCCCACCCGGGGACATGCAGCTCTGTGCCCACATGGGGACACACAGCTCTGTGCCCATAGAGGGACACGCAGCTCTGTGCCCACCCGGGGACACGCAGCTCTGTGCCCACCCGGGACACGCAGCTCTGTGCCCATAGAGGGACACGCAGCTCTGTGCCCACATGGGACACGCAGCTATGTGCCCACCTGGGACACGCAGCTCTGTGCCCACCAGGGACACGCAGCTCTGTGCCCATAGAGGGACACACAACTCTGTGCCCATACAAGGACACGCAGTTCTGTGCCCACCTGGGACACGCAGCTCTGTGCCCATAGAGGGACACACAACTCTGTGCCCATAGAGGGACACGCAGCTCTGTGCCCACCTGGGGACATGCAGCTCTGTGCCCATAGAGGGACACACAACTCTGTGCCCATACAGGGACACGCAGTTCTGTGCCCACCAGGGACACGCAGCTCTTTGCCCATAGAGGGACACACAACTCTGTGCCCATAGAGGGACACGCAGCTCTGTGCCCACCTGGGGACATGCAGCTCTGTGCCCACCCGGGGACACGCAGCTCTGTGCCCACCAGGGGACACACAGCTCTGTGCCCACATGGGACACGCAGCTCTGTGCCCACCCGGGGACACGCAGCTCTGTGCCCACCTGGGGACACACAGCTCTGTGCCCACCCGGGGACACGCAGCTCTGTGCCCACCTGGGACACGCAGCTCTGTGCCCATACAGGGACACGCAGCTCTGTGCCCACCAGGGACACACAGCTCTGTGCCCACCCGGGGACACACAGCTCTGTGCCCACCAGGGACACACAGCTCTGTGCCCACCAGGGACACACAGCTCTGTGCCCACCAGGGGACACGCAGCTCTGTGCCCATACAGGGACACGCAGCTCTGTGCCCATAGAGGGACACCCAGTTCTGTGCCCACATGGGGACATGCAGCTCTGTGCCCACCTGGGGACACGCAGCTCTGTGCCCACCTGGGACACGCAGCTCTGTGCCCACCCGGGGACACGCAGCTCTGTGCCCACCTGGGACAATGTCCCCGCCGCCACTGCCCTGGCGCCGCCTCTGCCGGCACCAAGAGCTCGCCAGCCCAGCCAGGAGCGCAGAGCGTGGGGGTTTCGAGGAGGAAAAGCTCTGCTTGAACAGCTCACCCCGAGGCGAACTCCCACACAGGCATCTTCTGCAAAGGGCACGGGACCCCATCCGCGCATCCAGCCCGGGCATCCCACAGCTCCGCCGAGCAGCCAGCGCCGGCTGGGCGCCCACCTCGCCCCTCCCATCTGAGCACAGGATCCCTCTCCATCCTGCCGGGTGCGTGCTGCATCCCCACAGATGCTCCCCAGCGTGGGACACGGAGAGGAGAGCCTGGAGCAGGCACAGCCCTTCGCCCCTCTCCCCTGGGACACAGCCCGTGCTGTGCCCGGCTGCCATCCCCCGAGGAGCCCACCGGCACCGCGGGCTCTGCGGAGCGGCTTCACCCCGGGGACCGCGGCCACCCCGGCGCAGCCCCCGCGGCTCCGGGCTCCCGGCAGCTGCAGCGCGTCTGCCGAGGGAGCGTGACAGCCGCGCTGAGCCCCGCATCAGCCGCGGGTCCCTGACCCTGCGCGCACGGGGTCAGCGCGGCCGTGCCGGCGGAGGCGAGGGGGGCCGGAGCGGGTGATGAGCGGCGCGGCGAGCCCTGCGTCAGAGCCCCGCTTCCCCCCGCCCGCCCGATGCCTCTCCTTGGATACACGAGCAGGGGGAAGCGGGCCAGGTGGGAGGGGGCATCTGGGCCGGGGAGTGCGGGGGCCCTGGCGCATGGCGTGATCCGCGGCAGGCGCTCGGAGTTGCCCCCGAATTAGCGGAGCGGCGGATGACGCAGCGAGCTCGCAGCCGGCGGCGGGGAGGGAGGGAGGGAGGGAGGGGGAGGCCGGGCAGCCGAGCGCGGCACCGGGCAGCCCGTGGGGACGCGGTGCCGGGAGGGCACAGCGGGAAAGGTCCCGGCCCGCAGCTGCCGGCACGGCCGCGCCCCCCGCGGCACCCCCGGCACGGCTCGCAGCCGCGCACTCCCCGCCGCGTCCGTCTGCGGCCGTGCCCAGAAATAATCTGGCAGCCGAGCAGAGCCAGAGCCGCGTCCACCCACAGCTCCACGTGAGCGATGGGGAGCGGAGAGGGCGAGAGGAGCCAGCTGGGCCCTTCTCCGGCGCTGCGGGCCTCTGATAACGCCGCGTGTGCGTCCTGCGGAGCGCTGACAGGAGGGGTGCCAGCGTGGGAGGGGGGGTTTAGGCTGCCTATCACCTGCAGGGCAGCGCTGCCTCGGGGTCCCTGCCAGCCCAGCTCCCAGCACAGACGCTCCCGGAGCAGGGAGGGCACGCAGCACCCCGTGCCCTCGGAGGGTCCGGCCGCCCGTGCCCGCGGCCACAGCCCGGCTGCAGGGACAGCGCTGCCCGTGGCAATCTCAGACCGCTGCCCATGGCTGAGGCCGGGTTGGTTATTGTGTCGGCAGCATAAACGCGTTGGAAATTGCCTGAATTAGCCACGTGCCATGAACAGGTTTATGGATTATGGGATGCAGAGCCCTTTCAGGAGCAGGCAGCTCGCAATCCAGTTAGACAGCTCCAGCCCCAGTCATTCCCCTTCAGAGGACGAAATATCATTGGGTGCAATGGACAAAATCCAAGTGTGTCCCCTGTGTGGAAGGATCCATCCCAGTGAGCCCATCCTGCTCTCTCAGCTGCTGCCACCTCCTCACCTGATTTTTTGCCTCCTTGGGAAAAAATTCTCCTTGTCTTCCCCAGAAGATGCTATCCCTGAGGATGTGAGGAGGGGGATGTTCCACTTTTGTGTCTCAATTGCATAACAAGGACTTTGGGCAAAATCCCGTGTCCCACAGGGCTGTCCTCAGCTTGGATTTGGAATTAGAACTCACCAGCTGTCCTGCCTCAGCCCCAGGGTGACCAGGCCCAGGGTCACATCCTGCAGCAGCTCTAACAGGCTGACAACAGGGACCTGAGGGCTGGATTAGCCCTTGCTGGGTTTCTGTGCATGCATTGATCTGACCACTTTCTTTGGATCCGTGTTTAGTTTTGGGGTTTCCTGCATCAAAGCATTCCTTAGCTTCTTCCCAGAGACTCATTAGGACTGGAAGGTGCTGGGTGACCGTGGCCAGCCCGATGTCCTTGGCTGGGCTCTCCTCCAGGCCTTCAGCCTCCCAGCCTGGACCAGAGCCCTTCCCAGTGATCTGATGGGGGAGTGGGGTGTCACACCACCGTCTGGAGACCATCACCGTGGGCAGCAGCAGGTCTGGAGGGGCCCTGCATCCCCACTCTGCGCCCCTGCGAGAGCTCCAGCTTTTAAAAGAGGTTTATGAATGTCCACCGGCACCTCGGAGCAGCCGGCACCGGGCGGGAGCGAGCCGGGAAGAGAGACAAAGAAAAAGCCAGCAGTGGTGGGGAAGGGCCAGCTCGCCTCCCTGCACAAGCGCTTTTCCTCAGCCGAGCAGCGAGAAAGCAAAACTGCGAAGTGCCTAAAATTAGAGCTGCCAAACCCCAGCTGGGGAAGCCTGGAAAGATCCCCAGGCCCTGGAGCCTTGGGCGAGCTGCATAAAAGGCAGCGGAGGGGAAGGAAAGGGAGCTTGGGGACCGCGGCAAGTAGAGCGAGGCGCGGTGGGAGCGGGGAGCGGATGGCGGCCTCCCCCCGCATCCCCCCGCATCCCCCCGCATCCCCCCGCATCCCACCGCCCGCTCCCGGCTCCCTGCATCCCACCGCCCGCTCCCGGCTCTCCAAATCCCACCGCCCGCTCCCGGCTCCCCAAATCCCACCGCCCGCTCCCGGCTCTCCAAATCCCACCGCCCGCTCCCGGCTCTCCAAATCCCACCGCCTGCTCCCGGCTGCCTCTCCCCGCATCCCACCGCCCGCTCCCGGCTCGCCCTGCCCGGGCCGGATGCTCGCCCCTCGGCGGGCTGAAATCCCTCTGAGGGCGGCTCTTTGTGGATGCAGCTGTGCTGGTGCATTGGGAACAGGGTTCATACGGTGCCAGCACCTCCCAGTCAGACATCCCAGCTTGTCTGTCTTTCCAGAAGGCTCATAGACCACACGCTGGTGCCTGGGGAGCTCCATGCACTTGGGGATGGCTCCTTCAGCCCAAGAGCAGGAAAACACCACCTGGGCCGTTCTGCAGGGCTCCCAGCCCCACGCAGTGTCCCCTGCCTGCTGAGCTTCTCAAGGGGCAGGCATAACTGAGGAGACGAGAAGCTGCAGGTCCTGGGCCAGCAGTGCCCTCACAGAAACTTGGGCACCCAACCCCACCCACCAAAACCAGGACAAACACAACTCTGTGACCCCCACACACAATCACCCAGCCCAGTGTGTCCTCCTGCCCAGGAAGACACAATCAGGGAGCGAAAAGCACAAGCTCTGCCATCAGTTAACACGAGGGGAGTCCCATACACCAATCCTCAGCATCCCCCAGGTAGGCTCCTTCCACAGAGGTGAGTGAAGACATGGGCAGGACCAGTCCCACCAGCACCCCAAGGCTCCTCTGGATTCCCAGAGCACCATCCTGGCCCTGACAGTGTGGGTGGCAGAGCCACCAGCCACACATCAAATCGACATCTAAACCCAGGAAAAGCAGCAGCTCCACAGACAGCAGTGACTCTGCACTGGATTTGGCTCTCCAGCTCCCATTTGTCATGATCAAAGCAACCGAGGTTTAGCGCCAGCTTCACTGAGCTCAGGAGATGCTGTAAAATGGCTGAGTCAAGGGCAGCTCTGGAGCCCTTCCCTCAGTAGCTGCAAAAGCCCCAAAGGTAGCCCAGCACCTACAAGGGAGCAGTCCCCAACCTCCCCAGGGCTGGGACTGCACTCCAAGCAGTTCACAATTAGACCCTGGGCACTTAATTTGGGGTGAATCAGCCTCTGTTGGACCTTTGTCCATGACTTGTGGTGAGTACTTGCAAAATGACCCAAGGAGGAGGCAGACAGGTGGGACAGGAGCTGTAGAGAAAAGGGGGATTCAGGCCAGAGAGATACTCTGGGAGTGGCTCACCCTGAGCTCATAGAAACATGGAGTATCCTGAGTTGGAAGGGACCACAATGATCATTGAGTGCAATTCCTGTCCCTGCACAGGACAACCCAACAATCCCACCCTGTGCCTGAGAGCATTGTCCAAAGACTTCTTGAGCTCTGGAAGCCGTAACCATTCCCTGGGGAGCCTGGTCAGTGCCTGACCACCCTCTGGGGGAAGAACCTTTTCCTTGTTTTACTCTTTCCATCCAGCCTAAACCTCCACAGACACAGCTCCAGCTGTTCCTGGGTCACAAGAGAGCAGAGATTGGGTCCTGGCTGTGCCCCTGGCAGCCTTCGTTGCCAGCATGAGGGTGGGTGTGAGCTGTGACGGCCAAGGGATGGTGTCCTGGCTCTGCTCTGCCACTCTGGCATGGCTGGCACAGCGGGATGTGCACCCAGCAGGAATGGGGTTGGGATGGCAGAGAAACAGACTGAGGGGTCAGGCCCAGAGCATGGCACAAGATTGGTCACTGGGGGATGCAGACAGTGACAGGGCTGTTGCCAGAGGGAGGATAGGACTGGACAGGACAAGCATGATGTGGCCAGGAGGTGATGGAATGGGGGATGGCACGGGAGAGGACCACTGGGACTGAACAAAGAGAAGGGGGCTGGCTGGGATGGGGTCAGGAGGGATCAAACAGAGGGGGAAGGATGGGACAGAATAAAAGAGAAGGGAAGAGATGGAATGAGATGGCATGGCATGGCATGGCATGGCATGGCATGGCATGGCATGGCATGGCATGGCATGAAACAGAGGGGATGGGATGGCATGGTAAGGGCTAAAACAAAGGGGATGGAATGCATGAAACAAAGGGCATGGCATGGTATGGCATGGCATGGCATGGCATGAAAGGAGACAGGACAAAAGAGGTAGAATGGAATGGGATAAAACGGGGAAGCAGGTTGGGATGGGACAGAGTAAAACAGAAGGGAAGAGATGGATTGAGATGATGTGGCATGGCATGGCATGGCATGGCATGGCATGGCATGGCATGGCATGGCATGAAACAGAGGGGATGGGATGCAATGCAATAGAATAAAACAAGGGATGGGATGGGATGGGATGGGATGGGATGGGATGGGATGGGATGGGATGGGATGGGGTGGGATGGGATGGGATGGACCCCTGACAGGATGGACAAGGTGAAGGAGACAAGAAGTCCTCCTGGGAGCCACCTCCCTGTGGCCCCTGGGATGCCCAGCAGTGCCTGCTGGCTCGGGCAGGGCACAGCCCAGCCTGGGCTGGCGCAGCGTGCCCGGCCATGCCCTGGGTGCCCCGCTGGGCACAGCCGCGGGCGGGAGCCGCGTGCGAGGCCGGCACAGGCGGCTCCGCTGTCCCGTGGTGAGGAGAATTGCTCCCTGGAGCGTGAGATCTGATTAGATTCGTGACACACCGCAGCGTGGCAACAGCAGCACGGCCAGGAGCGCGGTGCGTGCCCTGAGCCCGACCAGGCAGGGCAGGAGGGGCACAGCAGCTCGGGGAGGGGCAGCCGGGGGTGCCCGGGGATGTGTCCGGCCTGAGACACGGGACAGGGTCAGGGCTGGCTGCCAGCGAGCCTGGGTGATGAGCTGGGGTCTGCTGCACATCCCTGGGGCAGCCACCGGCCCTGGGAGCACGGGAGGGATGGAGGGAGGGTCCAAGGTTCCCTCACCCCGGCAGATGTTACCCCATCCCTACCTGAGCACCACAGGAGGGGCGAAGGGAGAGTTGGAGGTTTCCTCACCCCTTTCGTAACTCCTGAGGGATGTGAAATGATGCTCTCCCAGCTCTAGCTCGTGAGGCAGCTGCAGAGCCAACCCACCAGGGTGCAGCTCACCAAGCCTTGGAGAGCCTCAGGCAGATGGGGGTCAGGGGAGCTTCCCAGCCAGGAGGGGATGTATCTTCAAAGGCCTCTCAAGGCAACAAACAGTACCTGTTCTGCAGTTTACCCTTCACATTTGCTGCCTTGAATGGCTCCTGAGCGATGCCTGCCTCTTCATTTGAGATCTTTCAACAGCTGTCTGATAGAGAAGACCTTTATCTCGCCTCTCCCGGGCTCCCATCCAACACCGGCCTCTGGAGGTGGGGAAGAAGGGAAAAAAACCCAGAATTCACTCCTGACCGAGAGTCTCACCTCATCCTCCGCGTGTGGAAAATTACTGCCACCACACGGTGCCCAGCCTGGCCCCCTTCCCACCCACGCCAGCCAGGGACTGCTCCCAAGGCTTTTGTGCCTTGGGTTTTTTTCTCTCCTCTTCCTGCTGGGAGAATGGGAACTTCAGTGTTTGGACAAACCCTTGAGAAAACAACTTCACACGTGCTTGGGGCACTGAGTCGGTTTTTTATTTAATTTTGTCTCATCCTGAGACGGATTTGCCTGGAATGACTGTGCAGGCTGTGAAAGCCCCCCCAGCCCAGTGCCCAGACCATCCGTGCCAGTAGCTTTGCTGGGAGCCTGTCAAGCTGTGCCAGCACTGCAGGCTGTGGCACCAAGCTTTGCCCCTCCCTGCATGAATCCAGCCTGGCAGTGCCACCAAGTCTCACTCAGCCCTAGCCACATTGCACCCACACTTCCACCCCAGAGGAGATGATGTGAAGAAGCTCTCCAGGATGGTGCTGAGCTTCAGGAGAGGTCACCTCACTCCTCTGCTCAATACAGGCACAATGAGGTGAGGAGTCACCTCTGCCACCCCAAGATATCCGCACGGGGACCTCTAGAAATGAAGGTTGCCCACCCTGGGCTGCTCCTGCACAGCCAGAGAGACAAAGACACTGCCAAGCTTCCCCTGAGATCTGCAACATGTCCTTCAGCATCCCATCGTACCCTGGGATCCACTGAAAGGTTTGTCAGGCACTGGAATAGGCTGACCATCCCTGAAAGAGTTCAAAAAATGCACAGATGCAGCACCTGGGGACACGGTTTGGTGGTGGCCTCGACACTGCTGGGTGAATGGCTGGACCTGATGATCCTAGAGGGCTTTTCCAACCTTAATGAATCCATGAGTTCACTGCTTGGGCCCTTGCTGGCCCCAAGGAACGAAGGCACCAGGCTGTGTGTGAGCTCTCCAGAGGGGCTGTGCCATCAGCATCTCCTCTTGTCCCCAGCACGTGCAGCTGCATGGTCCTGTGACATACTCACCAGTCCTGGAACTGGGATTAAAGACACACAGGTGCAGAGTTTCTTCCCATCTGGGTGCTCTGGACAGATCTTTGCCTGAAGGAGGAGATGCACAAAGCTTCACACCCTGCTGACTGGAAAGCAAGGATTGTTCTCCCTAGATCACAGCTGGGGAAGTTGAGTCACAGGGCAGTAAATCTCAGAGCTCAGAGAGAGGTGGTTTGGCTGATTTTGTTGTGCCTGTGAATAGCAGGCAGAAGGAAACAGAAATACAAATTGTTTCCTATGGCAAACAAACCCCCAAGAGCCACACATTTTACCTCCTGTGCTCTCTTTTCACACCATCCAATGGCCAGTTCAGACCGGGGCATTGCAACCCCTATGCCACGTGCGACCCCAAACTCCTCCTCATCACCGTGGGATTGGTTGGATAAATCACAGGGAATTTGCTTTCTTCATTCCTCAGATTATTTTGCAGCTATAAAGCACTTCCAGCATAGCTGCCAAGCCCAGCCTGAGTGATCTTGCCCAGGGCCAGTGAGATCTGAGCCCTGGAGACACTCGGTGAGCATCGGAGGCCTGGGCACACTCTGTGGTCACTCCCTTCTGGCAGAGCTGACCTCACCTCACGTGGGAGCTGGGAGGAGGGAAATGGAGAGATAAGGGTGCAGACCCATTCCCCAGCTGGCAAAGGCCATACCTGCCTGTGCACACGCTGACTGTACGAATAAAACTGCAGCACCACTGCAGTGCTGCTGGTGCCAGGAATTTATGGTCCAACTGCACCTGAAGTCCCTGCCCATACCCAGGAGAGGGGAGGCAGCTGCAGCCTGGCTGCCTGGGTGGAGAGAAGGGGAAAAAACCCTGCTGCTTTGGGCAAATGAAGCAGTGGGAGGTGGGGTTCACACTGGGTGGGTCAGCGTGCTTTGGGAAAGCCAACCCCTTCCACAGAGTCCTGCTCCCACCACGGGCAGCCCCAGGGGGGAGGTGGCACAGGACCAGCCCACACATCACCAGGGGTCAGCTGCCATCACTGGCAGGATGCTCAGGGGTCCATGGACTAGCTGGAATAACCTTTTGCTAAGATGGGGTGCTGGATAGCGTTTTCTGAAGTGTCTTCAGGATTTAAGGGCCCGGCTCTGCGAAGGAATGGAAATTGCAGGAATGAGGTACCTAAATAAGAGCAAGGCACTTGAAAGCCACTCTGGATCAGGCTTTTAATTTACCATTTAACCATACAGTAAGAAAGCCTCTTGAAAGATAAGGGCTGTGTTGTAGAGATGCAGGAGGCATCCACCCAAGCTGGTCCCCCTTTTCCATCGATGCCAGGTGCCTGGGGAAGTGATTACAAATGTGGCTGGCATCTGTAACATTTGCTTGCTCCCCTGATCTCCAGACATTGATGGAGCAGAGTTTTCTGAGCTAGAGAGGTGCTGCCTTTCTCCTTAAGAGCTCTCCATGGGCTTTTTCCTCGTGTCTTTGAACTCTCACACCTCCTGTAGGAAGTGGGAGCACCCGCTCCCCCTGCAGCGTGGAGCTCTCCTTAAGGATGCTCCACGGAGCAGACATCTCCTCGGGTTTCCTTTGAACCTGGCCCCTACTAACTGTGTTTCACCTGGATCCCAGTTGATAGATGAGAAAAGGAGTGAACAACCACCCATTTTCTCCCTGCTGCTCAGAAGTCTCTGCTTCCAGGAGTTGGATCTTCCACCACCAGCAAGGATGGTCCTGATGACATGGACAAAAATGACTTTGCACCTCCTGTCATGGACGGCTTTGGACATCGTTTTCTTTTCCATTCCTGACCAAAACAAAGAAAGGCAGGAAGAAGATTCTGTTCTGCCCCATTTGCTGGCTCACGGCAGTTCACAAGTGACCCTGGAGCTCCCCACTGTGCTGAGAGCGTCTCTGAACCTCAGCACTGCCTCCAGAGGTGGGCAGACTGAGCCACAGGGCAACCATTAGATTTCCTCTCTTCACCTGGTAACAAGAGAGTTTAAAAAGGCTCCCAAAAAGTCTGGCCAGCACCACTGGAGCATTTAAATTCTGCTTTTCCTTGGGTGGGTTTATCCTCACCAGCACTGCTTGTTCTCATTACAAGCTTTTAACATCCAAAACAGCGAGAGCAGGTAAACTGAGGCACCAGAGGGGCTCCTGGAGCCTAAACAAACCCCACAGAAAGGTGCTAACACAGGTGTGGATACCCCCACACTTGAACCCCTTGTCCCCTGGCCTGGCAGGACACCTGGGGACACGGGATGGCAGCGGCTGGGCAGTGGGGACAGGGCTGACAGTGGCTCCCAGAGGGGCTGTTCCATAACCCAGGAGCCTGGCAGCCAAGGCAGGGATGCAGAAGCAGGGAATCAGAGGCAGGGATGCAGAGGCAGGGGCACCACTAGCACGGGCTCCCCAGCCCCAGCCAGGCAGCTGATTAAAATGCAGTCCGGCCACCCCGGGCCTGTCCCCACCGTCTCCCGGCTTTAAATAATAGCTTAATTATCTCATTTACATTTGGCTCCTTTCAGGGAGGCACTGCAGTTGATTAACATTTTCCCTCCCGGTGTCTTGCTCTGCGTCCCTGCTCCATCCCACCCTTGCCAGGCTGCCCCAGGCAGGGCTCCCTGCCCCACCCCGCTCCTCCCGCGCTGCCAGGGCTCTCCGGGGCTCTGGAAACGCCGAGACCCAGCTTGCAGATGGCCACAACAGATGCAGATGCTGGAGGATGGGAATCAGTGCCCTGGCTGGGCGGGATGAAGGCTCTCCTCGTCTTCTCTCGGTGTCCTGCCATTGCTTTGCTGCCGGCGCTGCCCCTGATCTCTCCCCACGTTCCCACTTCCACCCCTCACTGGGTAGCTTTTAACTTTCTTTTTTATCTTCTCTTTTTAAATCTCCTTTGAACGCTCCAGCCAAACACTGAATTCCTTTGAAGAAGAAGAAAATGTCTCTGTGGGTTGCCCTTTCTCACCGGCTGGAGCTGTGAGAGATCCCAGGGCCCAGCCTGAGAGCCCCGTGGCTCCCCCAGCCCCAGGCACGTCCCCAGGGGTGTTCCTGGAGGAGACCAGCACTGGAGGCATCACCAGCCCTCACCTCCCAGACCCTCCAAGCCCTGTCAGGGTGCCCAGAAAAGCTCCTTCATCACATGGGGTCTCTGGGACACAAATTACTGTCCCCTGCCTCGCTGAAGGGGAGATTTTGCAACAAAATTTATGTGTCATTATCTTCGCAGGCCCCAAGGCCACGAGGCAGAGGAGGAGCCAGGAGGACGTGTGTGGACTCCCTGCTCTCCCCACCGGTCACAGCACACCCCGAACTGGGACAGCACCTCACAGACAGGGGTAGGGAGGTGATGCCACCGGAGCCCCGTCCTGCCGCTGCTGGGGGAGATGGACGTCCTCAAGGCTCTTCATTAAACCCAGGATGAATCCCTTTCCCCCCTCCTCTCGCCCCCCCTTCCCTGGCTCCCCGCATCCCTCCCCAGGCTTGGCACAGCCGCAGCGCAGCGCTGCAGACCCCGCTGCTGAATCCCAGCCTCCTGCGTGGCTGCCAGGCGTTTCCAGAGCGTCCTATTGATCCCGAGGAGCCTCCGATCCCCCAGCCCTGGGCTCGCTGAGCTGGGACAGCGCCGTCCCCTCTGCCTGTGAGCCGCTCCCTCCGAGCAGCCCCCGGTGCTCGGTTGGTGCTCGGAGGGAGCGCTCGGTTGGTGCTCGGTGCAGAGGTGCTCTTTTTGGAACAGATATATTTTAATGGGGATTTCAGACGTGACGCAGGCACCGGGGAGCAATTCTCCCGTGCCCTGGTATTTACATATTTTCCAGCTCAGGCAGGGGAAGGTTTCACGGAGGGAGCCCGGCAAACAGGAAGGAAAGGAGCTTTGTGCTTTGTATCGCCAGGGCCCAATTACAGCCTGAAAGGCGAGGAGCCCATCCGGGTATTGCCCTCTCCAGCCAGTCCGGGCTGCAATTCCAGCCCTCGCCAGGCTCAGCAGGGTCTGGGGAAAAAAAAAAAAAATAGATCTCAAGAGCTTCACAAATGATCGCTAGCTCGCTCTTCGGGGCGCGGGGATTTTAGGGCACCATCTGCTCGCTGCGTTCTGCCAACACGGATCCTAAAAACTCCTGGGTTTCACCTGGCTCCTGGAAGGGAAGGAGAGCAAGGGAGAGCCCCGAGGCTCCTGCTGCGCTGGGAGTGAGGGAGGGCAGGCTGGGGCTGGGGCTGGGGCTGGGGCTGGGGCTGGGGCTGGGGCTGGGGCTGGGGCTGGGGCTGGGGCTGGGGAGGTGATGCTGCAGGGCTGTGGCTGGTGCTGCTGCCAGGAGGGCTTGGGGTGGGATGGGAGAGGAGATCCCACAGAGAAAAGGGGGTGAGAGGTGCTGAGGGAAGCTGGGATGAGGTTTCCCACTCCCACTGGGACTGACCCTCCCAGCCTGGGGCATGGCCAGGCATGGCTCTGAGCTGGCAGGAGCCCTGGGCAGGTGCCCTGTGTTACCAGAGGGACAGCAGCCAGCCTGGCATCCCCTGGGCAGCTCACACCACAGCTCAGGGCACTTCTGAAGCCCACACAAGCCATCCAGGCCACCAAATGCCACCCCCGAGCTGCTGGCAGGCTTGGCTGCCCTCAAGGTGGTGCCAACCGCGGGGACAAGGGCATGTGACAGCAGAGGGTGGTGGCATTGCTGCCGGAGGACCTGTGCTGGAACCAGGGAGGGCAGAGTGCTGGCTCTCCAGGGAATCTGTCACTGTGGCTGGGGGACTCCCTTTAAGCTCCAGGCCACGTGTCATTGACCAAAATCTGATGGCAACAGCATTTTCCACTGTTCCAGGGCAGTTTCTGGGCAAAGACTGGGAAAACTAAGCTGCAGCGAGAGTAGGAAAAGGCAAAAAGAGCTATATGGAAAAAGAGATGGAAATATATGAGAATTATGGTGTGATTCATGGGCTGTGCTGTGCAAGGCCAGGGGATGGACTCAATAGTCCTTATGGGTCCCTCCCAGCTCAGGATATTCCATGATCCTCTGATTCTGTGTAGTGTGCTAAGACCAGCAAGCTCTGGTTTTGAGCCAAACCAGCAAACTCTGAAGTGGTGCAAGTGAGTGAGCCAGGTTTGACCTTCAGGCTCTGCCAGGACTGAAGTAACGTGCAAGGGGAGGGTCTGTCCCACCAAAGGGAACTCCTGGAGAGCCACCACCACGCTGCTCTCAGCACACAGGAATTGTGTTTTCTTTGAAGCTCTTTCACTCTCCAAGTCCTGCCTGGCAATTATACACATTTCCAGGTCTGAATTTGCTGGCCTGTCTCTAGACATATGCTGGATGATATGATATGGAGCAGTTGGGCATGGCTTTGCACGCAGCAGCACCGTCTGCTTCCGAGCGCTCCCGCTGTGGCTCTCTCTGCTCCTTCAGCTCTCTCAAACCTACAGATTAATATTTGGATGTACAGGAGGCTGGCTCTGCATCTCAGCACGGGCAGGGAAGGGGTAAACCTGAATCCAGCAGAGCAGGGACAGAGTTTGGGACGGGGTGAGCAGTTCTGTCACCACAGCTGGAGCAGGTCACCCAGCTCTCCCATGCTTTCCCTGAAATGTCGACCAAAAACATCCCAACATCAGTGAGGAGAACCATGACTGTTCCTGCAGTCAGGGAATGGGATGTGGCAAGCTCTGTGGGGTGAATTAAACCCAACCTTGCTTTCCAGGGTTGTCCATACAATGAACCACCAGGCACGTGTTTCCTGCTGTCCTCCCCAGCCTTGCCCAGGATTTCTGGGCATGAGAATCATTCAGAAAAACAGTGGGGCAGACCAGAAGCTGATTCTGGTTCCCATCAGTAGATTCCAGAGTTAAAATCAAGCTGTATCATAGCAAAGATTGTCCAAGGAAAGCAACTGCAGGCAAGGCTGCACCCTCAGACAGGGTGGGGTGATGCCTGCAGCTCCCAGCACACTCGGGATGTGAGGCTGGCTCTGCCACTCTCCTGCCTTTCCCTTGGCACAGGACCTGGCTCTCTGCAGGGTGCCCTCCATCAGGACACCTTGCAGCAAGGCTCAAGGGCAGATTCCCCTCTTTGCAGTGCACACTGAGGGTCTGCACACACCAGGGTGAGCACCCTCAGGCACTCCCCAAAAGGCCGGGTGCCAGAATCCTGTCAGCTTGACCAGAAGTTCATCCTGGAAGTGGCTCCTGAGGCTCCCACTCAGCAGCCAGACACTGAGTGTGGCTCTGGGTCTTGAGCAGGGCCACAGCATGTCCTGGCTAGAGCCCTGCAGTTCCACTGGCCAGCAGAGCACCTGTCCCATGCCATGAGCAGCCCTGGGCTCAGGGGGCAGTGGCACCTGGCTGAGCAAGGAGGAAGAGCCATTCCAGAGCTACAGGCACAGAGATCCCATCCCACAGGGGCCCAGTCCCTGCAGCAGGGAGGTTCTGAGGTCCAGTTTGGAGGCCACATTGGAGATGTCCCTTCCTGCCCCCTGATTCCTCTTTGGAGAGCTCTTATTGCCACAGGGATAAGAGGAAGGACACGCAGTGCCTTGGCCTGGCCTGGGGTGCTCCCAGCAGCTGCCAGTGAGGCAGAGGTGGCCAAGCCTGACCCCCACCGTGTTTCAGCACAAGTTTGGCACCCAGTGAGGTGTCAGTCCCCAGTGCTCCATCCCAGCTCCCAGCCAGAGCCAGCTTTACCTCCCTGTGCAGGAGGGAGACCCTGGCTGAGCGTGGTGTGCAGCCTGAGCTCTCCTGCACTTTGCCAGCTGCCTTCCCTACAGTGTGTAGGGTGGGGGGCTGAGGTTTCCTGGCTCCTTGCTGTGTTCTGCTCCTCCTGGTTTGGCCCTGATGGAGCCACGAGGGGTGGTGATGGTTTGTGCGTCCCTTCTGATGAGGTCGTGCAGCCCAGGGGACCCTGCAGTCCTCAGGCTGGAGGAATCACAGAATCACAGAATCCCTGGGATGGAAGAGACCTTCAAGATCATCGAGTCCAACCCAGCCCCAACCCCTCAACTCAACCCAGGCAGCCAGTGCCACATCCAGGCTTTGTTAAACACACCCAGGGATGGGGACTCCACCACCTCCCTGGGCAGCCATTCCAGAACTTTATCACCCTTTGCGTGAAAAACTTTTTCCTGATATCCAACCTGAATTTCCCTTGGTGCAGCCTGAGGCTGTGTGCTCTGGTTGTGTCAGTGCTGCTGGAGAAAGAGCCCAGCCCCAGCTGAGCACAGGCACCTTTCAGGAGCTGTGCGGAGTGATGGGGGCAGCCCTGAGTCTCCTTTTCTCCAGGCTGAGCAGCCCCAGCTCCCTCAGAGGTTCCTCTCAGGGTTTGTGTTCCCAGCCCCCCTGGATGTGCTCAGCGTCCCAAGGTCCTTCCCAAGCTGAGGGGCCAGGGCTGGGCACAGCCCTCAGGGTGTGCCCTCAGCAGTGCCCAGTGCAGGGGAGGGATGCCCTCCCTGCTCCTGCTGGCTTCACCAGCAGCCTTGGGTGAGAGCACAGCCTTGCCTGTGCCCCTCACAGGCCTGCCAGCACTGTTGTTAAGGGCTGAAGGAAGTCCCAATGGGAAATGTCACAAGTCTCCACATCTTCCAAGGCCCATCTTCCAGGGAGTCCCAGCTGAGTGAATCCTGGACCGGGTCTCTGTAGCACTGAACCTCCTTTCCAGCCCCAGCCACCACGAGTGGCACCATTTCTGCTGCCTCAGCCCTGCAGCCTGTGCTCAGGGCCACAGGAGGATGGAGTCCCCCCTGGAGCCCACCGTGCTGCCACAGCCTGGCCCCCAGCTCCAGTGCCCCCAAGCAGCCAAAGCCACATGCCTTGCTCCCAGCTGCTGGAGAACAGCCAGGAACCACTTCCAGACTGCGTCACCATATTCATGGCCTCTCCTGGGCTATATTTAGTTTTGTGACTGCAGGTTTTTCTGGACGTCGAGTTGCTAAAGAGCTGGCACTCCCCACTCAGAGCAGAGCACATCCCCAAGGGGAGCTGAGCTGAGCTGAGAGGGGGGAGCTGATACAGGAGAGGAGAGCTGAGCTGGAAGGGGGAGCTGAGCTAGAAGGGGGAGCTGAAGGAGCAGAAGGATTGGAGCATCCCCCAGGTGAGCTTTGCCTTGCTGACAGGAACAAGCAGCACACAGCAATTTTAGCCCTCCCTGTCTCCTCTGCAGGGAAGTGTGTGTGGAGCTGGGCAGCCTGTCCAGAGCCAGCTTTGTTTTGCCATAGCCAGCAGATCTGGAGAGGATGTGAACCTCAGTGCCAAAAGCTGCCTCGCAAAGAGGTCACAGAAAACACGGAGGGAGGGAGGAATGGTGGCTGTGCTGCACACCAGCCACTGAGCTCTGCAGGGTTATTACCAGCCTGAGCTCAGGGCACTGACTCAAGCAGCACAGCCTCCCTCTGGTCCCCTGGGAGCTCCAGGCTGGCCTGCAGCACAGCAGGGATGGCAGGAGGGCAGCTCTGAGCATCCCACTGGCTCCCTTTGGCTCAGGTACAGCTGGGCAGCTCCAGGCCTGTGGCTCTCCTCTTGCTTCACTCTGACACCTGGGACCATCCTGGGGTGGGACCCGTGCCCAGGAGGTGCCATGGATGGGGTGTGGGCTCCATCAAACCCCAGTGCAGGACAGGGGGAGCTCTGAGCAGCCTGCTCTAGTGGAGGATGTCCCTGCCCATGGCACAAGGTGGAATGAGAAGAGCTTTAAGGGCCCTTCCAACCCCAGCCATTGCAGGATTTTATTTTATCATTCTGTGAAGCCAGTGCTTCTATGCTCACCTGGCTTGAAAACCCCCACATTTCTCCTAAACATTTTTTTTCACGATTCACCAGGAGATTAATTAGCTGCTTGGAAGCCCCAGACATTAATTACTGATGATTAAGCCAGTGCATGGTGATCCATGGCCTTAGACATGGCACAGCCTTCTTCTTCCAGCCTTCAGGAACCCCAAAACTGCTTTGGAGTTCATTGTGTGAGCAGGTGGAGCAGTCCTGGAATGTTGACCTCAACATAAAGTGGCAGAACTTCTCACATCACAGGGGACCTCAGGAGGTCTCCAGTTCAACTTTCTGCTCCAAGCAAGGTCAGCTGCAAGATCTCCTTGTCCAGTAGGGCTTGAAAACCTCAGAGGATGGAGACAGTGCAGCTTTCCTGGACAAGCTGCTGATGACTGGCTGCCTTCATGGAAAAAAGTCTCTCTATATCACCAGCCTGAGCTTCTCTTAACTCACCTCATACCTGTTGTCTCTCTTCCTCTCACCACACACTGCTCTGAAGAGTCTGGCTGTGTTCTCCAATACCTCCTCACAGGTACTGCACAGCTGCTTTAGGTCCCTCTGAATCCTTCCCTTCTCAAGGGATAGGGATAAATCTCAAGGATTTGAGATCAAGGATAAATCTCCCACTGCTGTTCTCATCTGAACTACCTTCAGAAGGAAATTATAAATAAAAAAATAAAAAAAAAAGAAAACAAAGGAGAAAAAAAAGGAAAAACAAGATTACAAAAGAAAAAGATAACTACCTCAAACTCTTGTGACCCTCTTCACTCCAATCCCACTAAAAGTGACAGCAAAGGAGGAGCTCCCATCCCATCATACTCTGGGCTGCTCTAAGAATCAGGAACAATAAATCAACCGACTTCAGTCCAAGATGTTCCCATCTCTTTGCTGACACCAGATAACACAGGGCTGTGAATATTCCCAGCCTGGAACACCTCTGAAGGAAAAGAAGCTGCAAGGCAGGGAAGCAGAGGTACTTAACAGGTAAAACAAGGGAAAAGGAGGCTCCAGAAGTCTCAGGAAAATCCATTAATCCCACAGTGCCTTCATTTTCCATGCTGCTCCCGAGGAACCAGGGCCTGAATGCACAAAGTATCTGCATAGAGAAGCAATTGCTGCCTGATCAGCCTCTTCCCCTGGCTGAAGCTTCTGCCCTGTGCTGATTACACAGACCCTCAGCACAAGCCAAACCCAAAAATCAATGTTCCCATGGTCAAGGTGAGCTCTGCAGGAGGTGAGCTACATCTTTTTCCAGGTTGACAGCAAGATGAAGAGGGACTGGAGGCACAGGAGGTACCTCCATCCATCAGGAGCAGGTCTGGTACCACCACCATCAGCCCTGTTCCATCCATCAGGAGCAGATCTGGAATGACCACCATCAACCCTGCTCCATCCATCAGGAGAAGATCTGGAATCACCACCATCAGCCCTGCTCCATCCATCAGGAGAAGATCTGGAATCACCACCAGCAGGAGCAGATCTGGAATCACCACCATCAACCCTGCTCCATCCATCAGGGGCACGTCTGGAATGACCACCATCAGCCCTGCTCCATCCATCAGGAGCAGATCTGGTACCACCACCATCAGCCCTGCTCCATCCATCAGGAGCAGGTCTGGAATGACCACCATCAACCCTGCTCCATCCCTCAGGAGCAGATCTGGAATCACCACCATCAACCCTGCTCCATCCATCAGGGGCAGATCTGGAATCACCACCACCAGGGGCAGATCTGGTACCACCACCATCAACCATCATCAACCATCTTCTCCCTGCCTCCAGCAGTGTCCCTGCAATGTCTCCTCAAGCAGCACTGACCAAGGCCAACCCTGCTCACAGAGACAGCAGTTCAGACGTGGCAGCTGTGGACAGGCAGGCTGGAGACTGGAGGTGAGCAGGGATGTAGAAGGTGTGATGGACACAGGAGGTTAAGAGCAGTGTGGAGGGCAGGTGGAGTGAGGAGGAACAGGACACAGCCAGAGGTGACCAGGCAAGGGTCACCACAAGTTTTGGGTGTGCTGGAGAGGACCAGCTCCCATGACAGAAAGCCACTGGGAGCTGGCATAAAGGTGAGAGCAATCCAGGAAGCCTTTGGAAGCCACCAGGAGACTTAAAGAGGGTCAGGAGATTGTAGGTCTCATCCTGAGCTACTCATTAGCCACAAGGACTCTGGCCTTTCAACCGGGCTAATTACTGATTGCTCAAAGGATAACACTTCCCACAGCTGCTAAACTTGCTGACACTGGGCCCTGGATGTCTTCTATTCTGGGAAGGGGGAGTGGAGTCTCCTAGTGTGAACTTGTGGAGCTGGGCAAAGCCACGCTGGAGCAGAGATAAAGTCAAGGACAGCTGCAGCTGCTTGGCAATCATTCAAAATGAGCCACGAGTCACTGACTTGGCTATTCTGGGACCAGCTGAAGAGCCAGAGCTGGGGAGAACGAATTCATGGCCTGCTCACACAGAAATGGACTGCAGCAAGCCTGGGCCTGACCAGTGCCCAGACACATTTGTCAGGGGCCTGATGGGAGGCTGCAAAGCTCTGTCCCTGGTCACCAGCGAGGAGCTGTGGCTGCAGATCTGCCTTGGGACTGATCTACCACAGCTCACAGGTCTCCAGCAGGGGAGGACCACACAGCTCCCTGAAAGTCACAGAGAGAAATCGCTGCTTTGAGGACTTTTCAACCCTTCAGGTTGCCTGAAATTGGGTCAAAGCTTTTGCCCAGGGCTGCCATGCCTGAGAACAACTGCTGCTGAAGCTTCAAGAGAGCCTAGCAGAGGTTTCCCAAGTCAGAATTTACTGGGGAATGGGGTGGGTGAAGCCTGTGATATTCCCTGAATCTGCAACCAGTGACCAGAGTAATCCTCTCAAATCTTTGCCTAAGGCAAGGAACCTGAATTGGAACCTGAATTGTTTATGTGCTGCATTTCCCAGCTTTTGGGTGGGAGCACTGGGCTGGGAGGCTCTGATGTGGCCCAGCAATGTCTGTTCCCTGCCTCCAGAACTGCCAGCACTGCTGGCACTGACCTGAGCCCGCCACACAGCCCAGCACAGGTCACCTCCAGAGCTGCAAGACTCAGATACACAATTAAGCTCGTTGGGAGCTCACCCAAAGGACAGCAGGCCTTTTGAGGTCACTCACTGCATATGCTGGAAAGCAGATATGATCTCATTAGGCAAATATTTATGATCAATATTGTCCACACTCTGGCAATGAGCAGCATCACTTGGAGCTAGAAGCTCTCCAGGGATGGATGTGGGTTAACAGAAGGGCCTGGGCTGAGCGTGAACCTTTGCTCACCTGGCTTGAAAACACCTACATTTCCCCTAAACATTTTTTTTTTCACAATTCACCAGGAGATTAATTAGCTACTTGGAAACCCCAGACATTAATTATTGATTATGCAAAAGATTTTGTTCATCACAGTTGCTGAGCTTGTCAGTGCTGAGGACATCAGGATGGAGGGGAAGTCTGGCCGGGCCCTGGATTTGCCACCAGTTTCCCAAGCTGGGGCCTCTCCACAAGGCAGAACGGCTCCAAAACAGGAGCCAAGCGTGGCAGCAAGAGCCCGGCTCAAACACAGCTGCCCTGAGGGGCAGGAAACTGAGGCTCAGGACAGCGAAACAGAACAAGCACCCCCTGCACCCTGGGGCATCTGAACGGAGCTTGGGGCTGCTCCCAGGCGTGCGGGGCACACATCTCCAGCATCGCCTCCCCTCCCCGGCGGCACAGCCCGGTGCCAGCAGCCCCTCCTCGCCCCACTCCGCGGGCAGCAGGAGCCGCAGCGAGCGCGGGTGGCAGTGATAAACCTCCTGCAACGCCCGGCAATTAATCTTGCGGAGCGGTGAGTCAGAGTCACCCGGAGCTTCCTCCCCTCACCCAGAACCAGCCACCGCCGTCTCCAGAAGCTCTCGTCTCCAGGGACCTGCAGATGCCACCTGGCTGGGGAGAGGGATTTTTTTTTTTTTTTTAATTTTTGTGCTGTGCCATCACTGCGAGGTGCTGGATTCCCCTCCGCTGCATTCAAGGGAAACAAGACCCACCGATAGCCGCATGTGCCCGCCTGTCTCTGCAGAGGGAGCGGGGTGCCTGACTCCCAGCTTCTCTGGCCGTCAGGAAGGCGAGAGGGAGATGCCATCCTCATGATAAAGCCCATATAAAAAAGGTGTCAAAAGCCAGAGGGGAGGAGGAGGCAGGAAGGACTTAAATAAAACTCCCGGGAAGGACAGGGTATATTTAACTCCCACCAAGAAAACGCCCCCGCACATTTCCCCCCCCGTCCCAACCCCCCCAAAATCTGCGGTGCTCCCCAAACTTTCCCAAGCTTTCCCGGGGAAAAAACCTCTTCCCGCCTTGCCCTAGGCATGAATGCAGTTTGCAGTTTTAACAGCAGATGTCTCTCCTATTATGATTTATAAAAATGCTTAAAATAAATAATGCAAACATATTTACAGGAATGAATTCCTGCTCCTGAGCGCGTTTGTCACTCGGAGGCTCCCGAGCAGGAGCGCCTCGCCGCCTGAGCGCCTCCCGCACAGCCTCCCGCTGCCCCCCCGTTCCCTCCCTCCCTCCCTCGCTCCCTCCCGCCGGCGCTGCGGCGGCTGCCAGGAGCCCAGGGCAGGGTGGCCAAATCCCAAACCCCCCCCCAGCCCCTCCCCAAACCCCGGCTCTGGGCCCACACCAGCGTTTCAATACGAATGTTGTATAATCAACGTGTTAAATATTTAAAATGGTCGCGCAGGAGAGCTGCCCGGCGGTGCCTGATTTCACACATCCTGACAATTTCACGGACCTCTGGGCTTACGTTTCTTGGCAAATAATGAAAGGCGGTGGGAGCCCCCTTCCTCGAAGGGCGCGTTGGGGAGGTTTGCCCTGGCCGCAACTCCTTCAAACGCGATGCGACTCGCGCGGGGCCTCTCCCACCTCCGCGCCCAGCCATGTCCAATGCTTTTAAGCGTGACCTTCGCGCGGGGCGGATGCAGCCGTCACGCCGCCGAGGTGACTCAAAGGCAGAGCGGGGGGCCGGGGAGGGGGGCACGGCCGGGGGCAGCTGCCGCCAGAGCCGGCGCTTCCAATGGAATAACTTTTCTTTTTTTTCTTCTTTTTTTTCTTTTTTTTTTTTTTTTTCCATGGCCGTTTTTTTCCCGCAGCCGCGCTGTTTCCGGCGCGGCGCACACAAAGAGCCGCGTACCTGCGGTGATGCGAGTGGCCCAATTAGCGCTCCGCACCCAGCCTGCCCGTTTCCATAGCTTCACAGCACAGCGCTTCCCTCTCCCGAGGCCATCGGAGCAGGACCCGGCATCTTATCAGCGATCATCCTGCCACGCAGCGCTCCTCCGGGCCCTACCTGCCGACGGCCAGTCTCGCTGGCAACGCAGGATAATATCTTTTCCCACCAGAGCCCGGCGATGATTTCTTCCCGCTGTAATTTTGTCTTGCTTCCAAAGCCTCTTGCATAACCGGTGCCGAGGAAGCAGAGCACAAAGCAGGGCAGCTACAGGAGCTCCCCCGAGCAGGGGATGGGGTGAGGCTGTCCCAACCTGAGGACGCCCCGAGAGGCTCTGGTGCTTCAGTCCTGCCGAAGGAAAGGCAAGAGGAGGCATCTAAAAGGCCTAATGTATCTCCCTGGCAAACCCCACTGGCAAGCTGTGAGGCTGAGCCAGGAGGACAGGGAGGTGAAGGGCAGAATTTTCTCCCAGCGAGCCAGATCCTGCCTGGGTGAGAGCTCCATGGGAGCCCAGAACCACAGACTCTCAAAACAGGCACAGAATTTGGGCTGGAAGGCCTGCTCCAGGAGGAGGGTGATGTTTGTGGCCTCCTGAAGGGGTGACTTGCTCCAGCTCCTTGCCATCTTGCAGGTTGTCTCAGCAAGGAGCAGAAGCACAGGGCGTGTAGAGGCATGAGGTGTCTCTGCTGCAGCCTTTGTCATGGAGGTAGCACAATTCAGGTGCTACCTGAATTGTGCAGAGGATGGGGTGAGAGGCTGTCCCAACCTGGAGAGCTTCCCAAGAGGCTCTGGTGCTTCAGTCCTGCCGAAGGAAGGGTGAGAGGAGGCGTCAAAAAGGACTAATGTGTCTCCCTGGCAAACCCCGCTGGCAAGCTGTGAGGCTGAGCCAGGAGGACAGGGAGGTGGAGAATTTTCTCCCCAGTGAGCCAGATCCTGCCTGGGTCTCTGCTGCAGCCTTTGTCATGAAGGAGAGACACATACCAGGTAGCACAAGCAGGAAAATCATGAACTGAATGCCCTGACATCCTCCAAGTGAGGGTCTTGCATCCTTCCCTGCCTCAGCCAGACCCACAGCCAGCGCTGCACATCCCATCCACACCATCCTCCACTTCCCAGCTCCAGGGGTGGCTCTGTGGGCAATGCCAGGAGAAAGAGCTGCCAGCCTGGTCAGAGGACCATGGCCATGCCAGCCATCACAGCGTGCACAGCCCAGCAGGACGGTAGCAGCACACACCATGAAGGCTGCTCAGCACTCTGCATCCTCTGGCTGTTGATTAGGAAGGGCAGATCCCCACATGGATCCATCCACAACTTCCCAAGCAGGCTGGAATTGTTAACCCTAACAGCTCATCACCAAAATCTCTGATTTCAGAGGGGCTCTAATTAATTCTCTCTGGTGACCAGCAGAAGGACCTGAGGGAATGGCTGGAGCTGTGTCAGGGGAGAGTTAGGTTGGATATTTGGAAAAGGTTCTTGTCCCAAAGGGTGCTCAGGCACTGAACAGGTTTCTCAAGGAAATGGTCATGACCACAAGGCTGACAGAGTTCAAGATGTGCTTGGTCAATGCTCTCAGACAAACGTTGGGATTGTTGGGATGTCCTGTGCAGGACCAGGAGTTGGACACAATGACTGTCATGGATTCCTTCCAAGTCAGGATATTCCATGATTCTATGATTCCATAATTTGGGAATTTAGGCTCTATCTGAAAGGACAAGGAGCATCTGTTACCTTGGGAAGAGCAATGTTTATTTTTGATTTCTCTGGTATTAGAGGAACTTTGTGACTTTTCACTTGCCATCTAGTAAAAGTCATTTATATCAGTAGTGGATAAAACCAAGAGCCTCCTGCTGTTCAAAGCAACACTTTTTTGTTTCAGAAAGACCATCTAGAACAGTTCATTTTGGGTTGACCCAAAGTTATTTCTTTCCCTTGGGTTTTTGATTTAACAGCCCAAACAATACAGCCCCACTCATGCTCCCGGCCCAAGGATACTTTTTGCCACACATCAAGTGCCTGCTTGAAATTTTCCATGCTTTGTGGCTGACTCAGACTACATTTTTCTCTCCAAAATTTAAGCAAAAACTCATTTCTGAGAAGAGAGCTTTGCCCACCAAGCAGGACCATGAAGCTTTCCCACAGCCTTGCCTGGAATCAGGAATGAGATGGCTGTGCTGGACCTTGCTCCATTTCCCAAAGAGCTGCACATGCATTTGGGGGAATTACCAGCCTCTGGGATTGGCTGTTCGCAGAGGAGCTTGCAGCCTGGAAATGCCACAGAATTTGCTCAGCCTCTGGAAAACCGAGATATTCCAGGGAGCAGAGGGCAGCCAGGAGGATGGATGTGGTGGAGCATCACTGTGCCCAGCAGCTGGTGCCCAGGGAAAGGGCACAGCCAGGGTGTGCAGGGATGAGATGTTCCCAGCCCTGCTGATGTGACTCAAGGACTTTGCAAGATGGAGGTGGAATGTCTGTGTTTTATCTTCTTTCTGTTTTTTTCCCCCCCCTAATCTCTCTCTGCCAGGTTTGAAAGCTGCACCTGCAGGACAGCTCCAGCTCCGGTGTGAACTCACCTGCCTCACACCTCACCCGTGCTGGTACAGCCTCCTGGAGCCCACCTGGGGGCAAACAGAGGTGATGATGCCATGGATGCTGCAGACAGAGCAGCTTCCTCCAGGTCTCACACCATCAGAAGGGTTTCATCTCCCAGCAGAGCTCCAGAGGCAGCTGGAGAAGGAGGCAGGGGACACCCAGTGAAAGCAAGCAATGCCACTGGGACCAAGGAAATCCACAGGAGCCCGGAGAAGGAGCAGGACAAGGCTGATAGGCTCAAGAGTGCTCGTGTCCCACCAGGGCTGTGCTTCCTGAGCATTGTTCCCAAACTGCCCCACCAGCCTTGGGTGGCACCTGCTTAGGAGCACCTGGGCACTGGGCACTGTGCCAGCCCTGTGCCTGCCCTTCAGGAGGGCTGCAGAGGGACAGCCCCAGGGCAGGTCCCCAGCTTCCTGCAGCTGCTGCTGGGCTGACAGCTGGGCAGCAAAGGCACGTCCACCCCTGCCTGTGCCCGCAGCATTGCCTCACCCAGATGGGACAGGCTGTGACCTGATTGTGGGAGGAACAAAAAGGCTCTCAGGCAGCAAATGCAGCAGCCCAGGTTATGCTGGGTGTCAGCTCAGCTCTGCTTGGCACAGACATGACTCAGGACAACCAGCACACTCCTCTGAGACAGCTGCAGCAGCAGAGACATGGCAAGTGAGGTCCATTTCCCTCTTTTCCCTGCTGTCCTGGAGCTCTGACACTGCCAAGAAAAGCAAAGATGCCCAAAAACTGTGACTAGAATATGAATGTGATGTTCAGGCTGTGGCAGTGGCTGTAACCCAGCTTGAACTCCCCAGCCATCCTGAGCTGCAGGCAGCAGGGATGAGGCCAGCCCAGCTGAAAAACCCTCCCTGCAGCCCCAGCCCTCCTGTCCCAGCCTGCCCACGGAGCTCTCCTGCCCGCCTGTGCCACAGCCTGCTGTCCTTGGCATCCCCAGGGCACAGCAGAGGCTGTGGCAGTGTCTGAGCAGATGCTGAAGGAGAGGGAGTAACCCACATGTGGTCATGCCTGGGAAAGCTCCAGGCCACTGGGTCTGGCCATGATGCAGAGCAGAGTAAGGGATGTGGATGTGAGAAATCACCAGCTCTGAGCACAGGGGGCTGCACCCCCAGGCAGTGAGGGGGTGCCAGGGCTGGACACCCTGCCTGAGGGCTGTGGTCAGTGGGGCCCCACCAGCCTCCAGCTCTTTGGCTCTGAAAAGGGCCAGAAACCTCAGGAAAGGCTTCTGCACAGAATAGTGGAGCTGATCTGCCTGCCCTCCCTTTCCATGGGCAGAACTCCTCCACACTCAGCCAGCTCCAGCCCCAGAGAGCCCAGCTGAAGAGCTGCCTCTGGTTTTCCATGCTCAGCACACCAGAGCAGAGGTTTGGGATGAGGCAGAAGGGCCACGTTGGACTCACAACAGCCACAGAGCAAGACTGAGCTCCCCAGGATGCAGCAGCCATGTGGGAGCCATGCCTTGCTTGCAGGGACTGTGCCTGTTCCTGTCATGGTTTGGGGGCATTTGCCCCACTGTGGAGATGGCTTGTCCATGGCTTGAAGGATGCTCCAAGGTCCTGTGAGCAGAAGAGGCTTTGTCTGTTCCTGGGCTGGAGAAGAGCCTGAGCAGGGCTTTGCTCTCCAGCTGGGCAAGAGGGAAGAGGAGAAGGAAGGCTGTGGCAGATCTGCTCGAGCAGGGCTGTGGCAGCACCAGGATCTGTGTTAAGAACTGGCTTCCCCAAGTTTAGGAGGCTGAGAGATGCATGGAATAAATTACTTGTGACACTGACTCCCACACTTCCAGACTCACACGGGATTTAGCCACCAGACTCTGGGTAAGTCAGTGCTGGTTATTAAGGTCAGAGAAGTCGGGTGGCTAAATCCCTTCTGGGGCTGAGGCACAGGGCTGGGCCAGCCTGGGGAGGCAGCTGTGCCCCCTGGCACCACTGCCCAACACCCAGAGCAGCCCAGGAGTGCTCCCATCACAGCCTGGACGGCAAATAAAGGAATTAGCCATCATTGGATCCAATTCCTGCATGGGGACGGGAGGAGAGGAGAGGAGAGGAGAGGAGAGGAGAGGAGAGGAGAGGAGAGGAGAGGAGAGGAGAGGAGAGGAGAGGAGAGGAGAGGAGAGGAGAGGAGAGGAGAGGAGAGGAGAGGAGAGGAGAGGAGAGGAGAGGAGAGGAGAGGAGAGGAGAGGAGAGGAGAGGAGAGGAGAGGAGAGGAGAGGAGAGGAGAGGAGAGGAGAGGAGAGGAGAGGAGAGGAGAGGAGAGGAGAGGAGAGGAGAGGAGAGGAGAGGAGAGGAGAGGAGAGGAGAGGAGAGGAGAGATCTTGCCCTGATCCAGGAACAGCCTGGTTTGTTTTGCTGCTGGTTTCTGAGTGGTTTCACTTATCTCTTTCCTCCTCCACTACCTGGGGTTTCTAGTGCTCTAGGGAGATGTCTCCATTAACCACAGTTTTCTTTGGCAGTTATATTTCATTATAGTCTCTCTTCCCACTAATCTTTCCCAGCTTTTGTTGTTGTTATTTTTATTATGACGATTTTCACAAACCCTTTGTTTCCAGCTACACTTAACCTGGCCGTGTCCCTTTAAATACCACAGCCTGGGCAGAATAGGGGATCAGTCCTTTGACAGGAGCTAAAGTCCTGTTTGATCTGGATTAGATGCTGATTTTGCTTACCAGACTAAAGACCGAGGGGGACCACGCAGTGCCTGTGTTTGCACAAACCTGCCTGGTCGCATTCCTCTTCCTGCCCGTGTCCAGCCGCGGGGTGAGCGCGGGGGCTGAGCACACAGCGTGAAACCCAAGCGGATAAGCGGTCACTTTGTCTGGAGATGGAAGAAAATGGAGCTGTGGGGGCAGAGGTGGCAGCTCTGCACCGTGCTGGGGAGGTGCCCCGGGGTGCAGAGTGTGCCCAGGGTGGGAGCAGAGCAGCACCATCGCTGGGATGCCTGTGGGCATCCTGCAGCCCTTGGCACTGCTCACTCTGGAGGCCCAGCTCTGACTCGCTGCCCGTCTTGGCACTTGGGGTTTAAATGTGGGTCCCTGATGGCCCATCTCATGGGGGACTGGCAGGATGTGGGAGCACCCAGACCCAGACCATTCCCCCACCCAACAGATTGTGTTTTCTCCAGGGATTCCCATCGCTGCTGTGTCCCTTTCCCACCCCCATTTCCTGCCTCTTCTCCTGCCCTTCTCTCTCGTTCCTCTGTCTAAAGGAAGAGTGTTCTCTCTTTCTCTGTGCACTCCCCATCCCCTCACGTCTTGCCCTGCCCTGGCCCCTTCCCCCAGATCGGCCCCAAGCTCCCAGGAGTGGCTCTGCCTCCTCAGCTGCCCTGCAACCTCACCCTCTGCAATGCCTCTGCCTCTCCTGGAAGGCACCACAGCCAAACCCTGCCCCAGCAGAGGTGACAGGGCCACCAGCCAGCTCAGGCACTCCACGGGCAGGAGCTGGGGGGCAGGGAGCCCCCATCACACACACAGACTTGCAGCAAAGCCAATTTATGCCTCCCCCTGAGGCTGTCTCGATGGAGAAATGTCAGGACTCACGGCAAGGCAGCGAA
Source organism: Calcarius lapponicus (assembly GCA_039654755.1). NCBI lineage: Eukaryota > Metazoa > Chordata > Aves > Passeriformes > Fringillidae > Calcarius > Calcarius lapponicus. The sequence continues at coordinate 15,270,585 of CM077476.1, read as the reverse complement.
CCGTGCTGCTGGTGGGAGCCCTTCCAGGCCAACAGAGAATCAGGAGCTGGGGTTCAGTGCGAGCCCAGGGCCTGCACCCCGTCCCTCAGTGAGAGCCCAGGGCCTGCACCCCATCCCTCACACAGGGCCTGCACCCCATCCCTCAGTGAGAGCCCAGGGCCTGCACCCCATCCCTCACACAGGGCCTGCACCCCGTCCCTCAGTGAGAGCCCAGGGCCTGCACCCCATCCCTCACACAGGGCCTGCACCCCGTCCCTCAGTGTGAGCCCAGGGCCTGCACCCCATCCCTCAGTGCGAGCCCAGGGCCTGCACCCCATCCCTCACACAGGGCCTGCACCCCATCCCTCAGTGAGAGCCCAGCACCTGCACCCCATCCCTCACACAGGGCCTGCACCCCATCCCTCAGTGAGAGCCCAGGGCCTGCACCCCATCCCTCAGTGCCAGCCCAGGGTCTGCATCCCATCCCTATGTGAGCCCAGGGCCTGCACCCCATCCCTCAGTGTGAGCCCAGGGCCTGCACCCCATCCCTCACACAGGGCCTGCACCCCATCCCTCAATGAGAGCCCAGGGCCTGCACCCCGTCCCTCAGTGCCAGCCCAGGGCCTGCACCCATCCTTCACTGCAGCCCAGGGCCTGCACCCCGTCCCTAAGAGAGCCCAGCACCTGCACCCATCCCTCAGTGCCAGCCCAGCACCTGCACCCCATCCTTCACTGCAGCCCAGGGCCTGCACCCCGTCCCTAAGAGAGCCCAGCACCTGCACCCATCCCTCAGTGCCAGCCCAGCACCTGCACCCCATCCTTCACTGCAGCCCAGGGCCTGCACCCCGTCCCTAAGAGAGCCCAGCACCTGCACCCATCCCTCAGTGCCAGCCCAGGGCCTAGACCCTGTCCCTCAGGGCAGGCAGTGGGGAGCACACCAGTGGGATCTGCCCCAGGCTGGTTTCACCCCACCTGCTTCAGGTGAAAAGAACCCCAAAAAGTCCTGAAGAGAGGAGAAGGGTGTCTCCTGCTCAGGGAGTCAGAGCCTTGCTGGGGCCGCATCTGGCTGGTGCTCAGGTCACCTTGCAGTAGGAGACCTGTGCCCACGATGGCGAGATGGAAGGATGTCAGTGGTAGTGATGCCACCAGCACGTGTCACCCAGAGGGGACAAGGCACAGCTGGGAGGTGCTGAGCTGTGCCAAGCACTCCTGCTCACTGCCAGGGTCCAGCTCTGCCAGACAGAGGTGCAGGACCTGAAATATCTTCACGGGCATCGGTGTCCTGCCTGGTGCAATCCCAGAGCTGGAAAATGAGCTCTGCTGGAGGTGGGCAGTCACAGCCATACCGCTGCTGGAGGCATCACTGGCCACAGCAGGTGGAGCCTCAGAAAGCACAGGGCAGCACGTGAGGTAAAATGCAGGAATTATGACTGTAAAGGTCAAGCAGGATGCACTGATGGGGGCCCTTGGCTCCCAGGGCTGGGCTTGGTTGACTCTGCTGCAGTCTCAGCCTGCCAGGATGGAAAGCAGGTGGGTGCTGGCATCACCCCCTGCCCACTGCCAAGCCACCCAAGACAAGAGAGTGACACCTCAGTGCAAGGGCAGGTGAGGAGATGGAGAAACCCAGGGTCACCCAGGGCTCTGCCAGGGGAAGGTATTGCTGTGATCTGGCAAGTGCAGGGATGAGAGGGGAAGGTTGTCCTGCTGTTTCCCTGTCCACAGGGAATCCTTGTGGCAGGAGGTGGCCTCGTGGAACACCCTGGTCACCTCTCCTCCTCAACCAAGAGTAGGAGAACAGGCAAAGCCAGAAAGCAGGTGGGACCAGATGGAGCATTTTAATGATTTGGAAGGTTTCATCCATGCTTGCCCTGTTCCTGAACCCATCTTAGGTTTAGTAGAGCCTGCCCTAATCTCTCATTGGCTCATGGGTTTGCCAACAAGACACAGACCAGCAGCTCCTCCATCCCTGACAGGCCTGCCCCAGGCTTGCTTGGGCTCAGGGAGAGGGCCTGCAGGAGAAGCCAGCTGCAGGAGAAGCCAGCCTGGGAGGCTCAGGGGCAAGGCAGGAGCGGGTAAGGCATCCTTCCTTCCCCACAGGCATCTCATCCTCCAGCCATGGGTCAGAGGTGCAGGGGGGGCTGCAGGACAGGCTGAGGGGACAAGGACAGGGCAGCCTGGTCCTGTGTCCCCAGCGCCCGTGGTACCATCTGGACACCTCCACCAGCACTACATCCACTCCCAGCATTTTGGTGGGGAGGAGACACAAGTGCCTAGACCGATGCTTCACCAGGGCTGTCAGCACCAATGGCTGGCCAAAAGCGAGGCCAGCTGCAGGCTGCAAACCCCCAGCTCGGGCTGGTGGCACCTGTCACCTCTGCTAAGGCCCTGCTCAGCCGCTGTCGTCCGCCCATCGTCACCCAAGGGCTGAAGGCTCGCGCGGCGCCAGCCGCTGCCTCCCTGCCCAATAACACCGCGGCGTCTTGCACTGAGTGGCCTCCTCCTGCTGTCGCAGGCCGACCTATTTCTCACAAATCCTGACTGCTCTGCCCTTAAAACATCTTGACGCAGTGTTGAAGCCGGCCTTGGTGCCGCAGACAGTCCTGCTTGAACGGGAGTAGCCGTGGCTTGGCGTGGGCTCTGCAGCGAGCGGGGCTGCCTGGGAGAGCAGCAGGGATGGGGAGCACTGATGTGCTCCTCAGGAATAATCAGGCATTGATCGTGGTTAAAAAGGGGAATACCATTATTTAAAATGAGACCAGACTCCCGGTACTAAAGTGATTTCAGCATTTATTATAATAAACAGGAAAGGGCTAAAGCGTGGGGCCCGGGCTGAGCAGGAGCGTTCCCTCGAGGATGCTGCAGCCCTGGCGCTGGGGCTGCTCAGCAGCGATGGCCCCGATGGTCCAGGGGGGCAGCACGGATTCACTGGGTCAGATGCCCCTTTTTTATCCTGTTTCCTGTCCCTTTGCATTGGTTTCTGTTGGGATCCGTCATTTGCACGAAGGTGCCTGATTGGCCATTACAGTTCTGTCCAGGCTGGCTGGTTTCACTGGAGGATGGTGCACTTTACTGAGGTGTAATTTCTTAAAACTACCCTTTTAACCCCCTTTACCATAACCAAACTAACAATGCTTAACAATTATCAACTATTTTACAACAGTTTCTAACCTATTTTTGACACCACGGCGCTCAACCAGGCTAGAAGGTCCTCCCACAGCCCAGGGCTGCTGGGTGTTGTGGGTCTCTGCTGGGGCTGAAGGAGTTGGTGATGGAAGAGGTGTCCTCCTTCACACAAGCACAGCCAGCACTCCCCAAGCAGTCACCCACTCTGTGGGGTGGGGAGGGGGAGCCTGAGACCCCAAGCCAAGACAGCTTCTCCATGGAGGCAGCACCATGGAGCTGCAGGCAGGATGCCAGGCCTGGTGGTGCTCTGGTCCCCAGGGCAGGAGGACTTCAGGCAGTTTCTGTGCAGAAAGCACCCTGTGATGGCTGCAGCGACATCCCCAGCCTCCTGCAGAGCCGCAGCAGGGCGGCCAGCCAGGGCCCTTGGCCAGCTGGAGCTGCAGCTTTGCCTTGCTGGGGACACAGCTCATCCCAGGGTGGGCTGGCGGGATGCAGGAATGGGTGTCAGCTTCCACCTAGGGAGTGTTTTCCAAGGATGCTGCTGGGTAAACATCCCCCTGCCCCAGCTCAGGCGTGGGGAGATCTCAGTGTGTGGGGGCAGCAGGAATCCTGGAATTCCCAGAGGCGAAGTGATGCAGATGTCAAGCCTTTATCATGGATAAAGGATCTCCCATGGCTCCTCTTCCCTGAGAAAAGCCCTTTTCAGTCTTGCTCTGCTGCAGAGACAACACAGCATCCCACAGACCTTGTGGGACCCTCCTCCCCTCTCCCACACCCAGCAGGCAATGTTTGTGGGGAAAAAGCCGACACAGAGCTCACTCCCTGTGGAGAATGTGCAAAAAACGAGGTATCCTTAGCCTGAATTCAAAAACTCCACAACCTTTTGGAAGAACTTCAGCCAAGGCTGGAAATGGGCCTGGAAAGCTGCCATGATGTGTGTGACACCGGGAAGGTCACCTGGCCAGCTGCTAGGGAGCAGAACTTGGGAGGCTTATTTCAATTAATGATCCCAACTGAGCTGTCCCAGCAGCCCCAGGCTCCAGCCTGAGCCAAGCCAGATGTGGGACAGTGAGCATCCCCCAGATGTGGGACAGTGAGCATCCCTCAGATGAGGGACAGTGAGCGTCCCCCAGATGTGGGACAGTGAGCATCCCCCAGATGTGGGACAGTGAGCATCCCCCAGATAAGGGACAGTGAGCATCCCCCAGATAAGGGACAGTGAGCATCCCCCAGATAAGGGACAGTGAGCATCCCCCAGATGAGGGACAGTGAGCATACCCCAGATGAGGGACAGTGAGCATCCCCCAGATGAGGGACAGTGAGCATCCCCCAGATAAGGGACAGTGAGCATCCCCCAGATGTGGGACAATGAGCATACCCCAGATGAGGGACAGTGAGCATCCCTCAGATGAGGGACAGTGAGCATCCCCCAGATGAGGGACAGTGAGCATCCCTCAGATGAGGGACAGTGAGCATCCCCCAGATAAGGGACAGTGAGCATCCCCCAGATGAGGGACAGTGAGCATCCCTCAGATGTGGGACAGTGAGCATCCCCCAGATAAGGGACAGTGAGCATCCCCCAGATAAGGGACAGTGAGCATCCCCCAGATAAGGGACAGTGAGCATCCCCCAGATGAGGGACAGTGAGCATCCCCATGCCTGGGGACCCCCAGGACACCTGCACTGGTCCCATCCGGCTGCTGTGGGGCTGCCAAAACCCCAACCAAGCTGGTGTCAGCTTAGCCCAGGACAGGCTGGGAAGCACCCAGTGATGGTGTTGGACATGCTGGATGGCTCTAACACCTTGCACCAGGGCTGGCTTGTCCCCACAGCCCCCTGAGCTGTCATGTGCCCCTACCAAGGAAAGCTGAGCAGATCCCACCATCCCAACCTCCCGCTGGAGCGGTGGGTGTGAACTGGCTCCCCTCCCAGCAACCAGGATTGGGTGCTCATGGACGTTCCCACCCCACCACCGAGATCCTGCTGCCTCCCCTGCCCAGCCCAGTCCCCGCGGTGTCCCGTGCCCGCGGTGTCCCCGCGGTGGCAGCGGGAGGTCACGCCTGGCCGGCGGCGGGCCCGCCATCCGGCTCAGCTGAAGCACATTTTGTATTTTGTCCGGCGCTTCCTGCATCCTGCCCCATCCCCGGGCCGGGGGGGCAGGTCAGCCCGGGGTCAGCCGCTAATTGCAGCCCGGGGGACGGCGGGACGAGGCTGGGAGCAGCGCCAGGCTGAGACCCGGCACGGGGGACATGGAATGGGGACACCCTGCAGCCGAGCCCGGCACCCCACAAAGTCCTGGGGTGCCCCTGTGACAGGGCAGGACGTGTCTCTGGCACCGCTTTGAGGGTTCCAGCTCCTGCTGCAGCTCATTCCTCTCCAAACCAGGCCACTCTACGTGGAAAACATCACTGCTGGATCGGCCCAGGGTCTGGCCTCACCTGGCATCACCTGCTGGCACCTTCCCACGCCACCAAGGCCAAGCGGGGTTGGGGACACGGCTGTGCCCTCTATGACAGCACGCCCTAGGGCCACAGGCAGGTTTGGTTGCCCTTCTGCTAACTCTGTTTAATGAGGATGTTAATTAGGAGAGACTCGAGGCCAGCCCTTGTGGTAGCGCCCAGGGTTGTCCCTCAGCGCCGTGCCGAGCTCGTTATCCTCATCCCGGGTGCCCTGTGTCACCTGGCTGCCAGCAGGTACCCTGGGGACAGCAGCCCTGGGTGCCACTCCCCCAGCAGCAGCCGTGGGGACAGCCCAGCACAGGGCTGTGCCTGCCAGAGGGGATGGGTTCACCCTCGGGGGATGCCTGAGGTCCTGCTCGTTAGGCAAAGCTCCAGGCCAGCACAGGGACACCCTCCCACACACTCACCTGGGAGGCAGGGATGGAGCCCAGCACGGGGATGAGCTGCAAGTGGGGTGGAGGGCACCTAGCACCCCATATCCCACCTCCCTACCCCACTCACAGGTAGGGTTTGAATCCCACATCTGATCCTTTTCTCCCTAAGCTGTTTACCTGCATGGGGAAGCCCCTGCTCCCTTTGTCCCCTGCTAATGTCCGTGTCCTCCCTGGCAGCTCCATATCCCTGCTATCACTCTCCTCCCCTGCTGACACCCATGGTCCCTGCCAGTGCCCTGCCAGCCTGGCACAGCGGGGTTTGCTGTGCCATGATGGCTTTTCCCCAAGCATTGCTCCATGCCAACAGCAGCCCCAAGCACAGCCCTGTAGTGGGTGACACGGCCAGAGCAGGGTGACATTCCCAGCAGTCCCCAGCCCCAGCTGTGGGTAGGATGAAGCAGCACCCCCCCTGCCGTTCCCCAGTGGATCAGGGCTGGGGAGGGGGCTCTGTGTGCTGCTCCCCAGCATGGGGCAGGGGCTGGCTCCCTCCAGGTGCCAGGACTGTGCCTTCACACAGCCCCAACCCTTGGCCACAGCCATAAAGAGAGCAGCCAGACTCCTTTTTCCCAGCACACCCCCAGCACATTCCTGCTAAGTGCTTTCGGCTGTGGAGCAGCACGGTTGGGAACCAGCTCCCAGCAGCCCCTTGCCAGTGCCACCCTGGTCAGAGCAGAGCCATGCACCAGAGCCCTGCTGGGGCACGACCAGGGTCTGTCTGTCTGTCCCTGCAGGCCTCGAGCTGTGTCACTCACCACACTGGCCCAGCTCCATCACTGTCACCATGTGCTGCAGTGGTTCCCACACCCAGCCCAGGGCTCAGCACTGCTGTGACCAGAGTTTCTGGGCTCCAAACCACCCGGAGCTGCAGGAGCAGTGGGGGGAATGCTGCTGGAGAGGGCAGCTGGGGCAGCTTTCCCCAAGGACTTTCTGCTCAATGCCAGCAGGTCGCTGCCGGGCAGGGACAGAGCCCACGCACCGCCGTCACCCCCCTCCTGCGGGTGCACATCTGGCCAGCAGATGCTGGCCCAAACGCTGGCTGGAGCTGGGGACAAAGGCTCTCACTCCCTCCTCCCAGCAAGGCAGAGCCAGCACTGCCGGCTCCAGCCGGATCTTCCCCTTGCCAGGCTGAGAGGGCCCTGGAGAACCTCCGGGGGACTGGTAGGAGGTTCCCAGCCCACCTGCCTGGCATGATTCCCAACACAGCACCCAAGCACTGGCAGCACTTGTCCATGGCTGAGCCCATCCAACATCCCCTCCACCCCAGACAGCTCCTGCTGATCCAGTACCAACATCAGGCCAGGCTGGAAAGCCATCCCAGAGCCCACTCACCTTTGGGAGCTCATTTCAGACTTGTCCCAGCAACACGAGCCTCAGGGCGGTTCTTCGTGGCACTTTAATATTATTTCACCAAAACAAAGGGTGCTGGCACTGCTGGGTAAAACTCCAGGCCGGTCAAGGAAATATCCCCGGGAGGAGCCAAGGCTGGCTTAGCCCAGGCACTGCCAGGATTAACCGTGGGGATTTAGCAGCCAGGGCGACTCCAGCTCAGCTCATCACACCGTCCCACACACTCCAGCATCGTCACTGGTGAGGTCCCCCACAGCCAGCAGGACCACAGCACGTGGGCCACCACCACTGCTGGGGGGCCTGCAGGGCTGGACAGAGGGGTGGGAGAGAAATAACCAAGCTGGAAATCATGACACAAAACATGCATTCATTTTATTCACAAAAACAGCCTGGATCGCTAAAACATTACAAACAGCATTTCAATTTAATGATGGAGAGAGAGCTGGAGAGACTGGGGGGTGAACAGAAGAGAAATATCACTTTGCGTAACTGCTTCAGCACAGGTCCTGCAATATTTGTTTAATTTTGATTTTAACTTCTGTAAGTTTACAAAAATTACTTCTAGGAGTAAACCGTTGCAATTAGGAGGATTTTCTGTACGCAGCATTTCTTGTTCTATATTAATAAACTAACAACGACTTTTTTTTTTTGCCTTTTTTTTACTCTTTTTTTTCCTTTTTTTGAATTCCACCAGTTGTGTAGCAATTGTTTTCTTCCACCTTTTATACCGACCCTCTTGTGGGTTAAACTTCCAGAGGTGAATGGCGAGGAGAAGGGATACTACATCGCTTTAAACATATTCTCATTTATAAACATGAAGTTGAGGCATTCTAGAAACTATCCACTCTATTGTATGATGGGAAAGAATCAAATAAAAAGTATAAATGAGGGTGCAATTAAACAACTGTGCTAAATTACAGTAGTGCTTATTAGTAACTAGATTTTAAAAGGTTACTGTAAATTTACATTCCCTACACAAGTACTGCATCTTTCACACATAAACAACATCAACACCAAAACACAGAAAGAAACTGATTGTCCATACTCTGTCTATTAAGTCTTGGTACTTTACAGATCCATTGTTTTTTTCTTTTAATTATTTTTTTGTTTTTTATTTGAAAAGCAGTTAAATGTCTGACTAGGACTCGAAGATGTTAAAACGAACGCAAAAAAAAAAAAAGGAAAAAAAAGAAAAAAAAAATTATAAAAACAGGAATGAGATTTGCGAGAAAATATTTTTGGTTCTAAAGAGACACAGGTGCATCCATTCATTTCAGCCAAAAATCCCTTGCCTGAGACAACACAAGCAAGCAGTGACATTGCACTTGGATGACAGAGCTTTGGGATTCCCGTTCCTACTGGAACCATCTGAACGCGGCTCCTGTAGGAAGCATCACCTTCTGGAAAGGAAGAGAGACAGGGAGGGGGACAGAAGAAGAAGGGACAAGGTGTTAGGTCGGGTCCAGCACAGGTGTGCAGCACCAGGGCTGAGCAGCCACCCCTCACCCCCACCCTGGCACCCCTGTCCCCAGCCTCGGGACAGATCCAGGCTGACCCAGGCTCAGCACCCCTTGGTGCTGCTCTACATCCCAAGATTTCCAACCCACAATGCCAGCAGGAGGGAGAGCGGGGTCCCCCTGCTGCCAGACCCCTCCCTGGCCGTGGGCCATTGTTCCCACATCCCCACATCCCCATGTCCCCATGTGTCCCCGTGTCCCCATGTCCCCGTGCTGCAGCTGGCACAATGGCACAGCCCCTGGCTTCCCCTCTGGCCCACAGTGAGCACAGTGGCTGGGCTGTGGGCAGTCAGCATGGCCTGGCACAGCCCAGCACAGTCCCCTCACTGCCAGCCCCCACAGTCCCTGCCATGGATGGACAGACAGACACCCAGAGGACAGGAGCCCAGGCACCAGGTGGGTTTAGGAGCGCATTTGGATGGAAACTGAGGTAGGAAGTAGGAGCTGAATGGGCCTGGGGACACCAGAGCGGGAGCTGCTCAGGACATGGGACATGCTCAGCCTCAAGGAACAACCCTGACCCCAAGAGAGCAGCCCCAGGCACCACCAGGTACCTCAGCCCCTCACAGGGGAGAGGGATGAGTCCCACCAGGCTCAACCCCACGGCCCACAAAGGGCCCAACAACACTCAAGCTCTCTTAGAAGCCACCTCCAGGAAAGATGGTGTGGGGCCATGCCCCAGTAGCACTGTGGTCGTCTGGAAGGAGAACCAGGGGACATTTTCCATGGGTGAGAACATGGCTGGATATGCAAGGACCACAACATTTCTCAGTGCCAACAGCCCCAAACAAGGCTGAGCTGTGCCAGCCAGACACACAATCACCACAGGACCACCACACAACCACCTGAGTGGACCCTTCAGGTCCCACATCCCCAAACAAGCAAGGGACACCGATGGGAGAGAGGCCACAGGCTGCAGTGACAGGTGTGGGCCAGCAGACTGAGTGCCATGGGGCAAGCAGGGACACAATACTGAGCCCGTGTGCAGGGCTGGGACACCTCATGTAGCATCCTAAGAGTCAAACCAGACACATTTTGGTCCCTAATTCCATGCAGGAGTCAGCCAGATCTCACTGGGTCCTTTTCTTGGATCAAGACACCAACCAAGCCTCAATGAAACACCTGAGCAGCATCACCCCATCCCTGCAGGAAGGTGTCCCTTTCCACAGGCACAGCCCAAACACGGGGCTTGGGCAAGGGCAGGGGCACAAAGGGCCAGAATGGGCAGGAGCTGGTGATGCCCACCAGGCTGCTGACAGATCCCACTTCTCCTGCTCCCAGCCCATGTCAGGGAGCAAATTGAGCTGGGGCAGTCACAGGCATCATCCCTTCCCCAAGGTGTCTATGACACATAATCAGACATTTGGGAAGGCACAAGTGCCTGTGCCCAGCCATGCACAGGGCTGTGGCACTCCACCCTGGCCACGCTGGATCCCACCCTAGGCACTGAGTGCAGAACAGGCAGAGCAGGGTGGACTCTCCAGCAAGGGCCACATACCCAGATCCATCACCCCAGAGGAGAGGAAAGAGAGGGGGGGCTCCTCATGGGTCTAGGAGAAGATGTCTGATATATATCTCTGCTCCTTTATTCTTAAAGAAGAATGGACAACAGCTCTAATGTGGTCCCCAGGAGAGATCTCTCTCATCCCCACAATCACAGACTCACAGAATGGTTTAGAGGAGACTTAAAGATCATATTATTCCATCCCCTGCCATGGGCAGGGACACCTTCCACCAGACCAGGTTGCTGCAGGCCCCATCCAGCCTGGCCTTGGACACCTCCAGGGATGGGGCAGCCACAGCTTCTCTGGGCACCCTGTGCCAGGGCCTCAAACCCTCATCATAAGCATTTCTACCTTATATCCAACCTAAATCTATCCTCTTTCAGTTTAAAAATGTTCACCCTTTGTCCTCCACGACCAGAGTCTGTCTGTGAGGCTGACATGAGGGTGACAGTGACCCTCACTGGCTCTATCAAGAGCACCAGAGCTCTTCAGAACAGCTTCTCTGGGTGGAGAACAGCTCTGATGAGTCAAATCCCAACTATTCGTGGCCTTCATGTGACCTACAGCTCTGCAGACGAGGCCAGGGTGACCTGTGCAGGGCTGGCCAGCAGCCCCCACAGCATCAGCCAGGGCTGCTGGGGCTGGCAGAGCCCAGAGGAGCCTGGTCAGGGCAGGGACGTGCTGCTGCCTGCTCCCAGCACCCGGCCCGGCCGGTCTCAGAGCCCCAGGCAGTCCCAGCACAGTGGGACACCAGCAGTGACCGGTTCTTCGGGCTCTGTAGATGTGCAGATAAAGCTTAACAGCCACTGAGGGATTTAGCCCATTTTTTACACCACCATAAAGGTTTAATTCTATTTTTTTTTACTGCTTGATTTTAGATCAATGTTTAATCGTAGCTGCAGCCCCTGTCTGGGCCCTCCAAGGACGCTCCTCTGGATGCACAGGGGTGGCAGGACAGTCACTGTCCTTCCTCTGGGGGGCAATGACACTGCCCCCACAGACAGGACAATGCTTCACAAAGCCTTGTGAATGATTCAGCTCTATATGAAGGGCCACTGAATGGCCCCTCCTGTCCCAGTGGCCAGTACAGGGGTGTGGTGGCACCCCACCAGCAGCACCAGTCCATGGAACTCTGCATCCTGGCCCTCTCCACACAGGTCTCCAGCACAGCACAGGCGCTGGTGGCTGTCCTACAGCTGGCCCAATGTATGAGCAAGGCTGGTTGACAGGTGAGATTCAACAACCCAGCTTTGACCCAGGTGAGCTGGGACATCAGCTGGGGTCATGGCGTCCCTGTCCCTGCCTTGTACAACCCTACCAAGGTCAACACACGGTGCAAGTGGATGTTCTGAGGGAGGGCATGGTCTGTCATGAAAAGGGGATGGTGACACCCTAGAGTGACCCACACCTGCCCAGACATCCATCCCACCTGCACGGTGGCATCTCTCTAGAGCCTCAACACACCTGGTCATGCCCAGGGGGATGGGGCTCATCTCTAATGGGGCCCAGCTCTACGAGATACAGAACCCTATTTCAGTGGCCTCAGTTTCCCAGCCAGTCATGAGATGGAGCAACCCATCACAGGGGTGACTGTTCCCTGGGTTCCTGGTGCTATTTATCACCCCCAGACCCGGCGCTGGGAGAAGGGAGCGACTGCTCCGGCTGCTGCGAGCTCCGAGTCTATTGACCCGCTTTAGGACTCTTTGGAAGAAATGAACTTTTTTTTTCCCTTTCTCCCTTTTTCCAGATCACTGACTCAGCAAATTAGAACAAGAATATAATTTAGCAATACAGCGGTTTTTGAAAGACACAGTCCCCCTCTCCTCATCCCCACCGCCCAAATAGATTTTTTTTCCCCTTCAGTATTCATTCAGAGCTGATGCTAATTGAAAAACGTAGAACGTGGCTAAGGGAGCGGTGGGCTCTGGTTGCACTAGGACCAACAGAGGATGGGCAAAGCCCTTGTGCCAGGATGCACAATCCAGCTGATGTCCAGGTGACTTTTTAGCCTGTCTCTCCATGGGGATGTGCTCACCTGAAGGAGGAACACACCAGCATGGCTGAGAGTGGGGTCAGCTCACAGAACAATCAAACCTGGCTTCAGCACAACACCTGAGTGTGCAGGAAGAGGGAGGCTCTGCCAGAGCAGCGTGTGCATGGGGCACCCCTGCCCTGCTGGCACCCAGCTCCCACACACACCACGCCACCAGCAGCTGCCCACGGCCCCAAATCAGTTTCAGGCCCACACAACCCAAGTCACCAGACTTTCCCTGCAGTCCCCACAAGAATGTCACACCTCCCCAGTGGATTTGGCAAGGTGGCACCCCAACCCAATGGCTCTCCTCCAAAGCGAAGGACATCCACAAGCAGGCCATGGTGGGCAGTGACAGCCCGAGCAGCTGGCCCACACCAGGGCACCTGGGCATCCCCAGCAGGAGCAGGGATGTGCCTGGCTCTGCTGGGTGCTGAAACAGGAGCACTGCCAGTGGGGACTGCAGCACTGCTGCCACAGGAAATCCAGCTGCTGCCTTATGGACTCATCCTGGCCCAGGGAGACCCCACAGCCACTCCACTGGGGATGCTGCCCAGTGCATACTGCAGCAGTTTGCTCCCAAAACCAGGGATTGTTGTGCTCCTGCTCAGAGTGGAGTGAGCTGAGGGGCTGGGCTTTGGCTGAACTGTGGCCACAGGTTTCATCATCACCAATTACCCCAAGGTCTGCCCCAAAATGCCATCCCCCTGCTCTGGGGTTGGATGTTGCTCCCCAGCTCAGGGAGCTGCCACCCGCTGAGGACAGGGGATGCTGTCACCAGAAGCCCAGCAGAGCCCCACTGCTGCCTGTGCTTGCAAAGGGGAGAGCAAAGTCCAGCGTGCCCATGGAGAGACAATAACCCTAACCCAGCCCTCCTCCCCACATCAACCAACCCCAGTACATAGCAGGGGGTGGGGACTGGGGGCACTGGGCAGAGCACACATCTCAGGGTGAGAGCTGTTAATGGAAAAGGGAAAAATAAAAAAAAGTAAGAAGTACCAGGTGTTTTATTATCTAGGGCAAGATCCAAACCCAGGAGCGCAGCCCGAGGAGGGGTTAGGGTGCCTGAGAGGGGCCGGTTACCTCCAGTGCTGCAGAAGGCTTCTTTTTGAGTTCTTCACATTTTCGGAATTTGCAAATCTGGTGGCCAGTTTTGCGATTCCTACAACTGCTGCACTGCTCGCAGTTTATCCGTCTTCGGCAGGGCGGGCACATGCCGCATCTTTTCCGTTTCTTTTTCCCCGAATTGATGGCAGATGCCAACTCATTCTGCATGGGATACTCTGCCAAGCCAGCCATATGGAGCGCGCTCTCTGCCAGAAACACGCCGGCAGGGGTCATAATGAAAAGGCCTGGGTTGATGGGAAAAGCCCCCAGGTAAGGAAAATCAGAGGGGCCGTTCATTGTCTCTGCAGCTGAGACTGCCTCCATGTCAGAGATACCAGTCCCGTGCTCGCTTGTTAGAGGAAGATGCTCCTGTACCACTCTTTTGAGCATTTCTGTCGACTGAGCAAACTGTTGGAGGGCGGTCTGTCCTTCTGAGGAGAGCTCCGACATCCGGTCTAATTTGCTCAGCATACTAGAGATGTTTTTGTGCTTTGAGGTAGAATGACTTTTATCCACAGTCGCATCGTTGCCATTAGCTAAGGGGTTGCCTTTCTCTGAATGTTCGCTTACCGAGCTGCTGCTACCAAAGGTGGAATAGTGGGAGAGTGGACGGGACTTCTTAAGACTTTTGTTCAAAGGTTCACTTATTATTCCACTTTTGTTCCTCCTCTCTGAGTTGACAGGGGGTTGAGAGTCATCTTGGTTATTTTTTTCCGTCTCTGGCTTGTTCCCAGTGTCTTGATGGGAGCCCGAATTTGACATGGTGCCCGGAGCACAACAACCAAACCAACCCCAAAATTTAAAAAAAAAAAAAAATCCGAAAAACCAAAAAAAAAAAAAAAAAAACCCCAACAAAAAACCCGAAAACCCACCCTAATGCCAAAGTGAAAAACCCCCAAAGCCCTTCTGGTAGCACTGGCCCGCCAGCCACCGGGGACGCTCAGACGGGGCCGCGCATCAACGGGGCGTCTCCTCCCGCGCTGGCTGCGGAGGACTCAGGGTGCTCTCAGTGCACAGACATACTCTGCGGCTCTGGGACACACCACGCGGCTCTGCAAGGAGAAAAGAAAAGAGAGTTAGCACTGGCAAGAGCCAAGAGGCTTTTCAAAGCAGCTCTTCCTCCCCCTGCCATGAAAATCTCAGCGCCGCGAACAAAGGAACTCCAGGGAACGGACCTCGGTGGAGATCCGTTCCGCTGCTCTCTAAAAGGGTCGCCATGCAGACACAAGTGGGGGGTCACAGGGGAAGTCCTGGCCTGGTAGCAATGGCACTCTGATACTTAAAGGCTCTCTGTGCCCGGCTCTCCTCCCCCAGGGACAGCAGCCCCAGGGAAGTCACGGGGCTCATCTCCCGCTCCGCTCCAGCGGCGTGCGGCCCCACACCGGATGGCACCGCAGGCGCCAGCGCGATGCTCCTGGGCCAGGAGCTTGAGCTCATGCAAGAGGTGCCTGGTTCCCACCCTGCAGCCACCCTCGTCCCCCAGGCCAAGTGCCATGGAGGCAACAGCCCAGCTCCCACTGTCCTAGGGATGCTGCTCACCCAGCTCAGGCTAGGCTGCACCCCTTCTCTTCCTCCTCATCCTCTTTCTCCTCCTGGACCATTACCCCTGAGCCAGCACTGGGCAGGGGAAGGAAGCCACATGGAGAGCAGCAGTGTCCACCTTCAAGTGCCTCAAGGATCCACAGCATCCTCCTCCAAACCCCACCAACAGCTGCAGTGTTCACCCCAAATCCTCTAGGGAGCTGCACCATACAATTCTGAGTCACTTCCAGCATCCACTTCCAAATCCCATGGGCAGCCATGGTGTTCACCTCCAAATTCCCATAAGAGCTGCAAATGTCCACTTCCAAATCCCGTGGACAGCCATGGTATCCACCTCCTAACCCCACCAAGGGCTGCAGTGTTCATCTCCAAACCAAACAGGGAGCTGCAGCATCCACTTCCAAGCCTCATCAGGAGCTGCAGTGCCCACCTTCAACCCCACAGGGAGCCACAGCATCCACCTCCAAGCCCCAGTGCTGACCTCCTGCCATGCCCCAGCAAGCCCCGCACACATGCCCAGCTGCTCCAGCAGCGCCATGGGCTCAGCAGTGACAGCAAGAGCCTTCCTGGAGCGGATGCTATGCTGCTGTCCCTGGGGCGACTCCGGGGCAGCTGGGTCCAGTGTGGCTGCAAACACTTGTTGTTGTGAAATTCCTCCTCCTCCTCCCTCCCGAGCACGCACGCACACAGGCACCGCCAAGTAATCAGGCTTTAGAGGAGAAAAGCTGCAGGGCTTAATGGAGCAGGAACCCACGTCCCCACCCCGGCGGCAGTTGGGGGAGGGTGGCACTGGGAGGAGGCCCCTTGCCCACCCCACCCCTCCATCCTGGCTATCCCAGCACCTTCCTCTCCAGGGCCCAGACGGGGATGTGGCCTCTCTCAGAGAGGGAGCTCTGCTGAGACCCTTCTGTTTAGGGGTGATGGAGCAGAGCTCGGGGCATCCTGCACCCCCGCACCCCATTCCTGCTCATCCAACACCCTTCGGATCCCCTTCTCCAGTGCAACCCCAGGAACCCCACATAGCCCAGGAGGACCCTTTCCCACGGACAGAGCTCGGGCATCGCCCTTAAAACGCTGATGGGGGCAAGGTCCTTGTGCCAACTACCGCGGTACCGGCTGCGGAAGCAGCCCCGGTGTCTCACTCCGGTGCCAGAGCCGGCTCGCCCACGGAGAAACCCCCCCCGCCCTGGCGCTGAAAACCGCTTGCTTCAGCTGCTGTGGGATTTAAGATGCAGCGCGGATCGATGCAGGGCTTGGGCTCCAGCCGGGAGCTCGCCAGGCCACGTGGGGAGGGAGGGCTGCGGCGGCAGGACGGGCTGCCCTTCCCCAGCATCGCGCTCCACGCCTGGGCAGCCGTGAGCTGGGGCGCACCCCAAAGGGATGACGGGGTGCTGGGCAGATGGGCGAGCCGCTGCCATGCAGCTGAACCACCCGTCCCCTCTGCCAGGGAGGTGGGGGACCTGTCCCCGGGGACCTTAGGACGGGTCACACCTTAGTGCCGACAGCAACGGGCGCTGGGGCCGGAGCGGGGAGCGCGGCAGGAAAAGCACCGGACGGGAGGATGTGAGATAAAGCGCCCGGTGCTGTTATCTCACGCCTGCCCGCGGCCGCCTTTCCTGCGGCCCTGCGCCTCTTCCGCCCGCCCCGCGCCGTGCACGGAGCCACGGGCCCGGCCCCACCGGCCCGGCACCGCCACCCTGCCCGCCCGCCCCGGGCATCCGAACCACCGCGCCGCGGGGCTGCCGGGGAGCCGCGGCCGGTGCCCCAGCCTCGACTGCTGGAGATGCTCCGGCAAAGAGCTGGGTCCTGCCGCATGGCTCTCCCCATGGTCCCACAGCGGGCTCCGGGTGCCAGAGTGGGAAGGACACCAGCTGAAGCCACGGCGTGGTGACCATTTCCACCAGTTCCCATCTTCTTCTGCAGCAAACACGCTGTCCAGCCTCCCTGGCTGGTCCCACCATGCCACACGGATCGGGTGTCAGCATCTCTGAGCTCCGCTGGCCGCCCCCTCCCAGCGGGGCGATGGCTGCACAGCCTGGCAGAGCCTGGCACAGCCTGGCACAGCCCCCGGCACCCGCGGCTGCGGGACAGGGCCGGCTCCCCGCACCCACGGAGACACGGGCACGGCGCCGCGGCCGCGCTCCGCCCCAGCGGCGCAAGGCAGTGCCCGCTGCTGGCACGGGGTGCGGCGCCGAGCCGTGCCGAGCCGTGCCAGCGGCGCCACCGCACAATCCCGCCATTGTCCCGGCCGCCGCTTTGCCTCCGCCAGCTCCCACCATCTGCAGCCACCCGGCGCTGCCCTCCAGCCCCCGGGGCCACCGCGCCAGCAGGCGCCGGACACCGCGGCCGTGCCAGCTGCGACGGCTCTGTCCCCACGCTGTCCCCACACCGGGGTGCTGCTCACATCAAAGGGGGGTCCCCCACCCTGACACCGCGGGACCACCCAGCACAGCAGACAGCGCTGCTCCTCGCCAGCCGCTGCCCGGCCCCGGCGTTAATTGCAGCGGGGGGAGGAATTAATGATCTTAATCCCTTCTTTATGATTGACCCGAGTAAAGACGGTGAGGGCCCCCCCCCCGCCCGTCCCGTTTCTGCCCCTTTTCCGGCCCCCATCCCCTGGGGAAGGCGCCGGGCAGCGTCATCTGGGTCCCTGTCAGAAGGTGCTTAGTCCCGGCCGGCCGCCGCATTAAGGGGCACGTGATGGGCTCCCTCGGCCGGCTCCGTGCACCGGGCAGCTTAACAGCCTGGAGGGACGCCAGGGTTCAAGGGGACACCACCAAGGTCGGGAGGCCCCAACCCACCACCAGGGCTTCCCAAGCCTTTGCAGGACACTGTTCCTCCCCTGCGACCAACCCCCTGCCATGGCCCGGGTCCAAAGGACAGGGGGTCCCAGGGTGAGGGACGGCACGTGTGGAACATGTTGTCCTGAGAAGCTGTGGCTGCCCCATCCCTGGAAATGTTACAGGCCAGATTGGAGGGTTACCCAGTTAGTCCAGGGTTTGGAGTAACCTGGTCTGGTGGAACATGTCCCTGCCCACGGCAGGAGGTGGAATGAGATGATCTTTAAGGAACTTCAAACTCAAACCATCCTGTAATTCTATGATTTCCATGGGTCATCCCAAAGACCTGCCTCCCACCAGCCTGGAATGATCAGATGAGGCAAGGCAGCTGTGCTCTCCCATGACCCTGCTGGGGAAAAAATGGGATACTCCTCTCCATGGGTCTTCCCCCAGTTCTCAGCCCCACACCACCCCTCACCTCCTTCACTCTGCCCCAGGGCTCCCTGCACTCCTGCACACAGGGGACTGCTCTGCAATAGTCCTGACAATGCCAAAATAAATAAAGGTTGCAAAAGGATCATCTCTGGTGGTCCGGAAAAACCCCTGCCAGCCAGGGAGACCGGCTGAGAGTCCCCCCAGTTGCAGGCACCATTCACTGTCAGAGGGGAGCAGGAGAGGAGCTTCGCTTTTCCTAAAAAATGACAAGCTGCAAATTCCAGCTGGCTCCCCTGTGTTTTCGCTGCATGGCTGGAAAGCCATCGGCTCCCGCCGACCTAAAAAGTCTCGTCTTTGAGAGAGAACTTCTGCTTTCCTTTAATTTTAAATAAATCACCCTCCTCCCAGCAAAGCCGCCGGTTGGTCAGCCGTGCACAGACACGGCGTAAAGGGAGAAGAAAGCAGCAAAGCTGAAGCCGAGCTGCTCCCGGGCTCCGGAAACAAAAGGAGAAAATCAAAATTCTCCTTTTTTCTAATCCCTGGGCGCTGGGTGGGCACTGGGGGCGGTGGCTTTGTCCGCCCGCAGCAGACGGAGGACGAGGACGGAAGGGACCCCGGCGTCTTTTCAGCCTGCAGAAAGGCTGCAATTGTCCCCTGTGCCACGTTTTTGTCCCCACTTCCTCCCCCTCGCTGCGTGGCCGCCCGCCCGGCATGGCCCCCACCACCGCCACCCCCCTGCTGATGGATGGACAGACAGACGGATGGACGGACTCAGCCATGCCATGGACCGACCAAAGCAGGGCACCCACCACCAGCGTGTGCCCCTCTTGATGGCGTCCCAGGAAAGATGTTGGTGAAGGGAGGCTGCAACCAGAGGCACCTTCCCCTTGCAGCTCCAAAGAGGGGCTGGAGATGGTCCCTGTGCTCCTCAGCTGCCCTGGCCAACAGTGGACAGGACCTTGAGATGGCCAGGAGCACAGCACCATAGGTGGTGGAAGCAATGCACAGGGAGACAAGACACCCTGGAGGCATCCTGGTGTCTGAAACACATCCTGGGATGAGATACCCAGTGGGTAGAACAGCACCATGGGCCTGGAGCACTGCCACAAGCCAGAAGGTCCAGCAGCAGCCCAGGTCAAAGGCTCAGGAGAACAAGCCCCACCAGAACAAGGTTCACAGCAGCTCTGACCCCAGCACCACACCAGCTGATTCAGCAAGCAGGTGCCCCTTTCTGCAGCACAGTCAAACCTGCTGTTCCCTCCACAAAGTGACACAGGTCAGCTGAAACAGGCGGAGATGTCTTATCACAGCCTCACCAGCCAGATGTCCAGCAGCAGAGGAACCAAGAGAGAATTCAATCCATGATCTCCCAAGGGTGATTACCCCTACAGGACACCCATCCATGGTGCCTGATAACCAGGTGCCTGAGGCAAAGACAAGCCTGTTATTTGCAAGCCATCATCTCTGTCAACCCAACAGCCCCCAAGCTCTGCTCTCTGCATTCATCCTCCCAAAAACTGGTCCAGCCAGAAGATCCACTCCTGCACCCATGGAAGTTACCATCACCCACCACCTTTTCTCCAGACATCAAGAGAGGACACCCAGGCCTGGGGGAGGTTGGGGCAGTGCTGTGAATGCTCAGGCTCACCCTGGGTAGGTTAAAGAGCCAGAGGTATGACAGGTCAAGGTATGACAGATTGCCACATGGGCAACTCACACGGACCTAGCTCATATCTTGTGCTCCAGAACATCCTTCGAAGGGCCAGTCATGGCAGCCACTCTGCTTGTCTCTGCTGCCGAGGTGGCGCTGAGGGATGTTAAAAAGCCAACTCCTGAATTAAAAAGGCTATGGAAGATTAAATCCAGCATCTGGAGTTTGCCCTGGAAGCAGATGGCAAATCATCATGGTGCACAGAGTGGCTTTCACCCGTCTCCTTCTCACAGGCAGCCACTCGGCCCTGGTGATGTCCCCCAGAAGCAACTCTGGACATATACACAGGGTGGGCCAGGATGTGTCCTGCCAGACACATCCTCAGGGACAGCATGGTAAGGCCATGTCACATCCTGCTGAGCAGACAGGAGGTGATGCCACCTTCCCAGGTGGGCTCCTCCACCAGGGATCCAGCAAGGGCACATTCTTTCCCACTGGTGCTGGGTTTTTTCCATGTAGCCCCATGGCTGCTGCAGGATCCCAATCTGCTGGCACAGCCACCCCCAAGTGCCTGATTCACCCCAGAGCCTATCACCAACGTGCCCTGGACTGCCAAGGAGCTTATCACCGTGGAGAGGACAAGGAAGTGCCCAGGGATAGCATTGTCCCCATGCACATCCTTGAACCTCACCTGTGGCCCTGGCACAGCTGGAGCCACCACCGCAGGGAGCGACCTGCTCCCGGGGCTGCCCCAGCTGGGAAACGCGGCTGTGTCCTGCCTCCGCGGGGTGGTGGTTACGGATTAAGGAGTCTTAAATGTCAGACGACCAGGCGCTCCCTAGAAATCCACTTATCTCCGCTGCCACTCGGAGCGGCCAGAGCCGGGCGGTTATGGAGATAACGCGATTTGAAGCGTCCACCCGAGCATTGCAGGGCTGCGGGTGCCCTGCGGACAACGCCAGGCACCTCCTCCCCTCCTCCCCTGGCCCAGCTGCTGCCCAGAGAGCCGGGTGATGGCCACGCTGCTCAGCCCGGGGGCTGCACCCACCTGCGCGGTGCCCCCCTCCCCAATTCCGGGCGATGAGGGAGGCTTGGCAGCCTCGGTGCTCATCCATCCCCCCCCTGTGCCAAAGCTGCACCAATTCGCTGCCCAAATCCTAGAACGACTGTAACTAAAACCTACCAGATTGAGCCTGGGGAAGAGCCCCCCCCGCCTCTCCCCCCTCTCCAAATGGGATTGAACAGATCTGCTCTCGCACGAGCCCAGCTCGCAGCCAAGCAGCATCTGACATTCACGCGCCGTGGCACGGCTCTGTGCTCGCCCACTCCCCCCGGCTCGGCATCGCCCCGGAGATGCGCCAGCAATCCCAGCCCGGCACAACACCCCCTGTCCTCTGCTAATCCCCTCCAGACCTTCCTGGAGGGGCTCTCTGGCCCAACTAGTTCCCCATGTTCTGTCCAATGAGTGAGGTCCCCAGGGTGATTCAGGGCTGGGAGGTTGAGGAAGAATGACCCCAGGGCGTGGGGGACAGGTGGGCAGGGGCAGGCGCTGCCCAGTGGCAGATGCCGACAACAACGGGCATCCCAGCAGGACCCCCAAAGAGCCGGGGGGCTGAAGGTGCCTTTGCCCCGGGGAGACCCACACTGCCTGCCTAGGCCAAGCTAAGATGTGTGAATTGCTCTGTTAACAGATGGGGCCATTACAGCGTCAATGTACTCGGGGTCTGACCGACAACCAGGTCACAGAGACACCCTTGGCATGGGCAGAGTGAAGGGAAGGTAATTAAAAACAAGGGGAAAAGTTGTAGGCACAGTCACATGGGAATACTGGATGGCAAAGAGCCCCAAAGCCAGCAGCGCCACCTTCAATGGTGTTCCAATAATGTTCTATATGTGCCACCTCCAAGTGCCACTTCCAATGGTGCCCAAATCTATTCATGCCACCTCCAAGTGTCACCCCAAATTTTGCCTAAATCTGTTAGTGCCACCACAAGTGCCGCCTCCAGCAGCACCCAAATCCATCAGTGCCACCTTCAAGAACAGCTCCAGCCTGGAGAGGTCCCCTTGTGCTCCCAGCTCTCTCAAAACCTCATCCCTCCACATCCCACCAGGCAGCTCCATGGTGGCAGAGAGGCTGCTCCAGATCCCAGGAGAGCTGGCACTGGGATGGGCAGGTGCACCCACGCCAGCACCTGTGTCACTGTCACCACTGTCACCACTGCCACCTCAGTGCATTTGAGTTTGGCCATTAATGGGTAGTGGGAGCCTTATGGTGCTCAGTGATGAGATCCCAAAATCCCACCATGCCTGCTCCCGAGGGCAGCCGCTTTGGAAGAGCCACTTTTCCCAGCAGGAAGGCGACGGCCCCGCCGGACAGCGGGTCTGCAGCCATTGACAGATGTCTGAGAGGACGGCAATAATCCCATCTTCCTCTGGGAGGATTCGGGTCGCCCTCGCCCTCACCGGGGGTTTATCCATTGTCTGGATCTGCCGGCGGTTGTTATTTTTGGTCAGCACCGCGTTTTGCTTGGCCTCGCTGGCAGGAGGGAAATAGGAAGAAGAGAAAGGGGAGGAAGGCTGCTTGGCCAGGGCTTGGCCAGGGGAAGACCAGCTCAGCTTTGGGAGGGGGCAGTGAGGCACCCCACAGCCCTCAGGGAGTCCGAGTCGGTCTCTTCCCAGCCCCACAGCCTTGCTGAGCACAGCCAAAACTCACCACAGTGACAGGGCTGGCACCATCCCATCCCCAGTGCTGCCATGGGGAGTTGCTTCCAGTAAGCCCAGAGAGGCTGGAGAGGTTTTGGGGTACAAGTTTTGGGAGGCAGGCAGCAGTCAGGGTTCTCTCTGTCACCAAAACCAAGTGCAGGGGAGTTCTCTGAGAGATGAGCAAACCCTGCCCACAGACCCACACATGTCTCAGGTCCATGCAGACAGGCCAAAAAAAGCTGGGTAGCTTCAGGAAGACAGATCCCCAACCTGCCCTGACCCCCTGGGCTGTGAACTCCCATCCCTCACACCTCACCATCAGCACTGCAGCATCCCAACAGCATCCCAGCCCTGCTGGCAGGTCCCATCCTCCCTGCTGGAGCTCACCAACGTTGCAGGGTGCAGCTCAGGCAGCCCCTGAGACCTGCACTTGGATCACTACAGAGGCACTAGTGAGACACTGGAACAGGTCACCCAGAGCAGCTGTGGCTGCCCCATCCTGGAAATGTCCGAGGCCAGTCTGGATGGGGTTTGGAGAAACCTGGAATAGTGGAAGGTGTCCCTGCCCATGGCAGAGGTTTGGAATGAGATGAGCTTTAAGGTTCCTTCCAACCCAAACCATTCCACGACTCTGTGATTCTATCCTGCTGAGACAGGTACAAGAGGAGGCAGAGCTGGGGTAAGAGCATCCAAGAGGATGTTTCTAGGGAGAAGACACAGAAATGCCTCAAGACTTTGCTTCTCCCCATCTCCCCAGCAGTGATGCACGGAGCATGCCCTCGAGGCAGGGCTTGCCATCCTTCTCCACATCTTTCCACCACCTCCCAGCTTGCCTGCAGAGCAGGAAGACAGGATAAAGATGCCTCCCTGCTCCGTGGGATCTCGCTCCTACAAGAGATGGAAGGCATGAGCACAAAACTGCCTCTCCCGAGCTTTCCCCACGCTCAGCACCGCTTGTCACTCAAGCAAACCCCGTGGCCTTTAAGCTGCCAAGGTACCAGAGCTGCTCTGGAATCGGAGTTCGCTCGGCTCCTGCCCTGGAGCAAGGAATCTGAAACGCTGCCACTGGAAACGAAACAGAGCATCCGTCATTTTACTTGCCAGAAATATATCCAGCCCCCAAAAAAAGAAATACTGCCTGCAAAAGAGCCAGCAACAAAGCCCTCGATTCCACCGGTGAAGCAGAGCCCGGCGTCGGGCATTTCCACTGGAATTCTGATTCTCTTCCCAGTTCAAAATCACCCAAAATAAAACGAGCAGCAGGGCCGGGTTATGGCCAGAGGGGCCAGAAGAAGGGCGCCAGGTCATAATCACAAGCTCTCACCTAGGATGCTACAAAGAGAATCCGTGGGTTCGAAAGGAAAAGAGGCAGGTGGCAGAGGCAGGGCTGGGGGGGATGAAAGGTCCAGGGGAGCACAGAGAAGCCCAGGCAGCCCCACCACGGGGATGTCCAGGGGAACCCACCCTGCCCACGGCATCCTGCCTGCAACGCTCCCGGGCAGGCAGGCAGGCAGGTCAGCACCCCCAGCCATTCCCAGTGGCATCCCCGGGAAAAGCAGCAGCGTTCCCAGCCAGCCCAGCCCCCAGCCCAGGCACGCCAAACCAAATATCTGCGAGAGGCGCTCCCCTCCCTGGGAACGGCGACTCGCCGCGGAGTTCACATGCCCCAGCAATGCCTGATTAAACTCCCAAACTCCAAGGGAATACCCCTGAGGCTGTCTGAAGATAAGCTAGGAGCTAGGCTGCTCTCAGGAAACGCAGGAACTGGGAAAGAGCAATCCCTTTTTTTTGTTTTCTTTTTTCTTTAGATCCAGAGTAACACAGAGCAAACCCTGTTGCTCTCTAGCTCAGCCACAAGCTGAGCTCGCTGCTGTGCACCCCGAGAGCTTCCTGCTCCCCGAGACTTCGCAGGTGACCGACCCCTGCTGCAAGCCAGATCCTGCTGGGGGCATTGGGGATGGAAGCAGAGAGCCCAGGACAGCACAGGGGAGCAGGCTGGAGGGTGCTGAGCGAGAGGACAGAGCTGGCAGAGGGGAGGGTGCTGCCCAGGACACTGGGTGCCAGAGGATGGGGACACTTGCTGCCAGCACCTCCAGGACTGGGATGCTTGGCAGGTGCTCCACCATGTTAGTTCACCCTAGGGAACACCTCAGGAACTGGTTTCTCTGCTCCTCAGGTCTCCTGCACCCCTCACTGTCTTTTTCCTTTCCTGGAGCTTTTCCAGGTTGGATGGTCATAGCAGCAGACCCAGATCTCCCAGGCCATCTGCACACTCAAGGGCCAGGGCAGTCAAGGAAACCACATTAATGCAGCACCCAAATGGGCAAACTGGAGCAGCCTGGGATCAAGAGGGAGATGATGCTCGTCCCTTCTGCACCTGCTGGATCCCAGGGAGCCGCCAGCACCTCATCCTGCAGGAGAGCAGAGCCACAGGCAGGGATTGTACCAGGTCCTGGGCACCAGGGAGCCCCAAGGGTGTCCTGGCTGATGGTGGGGACACTGCAGCACTGACCAAATGTCCTCAGACACAAGGTCTGCTTCAACCAGGACCATGGCTGGGAGACCTGCACCCAACACACAGCGTGCTCTGAGGTGAGCAAACACACCTGAGGCCAGAGGACACACAGGGACACACCCAAGCCAAGCTCTCCTTCAGACATTCCTCTTGGATCTCTTTCTTGGTTCTGAACCAAGAATCAACCCAAATGAAAGGCATCTTCCTTCCCCTGCATGGCTATAGAGGACAGGGAATCAGCACTGCTGGGCAACTGCTGGCAAGAGTTATTAGGAAAACTGTTCCTGGAAAATTGTTCCCAGCAAACTGCCAGGCCCACGATGGAGTGGCAGGGCAGGGAGGTGCTGCAGCAAGGCCCAGCTTCTGTGTTTGATCAGACACCAGTGTGACTGCAGAAAACACTGGGACTGCTATGGGACACTCAGATTCTCCTGGGAGACCCCACTGTGGCCTTTCCATGCATGAAGGGGGGTGGAAGATTGGTGGACAGAGACTTCTCACCATGGCCTGTAGTAACAGAACAACGAGGGTTTAAAACTGACAGGGCAGGGGTAGATAAGATATTAGGGGGAAATTCCCCATGAAGGTGGCACAGGTGCCCAGAGAAGCTGTGGCTGCCCCATCCCTGGAACTGTTCAAGGCCAGGTTGAATGGGGCTTGGAGCAACCTGGGCTAGTGGAATGTGACCCTGCCCATGGCAGGGGGTGGAACAAGATTATCTTCTTCTGACCCAAAGCATTTTCTGATTCTATGGCAATTTTTTAAAAGCACAAGTGAGGTGGGAGAAGCTGTCAGGTCCTAAAGAACCAGCCCCAGGAGATTTAGAAAGCAGAGCTGGAGTCCTGGGAAGGAGGAAGGGGTCACCATCAGCAGCCACAACATGAGTCAGGATGGGAGGACCCTCAGCTGAAAGGGCTGCAGGACTCACAGTAAGAAACAGAGAGGTTCACTCTATGACCTGGAGGAGAGCAGCCATGGAAAAACCCATCTACAAACTGTCACAACACAGAGGAACACAGGGAAGGGCCACAAGACTGAGCCTGGGGAAGCTGAAGCATGAAGGAAACACAACTTGGTGGGAGCTGGAAAGGGCTTATCACACTGAAGATGTGCTTTGAGGGGACTGACTGCAGGGTGCCAGCCTGCCTGGGCTCCTGCTCCTTCCTGGCCCCAGCTCTGAGGGGCTACACTAAAACTAGAGCTGGATGTCAATGCTTCTGCCTTCCCTCCCTTCCCAGGGGGCAGGCTGGAATGACAAGGAGCAGGTTGGATAGAGCTGGTGGTCCAGCCCCTCTCCAGCAAGCTCAGGGTGGGTTCAGCACCCCCAGCCTGCCCCCAGGGGCTGCCTGCAAGAGAAACATCTTCCCTCACCAGAGAAGGGTTTTTATCCCTTCTGAAAGCCAACACCCATATCCCTGCTCCTGATGGATCTTCCCACAGCACTGCCAAGCTCCTGGCATGGGAGGGAAGCTCCAGAGCACAGAGCACTGCCCACTCTCAGCTTCCAGGATGAACATCCTGCTCGACTTGCTGCTTCCCCAGCCTCCTCCCTCTTCCCCATGCCAGAGGGTGCTGCACCTTGCCCTCAGCAACATGATCCATGGAGGATGAGCCCAAGGAAGGCTTAGGGATGAGCAGGGGCTGTGGGATGAGCTGGGCAAGGGAGCACCCGCAGAATCCATCCCCCAACAAGCTGGAGCACCAGCAGATACGGACTTGGTGGTGCTGGATTCAACAGAAAGAAACTCATCCTTGTGTCTGGAATGAGCCACTGGAATTTTAGGGACTGTCCACAACATCTCCCTTGGTGTTCTGATGAAGCTGTTTTCATCCCACAAGCTCCACAAAGACCTGTCTGGGGGGGGAGAAGGGGGTTTCCTACTCTCACAGCTCCTGACACTTTTGACATAAGGCACAATGAGGCTAAGGTAGAAAAAATCCCAAGCAATTCTTGACCAGGTTCCCCTCCACCAGAGTGGCTTCCCCATCCCCACCCCAGATGGACCTACCTGCCCTCCCTGCACTTTTCTGCTGCACACTGTGATGCTGAACGACAGCACCCGGAGGGGGAACAGCCTCCTCTGAGCATTTTTCAGACCAAAAAAATGTTCTTGCTCACCCTGATGATGCATTTTAACAATGCAACAAAGCCAAATCCTGGTGCCAGGGCTGCAGCCCTCACTATCCCAGGAGGAGCAGCCAGCACCCACGCTGGGATTCAGGATGGGTCTCTCCAGAGGATGGCCACGGCGTCCTTGTGTCCCCACAGCGGCACCCCCGCTCAGCTCAGGGGGTTTCATCTGGAGCAGTGCAAGTCCCTGCTGCAGCCCCCGAGGTCTAAGGCTCCCTGAGCTCTTAATGGGCTTATGGAGCTGCTGGGAGCAGAGCAGCTCCCCCAGCAGTGCCCAGGGGGACTCAGAGGCATCCCTGCCTGGCACGCCTGCCGTGGGTTTCACTGCTCCTCAGGTCTCCTGCGCCCCTCACTGTCTTTTTCCCTTCCTGGAGCTTTTCCAGGTTGGATGGTCATAGCAGCAGACCCAGATCTCCCAGGCCATCTGCACACTCAAGGGCCAGGGCAGTCAAGGAAACCACGTTAATGCAGCACCCAAATGGGCAAACTGGAGCACCCTGGGATCAAGGATGCTTGTTCCACCCACCAGCCCCATCCAGGACAGCACCGAGTGCTCAGCCTGCTCCCTCCCCATCCCAAACCCCACAGGCCTCCTCCTGCTCTCCTTAAGGATGTGTGTCCTCCCCAGCCCCACAGCAAACCCACTCCCCGCAGGCTGTGCCAGCAGCCTGGCACCCACACCTCTCCCTGCACCTGCAACCTGCGCCCCACACTGGCACCCACTCTGCTTCCTGCTGCACCCCCTCACCCCAGCATGACTGTGCACCCCACACCTCACCCCACACCTCACCCCACACCTCACCCCACACCTGCACCCCAGCATGACTGTGCACCCCACACCTCACCCCACACCTCACCCCACACATGCACCCCACACCTCAACCCACACCTCACCCCACACATGCACCCCACACCTCACCCCATACCTGCACCCCATCTCACCCCACACCTCACCCCGTACCTCACCCCACACCTGCATCCCACACCTCACCCCACACCTAACACCACACCTGCATCCCATCTCACCCCACACCTCACCCCCATCTCACCCCACACCTCACCCCACACCTCACCCCACACCTAACACCACACCTGCATCCCATCTCACCCCACACCTCACCCCACACCTCACCCCAGCATGACTGTGCACCCCACACCTCACCCCCATCTCACCCCATACCTCACCCCCATCTCACCCCACACCTCACCCCACACATGCACCCCACACCTGCACCCCACACCTCACCCCACACCTAACACCACACCTGCATCCCATCTCACCCCACACCTCACCCCAGCATGACTGTGCACCCCACACCTCACCCCCATCTCACCCCATCCATACCTCACCCCCATCTCACTCCACACCTCACCCCACACCTGCACCCCACACCTGCAGCCCCCATCTCACCCCACACCTCACCCCACATCTCACCCCACATCATCACCCAGGGCCACGCTGAGACCAGGCTGAGCAGCAGGACCAGGGCACTGTCACTAGGGCAGGACCAGCTGCAGATCCCCCCCACTCTGGGGCTTCAGACCCCCTCAAATTCAGGCTGAGGGTGAGAGGAGCATGTGCTACACAGCCTGGTAAGGCTGGAGGGGTCAGTACATCATCCCACACCATCCCTGGGAAATCCAGGCTTGGATCAAGCACAGTGGACTGGGAACAACGGCCAGCAGGAGCGGGGCCATCCAAGGAAAATCCTACTGGAAAGCAGTAAAACCCCATTCACCAAAACCCCATTCTACACCAGCACAAGTTTTGGGGAGGCAGCCCCTTTTCTCTGTCAGAAAAGGCTCTGCCCTCCTCTTCATTCTGTTTTGGGGATTTGGACTGTCTGTCACTAAAACCCCATTCTCAACCAGCACAAGTTTTGGGGAGGCAGCCCCTGGCTGGACTATGGACTATGGCAGGGAAGGCTCTGCCCTCCTCTTCGTCCTGTTTTGGGGATTTGGACTTGGCACATTTGGGTTTTTCCAGAGGGGAAATATTTTTAAAAAGCAAAAAACCACCCCAAAACCTAAGAACGTTACTGAGCTCCTGTGAATTCCCTATCAGCTGGCGTACACGCACATGGCACGGAAAAATCCTTAGCAAATTCCTGATGAAAAATAATAAAAAAACAGGAAAACCCACCAAAGGCTGAGCTTGCCGGACACAGCGCGCCAGGAGGGGCTGACAGAGCTGTTACGGTCTATTGGGCCAATAATCCACAAACTAAGACAGATTTATTGTACATGGCAGATCCTAACAGCTCCAAAGAAACCATCACTGTCTCCTGGCGCTTAAAATTCACTTTCTTGGGGGGGAAAAAAAAGGGCCAAAATATGGCTTTATGAGATAAGATGCGTGGTTGGACCATTCTGTGACAGGCAGAAGCCTGTGCAAACACATCCACGGCTCTTTTTTTTTCCCTTGGTATATAAATATATAAAATATCTCCCCTTCCAAGGCAAGCACGACTGCATTACCCGTCGGAGCGCTGTCCTTACCACCGGATTACCCGGCTTGCTTTCACCTCCCTTAGCAAGATGGATTTGCAGGGATGTTGTTTCCGCCTCGATATTACTGATCAAAACCAGGGGGAGAGAAAAGATCAAGTTAATTAAAGGTAAAATGATCCCCTGCACAGGGAACATCACCACCCTGGCTCGCTGGGATGGGTGAGTTCGGGTCCCCTCTCCTTGGAAGGTGTAAGGATCTGAGAAGGGAGATGCTGGACACTGGCGTGACAGCGATGGCAAGCCTGGGATGGAGGGGATAGCTTGATGCTGATGATGATAATAAAAATAATAATATTAAAAAGGTCAGAGCTGGTGCTTTCCCTGTTCCTGGCAGACAGGACCCCAGCCAGCGTGGAGCAGCAGGCCGAGGGCGGGCTCAGCCCGATCCCATCGGTAATTGCGGCGTCTGCTCGGATCCCCGCGACGCCGAGATCACGCTGGGCCCGGCTCGGAGCTGCCGGCGGCTGATCGTATCGGCGGGGATCAGAGAGGCTCAGCTGACGGCTTTAGCGCCGCTCGGCCCATCCCAGCCGGCGCTGCCGCCAGCCCGGGGGGGGCCGCGCACCCGCGATGCTCCCGGGAAGCTCGCAGGGTGCGGGGGTGCACGGAGCATCCCTCGCTGGGGACGGCCAGCCCTGGATGGTGGCTCGGCTGTGCCGTGTGACAGCCCCACCAACCCCGTGTGCACCCCAAAACCATCGGCGTTATGGGGGTGAGCGTGGGGAGCTGGAGCAGACAACCAGGAGAGAAGCTCGGGGAGACCCGGAGCGATGCCCAGCGGCAGGGATGGGTGCAGGGAGGGGGGTCTGCACGGATGGCACGGCTGCACCCCAAAACCCAGCCAGGGGTGCGAGCGGAGGGATGCTGGGCCAGAGCAGGGCGATGCCCGCGGGCAGGGCCGGGGCAGGGAGGGCTCTGCAGGGATGCCCCGGCTCCAGCCCCCCGGCCGGCGGCGCGGCAGCGGGAAGGGAAGGGAAGGGAAGGATGTGCCGGGACTGGCCGGGTGGCTCCGGGGAGGGAGTTGAACGAGTAATTAGAGCAGGAGGCTGTGAGTCAGCAAACGATGCGTAACCTCGGCGAGGCTGACAATGAGGCAAAAGATGGCAGTTTCGACCGAGAGCGCCGGCTGAAAGGGCACATTTAGATATGCAAAAAGCAGCGACTCCTGACAATCCCAGGGCTGCGACCCGCTCGGCTCCGGAGCCGCCGTCTGCCGCCGAGCTCCCGACGCCTTCCTCCAAAATCATTGTGAATACAGACATGGGTGGGCGCCGACCCAACCCCACGGAGCGAGGTCGTGGGGATCGCTCCCAGGAAAGCAGCAGCCGGGGAAAAGCAGCGCAGCCTGCGCTGCCTGCAGAGCGGGACGTAACCAGCCTCGGCAGCTGACCTTGCTCCGGCTGCCCCGGGGAGGAGCAGCCGCGGCGCGCTCCGGGATGGATCTGAAGGTTTGGCTCGGAAGCAAAGCCCAGCTCCAGCCACAGGCTCGTCCCCCCCGTTTTGGGGGGTGCGGCGGGGCTGCAGGCAGGTACAGCCGCCCTCGGCGAGAAGAGTTTAATTAACCCCGGAAAGCGATCGTTAAACGGCCGGCCCGGGTAATCGATGCGGAAGGGGCAGCGCTGCTGCCGAGGGACCATCTGCTCCGGGAGGCAGCGATGGCGGCTCCCCGTCCCCCCCGGCACCCCGCGCTGCCGGGAAGCGGCGGGGCAGCTGCTCCGGGCCCGATCCCGAGCTGAACCCCGGCCAAGGCATCCCGGGGGGATGGGAGCTGCCCCTCGCCTCAACCCCGGCTTCCCGTAAAGCCCCGAGGCCCGGCCGCACGTGATTTCCGACACCGCGCGGCCCCCCCCGGCTCCGGGCGCACCGAGGGTCCCTCCGCAGCCCCGCACCCCCCCCGCCCCGCAGGATGGGGATGGAGCAGAGCCGGGCGGGGATGTGGCCGAGCCCCACAGCGATTTTCAGCCCTGAGATGAGTTTGTGGCAGTGTCAGCCTTGAGGGCTCCGAGGGTTTGTGGATTTTGGAGCACCCAGCCCGCCCTGCACACCTACGGCCGCATTCCCCGGTGAATACTCAGAGGGATGCTCTCAGCATCCCGGCATCAGCCAGGATAGCTCATCCTGCCCTGGGGCACTCCGTCCCTTCCCATCCCCCAGCACCTCCAGGCCTTTCTCCAACCCTGAATTCCCAAGTTTCTCCTTATTTCCCCCCAGTAAATGATGGGGGGTGCCCAGGAGCAGTAAGGCTGCGTGTGGTGCGTCTGCTCCCGAGGGACCCAGGAGCCACTCCCCACTCCAGGCACTGACTCAGGGGATGGCACTTGGAGGAGAGACCAGTGTCCCCAGCTGTGAGGAGACCTTCTGCCATCCGCACAGCCTGAGCAGCTCCCGGGATCGGCACATTCTGGGGAACCCGTGGGGCCATGGCACTGGCATGACCCTGGGCACGGAGCCACAGGCATGGCCTGGGCACGGAGCCACAGCCTCCTCCTGCTGGTCTGGATGTGTTCCCCAGCCATGGGGAGGAGAGGAGCCCCCAAGGAGGGGCAGAGCTGCACCCCCAGGAAGAAAGGAGCCCAGGGGTGCTTCCAGAGGAGGTGCCGGCAAAAGGAA
Organism: Calcarius lapponicus; assembly: GCA_039654755.1. Lineage (NCBI taxonomy): Eukaryota > Metazoa > Chordata > Aves > Passeriformes > Fringillidae > Calcarius > Calcarius lapponicus. The sequence continues at coordinate 15,238,204 of CM077476.1, read as the reverse complement.
CAAGCCCTGGGACACAGCGTGGCTGGGAAAGCAGGAAAAAGCCCTGTCCCATCCTCTCCTCCTGCCTGGGGCAGAGGGGATGGTGCAGCTGCTGCTGGGCCAGGCATGGGCAGGGTGGCAGGTGCGTCCCCAGGCCAGGGACCAGCAGGGTTCAAGGTGACCTGCAAAGCACAGGGTGCTCCTTGCCCATGGATGGAGAGAGACATCCTGGGCTCCTCCTCACCTCCCCTGCCCTGCAGACCCCTGGCAAGGGGACCCTGGTTCTCCCCACGTCCATGGCAGCAACTCAGCTGCACCCACCCACCCTTCCCCACCAAGTGGTGCCAGTTTGAGGGTCACCCTGCTCCAGGCAGGGAGATTCAGTTCCTTTGGGAGAGCAGGTGAGGCTCCAGCACAGAGCTGGCTGTGGGAGGGTTTGCCAGGACACCCAGCACACCTGGGTTCCCAGGGGGACACTCAGGGATGCTCCTGGCAGCCCAGCATTACCCAGGGTACCAGCACCCAGCCACATGGGCAGGGATGCCCATGGCAGCGCCCTGGCAGAGCAGCTGGAACATTCTGGGCAGGAGGCAGCAGGGAGACCCCTGGAGAGGAAGGGGGATGCTCTGCCTCCACTGCAGGAGGGAAACTGAGGCAGGGGAGGGCTGGGATTGGCACAGCAAGGGGACCTAGAGCCTTGTGCCAGCTTTTCCTGATACTCCCCACCCAGAGGGGGGATGTCTGTCCCTGTCTGGGGACAGACAGGATCCCTGTCCCCACCCTGTGCTGAGGACAGGGAGCAAGGGCAGAGCAGGAACAGCCCCTGCCCTGGCACTGCCAGACCCCAGTGTGGCACATGAGACAGCATCACACCCACAGTGGGGTGCCCCCCCAGCCCTCTCAGGTAGGATCCAGCCCCCTAAACTGGGGCTCAATCTCTGACCAGCACTCAGCCCCCTGAAATGGTGCTCAGCCACCCAAAGTGGTGCTTGGTGGCCAAACTGGCTCTCAGCTTCCCAAACCAGTGCTCAGCTCCCAAGGCAGGGCTCATCCCCCAAGCCAGCACTGAACCCCTGAGTGGGTGCTGAACACCCCAGGCAGGTGTTTGACCCCTGAGATGGTGCTCAGCCCCCCAGAACAGTGCCTGACCCCTAAGACAGGGCTCAGCCCCCTGAGCTGCTGCCCAGACCCTAAACAGGACTTCAGGCCCCAAAACAGTGCTTGAGCCTCAAGCTGGTTCAGTCTCCTAAAATGCTGTTTTGACTCTCATGCTGGTGCTCAGTCCCCCAAAACACCAGAGCCCCAGATCAGTGCTTGACCCCCCCCCAAGCCAGAACAGTGCTTGACCACCAGAGCAGTCCCCAGCTCCCCAAAATGGTGCTCAGCCCCCTTGACCCAGTGCTCAACACCCCAAAATGCTGCTTGACCCCCAAGCCAGCGCTCAGCCCCCAAAAAGCCTTGTCCCAAAGGAGGGGCCACCACTCCATGGTTCCCCCCAGGGACAGGCACTCCAGTTTCTCCCAGTACACCCACTGGCCACATGGTCCCTCAGAATGGCCAGACAGCCCTGAGGGGTTCTCCCAATTTCCTTTGCCCCTTCATCAGAAGGACACAGGAACACCACGTCAGGGAAGCTGTGGGAAGGGACATGTCCCTCACTCTGTGTCCTGGAGGGGACCCCCCTGACCCCTTTCCCATCATTTCCCAGGGGAGCAACACCAGTGGGACAGACAGGATTCCCAGAGCTCTGCTGGGAGCCTCCCCAGCCCCAGAGCCATGGAGGGTGGGGGGTCCTGGCCAAAGGTAAGGAACATCCCTGGTTATCCTGGCAGGGGGCTGCATGGTGGGATGGTTTGTGAGGTGCAAACCAGGGAGCTTGGCTGGGATGAGAGCACATCCAGTCTCCAATGGAGGGGGCTGCTGGCTGTGGGGATGTATTCCCCACTCCCAGGGGCCTTTCCAGCCCAGTCCATCAGGATGAGCTGCTGAAGCCACCCCCCCACAGCCCAGTGCCAGCCATTCCCAGGATCAGGCTGGCAGTGGTTATGGATGTGGCTGTCCCCCAAAGCACCAAGCACAGGCAGCCTGGATACCCCCAGAGCCCCCAGCTCCCCCAGATTCCCATTTCCCCCAAGCTTTGGCACCTCCACAGCCACAGCCGCCATCCCTGCCCCATCTCACAGCCCTCCCTGCTGCCCCCCACCCCTAATGGAACTGGCTGCTGCACAGACTCATCCCAGTTTAATCTTCACGGTGCATCAGGCACAGGGGAAAAACACAACGATTTTCCTTTTTTTTTTTTTTTTTTCTTTTTTTTTGGGTCTTAATCTTTACCTGGGGTCAGATTTACAATCCTCCCACTAATCCCCCAACGCCTTCGCAGAGCAAAGGGCCCCCTCCTCCAGCAGCCCGAGGGAGCCAGCCCAGGAGCACCCACAGCCCCAGGGTGCCTCGGGATTAGCGCTCCAGGTGACTCCAATTTTTCCCAACGAGGTGGCAATACATGTTTTTAAAGGCGTTTTTTTTATTTAAGGAATCTGAATGTGAGGACAGAGGGAGGGAGATCACACGGTGGTGAAGAGATAGAGGCAAAGCCTTGGCTCCACTGACAGGCTCAGAATTGGGGGAAATACTCAGGGAAAGGATGAAACACCATTCTCAGAGAGGATTCCATGCCATTCTCTGCCTCAGTTTACCCGTGTGTAGAGATGAAAAGGGGGGACTCAGATGGCACCAGCTGGCCCTGAACAGCCTCCAGTCACCCCCGGGGGCAGGACTGGGAACCACGAGAGTTCCTGTGGATGTGGGGGTTCTGGGATCCCTGTGCATGGGGGACACGGGGCTCTGCAGAAGGGGGGGCAGGCAGAGCAGGAGGCTTTGTGCATGGGAGGCTCTGCAGAGAGGGACAACAGGGATCTGCATACAGGGGGGCCTGCAGAGGAGGGGACACGGAGCTTTGCAGATGGAGGGAGGGGGTTCTCAGCAGAACAGGGGGACGGGGTGCCTGGAGGCAGGGGGGAACATGGGGGGCTTTGAAGATGGGGGCACAGGAGTGCCTGAAGAAGTGGGGACAGGGGTCCCTGTTGATGAAGAGACAGGGGGCTCTGTAAAAGGGGGACAGGGGCTTTGCAGATGAGGAGGGGACAAGGGTGACAGGGCTCCCTGCAGAAGGAGGGGACAGGAGCTCTGGCAGGCTGAGAGGGACAGAGGAGAGGGGTCCCTGCAGAAGGAGAGATCAGAGATCCTTGCAAATTGGGGGGACAAGGGTCTTGCAGACAGGGGGGCCACATATCCCTACAAATCACAGCAGCCTCCCTGCCGCTGCCCCCCGGGGCTGCCCCAGCCCTGCCGCGCACTCAGCCGGGCTGGCTGGGGCTGCCCGCGGCCGTGCCCAGCCCGATGCCCGCGGGTGGCAGCGCGGCCCCCGCCCGGCACCGCGCACGCTCGGCCAGCCTGGAATTTGCGAGCTGTCCTGATGCATTAAAGCACAAACGCCTGGCGTCCCGCTCCCAGCCCCGTGCCCGGCTGTGCCAGCCCATGGCAGCCTCTCCCCGGGGACGCCGATGCGGGGCCAGCTGTCCCCAAGGGCGCCCAGAGCCACCATCATCATCATCATCTTCATCCTCCACGGTTGTTTCCCCCCCGCCAGCCCCAGCTTTAAATAGCGGAATGGGGAGATGGTGCCAGGCTCACGCTGTCACCGTGGCGAGGCAGGGGACACTGGGGACATCAAGAGTGGAGGGTCCCCAGCAGTGCTGGCATGGGTGACAGTGGAGCCCCTTCCAGCCCACGTTGTGCCAGCCCAGAGCATGGAGGGAATGGGGAGAAACAGACAGACACGGATGGACAGATGGATGGGATGCTGTGCTGGCCATCCCAGGGACAGAGGGATGAGACCCAGGTGAGTGCCATGGCAGCCCTGCAAGGCCCACGCTGGAGAGCCAGACACAGAAGGGCTGCAGTCCCCTTGGACAGCACCCATGCCATGGGGGTACCATGGCATCCCCCTCTCCCTTCAGCCAGACACTGCACCCCTCCAGGCTCACTCCCTGCACTGGGTACTTCCCAAGGGCGCAGGAGGGACAGCCCAATTCACAGCTCAGCATCCAGCCAGCACCTCCCACCCCACATCCCCCACCCTGATGCTTTTCAGACTCCCTGAGACTCCCCAAGGCCGCTGCCACGTGTGCCATGGGACCCCCTGAGCGAGTCCGCAGCGGGAGAACGGCCAAGGGCGGGGGCACAGGGGACACCCCAACCCTGGCACACGCTCACCCCACACACCCAGCAACGCTCCCAGGTGGTTCAGGAGCCCCAGGCCCAGCAGGACACGCTCCGTGCCCGGCCCGCAGGATGGGCTCAGCCGATCCCAGCCGGAACCGCCGCACAGCAGCCGCGGGACGCCGTGGGAGGAGGGAGCGGCTGGAACAGGAGTGTGAAGGAACGGCTCTTGCGTGCTCTGTCCGGAGCCAGCTAACGAGGCCATATTTGAAATGCCTCGCATACCTCCGGTCATCAGATTAGGGAGATGCAGAAGGTAAAGCAGAGGGCAAGAGCAGCGCGCCCGGCTCCGGCTGCGGGAACTGGGGCAAAGCCCCCGGCTGGCAGTGGGGAACGGGCACAGTGCCCACGGGCGGGCAGAGAGAGCCCACGGGGACAGTGCCCACGGGCGGGCAGAGAGAGCCCAGGGCCAGAGAGAGCCCACGGGCACAGTGCCCACGGGCGGGCAGAGAGAGCCCACGGGCACAGTTCCCACGGGCGGGCAGAGAGAGCCCAGGGCCAGAGAGAGCCCACGGGCACAGTGCCCAGAGGCGGGCAGGGAGAGCCCACGGGTGGGCAAAGAGTGCCCATGGGCAGAGAGAGCCCACGGGCACAGTGCCCAGGGGCAGAGAGAGCCCATGAACAGAGAGAGCCCACGGGCACAGTGCCCACCGGCAGAGAGAGCCCATGAACAGAGAGAGCCCACGGGCACTGTGCCCACCAGCAGAGAGAGCCCACAGGTGGGCAGAGAGAGCCCACGGGCACTGTGCCCACCAGCAGAGAGAGCCCATGAACAGAGAGAGCCCACGGGCACTGTGCCCACCAGCAGAGTCCACGGGCACGGCGGGTGCTGGGAGCTCCTCCCCGCTGGGATCCCGGCAGATGCAGAAGGGAAAGGTGGGGAAGGATAACCCAACGTGCTGCCACGTCCCGGCCACCAGCCACTGCCACCTCCCCATGGCCCAGGTGAGGCCTGGAGCTGCTGAAAAACCTCTCAGCGTTTTACAGGGGCTTACAGGAAAGTCAGAGAGGGACTTCTCAGCAGGGTCTGTCAGGATAGGACAAAAGGTGAGGGTTTTAAACTCAAAGAGGAAAGTTTGGGATTGGATATTAGGAAGAATTCTTCCCTGTGAGGGTGCTGAGGCTCTGGCACAGGGTGCCCAGAGAAGCTGTGGCTGCCCCATCCCTGGAAGTGCCCAAGGCCAGGCAGGACAGGGCTTGGAGCAACCTGGGACAGTGGAAGGTGTCCCTGCCCATGGCAGGGCTTGTAACTAGATGACCTTTAAGGTCCCTTTCTGCCCAAACTGTTCCAGTGGTCTATAGAAGGAGCAAGATCCCACAGAGCCTCCAGGAATCATCTGTGGGCACAGCTCACCTGCCCTTCCCAAATCTGCTTGGGCATGAATGGTCCTCCCTGGCCCTGCTGCAGGTCCAGGAGTGGCAGAAGAGCAGGAGCTGCCTCTGAGCAGCAAGTGGGTGCAGAGGAATAAGAGCTCTTATAGGAGAAGAGCACCTGGATCTGCAGACACCTGGGACCCTTCAGGGCTGGGATGGTCAATTGGGAATGTCTCAGTTCAAATGAGACACTGGGCTTGGATGTGGACCCCAACATCCCATCTCTGAGGGAGAGAAAGAGGCACAGAGACCACAAGGGCAAGTCCTAGCAAAGAGAAGTGAGAACCAATGACACCAAGAGCCTTGGGGACACCAAGAGAGAACCCAGAGGCTGAGTGGATGGAGCTGCATCGCTTGGCTGGGCATGGACAGATCCACACAGAAGACTGTGGGAGATAGATATCCCTACAGAAAGTGGAGCACAGGCATGGACTCAAGGCAGATTTGCAAAGGCAAAACCAAAACAAGGGCTGCTTCCAACCACAGTGAACCACCCACACAGCACCAGGTGACCAGGGACAGCAGCAGCAGAGCAGGCCAGAGGGGAACATGCCCAATCTCATCACAAACCCAGTCCCCATTCCAGCAGGCACCAAACCCAGGGAGCTCAGCACGGGCTCAGCAAACGCGTGCCAGGGTCAGCTGAGGGTACCATGGGTGGCAGCAGCCACCAGAAGCCACTGGAGTCATTCAGTGACTGCTCCCAGCCCTGCCACCAGCAAGGTGACAACCAGACCCTGGGCATGGAGCCCATCTCAGAAGTGACCCAGAAATGCCAGGGCCAGCTCATGCCATGGGCAGGTCCCACCCGTCACACACAGGGTGTCCCCACAGGGCTGGCACAGCAAGCCCAGCCCTCTCCAGCTCCCACCTCTCAGGGCTGGCAGGGTGGGGATGGGAAAGCACATCCTGCATGGAAAATCAGAAAACAGCTTCTCTTCTTTCATTCTTTCCACCACTTGCAGGGTCACAGCTGACACAGATGCTCCCATGCCCAGGCCAGCATCACTGAGGGGAGCTGATGCATCCTCATCCTCCCAGCACAGAAGATGTCCCAGCTCAGGGGATGGAGGATGCTCTGGTACAAGTGACACTGCTCCAGGACAAGGACATCCAGGCAGACCCACACACCCCAAGGCAAGCCCACAGCCTGGGAGCCATTAGCCCAGTCCCTTCCATGCCATACCCATGGATGGTGGGAACCAGGGACACCAAGGCAGCCACTGGAAAACCTCCTGACCTCAAAAATCCTTTTATGCACATAACCACAGGCTGTCACCCACGTGCAGCACAGGCTGTCATCTCAGACCATCAACACACTCCACCTGCTTGCAGGCCTTGGGAAAAGACAAGCAGGGATGAAATCACTCTGAAAATAAGGGATCAGCACTCCAGCACCCCAAAAGGACAGACTGGGGGGGGAGGCACATCACCAGCACTGAGATGGTGACAGACCCTAAAGGTTTTTGGCTGTGGATGTCAGGTGCCTGAGGGCCCAAGGCCAGGGTAGACATGTCCTTAGGACTTTCCCAAAGGCAAAGGGACCCACAGGTCACCCTCAGCCACTCCCTGGGGTCACAGTTCTGCTGCCTGCTGTCCCTGGAGCTCTCCAGGGGCTCCTGGGTGTCCCAAGGGATACAGGACATGGGTAGGGATTTAGGCTGCTCCTCACCCACATGTCCTGATGCTCCCCAGTGGGGTCCCCAGGATGGCAAGTGCAGCCTCCCCAGCAGGACATGTCCCTCTGCTGAAGGCAAAGGCACCTGAGAGCTGATCCCCACGGCAGAGCCACTGCTGAGCAGCAGCAAACTCACATTTCCTGCACTCCAGCCTGGGATTTCCCACTGGTCACCTCTGGAGGTGGTTCCTCCTCCAGCCACCCCTTTGCCCACACATTTCTCCCCTCCTGCCCCTCCCACACCTGCACCAAATCCCAGAATGGTTTGGGTTGGAAGTGACCTTAAAGCTCCTCTCCTTTCAACCCCTGCCATGGCAGGGACACCTTCCACCATCCCAGGCTGCTCCAAGCCCTGCCCAGCCTGGCCTCAAACACTTCCAGGGATCCAGGGGCAGCCACAGCTTCTCTGGGCACCCTGTGCCAGGGCCTGCCCACCTCAGTGTACAACATTTCTTCCCTATGTACAAGTTAACCCCGACCTGTTACAGTTTAAAACTCTCACCCCTCGTGCTCTCACTCCAGGCCCTTGTCCAAAGTCCCTCTCCAGCTCTCCTGAAACTCCTTTGAGCACTGGAAGGAGCTTTAAGGTCTCCCTGTGGCATTCTCTACTCCAGGCTGAACATGGCCAGCCTGTCTCCAGAGCAGAGGAGCTCCAGCCCTTGGAGCATCTCTGTGGCCTCCTCTGGAGCTGCTCCAACAGGCCCCACATCTGTCTGTGCTGGGGATGCCACAGCTGGTTGAGGTGCCCCAGGGGGGTTTCCCCAGGGCAGAGCAGAGCACAGGGGGGGCACCCCCTGCTCACCCTGCTGCCCATGGTGCAGCCCAGGACAGTCTCACCTTTCTGGGCTGCCAGTGCACGGTGCTGGCTCATGTCCCACCAGCACCCCCAGTCATTTTCTGCAGGGCTGCTCCCAGCCCATCATTCCCCCAGCTGGGCTGGGGGCAGCCCCACACAGCTGCAAGATCTTGGCTGAACCTGCCACCTTCCTCTTTCCCCATCACCTGCCTGGCAGGGAAACAGCCAGTGCCACACACCAGCCATGCCAGCACCTCCATCCCTTCCCCAGCCACCACATCCCACCCATTCTCATGTCCCCAGCTGGGTGGAGGGCCAGCCTCTACCTGGGGCAGTGACTCCCATCCTGCTCCTCATCCTGGATGGGTTCCAAGAGCACCCATCCCTCTGGGGACACCCATGCTCTGTCCCTGGGCTCTGTGCAGGGAGGTGGCTGCAAGGGGCAGCAGTGACAGCTGGAGTCCCACAAGACCCCCCGTGCTCCCAGGAGTCACAGCTGAGTCAGGGGAAAAGGAAGGGGAAAGGAGAAGAAAAAAAAAGAAACAAGCCTTTTGAGTGCAATATTTTAGTTGAGCACCAGAGCATGAGTAAAGGAGGGAGCTTTTCGTGGTCTGGTGAGTTTAAGCTATGAGCTGAAAGTTTAACTATTAATACACTTAATCAAGAGGTTGTTCCTACAGCCAGGATTTGGGAAAACAAAACAGGGAGGCAGGAGAGCAGTGGCATCGCTGTGGCCACCCCGGGGAATGTCCCTGCTGGGGGAGGTGGAGGGTCCAGGACCAGCTGGGGCTGGATCCAACCTTGGCCCAGCCTTGCATGGGCAACCAGGAGGTGCCAGGTGCTGGCTGCCAGGGCCAACACCCTGGATCCAGCTGTCCCCCCAGTGCCCCACAGAGCAGATTGGTCAGAGGGGACAGTTTTGGGGAGAGAATGTCACCCCCAAAGCCTGCAGCATCCCCAGGGCACAGACAAACAGCCCCTGCACTGCTGCCACCTGCCTGAAAGGTCCTGGTGACACCGGGGGATGCGGTGGGTGAGGGACCCCCAGGGTCGGGGATCCCCAAAACACCCCCCGCACCTCCACAGCGTCTCCTCTGGCACAAAGCTCTGCCCCAGAGGAGGAAGAGGAGGGACAGGCTGAATTTCGGGGTGTAGCAGTGAAGGCAGAGCTCCGTGCCAGGGGCAGGAGCAGAGGCAGGAGCGGGCGGTGCGGGCAGTGCCTGGCAGCGCGGCGCCGGCTGCCCGCATCCCCACCACAAAATCCATGTCAAGGACGCCTCGGCCGGCTCCTGCCTCTTCCCACCGAGGCGGGGGGAGGACACGGGGACATTGGCGACGCCCGGCACAACCCCCCCACCCCCTGCCCGCCCATCCCGCCCGGCGCGCAGCCCCCCCGGCCCTGCCCCCGGGGCCACCGAGCCCCGAACGGCGCCGGGACCAACTTCTGAGCGGCACCGGCGGCTCCTTTGTTACTTTGCTTTTGTTGTCACACGCCGGCGCGTCCCCGTCCCCATCGTCCCGTCACCGTGTCCCCCCCCCACGTCCCTCCCACAGCCCCCCCCAGGCGGCGTCCCCGAGGTCAGGGCGCGACATCTGCCAGCGCGACGGGGCGACGCCGCTACCGGCACCGGGGAGGGGGCGCAGCGCCGGGGGCATCTCCGGGGGCATCTCCGGGGTACCCGCGCGGGGACACTCGGGGTGACACCGCCACCGACGGCGATGCGCTGCGGCGGCCCCGCGGGGGCCGCTGGAGGAGCCGTTTCCCCAAAGCTGTTCCCGCTGGGAACGCGAAGGACGGACGGACGGACAGACGGAGGGACGGAGCGAGGTTTCCATGCCTACCAGCGCTCCCGCTGAGCGGGACCTCGGGGACAGTCCCCCCCCCTTTTCCCATCCGACCTCCCTGGCCTCGGCCCCGCCGGGGATGCGGCGCAGCCCGCGGGCAGCAGCGGGGGCCGGGGAACGCGGGGGCCGGGCCGGGCGGGGAGGCCGGAGGGGTCCCGGTCCCCCCGCAGCCCCAGGTGCGGCCCCGCCGCCGGGCTGGGGGCCGGGGGGCGCGGACAAAGCGGCACAAAGGGGCCGCTGACACAGCAGGGCCCGTTTCCAGAGAAACAAAACTTCCGCCGGCCCCGGCTCCGCGCCCCAGGTAGCCGGGATGGGCATCCCCCCCCAGGCCCCCCCAGAGCCGGCCTCGCCCGCCCTCCCGCAGCACGGCATCCCTCAGCATTGCGCCGGCCCCCCCGGCACGGAGCGGCGGGGGGTGAAGGTTGCCCGGCCGGGTCAGCGCACACGCGGGGCCGCTACCGCAGGATGTGTGCGCAGCTTTGTTCGTGCGTGGGATGGCCCCCCCACCATGCCCATCCCACCCCCTAACCCCCCGTGCCACCCCTCCGTCCTCCTCTGCCCAATCAATCATCCCAGCAAAGAATAACCCGACCCGAAGCAGCCCCGGCCCCACAGGAAGGACGCTGCCGGTTGCGGGATGCGGTGGAAATAAAAAAAATTAAAAAAAAAAAAAAAGAAAAATAAAATTAAAATAAAAGGGAAAAAAAAGCAACAACAACAACAAAACGCCCCACACCTCCGTGGGGCGCATGGGGCCGCGGTTCGGCGGAGTTTGAGGCCGTAACTCCCAAATTCGGGTCCAATCCACAGCCCCCACGGTGGTTTTGGGGCCGGTGGCACCGAGCGAGGGATGTTCCAGGGCGCGATCGCGGCGGTTCGATGGGTGTCGGGGCGCGGGGGGCACCAGGGGGTTTGGGAATCCCGTCTGACGGCGCAGCGGGGCGGGGGGGGTTCGCGGGGAACGGGGGGACGATAAAGTTGGGTGAGTTGTCGCACATGGCTGGGCGATGGCGAGCGGCGCCGCTCCCACGGCCACCCCGCGCCCGGGCACCGGCGGCGGAGCCGAACTGCCGCGGGAGCCCGGCGCAACCCGGCCGGCCGGCAGCGACCCACGCGCGGTCACCGGCGCAGGGCGGGGGTTCCCCGCGCCCCCCACGCCAGCCCCGCCGCGGGTGGCACCGCCGGCCCCGCTGCCCACCGCCTCCCCCCGGCGCCGCCGCCCCCGCCGCCCCCCGGCCCCGCCGCCACCATTGTCACCCGGGAAACCACCGGGCGCTGCCGCGGCGGTCCGGGGCGGCGGGGGGAGCCGTGGGGGGCTCACTCCATCCCTCCCCGCCGCTCCCGGCGCATCCCCGCCGGGCTGCGGGTACCGGCAGCGGGGTTCGGTCGCACCGAGAAAAACTTTGCTCGTTACCCCGACGTTCCCCCCCCCCCCCCCCAGCTCCTCTCCCATCCCCGGGAAGCGGCGGGGCCGCTCGGGCGCCGCGCAGGCAGCACCGGCCGGGCCCGACGCGGGCAGGCGGGCAGGCGGCCAGCTCCGGCCCCGCCGCCGCCGCGGGCAGCCCGGGCACGGCGCCGGGCAGCGGGGCGAGCCGCGGATCCCCCCGCCAAACTTTTTCTTCTCCGCCACCTCCCCTTTCTCCGAGAGCCCCCCGACACCCCCCACCCCAACTCCGCCGCCGGAGCGCCCCGGGGGCCGGCAGCGAGAGCGGTCCGGGAGCCGCCGCGCTGCGGGCAGCGCTGCCGGGAGCGGCGGGGGCTGCCCGGGAGCCGGGAAAGGGGCAGCGAGGGAAGGGAGCGGGGTAGGGAGGGGAGGTCAGCACCTGCCCGGGGCCGGGGCCGGGGCCGGGGAGCCGAGGCGGGCTCGGTGCCTCGCCGCCGCCGCACACCCACCTCCACATCGCCGCTCGCTCTGGGAGTGCGCAGCCCCCGCTCCGCGCTGCACGGCGCTGCCGCCGCCGCCGCCGCTGCCCGCGGCTGCCGGCAAAACCCGGACCGGACCGGGCCGAGCGCCCCGCGCCGCCGGACACCGCGACACGCCGCGACACGACGCGACACGCCGCGCGCGCCCCCCGCCGCCCCGCGCGCGCGCCGCCCGCGCCGCCGAGCCCCGGCTCGCCCGACCCCCAGCGCCGAGCGGCGACACCCAGCCCCGGGGCACCGCCACCCCCCGCCGAGCCGTGCGACGGCCCACCCCGCGCCCGGGGACACGGCGCGACCCTCGCGGCCCGCCCACCCCCCGCGGGGGTTATCCCGCCGTGACCCCCGCGTCTCATCTGCACCCCCCGTGTCACGGGTGTAGCCCGCCCGCGTCCCAGCCGCCCCCGTGGGTGTCACCGTGCCGTGTCCCCTCGGGTCCCTGATGCCCCCTCATGGGTGTCACCGTGCTGTGCCGTCCGTGGGCTGTACACCCCACGCGGGTGTCGCCCTCCGTGTCCCAGCTGCCTCCCCCTTGCTCCCCCCGCCCCAGTGTCACCGTGGTGTCCCAACTCCTCATGTCACACCCGGAGTGTGTCCCCCGTGTCCCATCCACCCCTACGGATGCCATCCTCTTCGTACCCCCTCCGTGTCCCACCCGTCCCCCACAGGTTTCACCCCACTGTGGACCCCGTGTCCTGGCCGCACCCATGGGTGCCAGCATGATGTCCCCTCAGCCACGTCCCCTCCACCTCAGTGTGCCCCCCCAGTCCCCAGCGATGCCCAGTGGGATGTCACCATCCTGTCTCTGGGTGTCACCATCCTGTCTCTGGGTGTCACCCAACTGTGCCTCCTCCCTCCCCGCTGTTCCCCGAGGGGTGACACCCCCATGTGCATCCACATCCCCAGAACGTTCCTCATCCGTCCGTCCCTCTGTGGGGTGCACAACCCTCTGTCCATTCCCCCCTGCATGTGCTCCCCCGCTTGTCCCCAGCGTGGGGTGTCCCCATCGCTCTGCATCCCCTCCGGGGTGCCATTCCCTCTGCTCTCCCTTCCCACAGAGCGCTCCCATCTCTCTGTCCCCCTGTGGGCTGCAGTGGCAGAAGGTCCCAGAATAAGGAGTCACCCCGCGGCATCCGGGGTGCAGCGGAGGGAACTGAGGGGTGCAGAGCTCCCCAATCCCCCCGCACAGCCAGGATGGCGTTGGGGAGGAGCCCCAAGCCCGGAGCCCCCGGCTTGCTGCCGCCACCGGGAGGGACCTCACGGTCTCACAGCGGGACATCGCTGAAATCCCCCTGAATAAACAGCAAATAATCGATGGTCCGATAAGTCAGCTGGAGGGAGGGGACAAATCCCGAGGTTTGGCCCCGCGGCAGTGTGGGGGGATAACACTCTTGGCCCAGAAGTTTCCTGCTCAACTTTTTGCCAGAATTTTTTGCGGCTGAGGGGGAGAGTTGTTGTTGGGTTTGCGTTTTTTTTTTTTTTTTCTCCCCTTGGAGTTGTGGGCACTGAAATATTGGAAGTTTAAAAAAAAAAAAAAAAAGCCTTAAATCCCCGCTCCTCAGCCGAGAGCAGCTTTCCAGGGACAAACAGCCCAAAAAAAAACCCACCACCCCCAATTCCTGCAGCCTTTTCAGTTGCCAGCAAAATACCCAAACCCTCTCAAAAGCAGAAACCCTGACAAAAATGAAACTGGGTTTGTGTTGCCGTTGATTTTTTTTTTTTTCACAGGAATGCGAAATCTCTTCCCACCCCGCTCCCGCCTCGAAATGAAACAAAAAAATCTGCGATGGGGCGGGGGGTGGGGGGCGAGCGGCGCGGATGCTGTTTGTATTTGATCCACGTCTCGTTAATTATGCGCCTCTCGCAGATTTAGCCACTGGGATTTGCAACCGCGGGTGCTGTGACGATGCTCCAGCTTCCCAAAAAATCTCCCTCCGGGTGGCAGCGATGGGGGAGCGCGGTCCCATCCTCCTGGGCACCCTTTCAGCTCCTCTGCTGGCCCTCTCAATGTGTCCCCAAGCTGCCCCCCTCCACAATTCAGCCTCTGAGCCCCCCAAAACAGGAGCAGGGGAGCCTCGTGCCTGGCACACGGGATGAGGGTGGCACTGGTGACACAGGAGAAGGGACAGCATCCCACCAGCACCACTCCAGGGGATGCTGCCCAGCGTACAGCACCATCTCACCCACGTGGGCTTCCCCAAGGGTGTTTTCTTTGCCCCTTTTTGGCTATTTTTAAGGACCTGACACAGCCCCCTGATGGCAGCATGAAGCACAGGGTGTTGATGTCCCCTTGGCCAAGGCAGGGCCTGTGGCAGTGGCACCTGGAGTTTGCCACCCAAGGAAGGTCCCCAAATGCAGCAGCATTTCACTTGTCAGAGTGTTTGAAAAACTTGTGGGCAAATCACCTTTACTGAGGTCTGGGATCCACAAAGAGAAGGGAAACTGAGGCACAAAGCCAAGCTGGGACTTGGTGACAGTGACAGCAGCAAAGCTGTGGCTTCAGCCCAGTGTCCCCAGCCAAGCTCCAGGCTCCCCAGCATTCCCACTGCCCAGTCCCCACCCTCCAGGCACAGGGAGCCCCCCAAATGCAGAGGAGGGTCCCCCAGTGCTCCCCACAGCACGGGGACAAGGGACACCATCCCTGAGCCTCCAGCCTGCTCCTGGAGCCTTTCCAGCGGCATGCAGGGGGCTGGGGGAACAGGAGGATGAGGATGGAGGGCAGAGGGGACAGGGATGGAGGGCAAGGGGGACAGTGGTGAAAAGTGAGTGGGCCAGAGATGGAGGATGATGAGGATGAGGATGAAGAGCAAATGGGACAGGAAGGGAGGGTGACAGGACAGGATGGAGAATGATCAGGCCAGGGTTGGGAGGCAAGTGGGACAAGGTTGAAGGGCAAGCAGAACAGGGGCAGGGATGAAGGGCAAATGGGACAGGGGTGAAGGGACAGAGAGACAGGAGAATGATGGTGCCAGGGATGGAGGACACAGGATGCAGGGAAGGATGGGGACAGATGGCAGAAGCCCCTCAGCAAACAGCAGCACTGCCCCTGCTCGCTGCCTGCCAGAGCCAGGGCCAGGATCTCCCCCAGCAGTGCTGGGCTTTAGGCTCTGGCAGCGGGGTCTGCACTGCCCCTCCCCAGTGGGGAACAAATCCAGGAGCTCTGCCCAGCTCCAGGAGGAGTCAGAAATAGCTGGGGTGGGACATGGAGGTGTTACAGAGCAGCTTGACCCTGCAGCAGTGAGGGGTCCATGTCCCCCTCCCCAGGGTGGCAGTGGGACACCATGAGACGGTGGCTGGAGGGCTGCCAAGGCTGTGGGACTGGGAGACGCGTCCCAACAGCCTCCAGAGCACAAACACACCTCCAAAATTCCCAACCCCAAATTCCCCCAGCCCAGTCGCTGCCATCCAAGTGGGTTACAGAGCTGGCACTGCCTTGTCACCTCCTCCGTGCAGGGTGCTGGGTGGCTCCTGGTGGAGGGGAAGCTGTGTCAGGAGCCCCAGACCTTGCTGACATCCCTGATTTTGGGGAGGGGGCTGGATGGGGGACCCCAGCTCCTCCCAGTGCTGTGCTGGGATTCACCCCCCACTCTGGCAAGCTGGGTCAGACCGCTCAGCCTGGCACACACCGCTTGGCCCTGGGGGTGCTGGCAAGAGCTGGAGCAGCCGGCGGTGTTTGGGCGAGCCCTCCTGGAGCGTGTGACCCACCGTGGTGCCCAGCTGGCTGCTGCAGTGACACGGGGCTCTGTCCGTGCCCAGGGGACACCGCAGTCCCTCGCTCCCGGCTGAGGGCACGGGATCCCCCCCTCGCTGGTCACACACGGCCGGAGCCCCAGCGCGGCCGGGGGTCCCGCGGGCAGCTCGAACCCTCGGCCGGGCCCCGCTGCCCCTCAGCTGAGCTCCGCAGGGTTAATGTTTAACCCCGGCTGTCTCCGCATGGCGGCCGGGCGCGCTGGCCGGGGACACGCCGCAGCCGCCACGGGAGACCGGCCACCCCTCCCTGGAGCCCGCTGGGCCGGGGGGGACCCAGGGGGGCACCGGGTGGGCCCTGTCCCTCGTGGGAGGCCAGCGTGCCTCCCCGGGCTGCTCCAGGAGGGGGAGGCGGCTGCGGGACGGGCGGGAGGCACCGGCCTTTGTGCCCGGGGGGGTCCGGGTGTCCCCCCGGCTCCTGCGCAAACGGCAGCGGCTCTGCCCGGGAACGTCCTGGCAGGAGGGACCCGGGCCTCAAAGCAAACAGACGCCGCGCCGGCGGCCGGGAGAGGGGCAGGAAGCCGCCCTCGCTCTGCTCTCTCCCAGCCCGGCTCGGCGGAGCGAGGGGGGAGCGTGTGCGCGGAGCCCCGGGGCTGGCGAGCATCCCCCAGCCTGCAGGAAGGGAGCAGGGCCAGACCCCCAGCCAAACCGGCGCTGCTGGGGGCTGAGGAGCTGCTCGCAGCGTGCCAAGGGACACCGGGGCCACGCGGGTGTGCCAGCCTTTGGCAGGGGCAGGGAGAGCGGGCACGGGGGTCCGTGCCGCAGGGAAGGGTGGGCTGCAGCCAGTCTCGCCTACGTGCCAGGCAGCAGGAGAACCACGAGGACACTCGAGCTGCAGCGTTTCCACCTCCGGGGACCCTGGCAGGCGTTGGGAATTTTTTTTTTTTTTTTTTTTTTTTTGAGCCGGGGATTCGCCTGGAATTCAGACGCCCACGTGGTCCAAAATAGCCTGGCTCCAACATCCGGAGCGCCCTGCAAAAGCCATCTGCCTGCGCAGGCAGGGCGGGCAGCCGCGGGGCTGGGGCACCCGGCACACTCCCATCCCATCCCACCCCATCCCTTCCCTTCCCGTGGCTGCTGCGGCTCACAGAAGCCTTGCCCACGCCGTACCGAGGACACACGGACAGGCAAGTGCTGGTGGCCAGGCAGGGGACACTGGTCCTGGTCACATTAACAGCGGGGTTTTCCCAGTGCTGGCAGATTTTTGCCCTGGGAAGACACCGGCGATATGAAAACAGCCATTCTCTGAGCAGAGAATGTTGCCCTTCAGATGGGAGCAGAAATGCAGAGCAAGCCAAGCTCCAGGGGGGAATTTTAATTATTCTTGCTCCACCCATGTTCTCCCACATCTCATCCCCTGGCCAGCCCTGTGTTGTCATCTCAAATCCATCCCCAGCCCCTGGTGGGACAGGTTCCTTCAGCCCCAGCACCTGGGATGGGAGGATACCTTCCCAAGGGTCCCTCCTCGTGAGCCCTCACCACCAGGACAGCAGAGCCAGATGGGGCTTTCCAAACCTCTCCTGCCTGTCCACGCAAACAAGGAGACAGAAAGGTCAGAGCAACCCTGATTTTAAAAACAGCCGTGCCAGTTACATGATTTCCACTGGAAATATCAAAGTTACTTTTGGGAAGAGCTAATTTGGGCACACTTGAGTCAGGAGCCTTGGAGAACTGAGGGTGAAAACTGTGCTGGGCAGCCAGGTCATTGCCTCCTGCCCAGCACTCCACCCAGGTGTTGCAGGCTCAGCCCCAGCAGGCAGCAGGGATTTGGGACCCTGAGAAGGATGCTGAGAGCCACCTGAGCATGGCTGTGTTTCATGAAGGGCCATGGAGAAGCCTGCCATGTGTAGTGTAAAACCTAGCTATGGCTGTACGTGGGCCAGCAGCCAGCAGTGCTGTGGGCACAGGAGGAGGAGGTGATGCCCTGTGACCTCCCATGGTCATGAGAACAAGCACAAGGTTGGTCCCTCCCCTGTGGGATCCCACCTGGATGCATTTCCCTCCATTCCACATCCCCTCTTCCCATCAATGCTGCTCCAGCTGAGCCTTGGCCAAGACATTGTGGAGGGGAAGCACGCTCATCTTGTCTTGCAGAAAGGACTGGGACATTGGGACAGGCTGCCCAGGGAAGTGGTGGAGTTGCCATCCCTGGAAGGGTTGAAAGACCAGTGGGTTTGGCACTTGGGGACATGGTGAACACAGTGGTGTGGCATTAATGGTAGGACTTGGTGTCCTTAGAGGGCTTTTCCAGCCTACAGGATTCTGTGACTCTCACGGGCTGCCTTCTCTGTTCTCCTGGTCTCCTTTGCCCAGCTCCACCACCCTGAGAGAAAATCAGCCCCTGACTTTCACAGGCTGGAGCAGTGCCCAGAACCCAGTCCTTCCCCTGTGGCCATAACAGACAGCAGCAGCACGTGGTGGATGCTGTGGAAGGGGCTGGCAGACCTGACTCTGGGTGTGTAAGAAGCTGTCCCACCTCATCACCTGAACAGCACCCACGTGTCAGCCTTGCACTGATCTGAAGCCTGGAATGGATTGTGATGTGCCAAAAGGACCAGCTCTGTCCAGGCCACTCTTCCTCCTGACAGGAAGCTTTGGAGCTGAGCAACAACACGATGTGCAGGATGTGTCTCACCTCACATCTGTAATCACCTAAACCCTCCAAGATCTCTCTCCTCACTCTATCTTCAAGGACCCTTCAACAGCAGGGTTCAGCTGCAAGGGCAGCCCCCAGTTCTTGGGGGAGCTGAGGTGTGAGGGCCCCTCGAGGTCTTCTGGGAGACACCCAGTGCAGCCAGCTGAAGGGCAGGAGCACAGGGCTGCACTCACCCACTGCTCCTGCCGTCAGAGAAGCCACCTCTTCCCCAGGAAACCCTCTGGGACCTGGCTGGGGACGGGCCAGCAGCCCCTCCCCTGCCTTATCCCACCTGCTTGCTCTCCTTGCCTGGAAGCTTCCCTGCACTCTCCACGCTCTGGGGACACTTCCACGGCCCCCCAGGGACGTCTGGCATCGACACAACTGCTGTGTGGAGAGGAGACAGGCCTGAAGCTCTGACGTGTAGCTCCATTTCTTCCGGGGCAAACACAAGCGAAGGAATCACGGCAAAGAGCCAGCCTGGAGTTGGATGGGAACAGACCACCATCTCCTTACCTAGGAAGACCAACTGGACTTGTCAAGAGGAAAGAAATTCATCTACATCTCACACATATGGTCTCATCCTAATGGATATGTATGAGCATAAGGGAAGAAGAATAACCTTCTGGTTAGGCTAAGGGCTTGGCAGTTGAGATTTCGCGATGCTATTCTCAGCGCTGTCCACACCTTGCTCCCAAGCCTTAGAAAACTCTTTATCCATCCTCAGGCCTCACGTTCCCATCTGGAAATGGGGCCCATACCTATTTTGTGCTCGTTGCAAAGGAGAGAGGAGGGATGCTTGGGATGCATCTCCCTCCTCAAGCGGCTCTTGTTGTGAGTTAAGGAGAGCAGGGAAGTATGAAGAGCCACGAGGCATCTCTGGGAAAGCTCCAGTGCTGCTGAAGGCTGCCTGGAAAACTCAAACTTCAGTGAAAGAGGGAAAACGGTCTTTTCCCAGCACTCTGGGGCAGCGCAGCTCATCACCTCAGATAACCCAGAGCAAAGTGGAGCTCTCAGAGCATGTTTTCATCCTCGTGACCCAGCCCAGACACTTCCTGGGCTCGACCTCTTCCAGGGGGGATGCAGGGATGGGCACTGCCCGAGCTGAGGGCACTGCCCAGAGGCCCCTGCCAGGCTGCCAGGCAGGCAGGAGTCAATGGCCTGTGCTGGGCAGGTGTTCCCTGTCAGCAAACCTGCTCCAGGAGGATGGTGCTCAACGCTGGGACTGGCAGTGGCCTTGCCTGAGGGACTCCAGGGGATGAAGTGCTCCCTGGGAGGAGGTGTCCTAGGAGCCTTGAGGTGCTGCAGGAGATGAGGTGCCCTAGGTGACCCCAAGGGACGAGGTGCTCCAGGTGCCTGGGGATGCTCCACAGGATGAGGTTCTCCAAGTGCCCCAAAGTTCCCCAGAGGCTGAGATGTTCAGAGGCTCACAGCACTCGGCCAGGCTGGAACTGGGAGATGTCACCA
This sequence comes from Calcarius lapponicus, assembly GCA_039654755.1. Lineage (NCBI taxonomy): Eukaryota > Metazoa > Chordata > Aves > Passeriformes > Fringillidae > Calcarius > Calcarius lapponicus. The sequence continues at coordinate 15,218,482 of CM077476.1, read as the reverse complement.
CCTTCCCAGAGGTGGACAAGGTGTGTCCCCACCAATTCCCCACTGCTGGAAATCTCAGAGTCTAGCTGTGCCCATGCTGGACAGAATCACCCACCTCCAGCCCAGCATGGAGGTGCCCCCATTGTCCCTGCCCCAGCTTTCCCAGCCCTGGGATTGCCACAGACCCGTGGGTGAACCAAGGATGTCCTGTTCATCCTGCCTCCTCCAGCTCCCCTGATCCAGCACCGCCTGGGACCCTGTTCCCTGGATGGATGCCAGCACGGGTTCCCTCCTCCATCTCCTCCTCCTCCCTCAGGGCATTTCTGCAGGAGCCCCAGCCCTGCAAGGAGAACACAGAGCAGCCAGAGCAGCTGTAAATCCTTCCCTGCAGCCCAGGGCTCTGCCAAGCTCTCCCTTCCACCCAAATTTATGGAAAAGCAGGTCCTTGCCAGCGAGGCACAGCACAATTGTGAGGTGGAACAGGCAGTGCTCGCCAGCTGCAGCAAGGGCTCCTGCAGCCTTTCTCTTCCTCTTCCTCAGGCTGTCACCCTCAGCAGCCTGGGGACAGGCACATCCCTGCACGGACAAAGCAGCCCCAGCACAGTTTGTCCCCCTCTCCATCACACTCCCCAGCCTGAGCCCCTTGGGAGACCCCAAACCTTGGGTAGGAGTGTGAAACCTTCTAGGGACACGCACAGCCGGGCCCAGACTCCCTCTGGTGCCACCCCTTCCCCTGGTGCCCCCAGTGCTGGCAGGGCCATGAGCCCAGCCTTAGATGGGAGGGGATGAAGGGCTCAGGGAGGGAGACAAGAGCCAGAAGCTGAGCATCACTGGAGATTTTTTCCAAGTAGCAAAGGTCAGCCATGTGCCAGCCCCTTCCTCCGCTGCCATGGCAGAGGTAGCGCTGACAGTAGCGCCGAGTATTTGCATTTCCCGATGGCTGCGTGCTGAAATTTGCCGTTTTAATGGTGCATTAATGCTGGCTCCTGCATTTCATTACTTCTGAGAGCGAGAAAAGGCACAGAGTGAAAACAGAAATTCCCCCCAGTTCAGCCAGGCCAGCCTGGCCACTGAGTGCTGGCTCCCTCCAGCCACCCTTGCACAAGAGCTGTGAGCTGGGCCCAGCTGTGACACAGTCACAGAAACCCCAGCAAAAAACATCCTTCCTTCACTTGTCCTTAACCATGGGATGCCCCTTCCCAGGTACAGAGGTGATCAGAGCCACCAGCCCAGGTGGGCTGCCCAGGATCCCCCCACAAATACAGGGATGCTTTAGAAAGGTGACTTCCTGGCCCCTTTCCAGTTTCTTGTTCTGTCTGCACAGATCAGGGAATTCAGTCTGCTTTTTACCCAAATCAGACTTGGCTGCTGCTTCTTTACTGCATCCTGGACACAAATTTTTGGGCCTGAGCTTAAGCATAAAACACTTGGAAACGTGGCCTGGAAGCCCAGGGAAGAGGGGAGCCAGGACTTGCAGAGGGGAGCCAGAGGGAGCACACACAGTGTCAGCACGAGTGCTGGAGGTGCCTGAAGGGAGGGATCAGGCAGGAGGAACCTCTGAGATGCTCATTAGGGGGAAGCAAAGCTTGCTGCGGGCCACACTCCATGCAGTGGGCTTCTTGGGATGAGTTTTGGGGTGTCCAGCACACCAATGACCAGCACTCTCTGTGTCCCTCTTGTTCAGCTCTGATTCAGGGCCACTCTTGCCAAGAAAGACATTGAGGAGCTGGAGTGTATCCAGAGCAGGGAAGGAGCACAAGATGAGGAGCAGCTGAAGGAACTGGGAGGCTCAGCCTGGAGAAAAGGAGGCTCAGGGGGGACCTTCTCCCTGTCCACAAGTCCCTGACAGGAAGGTGCAGCCAGGTGGGGCTCAGGCTCTGCTCCCTGGCAGCTGGCAATGGGACAAGAGGAAATGGCCTCAAGTTGTGTTGAGGGCAGTTTAGATTGGATATTAAGGAAAAATTCTCCACAGAAGGGGTGGTCAGGCATTGGAATAGGCTGCCTAGGGAAGTGGTAGAATCACTGTCCCTGGAAATGTTCAAAAGCCATGTGGATGTGGCACTTGGGGACACAGGTTAGTGGTGGCCTTGGCAGTGCTGGGTTAATGGTTGGACTTAGTGATCCTAGAGGGCTTTTCCATCCTTAGTGGTTCCATGATTCCCTGTGTCCAAGGGCACATGGATGAAGGTGAATACCCCAGGGCACATGGAACACCCAGGCAGCATCATGGCATCTCCTGTGTCCTGCAAACCTGTGTGTCCCTTCCCCCTGTGCCCCTGAGGACCTCCATTGGCAGGGTGAGGTGCTTCTCCATCCTCTCCCTGTTTGGGACCTTCAGAGGTCCCAGCCATCAGCACTGGGCAAGAATGGGGGATTAGGCTGACTGAATGGGACCCCCCCCCAACCCCAAACCCCTCTCCAGAGCCTCCATAACCCAATGTCAAAGTGACCTCATCAACTCTGTCCCCCAGGCCAGGGCAGATTTTCACCATCCTCATGGCTTTGGGGGTGGATCAATGGGGGTCCCTTTCCTCATGCATCTGCACCATTGGGTGACTTTGCTGATGTCCAGCCTGGAATCCCTGCTGGCTGTTCCAAGCCTGGTTTCCATCTGCAGGGCCTGCCCTGCCTTTCCTGGCCATAAAACCAACAGGGCAGTGGAAATATTTCGGAAACACCTTTTACAGTTCTCTCAGCAGGGCTGCAGTTAACCCCTAAAGGGGCTGGCTGCCATCAGGAAAAACAATTTCATTCCAGCCAAATTATTTCACAGGAAGAGGCTGATTTTGGTGCCATTTTTACCACTGATGACTTCAGCATCGTCCCTTCGGACTCTGCCACCTTTTCCTGTTCTCATGTTCTGCAGTGACCTGGAGCTCTGGCATTCTCCAGATCAAACGTTTTCCCTCTCTCCACATTGAGCAGAAGCAGTTCCTGGGGTGTCTCTGCTGAGCTGCCCTGGTTTGTGGGGCCATGGGGCTGCTCCATCACAGCTCAGGTTTGGGTTTGCTGCTGAAACCCGGCCCCTGCAGCCGCCCTCTGGCTGTTTTCAAAGGCACCTACAGAGCATTAGGTCACGGAGCCCGAAATAGCAGATTCCGGTCCAAATCAGGGTGATGAGCACATTTTGTCCAGCCTCTGCCCAGGTCCCCAAGCATCCCAGCCTCTCCCAGCCTGGAGCCCTGTCATAGCTCCAGTGGGAACACCCCATGGGTGTCAGTGCCATACGACTGTGCAGCAGCTCATGGAACCTTTCAAGAGCACTTCTACCCCACTTCAGACCCACCTGAAGCATCCAGCGCCTGCTGGGGACCTCCACTGCTGTCCAGGCACAGTGGAGCAAGAGGACACAATCCTCCAAAAGGGGGTTTGGGGTTCAGACAACCCTGGGATCCTTCTGCTCTGCACACACCACACAGCTGATATCTGAGGAGGTGAAGTTGGTCCTATGAGCTCAGCCCATCCTATGCTGACCTCCAGCACATCCCAGCCCCTCGGCCGCTCCTGGAGACGGCAGCGCCAGGACGTGACATTCCCTCTGTTTTATCTTCACACATGGGCAGCTCTCAACGAGCAGCAAAGGCCAAACTCTTTCACCACCTGGCACATAAGCTGGGGTAGGGAGAAAGGCAGGCTGAGAGTGCATGTGTCCCACAGGCATCCAGGAGAAGCCACACCTGGTCCCCAGGAACTGGCCTGAGCCCACCAGCAAGGTTCCAGGGAGGGACAATCCCTGAGCAGAAGTGGAAGTCAAGTTCCTTCAAGAAAAGCCTTGGCTGTGAGTCTGATTTATGGCTCCCAGGGCAGCCAGGTCCTCGTCCCAGGAGCGGTGCTTTGGTGCTGCCTTGGCCACTGCACACTCCTGGGCCAGTCTGGGCAGGGACACAGATTCTCCACAGAGATCTCACTGCAGACACTCACTCCAGCCTCATGGATATATACCCAAATACCCATCTCCAGCGTGGTCCTGAGGAGGACATCATTGAACTACAGAATGGTTCGGGTAGGAAGAGACTTTAAAATTCACCCAGTTCCACAGGCAAGGAACCTTCCACTAGAACAAGTGTGTGTTGGTTTTGCTCCCATCCAACCTGGCCTTGGCTGCTTCCAGGATGGGGCAGCCACAGCTTCTCTGGGCAACCTGTGCCAGGGCCTCATGTCCCTCACAGGGAGGAATTTCTGCCGAACATTCATTCTAAAGCTCTCAGCTTTTAGTTTAACCTGCTCCCCCTTGTCCTTTCATCACCTCTGTGCCCTGCTCCCCCAGGCTGGACTATGTCCCCACGCTCCACTTGGTGCCCTGGGATCCTCTCCACTAACGGCTCCCTCCTTCCTGAGGGCTCAGCATCCTCAACGGGTCCTTCACAGGCAATCAAAAATTGCTATTTTTTGCCTCTGGGAGAATTCAGCAGCAATTCAGAGAAGAGCCTGGGATTTGGGCCATCTGCATCCTGTCACACATGGCTTCACTGAGTCCCTAAATCATCCCATGCCTCAGTTTCCCACCTTTATATAGCAGAGAGGCCATTCCTTGGGTTGTCCTACTCTGTATCCTCCCTCTGGAAACCCTCTGGGTCAGAGGCTGCCTCTTGGTGTGGGGACTGGCTGCAGAAATGAAATGTTTGGGTATCCTGCTGCAGCTGAGGGATCTGTCTGCAGCTGGGATGCTCCTACCCTCAGGCAGGGCAAGGGCCGGGCTCCCCTCCTTCCATTCCTTGGCACAGCAGTTTGCTTTCCCCTTCTAAAAGTGCAGACCGTGGGTTTCCAGGAGCTGAGGGCTTGCCTGAATGCCCTTATTTTGGAAGGAGCTCGGTGAGGCCAGGAATGGAGCAAGGGCCCTCTGGAGCTCAGAGGGAAGGAGGAGAGAAGGGACAATTCATTCCAGCCAGGCTGGGGTGCAGGGGTGGCAGGAGCCTGGAGGTGTCACAGCGTAAGTCACAGCTGAGATGGCCACGGGTGTCACCATACAATATCAAAAAAACTCCAGCCCACACAAAGTAACATCAGGCCACTAAAGAAGGCTTCAAGCATCTGCCCTTCTTGTATTTTAGCCCAACCCTTTATCCCCTCATGTTGCTGCCCTGCCCCTGTGTGCCCTCTGCTCCCTTTGGTGGGTGCTCAGTGCCCCTGGGCACTCCATGGCTCATTGGTGTCAGTGCTGCTCCCCTGCTCCTCACAGCTGTGCCCACTGGGGATGGGGCTGGGTGGCTGGGCCAGCCCCATCCCAATCACCACAAACTGTGAGCCTGCACGGAGGGACTGCTGGCCTTTGGAGAGGTGGGGTTATCCCCCAGCATCCCACACACTCCTGGGACCAGGAGAGCTTTGCAGGCACTGAGTCACTCCAGCCCTGAAAACCCCAGCAGTGCCAGCCAGGATCAATGGCAGGGCCAGAGGATGTGAGAAGCCTCCACAGCCCTCACAAGTGCTGCTTCCAGTTGCATTCCCCTCCCTTTCCTCTCCAGTCTCACTGAAAATCTCCATCTCCTTCTTGGCCCCTTCCAGAGCTCACATGGAGTGCAGAGCCAGGGTCTCCAGGAGAGCCCTGCAGCAGGGGCAGAGCAGGGATGGGTGCTCAGCGTTCCTGGGCTGGGGCAGCCTCTGCTCAGCCTCCCAAGGGACACCGGGCAGGCAGTGCCCAGGAAAGCAGCTCCATCCTTGCCCTGCACCTGCCCAGGGAGAGGGGAGATGCTGGGGCTCAGGATGGCAGCAGGAAGCCCCCATCCAGGGAGGGATGCCCAGTGACCATGTGCACTCCATGGCCAGGCTCCCTGCTGGCTCCAGGCTCAGGAGCCCTGGTCCCACTCGTTTCACCTCCCCCAAAACTCCCCCTCCCCACTCTGGAAAGGGCCAAGGTCTGGAGAGCAGCTGAGGCACAGGAAGGTTTGGTGTGTCCTTGGAAGTAGCAGGGAAGATGGAAAACCACTTGCCTTCTCTGAAACTGGGAGCAAAGTGGAGAACCACCTCCTCTATTTGGTGAGTCCAGATCTCACTTCCCATGGCTGGTGGTCAGTCTGAGGCCTGGAGCCCCACGGGGAGGGATGAGCAGGCTCCCAGCAAAGCTGTTCTTTCCAGAGCCCATCTCCCAGGGCTCCAGTGGCCTGTCCCCACCATGGGGACACCCCAGCTGTGTGGGGGCAGGCAGAGGCAGAGCGCCCTGTCCCCTGTGGAACAGGGATGGAGGAGCTGCAGAGTTGCCATGGAGATTTTCTCCCTAGCAGATGCTCTGGGCAGGTGCAAGAAGAGGCTCTGCCCCCCTCGCTGTGCGGCACAATGCCAGCCGGATCCTGCAGAAGCAGGAAGCCTCTGCAACCGCCTGCTGCCAGCCCAACGGCCACCACGGCCACCACTGCCACCACTGCCACCACTGCCACCACTGCCACCGGCCTCCCTGTGGGGAAACTGAGTCACCTCCCCAGGCACCCCGAGCTCCCGGCCTCACCTCCCCCAGCACGGGTGACAATGGCATTTCTGGGGTGTTTGCACCCGCCCTTGGGACCCTCCAGCCCCTCTCACTGCCTGCTCTGGCTGTCACCCATTGCCTCCTCACTGAGCAGACAGGTCACATACAGCGTTACCCAAAATGTCACCCACAGGACCCCCACACTGCCAGGGCACTGGCACAGTCCACATGGAGACAGTCAGGACATGCCAGCCTCCCCAGCCTGTCCCAGGACTGGAGGGGCACTGTTGGCCCCAGGGAGTGGCACAGGACTCCATGAGATGAGTGATGCCATCCCAGGGTTGTGCTGCTGGAGACAGACACTCCATAGCTCTGAACCCATCTGTTCTGGGTTGACTATGAGATTTTATCATATAGTTCTCTCCCAAATTTGCCCTGAGCCAAGACACCATCCCAGAGCACCCAGCCCTCCACCTTTCCTGCTGCGCCCAACACTTCTTCCCACCCTGGTCCTTCCAACTACTCATAGAATCATGGAATATGCAGAGTTGGAAGGAACCCACAAGGATCATCCAGCCCAGCCCCTGGCCCTGTACAGGACACTGCAGCAACCCCACCATGCTCCTGAGAGTGTTATCTCACTTCTCTTAAAACCACCCTCTGAAGTCTCCAATGCCACAGCATTAGACACCTAAAAATCCCCTTTCCCTGGGTTTTCCCCAAATTCCTCAAAGCCCACATCATCACAACAGTTAACAGCCGGCCACAGCGTGGCTCCTCCAGCAGGGCCCTCCTGAGGAGCTGGTTTCAAACGGGCTCTGCCCGGCCCTGTGAGCTCTGCCCGGCCATGCAGGCTCTGCCCACCTCTGAGGGCTCTGCCCACCCATGAGGGCTCTGCCCAGCCGTGTGAGCTCTGCCCTGTGGGTTTTGCCCGGCCATGCGGGCTCTGCCCGGCCCCATGAGCTCTGCCCGGCTCTGCCTGCCTCTGCCCGGCCCTGTGGGCTCTGCCCTGCGGGTTTTGCCCGGCCCTGTGGGTTCTGCCTTGTGGGCTCTCCCCTGTGGCTCTGCCCGGCCATGAGGGCTCTGCCCAGCCCTGTGAGCTCTGCCCGGCCATGGGGGCTTTGCCCAACTCTATGGGTTCTGCCCGGCCGTGAGGGCTCTGCCCTGTGGGCTCTGCCCTGAGAGCTCTGCCTGGCCCCATGAGCTCTGCCCGGCGAGCTCTGTCCGGCCCCGCAGGCTCTGCCCTGCAGGCTCTGCCCGGCCCTGTGAGCTCTGCCCAGCCCTGTGAGCTCTGCCCAGCGAGCTCTGTCTGGCCCCGCAGGCTCTGCCCAGCCCTGTGAGCTCTGCCCGGCCCTGCAGCTCTGTCCGGCCCTGCAGCTCTGCCCGGCCCTGTGAGCTCTGCCCTGCAGGCTGTGCCCGGCCCTGCGGCTCTGCCCGGCCCCGCAGGCTCTGCCCGGCCCTGTGGCTCTGCCCTGTGGCTCTGCCCGGTGGCTCTGCCCTGTGGCTCTGCCCTGTGGCTCTGCCCGGTGGCTCTGCCCTGTGGGCTCTGCCCTGTGGCTCTGCCCGGCCGTGTTTTCCCCTCGCTGCCTTGCCCGTTGCGAAGCGGTTGAGGCAGCAGTGGGAGGGTTCCGGGAGCGACACCCACACAATCAAAAGCCGCTCTATCCAGCCGGGCCGAGCGTTTCCGTGGTAAGAGGAGCCGCTGGGTTGTGTACCTAGCGCAGGGGCTGCGTTTCAAAACACGCCGGGGTCACTCTGCCGCTGGTGCAGAGAGCCCGGAGCGGATAATGGAGGCAGTGTTTGCGCACCATCGTGGAAAGAAGGCGAGCCTCGGTGCTCCTGCAGCTGCACGGCCGCCGGGGCACCCTCCCACGGGCACCTGGGGGGACCGCGGGCCTGGCCGTGCTGGGATAAAGCCAAAAGAAGCCCCCAGCTCCGTGGGTCGGTGCTCTTCCCAAAAATCCAAAGGCATTGAAGGATTCTGCTGGGGCTCCTGGCGGCCCAGGGCTGGCCGAGCTCTTGCTGCTGCGCTTGGTTAGCCATAGCAGTGAGTGGCACTTGCACCCTAAGGGACAGGGTCTCAGGGTGGCAGTGCTGGGTGGGTGTCCCTCAGGGCTCCCAGAGGGGCTGCAGTGTCCTGAAGGGACACTCCCAGGGAGCAAAGGGCAGCAGGGGTACATGGTGTCATGCTGGGTGGTGTTGGGGTGCAGGGCAGTGCTGTGGCACAGGACAGCCTGGCACAGTCCCACAGTGCAGCACCCGGTGCCCTGCATGGCACTGCCCAGTTTGGTGCTGGTGTGGTGCTCAGTGACACTGTGCCTCCTCAGCACCTCGTTCAGTGCCTGGTGTGGCAATATCCACCTGGGTGCAGCCATGGTGCTGCCCAGAATGGTGCCCAGGATGGTTTTGTGCCTGCTTAAGTGTCTGGTTCGGTGTCATCATAGCTCTGCCTGGTTTGGTGCCCAGGCCAGCACTGCCTGCTGCAGTGCCTGGTTCTTTGCCCAGTTCATGTCTAGTTTGGTGTCTGTTGCAGCACCCAGTGCAGCAGTTCCCAGTCAGTGCCCACTGCAGCACAGCCCAGCCTGGTGCCCAATTCTTTGCCTGGTTTGGTACCCAGTTCTGTGCTCACTGTAGCAGTGCCTGGCATAGTGCCCAGTTCTGTGCCTGGTTCCATGCCCACTTGTTTGCCCGGTCCAGTGCCCAGCCTGGTACCTGGTTCAGTGCCAGTTCAGTGCACGATTGTTTGCCTTGCCTGGTACCTGACTGTTTGCCCCAATGCTTTCCCAGCCCATTGCTTGGTTGTTTACCTGGTCTGCTTCCAAGTTCAGCGCCCAGCTGTTTGCCCAGTCCAGTTCTCAGTCTGGTGCCCTGCTCAGTGCCTGGCTGTTTGCCTGCTCCAGTGCCCTGCTCAGTGCCCGTTCCAGTGCCTGGCTGTTTGCCCTGCTCGCTGCCCTGCCGGTGCTCTGCTCAATGCCCTGCTCAGTGCCCTCTGGTGCCTGGCTGTTTGCCCTGGGCAGTGCCCGGTCTGGTGCCCTGCTCAGTGCCCAGCTGTTTGCCCTGGGCACTGCTCAGCTGTTTGCCCTGCTCAGTGCCCCTTCTGCTGCCCTTCTCAGTGCCCTCTCCGGTGCCCGGCTGTTTGCCCTGGGTACTGCTCGGCTGTTTGCCCTGCTCAGTGCCTGCTCCAGTGTCCGGCTGTTTGCCCTGGGCACTGCTCGGCTGTTTGCCCACCTCGGTGCCCGATGCCCGGCTGTTTGCCCTGGGCACTGCTCGGCTGTTTGCCCACCTCGGTGCCCGATGCCCGGCTGTTTGCCCTGGGCACTGCTCAGCTGTTTGCCCAGCTCGGTGCCCTCCCCGGTGCCCGCCCGGCCGCTCCCTCCCGCCGCCGCCCCCGGCCGAGCGGCTCCGCGGCCGCCGCGGTCCAGGCCGGGTGTTCGGGGCAGCGCGGCGCGGGCGGCGCCAGGCGGGTGCGCGGTGCCACCGGCGGGTCCCCGGGCCGCCGCCGCCCGACATTGGCTGGAAACTGGAGCAGCGCGGCGGGGACGGTCGATGCCGATCGATCGCGGCGCGGGCGGCACCGCACGGCACGGCCCCGGCGCGGCACCGCACGGCAGCGGCACCCCGGTGGCACCGGCACCCCAGTGCGGCCCCGCTCCGCGCCGCCCCGCAGCCCCCCGGGGGATGCGCAGCCCCCTGAGAGCGGCACCGGGCAGGGGGTGACGGCAGGAGCCCGTCCCCGGGGGGTTCTGGCAGCACCGGGAGGACCCGCCTGGGGGGTGCGCGGGACTCCGGGAGTTTTGCCGGGTGATGCTGCCCGGTCCCCGTGTCCTTGTGAGACGGTGGGACGGGGACAGGCGGCGTCGGCTCCGTACCCAACCCCAGGGCCACCCCTCCGCCCTCCGCGGTCCTTCTCCTGCTGAAGGGAGCCGCTGGGACATCGCACTTGCGGTCTCTCCCCGCAAGTTCTGGAGCTGGAGCTGTCCTTCCCCGCGGCCCCGCTCCATGGCCAGCTCTGGCCAGTTGTCCCCAGCACCGGGTACAGAGAGCTCCAGGACCGGCCAGCGGCGCTGGGACACGGCCGAGGGGCTGTGCCCGCACAGACCCGCACGCTCCGCACCCCCAGCAGCCCCGAGCATCCGCCGTGCCCGGAGCTGGCGAGAGCTGCTGCCGCCGGGCTGCTGCACAGGGGACGGTGCCCAAAGTTTCCTTCCTAGCAGCAGGAAAACCCTTTTTAATAGAGGAAAGCAGAGCGGCGGCCTCGCAGTGCTCATGCGTGGCGGGCAGCTCACCGCTGCCAGCCGCCCGCAGCGACGGCCGTGTCCCTGCCCTTTATCTTCCCCAGGCAGCGCCGGATTGTCAGGGCCGGACGCGGGGCTGGCTGCACCACGGCGGACACGGCAGCAGCGTCTGTCCCGCCCCGGGATCCTGCGGGATGCGCCGGGATCCTGCGGGGGGATGACGGAGAGCTCCTTTCCCGAGATTGCCGCTAATTAATGGCAGAAGGGGCTCACGGGCAGCGCTCAGGAAGGGGTTTAGCCCTGGGGCTGGCAGTGCTGCACGGATACCCCCTGCCCCGAGCGGGCAGCCCCGGCCGCGGCCGCATCTGAAGTCGGCACCAAAGTTTCCGCCAGGTTTTGCTCTTGTTCGAAGTGATTTCAATAATAATGAAATGGAGGGTCCTGTGGCAGCAGGAGCGCCGGGGGGCTGAGCATCCCCTGGGGAGGGGCGCAGTGGGAGGGCGGCATTTAAATCCAGGAGATTGTGAAGACTCGGTAAGAAAATAAATAAACACATAAATAAATAAATAAATAAATAAATAAATAAATAAATAAATAAATAAATAAATAAATAACCGGCTGAATAAAATGCGAAATCGTGCTCCTGAATTTGCTCTCCGCGGCTTTTTGGCCCCGTGGAATTAGCAGGCGCCTGGGGAGGAGGTCACGGCGCTGTGCATCAGGGCAGCCGTGGGCCCATCCTTCCCTAATTTATTTTTTTCTTAAAAGAAAAGAAAAATTCCTCTCTTCGGCAACTCCTGCATGAATCAAGTTAGCATTTCACAGCTATTTAACACCTGGTTACAGCGTCTGCGGCAGAACCGCTGATGCTCCAGCTCAGCACCCTCTCCGCATGGCGGCATCTGCCCCTTCCCGCAGGCGGGGACCAGCCGGATTTATTTTCCCTCCGTTCCCGGCAGGGATTTCAGGCAGGAGGTGCTTTGCGTGACTCTGTCGGGGGTTCCTCCCGGCCCTGCCCGGCGGAGTGAACCCCCAGCTCTCCCCTCAGCTCTCCCCCAGCGCCGCCCCTCGCCCCGTCCAGCTGCCATTACGCTCGGGTGGGAATCGACTCAAGTCCTTAAACCCCAAGAGTTAATCAAAGTGCTTTGAATATGTAAATGCTGAGTATTGTTTATCATTGCCTAGAGCTGATACAGCAGTTTTCCTGCTCAAAGCCCCGTTCAGATGGGAGCTCATGAAAATTCACAACAGCCTCGCAAATAGGTGATGGGGATTATTACCCCCGTCTTCCAAATGAGCGAGGGGAGGAAGAGCAGCGGAGTGACGCTCCCCGTGGCGGCGGGGATCGGCGGTGGAGGTCCGTGGTGGTCCATCCCAATAGGTGTAAACCAGCTCTTGCTTCATTTCCCCCGGCCAAACCTTTGCCCTGGGCTGTCTGGGCTGCGACGCAGCCCTCGATGGCCGCGTGTGACACTCCTTTAAATATACACCGTGTTGGCACCAGGCAGGGAATTCCAGGCAGGCAACACGCAATTTTCCATGAGGTTCTTCGGCAAGACCTCCAGCAATGAGTGCTCTGTCAATGAATGCAACAATGAGCTCGGTGGGGATCTGTGGGAGTGCAGGGGTGAGGGCAAGGGACAGGAGCAGGTCGGTCTGTGGGTCTCAGCAGGACATCCCTGGGCACAGACATCCCTGGCTGTGCAGGCAGGGGCTGCCAGCATGGGGAGAAGGCTCTCCCATCACTCAGCTCCTCTGGGTAAGGGCACTCTGGAGGAAACCATGGGGCTCCCATCCACACCACAAGAGCTCATCCCACGGTGTTTCCCACCTCGTTCCTGTGGGTCAACCTGTTGGCACCAATGCCTGGAAGAGCTTTTGCCCTCAGCCCGGGCTGAGTGCCTCTGCATCCAAGGAGATGCCCCAGTTTTGGGTTCCCCTCGTGCAGGGCAGCTGACCCTGGAGGCCCAGGGCAGCCTCCTGCCTCGTGAGCCGTGCCTGCAGCAGAGCTGCCAACCTCAGGGGAGGCTGGGGGACAGCTGGGAGCAGGACGTGTCTCAGCCAGCCAAATTTAATCCTCCTACGTTAGCAAGGCTTAAAATAGGCTCCCTGCAGCATCGATGAGGGTGGTGGAGTTGGCCTACTCCAGCCCTCCCAAGTATTTTGGGGAAGCAGGGATGGCTGTTTTGCAGACAAGCACAGCTGGGAGGAACTGAGCTGTGCTGTCAGGGCGTCCTTTGCTGAAGCCATTCCAGGAATTAAACACACCTTGCGGTACCTTCACCCCTGCAACCTCCCACTGCCACCTCTCAGGGTGCCACCTTCTCCCTTGCCATTCCTCCACAGCCCTTTCCTGGCCTCTCCCATGGTCACAGGATTCCCTTTCCCCTGCACCTCATGGAAATGATCCCTTTTTGTAAAGCCCAGCTTATGGTCTGGTCTTGATCCCCCTCCATCAGCTGCCCAGAGGAGATGCCATCCTGAGAAGTGCTTGTCCAGGACGTGACCTGGGCAGAAAGCCACGGAGGAGCCCTCGGAGCAAGGCAGGTGAGGTGACACACTCGAGGAGCCATGTTGGGAGCTCTGGGGACACAAAGGCATCATGCAGTGCTCATCATGTGGAGAGACTCGTTCCGTGTCCCAGGTGTGCTGGCTGTCTCCTCCGTGCTGGAGGCCCCAGGGTGAGGGTGTCACAGCCTTGGGCAGGTCCCAGCAGCTCCCTGGGCAGGGCAGCATGGTGGCTCCAGGAGAAGAGGTTTCTCCTGCACCTCACCCCCAGGACCCCACTCAGGCTGGGGTTTGCAGGGCTTTGTTCTGTGTGTTGGTGGCTCCTGGAGACCAAGCTTTGGTGGGGTTTGGGGGCTCCTGGGAAACGCTGCTCCTGATCCAGCAGTGCCTTTGGCAGGGCCTGTGGTCACTGGTGCAGCTCAGTCACTGGTGCTTCAGCCACCCCACAGGCTCTGCTTGCCTCCTGCTGGCTCCCTGCCACAACACCGGCTCTCCATCCCCTCCTGTCCAGAGGCAGGGGCTCCCCTCGAGCTCTGCCCTCCCTGCCTCAGCCCGTGCCTGCCTTCCCATGGCACCTGGGGGTTTACAGAAGCCATTTTCCCTTTTCTCCTTTCTCTGTGCAGCCTCTCCGCGGGCCCACGCACCAGCTGGGCCCCCCACCATGCTACTCCCACCAGCCCTGCTGTGCTGCCTGATGCCTTCCTGCCTTCACCTGGTGGGGCCCAGCCCTGCACGGGAAGGCAGCGAGCACAAGAGGTGGGAGAAGCCTCATCTCCCTTTGTGATCCCTCCAGAGCTGCTCTTCACCTACCTGGTGGAGCCCTGAGTGAGCTGCCCATCTTCCCCATGAACCATTCTGTGAGCGTTCCCCTGAGGAATCCTCTGGAATGAACTCCCCTTGGCAGGAGCAAAACTTCCTCAGGAAAGAGTGCAGAGACAAATTCCTGTGTTCTCCTGGGCTTTGCCAAGCTCCCTGAGCTGGGAGCATCACAGGGTGGCACCGAGGCAGCAGACTCCTCGGTGTGCCACTGTGCTTTTCCCTCCATGTCCCCAAAGGGTCCTGGGCTGGCAGAATCTTTATTCACATGCAGTGCAAGCTCCCATCTGCATCCATCCCTGCCAGAACAACACAGTCCTGTGGGCACTGCTCTGTCTGCCCAAGGTCCCCGTGTCACTGCTGGGCTCTAAAAGAAAACAAACCCCCCAGTACAGCCCCTGGTTGTGCACCTCTGTGAGGAGGAAGGGTTTTATCCTGCAGAAGTGGTGGCACATCCCTTGGCTGGGGTGGCAGGGCTGGCCACCCTCAGTGGTGACCATTCCTCTGTCCTTGCTGCAGCGCCGTGTCCCAGCCCCGAGGGGCTCACACAGCTCACTCAGGGACCCTTGTCCTGCTTCTCCTGGGGCTGGCAGCCCTTGAGAGCAGTGAGGGGGCAAAAGGAGTCTGCAGGGGATGGAAGGAGCTGGTGAGGGAAGCTAAAGGATACAGGAACTCCCTGAAACATGGAGGAAAAGGAAAAGGGAGAGAGTTTCTCTAGGTGAGGAGAGGCATTAGTGCGTTGCTAAGGAGAATGGTGGATATTCCCATTTGTGCTCACAAACCCACTGGGACTCAACAGCTGTTGAGCTGCTGTCCCAAGACAGTCCCAAAACATCAGCTTTCCCATCATCTGGACATGGGTGCCGGCAGCAGCCACTCAGCTGGAGGCACACAGGGAGCACTGGGATGCCGGGAGGCTCCTGGGAATCCACAGCGCACTGGTGGCACAGGAAAAGAGGAGGGTGTGGGACAGCCTTGCTCGTGACCTGGATAAATACAAAACGGGGACAACGGGGGACCCAGACAGAGCAAGAGGGGCAGAGAGCAGCATGGATTGTGCCAGACCAAAACCATAAGCGAGGTCCCGTCCAGTCCCGAGGAAATCCCGTTGTGCCGGGGCTGGAGCGGGGCTGGCAGCAGGAAGGCGGCTGCCAGGACCGGCTTCCGCAAGACTTCCTCTCCCATGGCCCTTCGTTAGGGAATTAGGACGTAACGAGACCAAGGCAGCGGGGAGGAAACAGCGCCCGGGGAGCCGCCGCTGGGAGAGCTTGGGGGCTCTGCCCTGGCCCTGCGTGCTCTCATTAGGGAAGGGGGAGGAAGAGCAGGCAGAGGATGGCAGGCGAGCCATGGCTGGGGGGAAGCGGGACCTCACGGATGCCTGGAGCAGCCCGGAGGGTGCCCAGCCAAGGGACAGCCAGGGCACCCCACAAACCAAGGCAGCAGGGTGGTGGGGGGAAAGAGGGTGAGCGTGGAGCTGGGGAGCAGCAGGAGCAGTAGGAGCAGTGGGATCAGCAGAAGCAGTGAAAGCACTGGGATCATGGGGAGCAGTAGGATCAGCAGGATCTGGGATCAGTGGGATCAGGAGAAGCAGTGGGGGCAGTGGAAGCAGTGGGATCATGGGGAGCAATGAGATCTTGGGGGGCAGTGGGATCAGTAGGATCAGCAGGAGCACTGGGATCAGTGGGATCAGCAGAAGCAGTGGGGGCAGCAGGAGCAGTGGGATCATGGGGAGCAGTGGGATCATGGAGAGCAGTGGGATCATGGGGATCATGGGGAGCAGCAGCACGTGGGGGTGCAGTCTCTGTGCCATGGAACGGAGGGTTGGGCACAGAGCTGATGAGCCTGACACAGCACATCAGGCACATGCCCCCAGCTAAACCTGCCTGGGGCCATCTCCAGGCTCAGTGTGGGCAGGGGTCCAGCACCCATCCCAGCCCTCAGGAGTGATGGGGCTGAGCCCCAGAGGGGGTGGGATGGAGAGCATGTACCCACAGAGCTGGAGCTCCTGAGGGTGGGTATGTTGGATCCCATGTGAGTGGGTGGGGTGGAGCTGTGGGGATGGATGGGCTGGATCCTGGGTGAGTGGATGAGCTGGAGCCCGTGTGGGATACTCAGAACCCCTCACCTGTCCCTGGAACCCCCCTCCCACCCCTGCTGTAGGATGTTGTTCTATCCACACCTCCCTGGGACAGCCTGGCCTTTGCCCTTCCAGGCTCCAGCCTGGATGTGGCCCCAGCTCCAGCTCCATGCCAGCTGCAGCACCCACAACCAGCAGGTGACAATGCTGGAATAGCCCCAGCTGCTCTCCTTGGGGGGCTCTGAGCCCACTGCCCCCTTTCTCCTGGGATCAGGGAGGCTGAATCCCCCATGACATCCTTCCAGCTCCATCTCTGGGAGCTGCTGGCCTTTCCAAGCTGAGCAGAGGGGAACACCTGCCCTCCCAACCTGGCTCCCGTGTCCTCCCCACGCAGGGCAGCACGGGCAGCAGGGACGGCGCTTTCAGTCGCTCGCTATTTTTAATTGCTCTTTCCCAGAAAGGCTGGTGCAGGCTCCTAAAGCTGCTTCCAGCTGGGAGTTTGGAAAGCTGGTTCCAGTTAGGCGCCCGGCGCTCGCTGCGCTCGGAGCTGTTATTTTTAGAAGGGCTGAAGGCAGCAGCCCCACTCCCCAGGCTCTGCTCGGCTCTGGCCATGTCCCCTGGTCGGCAGGACCCCGCTGCACCCCATGGGGCTGGGGACATCTTGGTGGTATAATCTATGACTGCCCTT
Organism: Calcarius lapponicus; assembly: GCA_039654755.1. Taxonomy (NCBI): domain Eukaryota; kingdom Metazoa; phylum Chordata; class Aves; order Passeriformes; family Fringillidae; genus Calcarius; species Calcarius lapponicus. The sequence goes on along the minus strand of CM077476.1, from coordinate 15,201,776 downwards.
TTGTCCTGGTGCTCTTTTGGCAGGGAGGGACTTTCATCTCCCCGCGTCAAGCCGCGCAGCCAGGAAGAGCAAAGGCAGAGGATGTGAGCAGTGGTCATCCCTGAAGGGCCGGGGCGCAGAGCAGCATCTTCTGGTTTTAATTAAAAACCATCCGCTGGCAAAGTTGGATGGCGTGAGCGGTGCCCGGGCCAGGGCAGGACCAGCGGGGAGCGTCTCCAGGGGAGCGAGCGGCACCGGGGCCGGGGCTGCGCTGCCACAGCCGCTGCCCCGCGTCCGAGCTCCGCCCCACGCCCGGGCTCCGTCCTCGCCTCTCTTCCCCTGCTCCCTCCTCCTCCTCCCCTCTCCCAGGGACCCCAAAGCCACGCTCTGCCCCCGCTCGGTCACCCCATCCATGGCCGTGACCCCTCAGAGCTCTTCCCACGCTCAGCCTCGCTGAGGTTCCCCAGGGCTGCCCAGTTTGGGGGGTGTGGGGCAGAGGGCTGGGGGTGTCCCCAGAGCAGATTATCCCAAGGATAACATCCCATCCATTCCCGGGCCCTGCCATAGCTCCCGGGCACCGTCCCCTCGCTGTGCCCCCATCTCTCTGTGCCGCGGGGCTCCCCCATCACTGTGACCCCCAGTCCAGTCCCACGGGCTCACCCTCTCCCATGACCCCATCCCCATCCATCCCCGAGCCCCCCAGCCCTTCTCTGCAGCGCCGTGACCCCATCCCTGCTCCGGGGGGCTCCCCAGCCCCCCCGGGCCGCGCTGGCTTCACCCCGGTGCGATTTTCTCGTCACGTCAAATTGCCCCAGCCCGAGCCCGGCGCTAATCAGCTGCATTATCTGCGCCCCCATTCTTCACCGCTCCGCTGTCCGCGCTGCCCCGCCCGGGCGCGGGGGCTCATCCCACCGCCCTCCTCCTCCTCCTCCTCCTCCCCGGAGCCACCTCCATCCTTCCTCCCCACCCTGCAGCCCCCCCGGCCGGAGCGCGGCCAGCTGGCTTCGCCTGCATTTCGGCTTCAACCTCCCCCAAGGATTCCTAAATCTGATAAGGGAGGGGGGTGCTGCTTTCAAAGGAGCGGGGTTGACCTTTGCCGCTGCAACGAGAGCCGCATGGAGGAAAAAAATTGGCTGCGGCGAGCGGGGGGGAGCGAGCGAGCGAGCGAGCTGCTGTGGTTTTACAATCCCTAAATAACGCCGGGAGCTGAGCTGTAAACACATGGCGGTATTGCCTGAGCGTGTCCGCACCCCCTCGATGGAAACCCAGCCTGGAAAATACTCCGACCTTAAAAGGGGGGGAAAAAATAAAAAGGAAAGAAAACAGCTTTCGAGAGAAAAAAAAAAAAAAAAAAAAAAAAAAAAAAAAAAAAAAAAAAAAAGAGAGAGAGAGAGAGGGAAAAAAAAAAAAAAAGAAAAAAAAAAGAAGAAGAAATCTCGTGAATTATTTAGCGAACGGTTCCAATCCGACGGCTAATTCTGCCGGCAGACGCCGGCGGCCGGAGCCTGGCGTGGGGAGCTGATGATGATGATGATGATGATGATGATGATGGCTATCGGCGGGGCTGGCGGGGGCTCCCAGCCCGGGGCCCAGCGGCGCCGCAGGGCTGAGGGCAGCGCAGGGACCCCGGGCCTGCCCGCCGGGTGTCCCCCGTGCCCTGGGACAGAGCCCCCAGCAGCACAAGGGGAGGCGCTCCCACCCCGCCCCTGTGCCCCGCAGAGAGGAACCCCATCCTCCGGAAAGGCCCCAGCGCCCCCTCCTCAGCACCCCCAGCCCCACGGGCACCCCAAAAGGTCCCCTGTGCCCGGGGATTGTCCCCCGCGGTCCCCGCACGCCCCGGCAGTCGGGGAGACCGCCCACCCCGTCCCTTCTCACCTGCGTCTTCCCAATTTTTTTTTTTTTTTTTTCTCGGAAGCAACTAACACTTTTCTTTGAAGAGCAACAGATGAGCGAGACCCTCCCAGCGCCTTTTATGATGTTAAATTTATTGCCTGGCTCCACAATTGCCATTTTAATGACGAACGCTCCCACGGCTTTAACGCGGCTGAGTGCTGGCATTGAAAACAGAAGCCGGGGGGGACACGCTGTCTCCGGTCTCCTGGAGGAGAACGGATTCCAGCCCTTTTCCTGATCCTTGCACAAAGTTTTGCCAAATAGATAATGTGTTTTATAATTTCCAGACGGCGCTGTGCTGGTAAGGGAGGCCCTCTGCTGGCACCGCGCTGATGGGGAGAGCCCCGGGAAGCAGCTGGGAACCACCAGCGAGGCACCGAACCTGGGAGACACCTCCGGCAAGGTGTGCCTGGAGAACCGAGCCTGCAGATCCACGTCCAGCAAGCCAGGCCCAAGGAAACTCCGTTCTGGAGGTGCTGGAGAGCTCACAGAGGTGAGCACAGGGAATTGAGCCCACGAGAAGGAGCCTGGGAAATCGAGTTGGGGAAACCAAGTGGAACCAGAAAAGTGAGCCCAGAGCCAGGGGCAGAGACCTGGAGCTGGAGAAAGGTGCATGGCCAGAGCAGCCCTGAGGAGAAAAATGCATGGCCAGAGCAGCCCTGAGGAGAAAAATGCATGGCCAGAGCAGCCCTGAGGGGAAAAATGCATGGCCAGAGCAGCCCTGAGGGTCACCCTGGGCTGAGCCCATCCCCAGCCCTGCTGCGTGCAAAGGGAGCCCCGGTCCCTGCAGCCCTGCTGGGCACAGGGAGGTGGCTGGGCACACCCAAAGGGAGCAGCCCAGGCCTTCCCTCGGCTGGGGAAAGCCCTGGTACCTCTGCCCCATGGGTGGGGCCATGTGGGAATGCCTGGGATGCTGGGAGGGAAGGGGGGCAGTGATGGCAGCTTTGCCACGGGGTGGGATGGAGCTGCCACAGCCCCACCAGATGGGGCTGGTAAATGAACCCTTCCACTGGGCACAGAGCCCAGGGGGGGACAGTCCCCACGCTGGGAGTCCCCAGTCCTCTCCAGGAGGGCATCAGGGCCTTGCCAGAGGACAAGGATAAGTGTGGAGCTGGCACTGGACAGCTACAGTGTGGGGCCAGCCATGCAGACCCACACTGGGAATTTCATCTGAGAACATCGACTTCTACCAGGAGATGCTTTATTTTTTTTTAACAGTGCCTGAAACTCGGCCTGGGTTATCAGGAAGATATTAAATTGCTGCTGGAAGCGACACCAGCGAGGTGGAAAAGCCATGCTGTGCTCTTACCTCTTCCCACAAGGTCGAGGCAGGCAGCCCCAGGGGATGGCGCGTTCGCCGCGTCCTTCCTGTAGCGAGGATCACATGTCAGAGCCAAGGAAGCCTGGAGAAAATGAAACCCGTGAGCTCACCGCCCTCCTGAGCGCAGGCGCCAGCCCTGCCCCAGGTCCCCAGGCCTGGAATGCCAGCTGGGGTGGCCTGGCAGCAGTGCCAGTGCCAGGAGGATGCCACCTCCCCAGGGACAGCAGCATTCCCCGGCGTGGCTGTGCCTGCAGCTGGGGTGTGCACTGAGGGAGTTTGAAGCCTCTTGTGCATGCCTGGCTGATGGGGAAGGACCTTCCCATGGGAAGGAGCTGTCAGCCTTGGCAGAACACAGCTGCAGAAGTCTCCTGAAGGCCTTCAGCCAGATCTCCTCTGGGGATCCAAGTTCCTGCTTGGGCAAAGGGACGGACAGATGGGTTCAGCCCTGGTGGCACTGGCACGTCTTGCCCAGCCCGGGCTTGGGGCTGGGTTTTTTCCAGGACAAGGGAAGTGCTGTTGCTTCAGCCCTCTGTGGCGCAGTGGACGGACAGAATCAAAGAGAAAGGCAACACAGTCCTCAGGAGAGCCTGTGTGTCCATGGGGAGTCACCTGGAGACCCCCAGGAACCCCACACAGGGATCCCGAGCTGCCCAGGCCTCAGTCAGCTGGGACCATCACTGGAGAAGGGACACGAGTAACACTGCCCAGGAGGGACAAGAGGGGCCAAGACTACGGGTTTGGGACCTGGGGCAGTGAGGGATTGCCCAAGATGGCAAGAGGAACAAGGGGATGATGAAGGAGAGATCCGAGGGAGGACCTGGAGACAATCCTCCATGGGGCTGTTAAAGCCCCAGGGCTGAGCCAGACCTCTTCCCAGGGCACCCTCTGCTCTCCCAGCTCTGCTGACCTTCCCCAGCTCAGAGGGGAGCAGAAATGCATCTCAGCTCCCATTTCCCCCTCCGGGTGCTTTCTCCTTCATCACACTCTTCCTCCTCGAACCAGCCCAGCTCTGCACCTTGGTTCTGCCCCTTCCCAGCCAGCCAGGAGGCACCAGGGCTGGTTTTTCATGTTCCCACTGGGCATCCCCCACAAGGAACAGGATTTCAGTGGGTCCATGGCCCCCTTGGCACAGCCCTTGGGGGTCTCCAGTCTCACCGGTGGCACAGGCAGTGCGCACACACACACACCCACCAAAAAAACCCCCAAAAACTCCTCTCTCTGCCACCACAGGGGCCTCCGAGCCCTGCCCAGGACCAGCGGGGACAGGGGCAGCCGCAGCCCTTGGCACAGCCCGCCCGAGCAGGCGCAGGGGCGGCAGCAGGCAGGCAGGAGCCGTGCGGGGATGCTCCGGCAGCTGCCGCCAGCACGGCTGGCGGATGCCCTTTGGCCAGGAGCAGCCAGGCTTTTTTTCCAACCCTTCCCAGAAAAGAAAAAAAACAAGCCAAGCCCCATAACAAGCTGTAGCGAAGCAGCGAGGAGGCGGCAGATAAGAGGCTGGAGCCGCGCGGAGGCCTCGCGGAGATGAAAGGCGATTGCGAACGAGCCTCCCCATCCCCTGCGGACAAAAGAGCTCCTAAAATATTAACGAGGCCCCCGTGCCGCCAGGTCCCCCGGCCCCCAGCGCCGGCAGGAGCCGGCGGTGCCCGCCCGGGTCCGGGGGGATGGAGGCGCAGCGGGGAGAGCGCAGGATGCTCATTAATTACCTCCGACGGGCCCCGCAGGGAGCCGCTGCCACCTCCCCAGCGGAGCGGCCTTTAAAGAGCAGCGAGAGGGGCTGGGCGGGCACGGGGGCCCCTCGCTGCCAGCTCGGCACCCGCGGGGCAGGGCAGCCCCCAGCACCGCGCGGGGGATCGGGGGAGAAGCTGGGGCGGCTCAGGGGGTGTTTGGGTGGGGAGCGGGGCAGGGGGCTCGCTCCTGCCTGGTTTGTGTCTGCGGGGGGCTCGCCAGGCCCACGATGGGGAGGGGGTCCCTGGGGTGGGGTCCTGTGGGAGCGGCCTGGCCCTGAGGGGGATGTGCGGGCTGTGCTGGGACTCAGGCGCTGCTCCTGCCGCATTCCCTGCTGTACCCGGGACACGGGCACTGCCACATTCCCTCCTGTGCTGGGTCACGGGCACTGCTCCTGCCGCATTCCCGCACCATCGGCTGTCCCAGTGCCTCAGTGGCTCTGTCCCCACTGGTGCCCATCCTCAGAGCCCATCTGTGCCAGCACAGCCGGCCCGTGTGCTGCAGCCCCGGCTCCATTTCTCGGCGGGGACAGGGGTACGGTGACAGCGGCAGCCAGGCCGAGCACTCTGGGGACTGGAGGTGACCTGGTGGAAGAAGCCTCCATTCCCCGAGCCCATCCATCCCCTCCTCACGGCCGGCCCGGCTGGGCAGAGCACAGGGCTGGGTGCCAGGGGGGCAGGAGAAGGGGGGGATGTTTGTGCTCCTCCCAATGGGGCGCCGGGAGCAGGAGCGGGGTGACAACAGCTCCAGCTCTGGGTGCGGAGCGGGTGCACAGCAGCCCTCACACTGGGGGATTTGCATAGCACAGATGGCAGCCCAGGAATCCCAAAGTATCAATCCCAAAGCATCCCCCGAGCCGCGGCAGCTGAAGGGCTCGGTGGCCCCGGAGGGAAGCGGAGCTGTCCCGGCCTCCAGGGCACACCGAGCACGGCACGGGCACAGCGGGCACGGCACGGCCAGCACTCTGCCCAGCCATGGGGCACCGATGGGGGGGAACATGCGGGCTCCGGGCCTTGCCGGGAAGGAGCCGCACGGAAGGGCTGGAGGGCATGACATGTGAGAGACGGCGGGAGCTAAATTTACACGGCGGCGGAGCGAGCCGCCTCCAAGGAGACGTGAGCACGGGCTATAAATACCTGCGAGGAAACAACGGGGACAGGGCCGGTGAATTATTCACAGGCGCAAGATGGCAGGGCACGGAGCGAGCCGGGCCGGGAGGAGGCAGCTGGGGCCGGGGGCACCCCGAGATCGGCCCGGCTGTGGGGCACCGGGACAGCCAGGGCCGGGATAGCCCCTGCCTGTGCCCGGAGCTCCTCTGGGGGTGTGAGGGTCCCGGGGGGTGAACCCCAGCCTGGCACCGTGGGTGCCACCTCCAGGTGGGTGGCTGGCACCAGGGATGGCCGCTGGAGGGAGGGGGGGCAGGTTGTGGGTGCCCCTGTCCCACGGGGGCAGGTCAGCATCTCCCATCCTGGTCCTGAGTCCGCAAGAGGGGACGGCAGGAAGGTGATGTCACATGTCCCCTGTGCTGGAGGCACCCCCAGCCTGCCCTGTCCCGCTCCCTGGGTTTCCCAGAGGATGCTGAGCGGACACGGCAGCAGGACAAGCCCTTTGTGTCTGCAGGAGACACCTGGGGGAGGATTAGGGGGGCTGGAGCATCGCGGAGCAACATCTGCTCTACTCGGCGTTCACGGGCTTTCAACGATACTAATAAAAAATAGAAATAACCACTGAGTTTTCTTGCTGCTAACGCGAGCAGGTTCCCGAGCCCGGCGCTGGCGGTGCCGTGCCCCGCTGGCAGCGCGGGGGGAGCGGGGCAGCCCCGGCCCGGCCCCGCCGCTTCCCGGCCTCTGCTGCCCTCGCCCGGCCGCGGCTGGCTCCGAATTAGGGCCCTTCTGGGGGATATTTCCTCTCTTCAGCTGGATTTTTTCACCCACACCGAATGAAGGAAGAGAGGAGACCCCGCTGTCCCTCAGCCCCCCTCCGCTTGTCCTCAGCTTCCCCCTGCTCCCGGCTGGGGATTCTCCTTGTGCCCAGCTCCACTCCCAGCTGGAAAGCCCAAAGCTGTCCTTACACACCACACCTGAATGAGAAATGCTGCCCCGTGGAGGTCCAGCTGCCTCTCCCCTGGCCATCCCATCCCATCCCATCCCATCCCATCCCATCCCATCCCATCCCATCCTATCCCATCCCATCCCATCCCACCCCTTCCACGAGGAGCTTTAAGATCCTTTCCAAGTCAAACCAGCCTGTGACTACAATTCCCACATCCTTGTTACCCCAGCAGCCACAGCTACAGGGGGAACTTCTGCCCTGTGACCCCCCAGCACTCCAGGGGTCCCTTGCAGCCTCCCCACAGCCCTTGGTGAAGGGACAGCAGTGCCCAGGGTGCCACATCCCTGCTTGGAGCAGCATCCCTGCCCTGCCCCGCCTGTAACCACATCCCCAGCATCCCTCCTCCTCCTGGAGGCAGCCAGGACACAACACTCCTGCCCGGCAGGGGGCTGAGGGGGCTGCAGGGGGCTGTGAGCTCCAGGGCCAGCCCAGGACCGTGCCTGGTGGGATCCCAGCTCTCCCAGCAGCTCTGGCCTTGCCATGGCTCCATCCTTCCTGCTTCCTGAAGAAGTCCTGGAGCTTCCAGCAGTTCCCAAAGGCAGGAGGGATGGATTTTGTTTGAAAAGAGTTTCTGGATCTGGTGGTTTCACTTCAGGGGCAGGCTTGGCTTGGGCTCGAGGAAAGGATCAGCAGATCCCTTATTTACACTGAGAAATTTGGGGACTCTGGGTCTCAACACCAGCTCCTCACAGGCTGGAAGGCAGAGCTAGGGAAAACCCCAAACCTATAAACACTCAGTGGTTTACAGTGGCTACACAGCCAAGGGCTTAACCCAGAGGATTCAGTGCTCAAATGCTGCTAATGCAGCTCAGGCAAGGGCTGGGACAGACATGGCCTGGCAGAGGGACAACTTTGCCAGGAGAAAAAGGGAGAAGACAACAGGAAAGCAGAGGAATGGGCTGAACAGGAGGAATTTTCATTCAGCTCATGGAGACTGATGCAAGTCACCCCCAGGGCACAGGATGCATGAGAGGACTCAGAGCAGGGGAGGTTCAATCCCACTGCAAAACCCCTTTAGTTTTGTTCCAAAAGGGCCTCGCCAACACTTTCCTGAGGCTCATCCCGTGTCAATCCCACACAGGACACTTCCCTCAGCCCTGGCTGCAGGCACTGCCACAGGAGGTGCTCCCAGTTGAGCCCCATCTGCTCCTCCCAGGGCTGGGCTGGGGCTGTGTCATCCATCACCCCTTTCCAAAAAGCCTCTGGCCAAGGATTTGGGCATTCCTGGTGGGTGCCTTACAGAGGCCAGCACAGCATTTTGAGTGGAGTTACTTGCCCAAGGCAGGATTTGACATAAGGGAAGATTTTAGCATTTAAATACAAAGTCTGTGCTTACCTGTCCTGTATCAGCTCAGACTGCAGCGCTTGCATTGGATGATCTCTGAGGTCTTTTCCAGCCTACAAAATTCTCTGAAGTTACCCCACAGCAAACCCAATAAAACCTATTTGACAAAACCCCATCCTCCCATGAAGTGTCCAGCATCACAAGCTGCAGCACTGAGTGTTTTATGTTGGCACTCAGGGTCACAAAAGGAGAAAACTCCCAGGGAGCTTTATGGAAGTGGTGAATCCAGCAGGGTCAATCCCATCTCTGACTCAACAGCATCAACGTGCAGCTGAAGCTCACCTGGCCACAGCTGGGCTTTATCTCACACACACCTTTATCTCTGCAGGTGAGTCCCCACATGCACCTGCTTGGACACAAGAACATCCAGGAACTGCTCTCACCTCACTGTCCCACGTCACCCTGCTCACCCATCCTCACCCACTGCTCCGTTCTGCTTGTTTTCCTGAAAATCAGAGCTCTTATCCCACACAGTGCCAAGCAATGGGGGTAAAAAAGAGGGGAAAAATCAGAGAAGTTGTACACAGGGTCAATCAGGGGATCAGAAATGTTGGGACATCCTTCTGCAGCTGTGCAGGTGACAGCCAAGGGTGAGTTCTGAGTACAATGATCCTTTCCTGGAGCTCTGGTGACACCAAGTCACTCCTCTGCTCCCTGCAACTCGTGGCAGGAGGTTTGAACCATGTGGGGTCAGCCCCTTCTCCCAGGACAAGAGGAAACAGCCTCAGGTTGTGTCAGGGGGGCTTCAGGTCGGATATTAGAGAAAAGATCTTCACTGAAAGATGGTTGGGCATTGGCACACACCACCAGGGATGTGGTGGAGTCACCATCCCTGGAGGTGCTAGAAAAACCTCTATGGATGTGGCACTTTGGGACATGGCTTAGTGGTGGCCTTGGCAGTGCTGGGGGAACTGCTGAACTCCTTCTTATGGGGTTTTCCAACCCAAATGATCCTGTCTGCCTGATGTCCTGCAGAATTCCTGCTCCCCACGCTGAGCAGGCCATGCACAGACCTCCCAGAGCCCCAGACAGCAGCACTGCAGCGACTCACTGAGCTCCAGGGCAGGGAGCAGACAAATAATCACCAGCCCAGGCTGTAGGGGAGGTTGTTTCAATAAAAACTCGCTAAACACTGACCCAAGAATAGCCACAAGGCAGGGGGGAATCAAACTCCCAAACAGCACAACTGCTTCAGGCACTCAGGGGGAGCAGAGAGGGTTTAGACACAAACCCCAGAGAGGGGGAGCACAGAGAGGGTTTAGACACAAACACCAGAGAGGGGGAGCACAGAGAGGGTTTAGACACAAACACCAGAGAGGGGGAGCACAGAGAGGGTTTAGACACAAACCCCAGAGAAGGGGAGCACAGAGAGGGTTTAGACACAAACACCAGTTCTGCTGAAGGCATTCCATGGCTCCCAGCTTTCTGGGCACACCCGAAAGCTCTGCAGCAGGCACACCATGGTACCTGTGCTCCATCAGAACTAGGAATTAATACTCCCCCCTTTAGAACACTGGCACTCGCTCCCAGCTGTGGTGGCCAAGGGCAGCTCATTCCTTTCTCCCAGCCTGGCCAGCTCAGGTGGCTCCTCCAGAGGCAGCAGCAGGGCAGGATGAGCCTCCCCAGGCACCTCCAGCAGCTGCAGCTGGGCAGGGGAAGGACCACAGAGCTTCAGCTGGGCGCAGGAACACAGACACTGGCTTCAGCACACAGATTCACTTCTTATTCAAAATGCCATTTTTATCTATACCCCAACAACCAGCTCTTTCAACCCAAAGAAATGTTTCGAGTTGAGCAACAATCAGATTTGCTGAGGAAAGGAGGAGAATGGGAAATACACCCAACCCCCATTCGCCCCGAGGTGGTTTCACCTGACTAGACAACAATAAAAACCTGAATCTTCTCACCCAGGGAAGGAGGGGGTGGACACAGAGAAGCAGGAACACAATAAAATAGAACCTGTGGGTGCCAAATACAGGTTAGAGAAAGCCATGAGCTGTGGGAACCAACTGCTCCAGCTTCCCCAGCACACCCCGTGCCTTGTGCTCCAGAGCTGATCCCAGCTTTTCTCAAGCGACCCCACTGTATCAGGGACTGGATCAAGCTCATGATGAAATCAGAGCACCAACAAACTTTCTATCAAGTCACAGCTTCCAAAAAGGAAGGGGACAGTGTTGGGCTGGGTGAGAGCACAGGGATTTCTGTCACTCCAGCTCTCCCAGAAAGCACTGCCTGTGCTCAGAGCAAGCCAGGCTTTGCAGGAAGCTTAAAAAAACAACATGAAGGTGACTGGAGATAGTTGAGAGAGGGACAGTGCAAGACTGGAGCCTCAGCGAGAAGGGACAGAGCAGCCACAAGAGGAAAGGAAGCAACGTGAGCCAAAATAAATGGGCAAAAGGCACAGGTAAAACAAAACCAAAACAAACAAACAAAAAAAGCAATCAAGCCAGAGAGTTGAAGGGAATTATTTAATGGTGATCAAATTGCAACACAATACAAGAGTACAGACAGTGTTAGCACGGATCTAGTCACACCCACTTCCAGGTGAGGCTGCAGGGATCCCTCCCAGTGCAGTCACACACACAGGGCTTGGTCTCCACGCCTCCCCAGAGCTGCACAGCAGGATCTGTCCTGCTTTGAACCTCCCGGACACCCTGTAAGAAACCACATTTGCCAAACCCCAACAACTGAGATGTGCAGCTTTTGCTCCAAGCCTACCCAAAGAGCCAGGGAGTGGAAGGAAGCAGGAACTGTGGGGATGGAGCTCCATGGCAGCTGTAGGAGAGGGTGGGAGGCTTCCCTGATGCTGCAAGGATGAGAAGAATTTTCTGAGGTTCTGTGTTTAATGGGCACAGCCTTCCTGCCACTCAGATACACCTCCAGGCTTCTTTTCTCCAGGAGGTGACTTCCAAACTCTGCCTGGATGCACTGGCATGCCTGGAGCCTTAGCCAAGGGCTCGTCCACCTGCAATGGGAGTGCTGAGCATGTTCTGAGGTGGTTTGTTGGCCTGGCTCTTCAGAGCAAGGTGACACATTCACTGCTGGGAGCAGCTTCTCCACCTCCCACGCCCCAGGGGCTCCTGCCTTGCTTCCCCAACAAAGAGCTGCTCAGGCACCAAGAAACGCCCTGTCACTGGGCACAGCTTCCCTCGGGATCCTCATCTTCTCCTGCACATCAGAACCGGGAACAAGAGCAGCTCCAGAGATGCTTTGCTGCTGAAGATGACCGAGACCGTAAAAAGCAGAGCCAGGCATTGCTGTCTGCAGGCACAGCTGCCAAACAGCAGGGACCAGGCCTTCAGAGCACGGACAGGGAACAGTCTGCTACACCCACTAAGGACACAAGATCACATCCAGCTTAGCCCTGCTGGTTTTCCTACATCATCTGATGGATGCAGACTGAACAGAAGAGTCTGAGGACACTTTGGGATGCAGCACAGTTGGAAGCATTGGGATAACATGGTAATAACTGAATTAAAAAATCCCTCTTGCCTTGCCCAAAAGTTGTGACAGAAATGCAGCAGCACATCCCACCACAGGACAAGCTGGGTGTCTGAAGCAGAGCAATGAGGTCTCCAGCACTTCCCAGGATCAGCTCCATCCCACTCTGCAGGTCCTTGGGGCTCTGAGCTGTGGGAATGTTTAAGCCAGTTCTGCACAGTGACAAGTGGCTGCTCAGTGCTGAGCCAAGAGAGGTTCCAGAACACAGGGATCACATTCCTCCTCTGGGTCACTCTGAGCAGTGGACAGGCACTGATGAGCACAAGGAATGCATCCAGGCACGGTGTTCCAGCTTTGCTGCCAGACCTGGGGGGTTCTAAGCAGCCCAGCGCTATCTTTAAATAAAACACACTTAGCACATGACAGGGAAAAAGGGAATTGCATGAACAATCTACATCCACAGAAGGCCCAACACAAAGAAAGGCAAGCAAAGGGAATCAGGCAACTTAAATTACTAAATCAAGGTAAAAAACTGCACAGGGATGGAAAAGGTTGATGACATGACAAGCTCGGGATTCCTAAAAAGGTAGTGACCAGGGCCCCTGGCCTCATGTGCTGTTTGACATTACAACAAACTCAATGCACAGCTTCAAAGGAGCAAGATTCTAGTCCCAAAAATAGCTAAGCTGGGTCAGGTTTTCAGTTAAATGCTAAAGGCTCCTCCATCTAGTTCACAGTACAGTCCTCAACAACAAATGGCCACCCCACAAGGAGGCATACAGAGCACATCCTCCCATCTCAAACAGCACCAGACCTGCTTTCAGTACACCACAACTGTGGCTGTGCCATCAGCAAAAAGGTCAGAACTGCTTAAACACCTCACTGCAAATGAGCTCATCCCAACATGAGCAGATGTGTTAATGCATCCTCCAAGCTGAAGCTGTTAGAGGTTCAGGACTGTTTCAGGGCCTGTGTGGCTCGTTCATGTCCTGTCACCTCATGTTCATGGCTCCTGGCCCACCAGAAAGAGAAACCATCCTCCTCCTCAGCTCCCTCAGCTGTCACTGCTGCCTCCTCTCTCTGTCTCCACTCCCATACGGGCTCTGATCTCTTCCAGTGACTGCCAATTTCCAAAGGCAGCCAGATCTGCCACACAAATCATTCCTGGGTGGCTCAGTAGCAAAGCAGTCAGAGAATCCCCCCAGACTGTTCACAATCAGTGCAGCCCATTCCCTGCGCTTCTCAGTGAGCCCAAGGAAAATCACAGGAGGGCAACTCCACCATGGCCAAGGTGAAGTGGAGAGTGCAGCAGGAGCACAACAGGTCAGGAGAGGCAAGGCCATGGAGCCAGGCTGGCACAAACCCCAGCCACACCAGCAGCCAACAGCTTCCACTCCAGTTTTGCTGCCACAGGTGTTATCCAGGGCCACAGGCTGCTTCCCAGACATGCAGACACCAAGAGCCTGTGGATAACACGAGTTCCAGGTGAGCCAGGTCGAGTTTGCAGCCCTGCACAGCAATCTCTCCCCTTCCCCTGTGACCCTACAGCGTCCCTCAGGCAGGACAGTGGCCACGAGCTCCCTTCCTTCTGTCCCCAGGGCAGCAGAGGGACACAGCTCCCTGCAGGAGGGCTCACACCTGCCCAGCACCAGAGAGATGAGACAAGAGGAACAGATTTAGACCAAAAGCAGTGGACATTTATTCCTCGTTTGTGCAAGAGTGTCAAGATGCATTTGGGAATGGCTGGGACAGACCCTGTGGCTGGAGAGCCAGCGGCTCCAGCCTCTCCTGCCCGATGGCTTGGGTTACAATTCTACTAAGAGGAGATAAACTTGCAGACTCACCTACTGTCACACCAACGATGCTGGCAAATACACTTGTATACAAAGAAAAGTTTCAAACTACATTTTTTTTTCACTAGATTCAAGTGAAGACTTTGTTCCAAAAAAAAAAAAAAAAAAGAAAAAAAAAGACACATACAAGTACAATTTAAAACTGTATGAACATTTGCAAATGTTTAGTGCAAAGTAATTATGTAAAAGCTACATTTTATGAAAGTTTGTGCTGATGTGTTTGGTAGGTTTTTTTCTTTTTTTTACCCTTTTACATCCATTTTTTTAGTTACATAAGGTTTCACTTACCTACAGTACATATGCATTGTGTTAGGTCCCATGCAAGTGGGAGTAATACCATCAGGCTTTGTAAAATGTCACTCTGATTCGCATTTAGTAAACTGCTTATTTGGTTTAACAGTCAAGTTCCTGGCACACTACACATCCTGATTTCATCTAAGTGCTCAAGCTCCTGTTTGCCTCTTCAGGTGCCTTGTGTGATGCAAACCAAACTGCTTCACGACTTCAGCCCAAAAAGTTTTTTTAAAGAGAAATCCACCGTTAGTTTAAGCCTGTAACAAACTGCTCTGAAAATTAAAAGCCTATTCACACAAAGTTATATGTAATGACTGTAGTAATCAGTTTATTACACAGATTAATTCATTCTTGAACGTACAAGCTCCAGGGGAGCAGTTGGGTCTTTAAATACACACAAGTTTTCTGTCATATGGATTTTTTTTTTTACCCTTACATCCAGAAAGACCTAAGCAGTTAAAAAACTTAAGAAAAATAAGAGCTATTAGCTAGGTATTAACTGAGAAACCACATACAAACCAAAAAAAGTATGAAGGGAGGGAGAGAGTTGAAACAAATCAACATCACTTGATGCACTAATAGCTCCAATCCATTTAAATGGTGACCGGTTAAACTTAGACCTTAAACACAGGATGTGGGTACAGTTTCTCATTGGTCATAACATTTACCTAAGGTGTAGGTCCTTCAGAATAAAATGAATACAGAAACAGCTTCAAGTTCTTCACCTTGCTTTTCATAACTGTTATGAGTTTAAAAGGATTCCACTTAAAATCCTTCACGGATCAGCAACACTGTCCCTAGAAAATCTGAAACCCACCAGAACTCTCCCCATTCCCATTTGATTTCCCAATTTAACTCAGCAAGGAATGCTTTTAGGCTCACAAAGTTATGACTGAAGAACCAGCTTTTCACACACACACTTCTCTGCTAGGAGTCAATGTTGGTACGGGGAAATACAGTATTTCTAGTTTGTTGTTCCAAGTATGTACAACACGCAGCACTGCTGTATCAGGTAAACATGTGCACAGGGGAAGATGAGGCGTGGGCTCATAGAAAGCAGTCAAATGGAAATCAAAAGGACTTTCTCTTTCAGAGTTCCCCTATCTTTATTTGTAGAGGTTATCCAATAATTTCTTTAATTACATCGCATACTTCTGAGTCCATTCCCGAGCTATTCTGTTGTACCTGTATGTATAAAAAGAGGATTTATTTAACATGGCATCTGCACAGTATTTCAGCTCCAGCACTCTAGTCTACACATGGCATGAAATCACAGTACTATCATCAGTTTGTAAAATTTAAGAGCAAAATTAAACATTAAGCAAACAGGGGAAACAAGAAAGCCCACAGTGTTTCATGGAAAAGAAGTACCTGGTGGTATTTACAACAGGAATGTGAAATCTTTGTGTTTGGAGACACAAAATGGAGCCACAAACAGGGCTGAGGGGAAAGGATTTTCAGGAAGGCTTTATCTGTGCCTCCCCCAGCCCCATCTGCTGTGTCCCTGGGGAAACTCTTACTGTAGGGTTTCACTTGGTCATTCTGGAAAACAGATTAATATGTTCCCCCATCTCCTGCTTCCCTGCAAAGTTAAGCCCAGTACCTGCCATCAACTCATCTGCTAAACCCCAACAGCCTCATTTCTTCCTACACCTCTGGCTATTTTGATGGCTGTTAGGAGACAATGATTTGTCCATCAGAATCATTTTATTCTAAAGGCACAATATAATTCAATTCCCAAGAAATCTGTAGCTTTTGCACCCAAATACTCTTTACAGAGGAAGCTAAGGATACTTGTGTAAACAAAGCAGTTGTGTGATTATCTGCACTGCTGAAAGCTTCTCTCTGACAACAGAAGGCAAGTTATTGATGTTCTACAGAATTTGCAGAGTAAGACACAGCCTGAAGTTCCCTATAGTTATGTACACCAAGTTGGTTTGGTGTTGGAATTTAGTCTGTAGACAATGTTCTTTAGCTTAAACAATCTGACAACCCACTCCTAACTAACTCTCTCCTTCATATCACTGCTCAGAGACTACCCAAGGAGCAGGTCCTTCTGTTTAAATCCAAAATTTATTTCCCTATTTTTGTTAAAACCAGGAAGGATTTCTGCACACTTAAAAGTGCAGATAATCATTGTGGATCGTGTCTCCAAATATGTGCTGCTGGTCTTGCAGCTCTCAAAACCAGGATGCATAAACTTCTCTAACACTGCTCCTCAAGTATGCAGCAGGGGAAGCAAAACTTTGGACTATTTTCCCTTCCCTGATCAGGTCTGGAAGGGAACAGTGAGGTAGGAAGTGTTTACAACATTAAACTGTTAAAGTGCTTGTTAGCACTGAAATTTCTCTATGCTTGCTGGAGAGTCCCCCTGCCCCACTTCTACACAACTGGCTCTTCCCTTGTGTTGTAGAGTGAAGGTAAACCAGGGAGTTTGTTATTTCTTTGTATGACTCCAGACCCAGAGCTGCCATGGAATATTCTCCCGTTGGAGTAACTTGCTCTCCCTCTGGTGGTTACATGGGATTAAAGCAGCTCAGAGAGTGGTAGAAAAAAAACCCAACAAAATCTCTAAGAAGACCACAGAGCTGTGATGTGCCTTTTTTCACTCTCACTCTTTCCCAAGCAGTTCCTCTCAGTTCCCCTTCACTGTGTAAGTGTGGGTCCTGCCCTGTCAAATCCCATGGGTTTGGTTTCCATACTCACTTTTCTCTATCTGTTTTGTAGATCCGTGCAATCTCAGGCACTAAAGGATCATCTGGATTGGGATCACACAACAGAGAACAGATGGACAAAAGTACTAAGGAGAGAAAAGAGACACTGAATTAGTTCCAGGACAGCTGAGGACACCTGTACCAGTCAGCCCATGCACTTCCTTCCCCTCCAGCCAGTAGCATCAGCAGCATTTATTTAAGTTTGTCAGGAGCACCAATCCCAGGTAACTCAGCTGAGTGATTTTGAACAAACTTCTTTTACCAGTGAACTACACAACTCTTCACAAGCACCATATCACAGTGAGTAACCTCCTGGATAGTCTATCCAGCAGCAGCCTTAAACCACAAGGCAGAAGTGTTGTCCCTGAGCCTGGTACCTGAGAGTCCTCTGGGAAAACATCCTTGGCTTTTGCACCAAAAATTCAACAGTTCCCTAAAGCAGCCACCTCAGTGTTGGGTGACTTGGAGAAGCATTAATCAAAAGTCAAACAGCAGACAAGTCCAGCTGAAATGAAGGGAGCCAGGGCTGTTCACAGCTACCTAAAAATCATAGAATGGTATGGGAGGGACCTTGAAGCTCATCTTGTTCAAGCCCCTGCCATGGGCAGGAGCACCTTCTACCAGCACAGGTTGCTCCAAGCCCCATCCAACCTGGCCCTAAAGATCTGTTTAAAAATAAACAGGTCTTGCAGTGAGTTGAGAGGCTTAATTATTTTCCAAGCATAAGGAAAGCTGAGATGGATTTAGTGTAGAACAGCATCCAAAATGACCAAAGAATGCCCAGCTATTTTTCTAAGTCTTCATTATTCCATGCCCAGCTCCTTGCACTTCTATGGATCACAAAGCCCCAGAATGTGAGTGTTTCACTGTAAATACAGAGTGGATGTACCCCAGAAGGCAGAGTGGCAGCCCTCATCCACACAAGGAGCCAGGACATTGCTGCAAAGCCACAAATAGCACATGGACATTCCTACACTCACTGCACAGGAGAAGGCAGGAAGTTCTAAGCAAACATATTGGGACAACACTACACCAGGCACGGCAGGGACATCTTGCCCCACTCCTGAAAATGCCAAACATTCCCTTCTCTCAGGCTGTTTGGATCAAACAGTGCCACTCCATATGTCCCTTCACCAATTGCAGCAAAGCAGTTGTCACAGTGCAGCCTTCAGGCAAGGTGCAGATGACAAGAGTGAGGAGTTTGAAGACACTAAACACAAATCTGCTCCAATTCCCATCACTTGCAGGAGGCAGAGCTATCTATGAAAATGAAAGGAAATAGCATGCAGCCCATAAAAACAACAAAGGCTTTAAGATAGGTTAAAAGGGCCACAAAACAGAGATCACAGAATGGCTTGGGTTGGAAGGTCCTTCAAGGTCCATCTCATTCCACCCCTCTACCATGGGCAGGGACACCTTCCACTGTCCCAGGATGCTCCAAGCCCTTCCAGGGACTGGGGCAGCAACTTCCAGGGATCCAGGGGCAGCCACAGCTGCTCTGGGCACCCTGTGCCAGGGCCTCACCACACTCCAGAGAGAAGATGCAAACATTTTCTGATACTCAGCTTTTTTTCAAGTGGTACAAGAGTGAAAGCTTCCCTTAGGTCTGAACTGCACAAGTTGCTCAGTGTTGTGAGCACCAAGAACCCACAAAGCCACTTGGTTCAGTTTTCCCACCTGTTTCTGTGGACCCTTCACTAAGGAATGACCAATTCCCAGTTCAAAGCTTCTAAAATTTGGTAATACACCAGTCTTGGTTTTGGAGAACATATTTCTGTTTCTAGAAAAAGGAGCAAACCTCTTCTCCCTTTTCCCAGTTTTCCACAGTGCACTTGTGAGAGTGAAGAGCTTCATGATTCTCCACCATCAACTGTCACAGGGCCCATTTACTGAGCTCCCTCTCAGAGTGTGCAGGAGCTCTGCAGAAGCCACTGCTGCTGCCCTGCTGTCCCTCAGCAAGGCAGCACACTCAGCACCTGTAGCACAGGTCCAGCACCAGCTCTTTCCCCCCATAAATCAAGTAAAGGCCATGTTAGTTTTCAATGGGAACATCTCCGCCACCCCACACTGCTCAGTCAGTGCAGTTTGAAAACAGCTCTTTCTCCAGCAATTCTCCTGTAGCTCATTTCTTTCTGTCAGACTCCACTGCTCTGGTCACTGAAGTTTCTTCAGCTGTAGGATGAGCAAGGCAGCTCCAATCTGTCCCCTGTCCTCACCAGAAGAGGCAGGAAATCCAATCAAAACTTTTCTGGTCAACTGTTGTAACTGCTCCCTCAAGTTTTATCTCATCACAGTCCTTTAAAAACACAAGGACTCTTTTGAACACAGTGGCTCAGCCTTCATCAGCAGAACCACACTGCAGGTCTGTGCACTGCTCTTTGCCCACCCTCACACCTCTCTGCCTAACACTCAGCAGTTCACTTTTCTGTACCGCCCCAAAAACACTGAATAAAAATGGACACAATTATTTGGCTTCAAGCTGCACTGCCACATTCATCTGCTTTATTTCTCTAAGTCTTCATTATTCCAAATTATTCTCATTACACTCACTCCTGCTGGCGACTTCACATCATTCCCCTTTTATCTGTACAGCCTTAGCAAAAAAAGCATTTTTAAACTAAACTGGTTTAATTTTAATATCCTGCTCAACCCAGCTATTTGTCCAAAATAAATTCTGCAAGTTTCACCCAAGGCTTTCCACTAGAACACTGCACATGTTTTAGACCAATATATAGAAAAATCCCTTGGAAAAGGCACCACCTCAAAGTTTCAAGTGCAAGGGGAAAGGGGAAGCAATCCTTACAGATGTCAGGTGTGTATCAGAGTTCTTTGATGCATCAGATAATGATTTAAAACCAACACCATGAAATAAGAGACTCACCAGCCCCCCTCCCTCTGCAATCAAGTATTAGTGCAATGAATTCCACAGCAAAGCCTTGACATTTTCTACTCAAATGACTACAACATTACTATCAGACAGCAAAAAGAGAATTCCCCAAAAATTTTGGAACCAGAGGATCAGGTTGAATAATTACACAAGGCAGGTAAGTGACACTTCACACCTGAACATCCTGCATGGCCATGGGCAAAGCATTATCAGCTTGGCAGAATCCCTTCAAGTCCCTCACTGGCAGGGATGTACCTCAAGTGTGCCCTCTTTGAATTCAAGTCTGGATTCCTCTCAGTAATAGCAAAATAAATTTTACTTGCCATTGACTCAGGGGATTCATTCCTTGAAATAACTCTGTACTGAATTATTTCTCATAACTCTCAGCTGTCAGAGCTGTCCAGCCACTAAGCAACTTAAACCACTGTCACTTTTAAGCTCCTTTTCACTTGGAAATTGGTTTTGCTTTGTTTTATTTCACCAACCAGGCAGCCTACTGACCTCCAACCCTTCAACTGCACTCCCCATCTATCTCTGCAGACAACAGAGAGAATTTACTCTTCTGTGTGCTTCCTGCTGCCATGGACTAGCACAGACTCCTCAACACCAAGGAGCTGGAAGAACCAAACTCATCAAGCAGAAGGGCTGCTAACAAAGTGCTTCTAGAAAATGGGCTCAGCTTCCCCACAGAGCAATGACAGAAATGCATTCTCCCCAGGCACAATGATCACTGAACACTTAAGATTGCTTGAGTACCATGCAAAACAAGCCCAGCAGTGTAACACTGCACAACTGAGATCCAGGTTCCCTCTGCAAGACTTTCCTTTACAAAGCATGTAACACTGAAATTCATGGGCAGTGTTTCTCCAGGCAGCTCCTCTGTGCAGAAAATCATGCCACTGACAGTGTGTCAACAAGAGCAGCTCCAGTTCCCCACTGCACAGATCACCTCAGCAGCTGCCCTGCTGTGCTCTCACCACCAAGGTCAGCTCACCACCCTCCATGGGCAACTGCACCTTCCTGGCTCTGCCCCAGCTCACACTGAGCAGATGTGGATGCAAATCCCACAGGTAAATTTCATGGCTGGGTTTCCTCTGCTATGAACAGCTCAGCCATTAGTCAGGACAATCCATGGTGTCAGCCCTCCACAGGTCCTTCCAGCAATAGCCAAATGAGCAGGGCAGAACACAGTTTAAAGCCCATCTGGTTACTGGAACATCCAAATTTAAGGTGTGCTAAAGTTCCTGGAACTCAAGAGGTGAAGACACTCTTAAAAGCAGCTGATCCTCATCTTCCAAAACACAAACCCCAAATCACTGACTTTGTCTGCAAAGCCTGACTGGTCTGACACCCACCACTCCTGCCACTCCCTTGACACAGGGCACCAACAACTACACATCCTGCTGCTTTACTCTAGCTGGAATTCCAAACAAACTTGCTCCAGTAAAGCACTCATCCATGGGGCACTTCAGAGTGAGAAGCCATGGAATCTCCAGCTGAATTCACAGGAGGGAGATAAATGGCACTTGTATTTCCAAAGTAATGAGCTCCCCAGAAGAAACAGCTGGTGTGTTCTGATCCAACTGCTGTTTGGTGCAGTTACTGCTCTCCAAAAGGAGCCAATTTAGAATCCAACTAGGAGTAAAGGTCCATCTCTAAGCAGGCACAGAGACTGCACCAACAAAGTGTTTTTTTTTTACAGCACCAAGAAGGTGCTGAGATGGCTGCTCTGCATGCCAGGCTGTCAGGACAGCAGGTGACACTCAGCTCTCCAGCCTGGCTGGAGTCACACCAGAGTGTCAGGAGCACCTGACCATGGAAAAGCTCAGGCAGTGACACAGAGCAGGTGGATAAAACAGGGAAGCATCAATCCCTGGCCATCAGGAGTTCACAGCAAAGGCAGCAGTCCATGCCACCTGCTCTGTCCTGGGGGGATGACAAACACTGTGCCAGGGCTTCCCAAGGAAAGTGATTTGTCACCTCCTGGAGAGCAGGCCATGGGCTCTGGCAGCCAGGGCTGTGCTTCTGGCCCAGCCCAGTTTCTGAGTGTAGAAGTAACCATTTGTCAGCTCAGGTTTGACTGAGCCTGGTAGGCTGGGAGACACCTCTGCCAGCAGAAATGGGAGCTCTGGACATGCCAGGCTGCTGAGGAATTCTTGATTCCATTCTGAAGGGTTTATCCAGCTGTCCTGCTTCTCTCACCAGCGAGGGCTCCTTTGTTCATCACCAGCCTGGCAGCTTCCACATCAAGGTTCACTGCTACTTCTATTTCTGCTCCTTTCTGCTCCTTACAGAGTCAGTTTTTTTCCTAATTTTGGCAAATATTCTCCTACACAATCACTGGTTTTGAGTTTCCGGCCCCAAACCCTTGAAACTTGAGATGGGTAGTTGTCAAAGCTTTATCAGTACTGACAGATGTTAAGCATGCAGCATTCAGCACTGGAAACATCACTGAGCAGGTTCAAATGCCTGGCTGCTGACTGTGAACAGGCAAGATGCATCCAAATACATGAAAGGAACTCTGGCTTCTGCTTGAGTTAAATCCTATTTCTTAACCACAACCCCATTTCCAACTCCTCCAGCCATCTTCCCCAGCCTTACATGAAGTGTACCTTTAAATCTGAGCAGTTTAAACTTCTGCCTTCAAAGCAACTTGCATTCCTGCTAAGTCAGTTCAACAATTTCTGGTGACAAAAGAAGAAAAGTTAAGCATTGCCCAGTGTATCCCAGACTGGTTGAGGCTGGAAGGGACCTCAGGAGATCATCTTGTCTCAAGCAGAGCCACCTAAGACAGGCTGTCCATGACAATGTCCAGGGGGTTTTGGAGTATCTCTGAGGTGGGACAGCCCACATCCTCCCAAGGCAAGCTGTGCCTGGTGCTCAGCATCCTCACAGTAGAACTACAACATCAAGTGTTTCCTGCTGTTCAGAGAGCCTCCTGTGCTCCAGCTTGTGCCCACTGCCTCTTGTCCTGTCACTGGGCACCACTGGGAGGAGTCTGGTTCTGACACCCTCCCTTCAAGTATTTGCAGACACTGATAAGATCCCCCTGAAGCTCCTCTTCTCCAGGCTGAACAGTCCCAGCTCTCAGGCTGTCCTCACAAGGGGAGATGCTCCAGTCCCTCCATGGCAATCCTGACCCCTCACTGGGCTCTCTCCAGTACATCCACACTGCACAATGCTCCAGACACCCAACAGAGGGACAGGATCTCAGCCCTGCTGGCACCACTCCTCCTAGCACAGCCCTCTCTGGAGCCAGGACAGCTCCTGGGAAGCTGCACAAGTGGCTCAGTTACAGTTTTGAGAGCTGAATCATAAAAGTGGGTATTTCCCTCAGAACCCCAGCTCAGGGGAGATGGAGACTGACCCATGCTCTGTGACAAAGCCACCCCCAGTTATGTGGGTAAAGCTGCAATGGGCAAACTAAAAGCCAAGATGACCAGAACCCAACTTCCTGAGTTTGAAAATGGCACTGTGAATGCTGTGAATGTCCAATTCAATTTCTCAGTACTATTACTTCAGCAAGTCTTAGTGAAAGGATTCATTAAGAGAAACATCACAGAAAATCCTCACTGCACCAGGCATGGAAGTGTGGACAGTGGGAGCTGAAGTCCTGCATGAATGAGGCTGAGGTTACTCCCTGCCCTCCCAGGCAGGGCCCTCCAGCACACTCACACAGGCTCCATGATTTATTCCTCACAAAACATGGGGACAAGTGGGACAAGCAGATGAGTCCAACCTTTACTGCACAATCCTGCTTTAGTTCAGGATTAACTCTTGCACAGCCACTTGCCAAATGCAAGAGAAAGACTGTTCCCCCCCCAAAATGGCTGAGAATAGCTGTAATAATGTTAGAATGCTTCATATTCTCCTGTTTCGGGCAATTGGGATTCTTATTTATGCAGACTTGGAGCTAATGTTTTTAATTTAAGCCTACACATTCTGCTTAAGCCTTGGAGTTTAAATTACCCACCACGGTGTGGTTAAGACTGTATTTTGAGGTTATTTATTCTCCAGTATGTATTCTTGAGGGAACACTGAGTTCAGAATTACTAATATAAGCAAGTCAGCTGTTGTACTGAGACAGTCACTGCTGTTCTCCCAAGTTTTAACAACTGTAGGAGTGACAGAACAAAACCCCAAAATGCCAATCACCTCTATGATAACCACAATTTTTATTAAATTGCTTACAGAGGGCTGGCTCCAGAGTGTGAGGAGCCAAGACCCCTACCTTTACCACTGAACTGGAATGATGAAGTAGCACTGATATGATTTTTCAGTGTTTCCACCAGAAAGTGGCACTTTTAACCCACAGGAAGTCAGTGCACACCCCTTCTCCTCTCTCCTTGCAGGTTAAGGTGAAAAACATCTTCATGTAGCACACATTAACTGTGAGCTGCTGATAGTGCTGCCTCCCAGCTGCCTCAGGAGGAAGCTGTGCATGATAAGCTCTTTCCTACAAGGACTGTTTCTACTCTTCCCAGATTTCTCAATCAGTAGGAAGTACATTTTTTTCATAGCTGTGCTCTCTGCTTACAGATTTTAAATTCAAACAGCTTGCTCCCAGTAGCATCCAATTTAAAGAGTGGCACAATTTAGGAAATACTCTCAGAAATCTACACTACAAATAATAAAATTGATGCTTTGGAAGAGGTATGAGCTTAATGCTGAATGTTCTAAGTCTTATTATTCACCTCAAATTACCTAAATCAAACAATCTTTCCTGCTAATAACACATTCATTCCTTGATCAGTTACTAGAAAGCTGAAACATCCCTGAAGTCTGTCACAACACACTCTAATCTGACTGAACACAAGATTTTAACCCCAAAAGATGCAAGTTGCCTTTGTGGACTTTATTTCCATTTGTTCAAGATGGGAACAGTTCCCTTAAGTATCAGCTCTCTGCTTCTGAAGTCTGCCTTTTGACAGGGCATCCTGTGATTCTGAATCAAGTATTCCTATAAAGCCACCCCTAGGAATTGCTTTGTTGTTTTAATTCCTTCAGTAAATGCAGCCCAAGGGAGCTGGGAGAAGGTTTTCTCCCAGGTCAGAGCAGTGGGGATGTTGTGCTGTGTGCAGCAGAGTGTGGCCATTCAGCTGAACTGCTCAGCAATGAGAAGTGATCAGCACTCAGAGCCCCCTAAATCCAGGAGGGAGGGAGAGGGGCACTGGAAGGGGCAGGGACACAGAACAGCCACCCTGATCCCATGGCTTACTCCAGCTGAGTCACAAGGATATAGTTTGAAAAGGATAAGAAAAAAAAAGAGTTCAAAGCAGAAAACAGAGGGAGATTGAGATGTTAAAGCATATTGCAAATGTATTTGGGCAGTAAAATTAACACTAGGATGTATTTTCTGAGTGATTAAAGCTGACAGCCTGGAGCAGCCTCTTAAATTCTTGCCCCATCTTCTCCCAATTGTCCTAATTCCAATCTATCTTCCAGTATTTTCAATCATGCTGTCTATCACCCCACCACCCATCTGGTCACTTCAGATTCCCTAAAACAATATAGCATTTTCTCCAGCAATTAAATCAAACCAGACCAGACAGCAGCGCTTGGGGCTAATTTGGTGCTTCTAAGAGCAGCCAGTACTGACTGAGAGCACTTGTAGGGAAACTGCAGCAACCTGACAATCATTTTTTTCTTCACTGACACCATTTTTTCAGTTCTTTCAAGACTTTGAGCCTTGTGCCCAAGCAGATTCACTTCTGACAAGAAGATACTGGTTTCTCTTTCCATCTGCTTCTGCAAATGCCTTTAGCTGGCCAGAGAAGGTGGGAACTTTTGTGGGTTCAGGGAAAGGCAGACAGTGCTGATGTCCAAGGGATGTACCAGGATCACCTGTCTGAACCACCAAGTGCCTGGGAACATCACATGTAGCTGGAGAGAAGGGCAGGCAACAGGAGAGCCTCAGAGCAGGGACACTGTGAAGGACAATGTAATCAATGTGACAACTGCAGCATTTGATTACAAGGACAGTGTGAAGCTGCAGAACAGAAGGGTCAAGACATGATCATGCACAGGGTAGACTCCAAATATTCCTAAATAGCCATGGCTAGACCTACAAGCTTGATCTAGTTTGTAAATCTACAGTTTCAATAGCCCAAAAAAAAAAAACCCCAAAAAAACGAGCCTGTGTCTTCTTTCAAGATGTTTAAAACCTCCAATTTATATTAAATATGAATCCTGCTTTACCAGGCAAAGGCTAAATTCCAGTGCCCCACAAGCTAACACAATTCACAGGGACCAAGATTCTATTGGCTAATTATTTTAGATTTATCAATCTGAGCAAGTTTTAAACCATGTTTCAGTAGTCCACACCACTGGAAGGTCTGTTAAAAAGTTACCAACATGGTGTTCTGATGCTCCCTTGAAAGAGAAATTCTTTTTAATATGACAAAGAATTAGCAACTTCACTGTTTTTTAAAAGCCACAGCTGCTTCCTTACATATTTTACTCTGGGCATATCTTGAACATTAAATTCTACCACTGTCACACACTAGGTTTTATTTTATATACATTTATATCTATTTTTAGCTGAAGTGTTCTGAGGTGAGGTGGCAGGAGTATGTACTCAGTGTAGTAGGACTTATCTGATCCACTGGCAAAGCTGAGGAGTCTCCCCATGGGCACAGGGAAGCTGGATGTCCTGAGCATGCCATGCTCAGGAACTGGCTGCAAGCTCCATGGAGAGCCACAGGACAGAAGCAGTGCCCACAGAAATGGTGGATTCCAGCAGGAATGCAGCAGTTTTTACATCCCAAATCAGTACTTCATTTTAGCAGAGTAAAATGAAATAAGCATTGGAGGTACCTTTTGAAATAGTTAGTGCTGGGGACCACTGTGATCGTAGAATATCAAGACAAATGCTGCCATTACTGTTAATATTTGGATGATAGATTCTTGTTGTAAATGCAACCTGCAGAAGAAGGAAAATTTCAGTGTAGGCTCACAAATATACATCACACCACATGGTAAAGGACAGATTTATGGCAGAAGCCACTCACCTTAGGTGGTTTGAAGGGATAATCTGTCGGGAAGTGAATTGTCAAGAAAAATACTCCACCTTGATAGGGACTGTCGTTCTGTTAATGAAAAAGAATCATTGCAGCTTGAGGAGTTACTACAAGACCACCAGTCAAAAAAGCCATGAACATCAATTCTCATACTTACTGGTCCCATTATTGTAGCTTGCCAATGGAACACTGAAAAAGAGAGAGATTTACTTCAGTTTGGAGAAGCTCAAGTAATGATCTACTTTCTTCCAGACAAAGCAGCACAGAAAAGAAAAGTCTATTTTAAAAACAAAGCCTTGTGAAAGGCTGCAGGGAAGTGAGCCAAGGAATTAAAGAGAGACAGAGTGAAGTCCTCACTCCAGGACTGCTGTGGTACCACACACATGTCCTGCAAAAAATCCCATTACAATAAAAATCCACAACTTTTCAGGCTCAAAATTGTAAGTTTAAACTTTGTCATTTCTAATGAATCAGCACCCATGACTGCCCTCTTCAAGCCAGTTCCAGCATGAACTCACAGCTGCTCTCCTACTCAGACCTGTGACACACAGAGAGGAAGCCCAGGCTCTTTGTGAGCCAAACCAGTCGTGTCCTCACAACATTCAAGCATCATCTCCACAGAGGCCTCAAGATTTCACTAAAGCAGCAGAAAAGAACTGTCCTAAGAGAATGCAGGAATGATAGTCTGCCCCATACTTGGAGCAGGATGTGCCAGGACACACTTCAGGTTAAATGGACACAAGTTAATCCTCACTTGTATGCATCTGCCCAAGAGAACTTTCACCTGGTACCACAGAGGATCTGTGAAGAATGTGGCTGTGCTGGAAAGGAAAACAGTCAAAGCTGATAAATCTATAGGAGGCACACTGGGGAGCTCTCTGTGTTCCTGTGTCTCTGCAGGCTTCAGTGCAAAGAGCACCAGCCTAGGAAATTATTTGTGAATTAAGACTATGCAAGCTTCCCTCAGCATGGATGGCACGTTCAGAAGTGGAGAGCTGTAGATGATGGCAGGAAAGAAGGAAGTCTCCAAGACAGGAAATGAAGGCACGTGGAAGTGTCTGTGCCTCACTGGCACCTGGTGCCCCCAGCTGTCAGGACTGCCTGGGCCAAAAGCAGGAGTGGTACTACCTGTTCTCATCTAGCACAAGCAGTTTTTAATTACACATGGTACAGGCACTACAGCTCAGAATGATCTCATACAAGGAAGGAGGAAAAAAGCAGAGTGGGAGTAGCTCTGCAAGGCCAGGGGAGAAGACTGTTGGGTTGGAACAGGTTTGTTTTAATCCACTCCTACATTTCGGCAGGAATGTGTAACTTTCTATACACTTCAGCACTGCTGAGTAGCTCAGAAATGATTCAGAAAAGACCTTAGCAGCTCATTTTTTCCTTTTAAAAAGGATACCTGAGCTTAGAGTTCTCAGCTCTTAACAGTGAGAGAGGATTTCATTACTTAAATATTCACTCTCTCAGGAGCCTGGCTTTGGGAAACTTTGCATCCAATGAAGAATTAGGAAACCAAGACAGCAGCTCACATGTAGCAGGGGTTCAGACAGTTTCCCAGGAGCTCCCTGTCACCTGCAGCAGGATAGGGAGAAACATGGACAAGAGGACAAAGGGGCAGCAGAAATTCCACAGGAGATTGCAGCCAATCCCAACAAAACTAGTAAAAATCTCACACATCCTGATGAGATTCACTGTGGTTGTTCTGCAGAGCACTGAAAAGAGAACCTCAACCAACTATTTTCTTAAACCCAACAAAACCCTAGAAATAAAAACATATCCACAGGCAATCTCAACTTTCTGAAAGCTAGAAGGGAGGTTTGTGTTTCCTCCCACTCAATGCCCACCCCAGACTTGGCTGCCTGTTTAACCTAAGCTTTAAATCCTGGTAACATCCAGGGCAAGTCTGGTGAATGCAGAGATGGATTTGTCACACAGAACTTATTCCAATTGGTTCTTTCCTTTGCAATCAGCCAAACAGAGGTGTTTACAAAGGCAGGGGCTGTTGGCTTTCAGTAGGTAAGCACAGGTACATGTTGGAAAAGGCTGAGCCACTGGAAGCACACCAACATCATCCAGTCCCCAGCACACTTCCAAAACACAGGCCAGAGGTGGGTGGAAGAAAGCTAAAACTACATTGTCAAGGAAATCCCATTCCTACAGAAAGTGAAGGAAGAGCCCTTCACTTTCTGAGGTCCATGAACCCCAGGGATGAGAAGCTTCTAGCTGGGGCCAGTTTGTATCAGCTGGAACAGCCACAGGACAGCACTGTGCAAGCACAGCATGTCCTGAACTCTGGGAAATGTCACTCTGACAAGGCAGCTGCAGCAGACCTGGAGCACAGGGAGCTGGGAGAAGGCACCTTTCTGTTGCTGCCACTGCTATCCACTTACACACATCCAAACTGTGGCTCTCAAGAACAAAAGGCTTTCATTAGAGGTCTTTCAGAAAGGTGGCACCAGGAGAACTGAATAGTACTTTACAGCTTTCTGTATCAGTAGTAACTTTCCATTCTCAGCCTTCACCAACTTCAGTTACCACCTCCTCTGCCAGACAATCCTCATCACTTTTGATAAGGCTTTGGAAAACACAAAGTGGTTTATCATGGCACAAATCACACTTGCTAATTTAAGGGAGTAAAAGCCTCTGACTGGCTCTCCATCTTAGTCATTTCTCATCTATGAAACTACAAACCTCTCTGAAATACTATTTGGAAAACAGAAATAGGTTTTGAAGTAACTGCTAAACACCCTCAAAACCAAGCTGGGCTTCCACTCATGTGAAAGAGCTGCTGAACAGGAACATTCCCACTTATTTCAGTATTTTCACCCTCAGGTTTCAAGTGCCTTTTTTAAATGTAGCCCTACATTTCTACAGGAATGTGTAACTTTCTCTACAATTCAGCACTGCTGAGTAGCTCAGAAATTATTCAGAAAGATCTTGGCAGCATTTTTTCATTTTTAGAAAGGATACCTGAGAGCTCTCAGCACAGAGAAGGAGGGTTTCCCTGCTTCCCTGTCTCAGGAGCATGGATGCTTTGCTGATATCACTTGTCAGACCACACTGCACAGCAAATTCAGTGTGTGCTGTTTAGGGGGCACTGCAGTCACAGCTGCCAAGGGTTCTCTAGGAGCCTTTTCCACTGTCAGAGCTGCTACAGAAAATAGTGTGAGCACAGAACAGAGCAACAACTCCCAGTCACTCCCAGGTGAACAGACCTGAACAGCAAGGCCAAGAAGATTGTCTGAGGCTGTCCCTTACACAGGACCTGGCAGGACATGCTGATTTGAGCCCAGTTTCCAGACACCATGTATAGTCTAGATATCTGAGCTCAGAGGGATGTGGGCAGCTGCTTGCTGGTTTGACCACAGATCTGCTGAGGTTTTCTAACACCATCCCCCAGGAGAATTCCAGAACAGTTAATTTAAAAGGCATAATTTAAGATGTGCATTGAGTTGCCCAATCAATAGAGTGGGAATAACACCACTGGCACACAAGGAAAGTGTAAGAGATATGGAAGAGCAGCAAATTTAAGATCAGGAAGTGGGGTATTTTCTAGTACTCTAAAAAAACCAGAAGGATTCTCCTTGCTGAGGAACTGGACATCCCATTTCAGAAGGAAAAGGAAAAACATGGCAGAGGGCAGGTGCTTGCTGAGAGCAGATACTCACTGTCATCCCCGACAGGCCCTGCTGAACACTGTGCTGGAGGATCACGTGCCAGGTCGTTCAACTCCTAAAAAACAGGAAGAGTTTGTTTCACTTCATTTCAAAAACAACCATGTCATTGCTCAAAGGCTGCTAGGGGCACTCTGGCAGCACCACAGAACTAATAACCAGGACTCTGGAAAGTGAAGTTGCATCTAAAACCCAGGAGACACAGCTGGCAGAGGCCTCAGTGACCTGTCCAGCTCCAGAGCCCTGAGTCACAGCAATCCTCACATCACAGGGGCTGCCAGGTCTGCCTGCACTGGCCCCAAGCATTGCCAAGGTTCTGCATCTTCCACCACCCTGGCTCACAGAGAGATAAGATGGCCTCAATCCAACAACTCTCAGTGTCAGCCTTATTTTATTCCCTCAGTTGTAGAGTTCCAGTGATCCAGTTTATCACCTCCACAGCCAGCCTGCAGCACACACAGCTCCCATAACCTCCTGTTTCACCTCCACACATACACATCAGTGACCATGGCTGGAATGGAATAAAACACAAGGCCTGCCATACCCACACACCTCACTGAAATCCTCCACTTTTCAGTGCCTGTGTCAGTCAAATTCTCCTCTGAAGAAATCCTATTATGAGTCTGAACAGGATGAGTAACACACCACACCTCAACTATATTATTTTGAAGCAAAATCTCAGCACAGTTCAGAGAGTTACTGTTACCAGTAATTAACATCAGCCCTTTGCTCAGGAAGTGGATGTTTGGTGGAAAGTGCAAACAGAGTAAAACTTTGAAGTCAAACTTTACCTGCTCCATTTCTGGCTCAGTCACTGACCTGCTTTGCATGATAGGCCTGAACATATCACCATTTTTGTCTGTGAACTCAGTCTAGAAAGCTGAACACACACCAGGTAAGGATTACAACTATTATCTAGTGCTCAGGAAACACTCCCATGCTGTCCCTGCTCCTTTGTGTGTTCAGCTTCTCACCTCCCAGAACAGTCCAAACTGGAGTCTCCATACCAGGCTTTTGGCAGACAAAACATGTACAAGTACAATGATTAAGACAAGCTGATTGCAGGAATGGAAGAAAATTTGCCATTTAATGGCCTTTTGTTATTTACAGGCAGTGATTAAGCTATTGAACAGATGATCTCTGGGAGTTCCAGCTTCTACTTCCCAGGAAATGGGAGGCCACCACTAACCAAACCCACAAGACCCAAATGCTGCCTCACACCAAACACTGAAATCTCTGGAGTTCCCACTCCAGATGCAGAGCCCCAGCAAACCTCACAGGCCCTGACACACACACACATTTGGGTTTTGCCCTCAGCAGCTCCCAGCTTCTAGAGAGCCCTGCTGGAAGCCTCCTTGACTTGACACCAGACTATGGAAGCTTTTCCAGTGCTCCTGCTGGGCTTTTTCCACTTGGTGTTCAGCACAGACGTGGACAGGAACAGACACTGAGCATGCAGCACCTGCTGAAGAGTCTTCTGCCTCCTGGAGGGGGAGAGAGCATCTCCAAGTGTCCTCCAAAGGCACAAGGCCCTGTGGAGTGGCCTCAGCACCCTGAGCCACCAGGGCAGCACAGGAACGTGCAGAAACCTACACACACCTTCCACAGGGGCACTCTGGTCATGGCCACAGAAATGAACTGAGTCTACACACAACAGGCATGAAAGCTTTAAAATAGCAAATGTATCTACTCTGTCTGAAGGTGCATGGAGTACAGTCCACTTCCAAACAGTACTGGACTCTGATTTTCTGGAAAAAACTATTTAATGATATTGTATTCAAAACCCCAAACACACAACTAAAAAAAATACTCCTTACCACTTCTCATCCCATTTTATGCATCAATACTCTACATCCACATGACCCAGAAGGTACAGCTGTAAGAATCCATGGTTTCCATGCATGACCACAACCTACCACGGATGACATTTATGAACACACAACATGCACCTTCCCTGCTACAAAAGGGAAATAGTTACAAACATGAGCTTGGGCACACATTTTACCAGTCAGTAGAATACACAGCTCCAGAGCTGCCCTGACACTCCCCTTACATCCTGCTGCCCAAATGCACCAACCACTTCAAACTGCACATAACAGAGGCACCACAAGGTAACTCCCCAAGAGCCATAGAGGCAGCAGTGAAGTTCAGGTAGTAGCAGTTTCTCATCAAAATACTATTTCATTCTCTACATACTCAGTTCCAGGGAGATTTCTGAGTTTTCTGAAGCCCTGGGTATTATCTCAGTAGAAAGTGACGACTTACAACAACCACTTGTACCACTTGTCTCAGTGACAAGGTGGCATTTCAGGTTCTGCTCCATAAATTCACAGAGTGAAACATCACAGATGAGAAGGTTTATGTAAAAACCAGTGTGTAAGTCCCTTGTGCTTAAAAAAGTATTGCACCAACTCTCAATTCAAGCCTCTGCAGCACAAAACTTCCCAAATTTTGCAGAACAGCTTGGAGAACGAGTTCAGCGCCTCCCCTTCACCCCTCAAGACTCCTCTGGAGTGCAGGCACCAGCTGCCTCTGCCTGCAGGAGAGGCAAACACAGCCCTGGATTTCCTGGCAGGGCACAGATCAGCCCTTTAACATGCCATGCCATTGCCTTCCAGCTGCTCTAAGGCTCCCTGTACACCTGCAGAGCCAAGTTCAGGAGCAGGAAAGGAGCAGCTCATGACTGGTAGCACACAGAGGAGCACACCCAGCTCCTGTGCCAGAGGCTGCTCTGCCTTCTGCAGGCTCCTGTGCAGCTCCTGAGGTATCATGAGCATGACACCAGACCCAGCAAGGTCCTGGCTTCCAGCTGCTGCTGAGGGACTCTGAGAACCAGCTGGTTTCTGTAACTCAGAACAAATGACTCTGGAGTTCCCAGAAAACTGGAACTCATAACACACCGAGGATTCAGTTACAGTTTGGTATCATCTACAGCCTGAATGCACTGGATCCCAAGTTGCCAAGCCCTCTGTTTTTCCCTGTGATCCAGGAAGTGTTGGTGGTCCATGATCAAGACTGACCTTGACCACACTGATATTAAGCCAAAGCCTGAAGAAAGCCTAGCAGTTTCCACCCCAGACAGTTTTTGATCCTTAAGCACATGCAGGTTTTGCTTCAGGAATTTACAAGCAGCCTTTAGATCAAGTTCCAGTTGGAGTTACTCAGCTCCCAGGACTGCCTCACCCTGAGCTGGCTTTCCAGCTGAAGGCATCTTACAGAATTTTAAATTTCTGCCATCTCCCCTAAGGAAAATACCCCTGGGGCTGGGGCCACTGCTGTGGATCCTACCATTAACCTGAGCCATCTCACAACTCTTAATGAGTCCCTTAGCAAAAATGAGGAAGTGGAAGAACATCACAAAGCAAGGTTCAAGGTGTCCTGCCTAAAGGCTGAGTTGAACAAAACTACTACCATTAAACCCACACAGGAGATACCCTAAAAGCTACAAAAATCTCACAAGAAAGTGACATTTAGGCTCCAAAACCCAATTTAATCACGATCTTAAGTTCCCAACAAACCAATCCCCACTCAGGGGTTCCAGGAAAGCATTTTAAGGAAGATGGAATGTGCTTATACCACAGATGTCCCAGCTGTGCTTCCCAACTCATGACAGGCACCAGCTGCCAGCGAGCCTCGAGGCTCACAGGTAAAGCAGTGCCACCAGCCCTGCTCAGCCCCACACCCTCAGCCCTACCCTCCTCCTGTTCTGCTTCCAGGACTGGGACAGTGCCTTTAGAACATACCTCAATGCAGGCTTCCACAAACCTCACAAGAAGCTTTCAAAAAACTCAAACACAAATGGTTTAAGTCTTATAAGTTTAGCCCTGCACATGTTTCAAGTTATAATTATCAACTCCAAAGATGTTTGTTAGTGAAGTTCCAATTTACTCCTCTAGACAACAAATCCCTCCCCAGCCTAACACACTCCTGGTAAAACCTGCTCTGGCCAAAAGATAAGACCAGTTTTAAGGATTAAGTTAATGCTAATACAGCCTTCAGTAAGAATAACTAACATAACTGGCAACATCAAGAAGCCAATCAGGCAAGTAAAAAGCCAGTATGCTTTTTTATTATTTTTTTTACAAGCCAGCTCCAACAATTTTATGAAGCCTTGGGATACAGCAGAGCTCCTCAAATCCACTCCAACACACTATATGTATTCCTCTGGATTATCCAAAGTCCTCTTAGCTTGAACTCCATGGGCTTTCTACTCTGCTCCAGTCTGAGCTGCTTTCACATTGTACTTGACTGAGAGACCACATTAGCTTGATTATAAACCTAATTTCTGCCTCAGGTTGCTGCTGTAAGTGAAATAAGCTTTTCATTTGCCTTTAGCCAAGTTTATTTGCCTGAAGCCCCTGAACCCTTCAGCAACAGGCAGGGTAGGGAGATGTTACAAAATCCTGACTTATGTAACCAAAAAGGAACTCTTAGCCACTTTAGCCATGAATTGTTCCCAGCTCCCAACAGAGTAAAGCCAAGCAATGGGGAATGAGGGCCAAAGTCGAACTGATCACACCCTGCCTCACCTCAGGAGCACGGCACAGAGGAGCTGCCAGCTCCCTGTGCAGGGCCAGCAGGGCAGGAGGGTGGGAAGAGCCTGTGCCCCTCCCCTGGGCCAGCAGCACCTCCCTGCCAGGTGCCAGAGCTGTACCAGAGGCATTTCCCTCAGCTCTGCTCTCCAGCAGCACTGGGCAGGAGGCAGTGTCACCCACGTGCACCAAGGTCAGACCAACAATTCCCTGCAGTGTCCATAGGTGCCCTCCCACCCCCAGGACTGTCACTCCAGAGTATCTGCCACTACACTTAACAGAAGCTTTTTAATCCTTTCGACAAAAACGGCTTTTGCAATGCTTGAAGCTGCTCAGATCCCCCAAGTCTGACTCCTCACAAGACTCTGCAAAACTCAGAAGGCAAGTGAGCAGCATGAGAAATCATGAAACACAGCTACAGCCAAAGGACATGTTATAAACAAGCTCTGATGCAACTGTCACCTTTCTTTTTTATTTTTTTTCCCAAAGCCTGAACAGGAAGAAGACCAAAGCAATGTATAACTTCCTCCTGGTGTAGAATGTGAGTATCAAAACACCTCTCTAGCTAACAGAAGCTGCAGCAGCATTCTCTGTACACAAGCTCTCCAACACAGATGGGCTGTGCTGGCAGCTCCACGCACGCAGCGAGAGGCCCAGCGGAAGAACCCAGTTGCTCCCACTGGCTGCTGTACAGAACTGGCAGCACAGAAATAACACCAGCTCTGCTCAGCACAGGTAGCACAAACACAACTCTGACCACCAAGGCTGCTCTGCACCCCTGTCCTCACACATCCCACCCACAGGCACTGCTCCTTTGGGCAGAAGTGATGCCCAAGCATCTCTGGAGCGCAGGACTACAGCAAGTACTGTCCCTCTCTTCCACAGCTACACAGGAACAGCACTATGGAATTCGGTTTAGCTTCCTGGGTTTGTGCCTATACATTACAAGCAGTAGTAATCCCCAATTCCTCTGCTACAGAAAGTGTTTTACTTGAGCAGGGCTCGAGCACAGCTGCTGCTTTCCCTTCCCCCTCACCCACCCATCACACAGGGGAACCCTGCAAGACAATGAGCTAACCTTTTCCTTGCTTTCCATTCAAAGAACTCCAAACGGTGCCCCAGTTATCCACTTAGAGGTATTGCATTGCCTAAAGATCAGCAACACAGATGGGATGTGGCTGAATCCAAAGGGTTTGGCTTAAACCTTAAAATGGAAGGCCCTCCTGTACATCCCTCCCATCCTGCCCTTGGATTGCTTCACACTGCTTTTCTTACAAAACACATCTAGAATAAAATAGACCATTTTTACATATATATAAAAATACCAATTCAATTACTGGACTGGAAGGACTCTGCCTGGCAGTATTGCTTACACCTCTCACAAGGAAAGATTTCAAGTTTCAGACCCATGATCCAATAAAAGCACCCAAATAAGAATTTGGAGCCTCAGTGCCCGAAATACTGTGGTGAGTAACACAGGCAGCAATCTGAGAGCAGATCTCACCCAGCCTGAGCTCTTTTGGAGCATCTGCTTAGAGAACAGCTGCTGCTGTGTGCACACATGTTACCCCAGCCCGAGCCTCTGCACAATCCCAAGAGCAACTGTGCCACCAGTGACAGACTGGGACGGGTCCTGCAGGCTCCTGGGCTGCCTCACACGCCAGCAACAACACGGGCTCGCTGCTCCGTCTGCCCCCTCCCAGCCGAGTTCAACATACAAGAGGCCATTTCAGGTAACACTGTATCAAACCTTCGCTCTTGGGATTTGCTCCTTTCCAAGTTCTCAGCCCCGCGTTATCCAAGGACACAAAAATTTTGACAAAAATCTCCTAGAAAGCCTTTGTGGGTCAGTAAAAACCCAACTGCCAAGAGCAAGAGCCAGTGGCCAGACTGAGTTGTGCACACTGCTATACCATGACTGATAACACCCTCAAAAAAAAGCCAAAGCAGCAGTTTTCTCTGCCATCGTGTCTGTGCTCGAGTCCACCGGGATTATTCCTACTCCATCCACACTCTGCAGGCTTCTGCTCCTGCCACAAGCTGCAGCAGCAAAGGTCAGAAGCTGGCTGTCCCCTCGTTATCCTGCCAGGGACGGCCACTGCACCCTCCCAGAGACCACAACGAGCCCGAGCTGATGATAGGAGCGCTCTGCAGGGGGTTTAAAATAGCCCGAGCGAGCGTAAACAGCCAGCCATGATTCCTGGAGCAGTTACACCGAGACACCCACAGCAGCTCCGGGGGCTCCCTCAGCCCGTAGCTTCACGCCCATCCAACTTCCAAAGCATCTGGGCGGCTACAACAGGCAGATTTATTTCCCTCTCCATACGCTGTTTTGTGGAAATGCTGCCTCCAGCCCCAGCATCTCCCTTTCCTCCACAGCCACCAACTCACTCCACTGAAACTCTCTTAGCAGAGCTCACACAGAACTGCTTTGGTGATGCCCTTGCTACTTCCCAAGGCTTTGAAGACTCTCACAGCCCTACACAGTCCCCATTATCTCTCAGGGTTCTTTATTTTTGAAAAGCAGCATGAAGAGTCGGTCCACAAGCACCCAATGTTAACAAAGACTCCACACATCCAGCATTTCTCCTGTCACAAACCAGCCTGGAAATGCAAGTGCTCTCAGAGTCTTGACTCCTGACCCTCAGCATGCACTGAGCTACAACCAGGCAGCTTTTCTGACTTACCTCCTGCAACAGCCACATTTACCCTATTCAGCATCCACTGCTGTGTCTCCCAGGCCTGTGAACCCGCTGCTGAGGAGTAAGAGCTCTTCCAAAGCACCTGTGGGCCCACCAACACTGTGGAAGAGTCCTCACAATGCTCTGAGGACCACTAAAGCAAGGGACAGAACACTGGCAGAGAAGCAAGACTCAGCTGGAACACAACTTCCTTATGTAACTCACTACCAGACTGACAGCTGGAAAATCCAACAGTCAAAAATCACACTCCAAACACCTCCCTTCCCAAGGCTACCTATTCCACAAGCACAAGTAAGGCTTCAAGCTCTCTTCCATTTTCTTCTCCACCTGAGCTTTAACCTGATCAGGAGAACACATGAAGCTTCACAAAGCCTCCAAGGTAACCTACAACCAAAGCAGAGATGTTGACACAGACCCAACACTACACACAAAACCAAAGAGGGCTACAGAGTGAGCTGTGAGGTGGTGGGTTTACAGCTGGTTCTAGGTAAAAAATAATTTACATCATGATCAAGAGGAGAAACACTATGGAAGGGCTGTTTGCTACACCTGAACCTTGTACAGACTCCAAACTGACAGCTACACATTTTGCAGGGAAAAGGATACAAACTCCCTGCCTGAGTCACCAAGGTAATACAAGTGGACTGCAATTACCGTCGAGGGTTTTTTTCCTGGTAAAAGACACTGATGGTCAAGCAAACATTGTCCTAAGCCAGCAATGGACTGGGCAGCAGTATTTTTCCAAAAAAGCCAGGACACGGAGTACGGCGCAGCTCCCGCTCCAGGAGAAGGCAAGCTCGTAGCTTTCCCGACAAGCCTGCGGGATGACTCAGGCTGTAGAACAGCGCTGGCTCCATTAAAAGAGCAAAGCACACTGCTGTGTGACAGGTTTACTGCGCTCAGCTGCCCGACACCGCGATCCTTGTCGCTGCTGGGGGAGGCAGAGGAGCCCTTGGCCACGGGGCTCCGAGACGAGCCACGCCGGAACTTCCAGCGCGGGCCACGCTGCGCTCCTCGGGGCGCTTCCTCCGGCCGGGCCGGGCCGGGCCCCCGCGGAGCCGCAGCAGCTGCCAGGGCCGCCGCCACCTCCGGCCCGGCCCCGCCGCCGGCGCCCCCTCGCGGCCCCGGCCCGGGGGCCACGTTGCTCCGGAGGGGCCCGGCCGCGGTGCGGCCCCGCGGGCAGGGCAGGCCCGGCCCGGCCCCCCTCGAACAAAGCGGCCGCGGCCCCCGGGAGCGGCCCCAGCGCTGCCGCCCGGGCCGAGCCCCGCGGGGGGGAACCCGGGCGGGCCTGGCCCGGCCCGGCCTGCCCGCCCCCCCCCCCCACTGCAGGCCCGGGGCCGGGCCGGGTTATATAAGGCGAACGGCCCGGGGGGAGCGGGGCCGTGCGGGGCCGGGCCGGTTCGGCCCTTACCTTGTGGATTCTCTTCAGCGCCATTGTGTGCGCGAGGCGGCGGCAGGAGGGGCGCGGGCGGAGGGAGGGGGCGGCCCGCGGGACTATTTGCGAGGGGAGGGGGGGAGGAGGAGGAGCGCGGAGGTGGCGGCTGCGCGGGGAGGGGACGGGGAGGGACGAAGCGAGCGGAGGGGCGGGAGGGGACCGGGGCCCCCCGGGGCGGCGGGGCCGGGGCCTGGCCGGTGTCGGGCGGGTGGCGGCCGCGGGGCTCAGCGCTGCCGCAGCTCCTCCGTTCCCTCCGCCGCCCGCCGCTTTATGCGCTGCCTCCGCGCCGTCCGCAGCGGATCACTCCGCCGCGCCGCCGCCCGCCGCTGCCTCCCGGGCACCGCTCCGGTTCCCGCGGGGCGGAGACACCGCCGTGGCGGGGAGGAGGGGAAGGAAGGGAGAGGCCGGGGCAGGAGCGGCGGGAGGAGGAGGAGGAGGAGCGGGAAGGGGAGGAGAGGGCGGGGGAGCTGCGGGGACTATTTGTCGTGCCGGCCGCCGTGCAGAACTCTCCAGAAGGGGGGAGGGGCGAGCGCGCGGAAGGATACGGCGGCGGCGTGAGCGCGCGCGCGCGCGCGAGGCGGCCGCCGCGCGGCGCGTGACGCCACAGCGCGTTCTCTCGCGAGAAGACGGGACGGGGAAAAAGTCCCCGGCCGAGCCGGGCCCGAGACTGAGGGGAGCGGGATGGGGGCTGAGGGGGAGCTGAGGGCAGCGGGGATGGGTCTGAGGGGAGCGGGATGGGTCTGAGGGGAGCGGGATGGGGTCTGAGGGGAGCTGAGGGGAGCTGAGCGGAGCGGGATGGGGCTGAGGGGACCTGAGGGGAGCGGGATGGGTCTGAGGGGACCTGAGGGCAGCGGGATGGGTCTGAGGGGGACCTGAGGGCAGCGGGATGGGTCTGAGGGGACCTGAGGGCAGCGGGCCGGCCTGAGACCCCGGCAGCCCCGGCCCCTTGTGGAGCTGCCCGCCCCCAGTGCAGAGGCCCCGAGGCCCCTGTCCCGGGCAGGCCGGGAGCGCAGCTGGGGCAGGCAGAGCCCTCCTGGAGCACTTGAGTGGCCGCAGACGCCACTGGCTTGTCCTGATCGAGCCTGTGGGCCTTGGGTGGCCCTGGGAAGCACAACTCACCGTGAAATGGCACTGAAACACGGCTGGTGACAGTGTCCCTGCTCCTTCCTGTGCCCAGGTGGGGCTGAGGGGTCCCTGGTGCTGCCTCTGGGCCATGGTGGGGCTGTTCTCCACGCTGACTTTGCTGCCAGCCTTCTGCGAGACTTCAGCATTTCTGGAAGCTGTAGTACAGGGTGTATTTTGAATTAATTTCTTCTCCCCTCCACATTTGTTACAAGAGAAAATAAACCAAAAATTCATTAAAATGGCTCTCTGGATGGGTTTGGTTTTGGTTGTTTTGTTTTGCAGGGTTTTTTGGTTTGCTTTGCTGCTTTTTTTTTTTTTTTTCAATTACTTTGGTTCATTTTGTGGCTT
The DNA here is from genome assembly GCA_039654755.1 of Calcarius lapponicus. Lineage (NCBI taxonomy): Eukaryota > Metazoa > Chordata > Aves > Passeriformes > Fringillidae > Calcarius > Calcarius lapponicus. Next base: position 15,161,374 of record CM077476.1, on the reverse strand, counting down.
CCTACTCCTTTCACTTTCTTTCCTTTTCATTTTGGGCACCCCTTGACTGCCAAGTTCCAGACAAGCCAGCACAGCTCATGGATCCGATGACAAGGCAACACACCCTTCATCCTGGCCACAGCAGGATGGGAAGGCTCAAACACTCATTCCAAGCACTCCTGGCTCCTAAAGCAAATGCTGGATTGGGGTAAAACTGTAAAACTGCTTCCAGCATTTTCTGCTTTCCTTTTGTATGGCCCAGCCAATGCCTGATCCCCATCGCTGGAAGGGAATCCCGAATCCCAGATTCCTTTTGTGGGAAGTGCTCTTGTGGCCCCTGAGGGCAGCACAGCCCCTGGCTCAAACCTTCTGATGGGCTCTGCAGGTTGGTGCAGTGCTGTATTAGGGGAAAAAAACTTTTGAAGGGCTTAGGGAAAGGTACAAGGATTTAAAGGAATAGAAACTTCCCGGCCAAGCTGGTTAAATCTAGTTATTCCAGGCTTTGATAACTTATGAGGCCTTGGTTAGAGGGTGCAAAAAAGTCACTCTAAAGGAGGAGAGACACAACTGGAAAAGGAGAAACTTCCAATGTTGGGCAAGATTCAAAGAAAAGTGATAACTCCCAGAAAAAAAAGGACCAGGAGCAGCCTCTGTCCCAAAGGTGCTCTGCCCTGCAGCACCACCCCTGTCATGGAATCATGGAATGGTTTGGCTGGAAGGGACTGGAAGCTCATGTTCCAGTGCCAGCCTGTGACAGCTCCAAAATGAGTAAAAATGGTTTTTCCACCCAACATGGAAGTGAGGAATCAGTGCCATAGGACCCTGCAGGTGCTGGCAGCTGACAGAAATCACAGATTGACCCACTGACATCTATTAAATCCAAACTCTCTTTCTCCTGGGAAGGTTCTGGTGCTCCAAAAGAAGGCAGAACCTCAGTGGCTGAGGGGTGTGCAGCACTCAGAGCAGCAGGCATGGAGGGAGGCTCCATTCTGCCACCAGGACTGGAAACTCATCATTGCTGAGGGCTCCAGGCTGGGGTCAGGATGAGGCAAAGCAGCTCCCAGGCTGGGCACGTCCCTGGCAAGGCAAAGGCTGCACATCCTTATGTGGGCTCTGGGAGCCAAGGTCAGGGCCCTGCAGAATCTGGAGGCCAAGGGGGAAATTCCCCAATCCTCGGGCCAGGACACCTCCCTGGCCCCCTTGGCTGCCACCTCCTTTGTCCCACAGCTGAGTGCTGGGACAAGAAGATTGTCCAAGGAGCATTTGGACAATGCTGTCAGGCACTGGGTGGGATTCCTGGGGCTGTCAGGAGCTGGCCTTGATAATCTTTGTGGGTCCCTTCCAACTCAGGACATTCCATGATTCTGTGGAAGTGCTTGGCTCAGTGAATGAGAAACAATGGATGCTTAGGAGGTCCAGGAAGCTTCAGAAGCTTCTTCTGCTGCCACCAGATTTCCTGCAGCACATGGCTTCTCACTGCACCAGAGTCTGGCCTGGTTCACACAGCCCAAGGCCACACAGAATATTGCAGAGCACTTTAGTTTTGCTATTTTGTGTCACTAAAGCAGCCCTGTCACACGGGACCCGCTGAGGGACACTGCTGGTGCAACTGCAGCACTAAAACCACCGACTGCAGCACTTTTAGTCAAGGGACCAAAGCCACTTCTGACACCAGCCTGGCACTGGAAGCCCATCCCTGCAGGTATCCCCAGTGAAAGCTGGCACTGGGCAGCCTGCCCTCAGCATGAAGCCAGCAGCTCTAGCTGCTGTCCCAGGGCAATGGAAAACAAGGGAATGAAAGGAAGGAAGTGCCCGTCCTGCAGCAGAGCCAGCTCTGTCACCCTGCTGCTGCTGCCTGCTCCCAGCCCTTCACCCAAGGGGTGCCAGGGAGAACACCCTGCTCCTGGCCTGCCTTTTGGCTGGGGACATGCCACATGTATCCAGCCTCCATCTGGGGGCAGGTCTGGGCACCACAATACGAGAAACAGCAGGGACACGAGGATGGTGAAGGATCCCAAGGAGCAGCTGAGGGCACTTGGCCTGTCCAGCTGGAGGACAGGAGAGGAGACTGAGGTCAGACCTCCCCAGGGGCTGCAGCTCTGATCTCTGCTCCCTGGGACCAGGAACAGCACTCAAGGGAATGGCTGGAGCTGTGGCAGGGGGATTTAGTCTGGATAACAGGAAAAGGGTGGTGGGACACTGCCCAGACTCCCCAGGGAATGGTCCCTGCCCCAAAGCTGCCAGAGCTGCAGGAGTGTTTGGACAACGCTCTCAGGGATGGGATGGGATTGTTGGGGTGTCTGTGCAGGGCCAGGAGTTGGACTGGATGATCCTTGTGGGTTCCTTCAACCCCAGCATATTCCAGGACTCCTTGGCTCTCCTGATGTCAGCAAGGCCTGCAGTGTGTGTGGGTTGCTGTGCACAGAGTTGATTTCTGTGCCCCACTCAGCCTCACACAGGTGTCAGCACCAGCCTGGTTGGAGGTGCCATGGTGCTGCTCCACAGAGGTGCCTTGTGGGGTTTTTTATGCATCTAAAATCTTCCAGCATCATGTGTGGCTTCTTGTTCCCTCTGCTTGAGGGAATAACAGCAAACAGGGTCAGAGAGAACGTCAATCCAGACACGATGTGGAAAAGTAAATTGTTGGCCAGAGGAAGGCCAAGGGAGGACAATGGGGGCAGTTTCAATCCTGCCACTCCTTGTTGGCTGTGCAGGGGCACTGGGTGGCACTGGGCAGCTCTGGGCTCTCTGTTCCCAGGCAAGCTCAGATGTTCCAGGTGTCCACAGGAGGCCACAGAGATGTTTTGAGGGCTGCTCTGGAGCCAGGCTGGGAGAGCTGGGGCTGCTCAGCCTGGAGAGGAGAAGGCTCAGGGGAGAGCTCAGAGCCCCTGTCAGGGCCTAAAGGGGCTCCAGGAGGAGACTTTGGACAAAGGCTGGAGTGACAGGACACAGGGAAATGACTTCCTACTGCCAGAGATCAGTGTTGGATGGGATATTGGGAAGAAATTCTTCCCTGTGAGGGTGGGGAGGCCCTGGCACAGGCTGCCCAGAGAAGCTGTGGCTGCCCCATCCCTGGAAGTGTTCAAGGCCAGGTTGGATGGGACTTGGAGCAAGCTGATCTATGGAAAATTGTCCCTGCCCATGGCACATGTTGGGAATGAGATGAATTTTAAGGTCCCTTTCCACCCCAACCATTCCATAGTTCCAAAATTCTCTTAAAGCTCATTCCTGGAGTTTAGACTTACCTCTTGGATGGGTACCACAGCTCTGCTCCAAACAGAAGTGAGACAGAAATACTGCAGGTGTTGGTATGCTGAGGGTAGAACTGAAAGCCAGGCCAGGCTTTGAGGGCAGGAGAGCCACCAACTGCTTGGGGACCTACAGGAAGATGTCTGGGGAGGCAGGCAGCTCATCCACCCCACTGAAGAGCCAAGAAGATCAGGTCAGTGAAGCCTGGCTGGAATGGGACAAGCTTTATCCCAGCACTGGAGAAGGAAGAGATTCACTCGATGTTTTAGCCAGCCTTTGTGCTGATGGAGCAAACACCATGTTGGCTGTATGCACAGGCCCTCCCAGGGCTGGCACATTGGCCAAATGGTTTGCTGGGGTTTCTAAGGCACCACCCAAAGAAGCAGCTCCCTGCCAGCCCCTCCTCCCCTCTCTGGGTTTGAGGATGCTGGAGCTGTGTCCACAGAAGGGCAGCAGAGCACAGGTGTGAGGAGGAGCAGCTGAGGGAGCTTGGGGGGATCAGCCTGCAGAAAAGGAGATTCAGGGGGGACCTTCTCTCTCCACAGCTCCCTGACAGGAGGGTGCAGCCAGGTGGGGACTGGGCTCTGCTCCCAGGGAAGAAAGGACAGGACAAAGAGAAATGGCCTCAAGCCAGCACTAGTAGAAGAACTTTATGCTGGGAAAATTTCTTCACCAAAAAAGGGCTGTCAGGCACTGGCCCAGGCTGCCCAGAGCAATGGTGGAGTCTCCATCCCTGGAGGGATTTAAAAGACTTGGGGACATGGGTTAGTGGTGGACTTGGCAGATCTGGGGAAGTAGTTGGACTTGGTGGTCTCAAGGGTCTCTTCCAACCTAAATGATTCTTTAATTCTATGATTTTAATTAAATGTGAACCGTGGGCATATCTGAATCAAGATCCTTGTGCTGTAAGCCTATGACAGCCTCCAGAGACCTTGGCAAAGTGGGTCTGTGGGGACTGTCAGGGTCTCCTGGAACCCAGGGGCATTCCTGGTCAGAAAGCAATGGGACCCTGAGTGTGTTCTGGACAGTCACTCCCTCTCCCAGCCTGTATCTACCTCATATGGCTCCACAGAGGCCATGGGTGACCATGCTGAGAGCTTTGCTGAAGTAAAGGTTCTCCCCTCATCCCTACAGCCAGTTTTCTTGCCATTCCAGGTGGTTGGGTCCATCAGATGTGGTGTGAAATCCCTGATGGCTGTTCCTGTCCCATCCTTCAGGTCTTTTGGCAGGGATTGCGGGGAGGATTTGCTCCATCGCTTTCCCAGGGTCAGAGGTGACATTGAGCAGGCTGTAGTTCACCTCCTCAAGGCTGGGTGTGAGATTTCCTTGTCCCAATCTCCAGGAACCCCCTGATTGCTGCAACATTCCAAAGACACCAGAGAGGAACCTTGCCAGGGCATCATCCATCTCCCTCAGCATCCTTGAGTACATCCCACCTGCTCCTACAGGCTTGTGTATGTGTCCCCTAATCCACATTCTTCCAGGCTGGAAATACCTCTCCACTGCTTGGAACAAGGAACTGGAAGTCTTGAGGGCCTCACTGTCCCCCTCGAGCCCGGCTGCAGGAAGCCCCTGCTGTGTTGCCAGCACTCCTGGGCACTGCTTCCCAGCCTGGCATCCCCTGGAAATGTGAGGGGTGGCAGCATCAAGGGCACTGTGAGTCACCTTCTGCTAGACAGAACTTTAGTCTGTTTTGCCCCGGGCAATCTGCTGAGCTGAATCAATGCAATCTTTGAAATCTACTGCCCTTGAAGATGAGATCTCAATACATTCTAGTTTCCTTCCTCATTCCAGTTCCCCTCAGACCATGTCCTGGCAGCCTTGGGGCTTTCCAGGATGTGCAATGGATATCGAAACCTGGTACAGCCAGCAGCGCCTGGATTTCCTGTGGGCTGAGAGATCTCATGGATGCCCTGTGTGGGAGAGCTCTGGCACTCTACAGGCTGCCCGCTGCTGCCAGAGCTTCTTTCATTTTCACTTTTCTGCGCGCTTTTCTGTGCAGCTCCACCCGCGCTCCAGAAGCCCGTGCAGCGCGGAGGCTCCGGCCGTGGTGTCCGCAGCAGCCTCTGCAAGGAGCCCCGGCTGCCCCGGCGGGGAGCGCAGAGCTGGGGAGCCGCAGCGCAGGAACCCCGGGGCTGGCGGCTGGAAACTGCTCCGGTGAGTGCGGCCAGAGCCGTGGCTGCGGAGCAGGGCGGGCCGGCACCGTCTGCGAGCGGGGTGACCGGCCAGGCTGTGTCCTACCGAGCCCATACGGGCACAGGGGTCAGCCCCAAGGCGGGAAGCGCAGCGGAGCCTCCCCAAAGAGTTGCGCGCTTTGGGATGCTCGGTGAGCGCATCCCTGATGTGCTCTTACCCGCTCCCACAGTGCCGCCGTGGGTGCTGAGCACGAGCTGCTGCTCTGGACACCGGGGACGAGCTGCTGCTGCCGCCCCGTCCGCCGCAGATGTCCCGGGAGGCGCGGCGGCCGCGCTGTGCCCCGCTGATCCCGCGGGCCCGCGGCGGGGCGGGCGCGGGGCGCCGCGTTCCTGCTGCTGGGGCTCTGTGCCGGGGCTCTGCTCCTGGCCGGGCAGCCCCTCGTGCCCACCGCCCGCAGCCTCGCCTTCCACTTCGCCACCCTGCAGACCGCGGAGCTGCTCAAGGGCGCCTGCCACCTGGCCGAGGAGATCTTCCACCTGGACTCCAGGTGAGCCAGCGGGGCAGGCTGCCCGCCTGGGCGCTCCCGGCACCACCCTGGGCGAGGGCGTTGCACTCTCGGGGTGTGGTGGGCTTTGCTCCTGGTCCATCGTGCCCTCTGTGGCAGTGATGTGCTGTGCCCTCTGTCACCCTCCTGTCCCTCTCATCTCTTGCTCCCTTTCCCACTTGCCCAGTTCTCCCAGTTGTCCATGGATGTCTCCTCTCCTTGTGCCCTTTCCCTGGGGAACAGATCTTGTCCTCCAGCCTTTCCCCACCACCCAGTGTTGGAGAGCGGGGGGTCTGTTGTCTCCCTTGGCTCTCCAGGGTGACATTCCATCTGCTCCCTGAGTCCCACGGGTGCTCCAAGACACCCAAGCTCTCCTGGCTGGGGGCACTGGGGTGTGCTGGGCAGGGTCCCACACAACTCTGTAGTGCTCTGGAAGGTTGGTGGCAGCCAGGAGATGGGGGCAGCCCTGGCCATGGCTGCTGAGGGTGGATGGGTGGCCACCAGCCTGACTCCTGTCTCCTTCACCCACCCAGGCACCACGGCAGCTTCTGGAGGGCCCTGAGCTCCTGCTTCCCCCCTCACTGGCACGGGCCCATGCTGCTCGTCTGTGGCTCAGCCTACGTGGCTCTCTTTGGTGATGGGCAGCAACTGGGCCTCCACCTCATCCTGGCCAGTCTGTGCCAGCTCCTCATCCTTGCCCTGGGGCTCCGGGTAAGGTTCCCACACCCCCAGCCTGGCTGCCTGCCTGGGGAGCCCTTCAGCCCTGAGCAGCCACGGGGGCACGTAGCCAGCTCTACGTGGCCTCTGCATGTCCAGCCCACCCAGAGTCAGCCTGGCAGGAGGAGCACTCTCAGCTCAGCCCTGCAGAGCTGATCTCCCTGGCCCTGTGCTGCCAGGAGTGTTGGCATTAGGAGGGCAAGGCTGCCTCCTAAGGAGCAGAACCATTCCAGGGGATGGCATAGCCCCCCTGACACAAAAAACAGGGGTGTTTTAAATCTGCCAGTCAAGCTGGTGCTTGAGGGAAAGCAGAGTGTGTGTGTTCTCAATTCTCAGTGTGGTGTGGGAGCAGAGCCAAGCCCCAGGTGCCTCTGCAGCAGTGGGAGGGCTCTGCTGTGCCCCAGCAGGGCTGGAAGGGTCACACAGGCTGCAGAGGGTGCTTCTATCAGGTGCCTGTGGGACAGGACACCCATCTCCACCTAAATGCACACCCAGAGCTGGCAGAGGCCATTGGGAATCCCCCTCTCCCATGCTGGAAGCACAGGGCAGAGGTACAAGCTGCACTGGGACACAGGATCGCAGTGGGAGGTGCAGCCAGGGAAATGCCTGGCTCACTCCAGGCCCAGTTCCCTCCTCTGTGGGGGCTCTCAGGGTCTCTGCCCTGCACGGTGGGGGAAGGGGCTGCTGGGGTTGTTCACTCTCCAGCTCTCTTTGGAGTTCTCCAGTCCCTGTGGAGAACTGACTGTGGCAAAAGGGCTCAGGTGGCAGCTGTCATCACCTGGTCTGTCTGTCCTTCCCTCCACAGAAGCCCTCAGCAGTGGAGATGTCTGAGATGTTCGAGAGGTCCAAGCGGAACGTTGCTCATGGGCTTGCCTGGTCCTTTTATGTTGGGTACCTAAAAATAGTCCTGCCACGTACGTAGCTGTTTCCCTGCATTCCCATGCCTACAGATAGAAATAGCTCCTAATAACAGTCCTCCCACTTTTACAGTGTTAGCAGGGAAATGGGGAGCAAGGCAGAATGCAGCTGTACTCACACCAGGCACCTCTGCCTGATGCTCTCTTGCACCAGGGGTGAAAAAGTCCATGGAAGAATTCAGCAGAGCCAATCCCAACCTGCCAGCGTGCAGGAAGACCTGGAAGCTCCACATCTTGATCCCTCTGAGCTGTCATACCTATGATGACCTGGAGAAAGCTGACAGCAATATCCAGTATGTGACAGAGCTCACTGAAACCACCCTGGCCCGAGCTGGCATCAAAAAGAGGGTCTACAAACACAGTCTCTATGCAATCACGGATGAAGAAAACCAGGTATGCTGAGAGCAGCATTGGGAGCATCATCCCAAAAGCTTTGCTGGCCCCAGAAGTGACCCTAAGGACAGGAGACTGTCACCTCTCCTATTAGATACTCCCAGCTTTCACCAGGCTTCCATGAGATGGAGAGATCCCATTGCTGTAGCCCTTCCTGCTGGCTGCCTCCTGCCAGGCTCAGCTGCAGGGATGGTGGGCTTGCTTAACCCCTCCTGGAGCCCAGAAAACAGTAAAAAAACTGAGCAGGAAAAAGCAGATGTGGGCTACAGAGCATCACTTCCCATAGGATGAATGTTTCCTTGTGTTGTGAAGGGGTGCTCAAAGATGTCTGTGTGAGTGATTATTTGGCTCCCTCCTTTCCCCCAGTCACCCTTTTCTAGGCTGGTGAGCCCTAAATCTTTCCAGCTCACATTGCATTCATCTCCTCCCACATCTCTGGGCAGCCTGGCCCCTGTCCCTTCCCCTTGCAGGAGGGAACACCCTGGTGCTGTGCACGGAGACATTGGCAGAGCTCTGCTCCTCACCTGGGTGCCCTGGTTTGCCCTTTGACAGTGGCTGAGCTCTGAGCTGCAGTTTTTAAAGCTCAGCCTGCAGGGACCCTGAGCCTCTCCTGCCCTGCTCTGGGGGAAGCACAGTCAGCCATGGGTTTTTCCTGCTGTGCTGCACACACTGATGCTGTGTTCCTTCTGCCAGGCTCCTGCTGAGTCACTCTGCTCCCTGGGAGCTCCAGCAGCTCTGAGCCTGGACCTGACCTGCCAGTAATATTTGCCCCTCGGCTTCCTGCCCAGCCCCTCACAGTGAGCAGGGCCCATGGAAGGCACCTGCCCCAGGGCAGAAACTGCCTGCCAAGGCTGGGAACTTCCTGCTTCTCTGCATTCACCTGGAATCACATCCCTCTTCCTTCTAAGTCACTCCATTAAACTTTCCAGTTTACCCAGTGTAAGACTCACTGGTAACACTACTCCTCTTGGCATGTTTATGGCTTTATCAGATTTCTCTTGGTTTCTTTGCTCAGCCTCCTTCCAGCTGTGCCTCCACCTTCCCAATGTTTATGCTCTGCCCTCCAGCTCTCTGTTAGGATGCTCAGACTTACAATAATGGAATCACAAAATATGCTGGGTTGGAAGGGACCCACAAAGATTATCAAGTCCAATGCCTGGGCCTGCACAGGATGCCCCAACAATCCCCTCTGTACCTGGGAGCATTGTCCAAGAGCTCCTGGAGCTCTGGCAGCCCTGGGGCTGTGACCATTCCCTGTTCAGTGCCCCCCATGCCCTGTGGGGGAAGAACCTTTTCCTGAAATCCAGCCTAACCCTGTCCTGACACAGCTCCAGCCGTTCCCTGGGTCCTGTCAGTGGTCACAGAGAGCAAAGATTGGTGCTGCCCCTCCACTTTCCTTTGTATAGCAGAAAGCCACCAAGAAGGTGTGATCACAGGGAAGGGATGTCTCCCTAGGGGACCAAATTCCATGGGGAAGATCACCCTCCAGGCTGCTCTTGAGAGCCCTGACAAAGCCAGTGGCTGCCCCCCATGGGCAAAGGCAGCTCCCTGAGCCCACCTGGCAGAGGGGACACCTGGACCTGTCAGGCCAGCTACTCTTTCTCTACTCTGCATGAGGCAGAACAATGTCCCAGTGTTCCCAATGCAAGGCAGGCCAAGGAGCTGAGAGGTCCTGAGTGCTGTGCCCAGTGCCAGGGTCTCCCAGCAGCCCTTTGCCAGTCCTCCTGTCCCCATGTCTTGTCCTCCCACCCCTGCAGCTCTGGCACTGTGCTGTGGAATATGCCGCCCCGCTGCAGACCCTCTATGCCATGTCCCAGGATGAGTGTGCTGCCTTCAGCCGGGAGGAGCGCCTGGAGCAGGCCAAGCTTTTCTACAGGACCTTGGAGGAGATCCTGAGAGGCTCCAAGGAGTGTGCAGATACATACAGGCTCATTGCCTACGAGGGTGAGTGAGGGGAAAGGGGCTGGGGTGCCCAGGACAGTGGCTGTGCTCTTGTAGCCCTGAGTGACCTGGATCAGTGTCTGTGCAGGGCTCAGCTGATGTCCCCACTCAGGGGACCATGGTGGCCCCTGCTGCCGTGGGAGGAAGGGAGGGGCTGCATTCCCACATGAAATAGGAATGTCACTGAGCATGGTGAGGGAGGGCATTGTCCCACTCTGCTCTGGGCTGGGGCAGCCTCGCCTCAAGCCCTGGGGCAGGTCTGGGCACCACAATATGAGAAAGATCTGAAGCTGTTAGGGAGTGTCCCAAAGAGGAACATGGGGGTGGGGAAGGGCCCAGAGGAGCTGCTGAGCTGCTGAGGGCACTTGGCCTGTCCAGCTGGAGCACAGCACTGAGGTCACACCTCACTGGAGGCTGCAGCTCCTCCTGAGGGGCAGCTCCAATCTCTTCTCCCTGGGACCAGGGACAGGACCCGAGGGAACAGCTGGAGCTGTGCCAGGGGGATTTAGTCTGGATATCAGGAAAAGGTTCTTCCCCCAGAGGGTGGTGGGGCACTGCCCAGGCTCCCCAGGGCATGGTCCCAGCCCCAGGACTGCCAGAGCTCCAGGAGTGTTTGGACAAAGTCCTGGGACACAGTGTCTGTGCAGGGCCAGGAGCTGGACTGGATGATCCTTGCGGATCTCTTCAAGCTCAGGGTATTCCATGATTCCATAATTCTAAGGACTTCTTGCTGTGGGTCTGAGGAGCAGGGAAGGTGGTGGCAGCACTGGTTGTCCCAGCTGAAGTCCCCAAGGGGACCTGAGACAAGCTGTCTGCTGCAAGCATTGAGTGTAACAGCAGCATCCAGGGCAAGCAGCCTCTCCCCTCACTGTTGATGTTCCTGGCAGAAGTTGCTGGGGCTGTCACGCCCTCCCCAGCAGTGGGATGAGTGTGTGCTGGCTCGGTGCCATTCCTGCTGACAGGGGATGGGAGGGAGCGAGGCTTTCCCTCATTCCCATCATCTTTTCATCTCCCATCTCCTCACCTCCACCAGATGAAATCAGCATCTTGCTTTAATGAATGTCGGTTTTTTCAGAGGAAACTCTCCCTGATGGGGAGAAGCATTTCCATGCAGCGAGGCAGTTCCCATCACAAGCACTACTGGGAATCTAGCACATAGTGCCTGTAATTTTACACTCCTCCCCTCACTTTGTGTTTGAACTTTTCCCCTCTGCCATGCAGAAACTGGGAAGTAAAAGCTGTATTTTTATTGTGCAGGAAATAGTGCACATTTGGGGGCACTTCACAGAGACTTTGCTCCCTGCCCAGAGCTCTGCTTCAGGACAACCAGTGAAAGAAGCTTTGTCTTTCTTCTGTTCCAGAGCCAGAAGAAGCAGAGCCCCACTTTTTGTCCAGAGAGATTGTGTGGCACTTGCGGCAGGAGCACCACGAGGAGATCTCCATGCTGGAGCAGAGCCACCCGCCCAGCCCATCCACCGCCCTGGACTCGGCAGAGCTCAACCTGCAGATCAGCGTGTCAGACCTGCCCCAGCCCCTGCGCACTGATGGCTTCTGACACAGCCCCTCACTGCCCCTGGGGGCTTGGCTCACCCTTCCCCAGCCCCCTTCCTCCTGGAGCACGTGCTGCCCATGGCTGCAGCCCCCAGCTCCCATCCAAGCCTCCTGTGCAGCACGGTTACTGGAGCAGCTGACTCAGCCCACAGCCCTGTGACATGCTTCCCATTTTCTTTGTTATGTACAGCTCTGATGTTCTTCTGTGGGTGTATTGTTTTTTTTATCTGTTTTAATTTGTGTCATATAAAGCAGTTTTCTCTCTGGGACAAGTTGCATTATCCTGAATTTTGGACACAATGTGCAGTCTGCCCCATGTGGGATAAGAAAAGGTTTTTTCCTCAGAGGGTGGTTGGGCACTGCACAGGGAATGGTCATGGCTCTAAGGCTGCCAGAGCAGAGCTCCAGGAGCACTTGGATGATGCTGTGAGGGACAGGGTGAGATTGTGGGCTGTCTTTGCAGGGCCAGGAGTTGGCCTGGATGATCCTGGTGGGTCCCTTCCAGCCCAGGATATTCCATGATTCTGTGGTGTTGGATGGGGCTTTGGAAATGCCAGCCACAAGTGTGCCTGTGTGTGCTGGGACAAACACACCCAGCCCACGTGGCCAGACTCATGGGGCAGTTCTGCAGGCACAGGGAGCCTGTGCAGGACTTCCAGGGGAGCCTCCAGCCCGACCAGAAGTGTTGGTGGCAGAGCAGGCTCACCCAGGATGGGGAGATGCTGGGCAGGCACAGGCTGGAGCTGACACAACAGCCTTGCTCCTACCCTGGGCTGCCCAGCTCCTTTTAGAATCACAGAACCCTGGAATCACTAAGGCTGGCAAAGCCCTCTAAGGACATGAAATCCAGCCATTAACCCAGCAGTAACCCGTGTCCCCAGGTGCCACATCCATGTGGTTTTTAGTATTTCCAGGGGACAGTGACTATCCTGCACAGCCCATTCCAATGCCTGACAATGCTTTCAGTGAATAAATTCTTCCTGATATGCAAACTGAACCTCCCCTGGGGCAGTTTGAGGCCTTTTCCTCTGGTGCTGTGCCTTGTTCTCTGGGAGCAGAGCCCCACCTGGCTGTTAAAGAGTTGTAGAGAGGGAGATGGTGCCACCTGAGCCTCCTTTTCTCCAGGCTGAGCTCCCCCTCAGCTGCTCCTCATCTTGTGCTCCAGACCTTTCTTCAGCTCCATTCCCTTCTCTGGACATGCTGCAGCCCCTCAATGTCCTTCTTGTCAAGAGGAGCCCAGAACTGGACACAGAATTGCAGGTGCCTCACCTGGGCTGTATATGTAGGACTCCCCCTTTCACGCACGTGGCAGAACATGGTGGGAGATCTCTCCCCAGCTCCAGTCCAGTGAGCTTTCAGGAGAGATTTGGCTGCATGTTGGTCCTGCTGGGACTGGGAATTGGAACCCATTTCAGGATGCAGTAAAACCTTAATCTGCAGCCTAATCTCTGGGTACTGCATCTGTGCAAAAATGGCAAAAACGACAGATGAAAGGGCTGTGAAGGGAGGGTTGGGACAGCAAAGGCCACGGCAGAGAGGCAGCTGGTCTGCAGAGGAATCAGAAATCCTTGCTGAGGCCTCCAGGATGTGCCAAGTGCCTGGTGCTGGACTGACTGGAGAGGGAAGACAGCGGGTGAGGGACCTGGTAGAGAGCAGGGAGCTGACTGGGGGTCTGGCCCTGGGGTGTGGGCAGGATGTGGGTCCTGGTCCCCTGAGCAGCGTTCCCAAGGGCACAGAGCAAATGCTGTGGGCACCTTGCTGAGATGCAAGGGAAATGTGTCAGGGTCAAGCTCAGCAACATAGGAACAGCCAGCAGCAGCTGTGTGAGCAGCAAAGCCACTGCAGCCCCCCAGAGCTCACACCCTCAAACCCCTCCTTGTGGGGCACAGCTCCGTGTCCTCCTTGATGCCCTGCTCCTTCCTCACGTGGAAGCTTCTTATCTCACCCATCACTCCAGCCAGGCTGGGCTGGAGATGCTGATAAGCTCAGGCCATATTAGAAGGGGACAGGTTGAAAGGCAGGCACAAGCCCAGAGGAAATCTGACAGCACAACCTTGTTCCAGCAGCAGCCGTGCTGCCAGCCAAAGGCTCAGCTCAAGGGCACAGCCAGGGCCAAGGTGAAAGCCTTTGCTGGCAGCAGGAACTGGAGGCAGGGCTGGATCAGAGGCAGGAAAATCAAACCTCAGAAGTGGCAGCTTGCTGCTAAGCTGGCAAACACAGGCTAACCAGTTTCCCCTTGAGCTCTCCAACAGCACAAATAGCTCAGTTTTAGTGCTAATCACAGCATCCCACAGCAGGTCTGACTCAGACTGAGGGCTCTTAGCTTGGAGGCAGACCCATCCTGGTCCATGGGGAGCAGCAATGCCCCAGCAAGGGGAGCTGAGCGGGTCCAGGGGCCTCCACAACCCAGCAGATCCCAGGTGCAGCAGGAGGGAGGCTCCCAGCCAGGATCCTGCTGAGCAAGGCACAGAATGGCTGCATCCTCCCTCCAGCCAGGGCTGGGGCCAGGCTCAACTTAGACACAGCAGGGACAGGGCTTTTCCCAGCCCTCCCTCACATCCCAGCTGGTTCCCACCAGAAATCCCAGGAACCACCAGCAGTGACCCATCTGTGCTGCCCCACACAGCACAGAGCCTTAGTGTGTGACCTGGGGGGCTGAGAGCTGAGCTCCCTCCCAGACCCTCTGAGGGCAGGTGCTCAGCTCCCACCATCACCTAGAAAAACCCATCTTCAAGGGATCTCAGGATGGGTTGGGGTGGAAGGGACCTTAAAGCTCATCTCATTCCACCCCTGCCATAGCAGGGACACTTTCCACCACCCCAGGGCACTCCCAGCCCCATCCAGCCTGGTCTGGGACACCACCAGGGATCCAGGGGCAGCCACAGCTGCTCTGGGCACCCTGTGCCAGGGCCTCAGCACCCTCACAAGGAACAATTCCTTCTCAGAAGCCAATATAAACCTCCTCTCTGCCATGCTGTCCTGCAGCTGGTGAGGCTGGCCATGGGTTCACCTCTCTGTGGAGGTGACAGCAGTGACTGATCACAGGGCTCTGCTGCCCTCACATGTCTTTTTACCAACACCCAAATTTTCCAAGTCAGCCTTGCACTAAGTGGCACTTTTCAAGTGTTGTGATTGTGTTCCAAGAAAGGCCCTTGCCCTCACTCACATAGCTTTATTTTATTTTATTTTATTTTATTTTATTTTATTTTATTTTATTTTATTTTATTTTATTTTATTTTATTTTATTTTTTAAAATTTTATTTTATTTTAACCTTTCATGAAGTAAAAATCCTGCTTGAAAAGCAGCAGGTTTGAAGTGGCTGAGGAAAATGTCAGGTGTCACTAAATCCACACCTGCCTCTGGGTAAAGTTTGGAATCCTGCAAAGCAAGGAAACAGCAGCTCAGCCTTCAGCAATGGTTGGATTTAAACTGGCTATTAATATTAATGAGAATATTAATGCTTCTTCTTTGGGCTGCACCTGCCACTGCTTCCTGAGTCCCTTTCCCTTCCTTTTCCCAGTGCTCAGGGGGAGCAGTGTCACATACACTGGAAATGCATCTAAATGAACTTGGAGAGCAGCAGCCCCACAGCCCAGAGGGCGTCACGGAGCTGCCTCCGTGCTGGCATAGCACCCACGAGGGTATCACACGCAAAACCCCCAGCACCACAGGCTTTCATTA
Source organism: Calcarius lapponicus (assembly GCA_039654755.1). Lineage (NCBI taxonomy): Eukaryota > Metazoa > Chordata > Aves > Passeriformes > Fringillidae > Calcarius > Calcarius lapponicus. The sequence goes on along the minus strand of CM077476.1, from coordinate 15,146,265 downwards.
AATTGTGCCAAGCCCCTGAAACCAACACTCCCCACAGCTCCTCAGTCGTGCCTGCCGTTCTGCAGGGCCTGTTTTCTGAGCTGGAAGTGCTGCAGTCGGGGTTTCACTGGCACCTTCAGCAGCTGTGTCAGCTGGAGTGTGGCCCCAGCACAGCTCTGTGGGGCTCTGGGCTCACACCAGAGGTGCAACAGCCCCAGGTTGTGCCAGGGACTGGATATTGAGGAGTTCTTCACTGAGAGGGTCGAGCATCACCCTGGTTTTTTAAGATTTTCTAAGCCTTCTGATGTTTACATTCTTGTAATGAACTTTCTCATACACTTTCTGTAAATAACTTATTGTTTTGCATTCTTGTATGGAGAAGGAGAAATCTGATGGACTGTTGGTTTGTCCAGTGTCATTGCAGAGGTGGCACTGTCACCCCTCCAATCCACTGGATATTGAGGAGAAGTTCTTCACTGAGAGAGTGGTGGAGAACTGTGCCAGGGTGCCAGGGACTGGATATTGAGAAGTTCTTCACTGGAAGGTGGTCGTGCACTGTGCCAGGGACTGGATATTGAGAAGTTCTTCACTGGAAGGTGGTTGAGCACTGTGCCAGGGTGCCCAATCACTGTTCCTGAAGTGTTCCAAACACCTCTGGGTGTGGATCGTGGGACCTGGCAGCTTTTTAATGATTTTTTTTGGTTTGGCAGGGCTGTGTTGTTGGTTGGATTGGATGATCACGGAATTGTCTGGGTTGGAAAAGAACTCCGAAGTCATTTTTGTTCTTTCTTTATTCTGTTATTTCTGGGAGGGTATGTGGAAATTCCTCCCTGGAGCTGAGGATTGCCCATCAGAGGGACTCCCACAGGCCCTGAGAATGGTGAAAAGCATCAATAATTGTTCAGTAATTACTTTACTACCTTTAATATCCTTTAGTATCAATATTGCTTCAAAAATATTGCACTCCTCGAGTAGCTAGAGCTATCTACACTGTGTGGTAAAGAATTCTGAATAAGATCTTTTAGCACAATCCTTTCAATCCTTATTTTATTTATAGAAATATTTTTGGGTTGCCATCCTTAATCTTGAAGGACAAAGTCATATGAAGGCTCAATTGCACAGCTTTAGACATAAACCACTGGCCAGACTCCTCAAGGAGGAAGAGCCCAGGGAAACTGTGGACCTTGGGACCCCCATCCATGCTGCCTCCAGGGGCGACACAGTGGCTGGGTCCTGGAAGCCCTGGCAGCGCTGAGGGGCGGCTATGAGCTCGGTCAGCCTGGCCCGGAGGTGCCGGTGCCCCGCAGGGCCTGTACCGGGCCGGTACCGGGCTGAAGCCAGGCCGCGCCTCAAGAGCCAACGCCGCCCCCTCAAGATGGCGCCGGCCGCGCGGCGTGAGGGAGCTGTGGACTATCACGTGACTCCGCTGCAGCCAATCAGCGCCGGGCACCGCCTCCGCGGCGGGAAGGGGCGCGCGGGAGGAGCCGCTGCCCCCATGACAACCAATCAGCGGCGGAGGCGTCACGTGCCTCCCCGCCAGCCAATCAGCGGCGGGCGGCGGCGGCGCCAAGATGGCGGACGATAAGGTGAGCGGGCAGGGCCGGGGCTGAGGGGCCGCCGGGGCTGCGGGGAGGCCGCGCCGCTCCTCCCGCGGGACGGGGGGCGGGAATCACCTCCGTGTCTCCCGCAGGACTCGCTGCCTAAGCTGAAGGACCTCGCCTTCCTGAAGGGGCAGCTGGAGAGCCTGCAGCGCCGGGTGGAGGACGAGGTGCAGGCCGGCGTGGGGCAGGTAACGTGCGGGCTCAGGGCGGGCCCGCCGCGCCCTCTCAGAGGGACTGGTGGGGGGAAAAACAAACCCCAGGGTAAAAACAGCCCACAGCTCACCCCTGGGGCGTGTCCTGTGTCGCCCCCTCCCCGATGCCGCCCGGTGCCTCACTGCGCTCTCCCCTCAGGACGGATCGCTGCTGGCATCGCCCTTGCTCAAAGGTTTCTTGGCGGGATACCTGGTGGCCAAGCTCCGCTTCTCCGCCGTCCTGGGCTTCGTGGCCGGCACCTGCACCGGGATTTACGCCGCCCAGAACTATGCCGTGCCCAACGTTGAGAAGACGATTCGGGACTATTTGAATTCACTGAAAAAAGGTCGGGACTAGCGAGGAGGAGCCCGGAGGCAGCAGGGACTGCAGGAACCGCGCTCCCTAGGTAGCAGGCACAGAGCACCCCTAGGGCTCTGGGAGGCACATAACCTGCACCCTTCTTTTTCCCTGGAAAACGGTTTTGCACCGCACCACTGCCACACGTCAGGGGGCTGGTGATGGGTGTTTGTTGGGCATCATGGCAGCAGTGATCACTGCACTAACCCACAGCAGCTTGAGAGCACTGAGGGGCTGCCAGCTGCCTTTTCCCCTTACCTTTCCCTGTGGACTGAGGGGCTGCTGTGCCCACTCACCCGTGTGCCCTGGGTGCCCTGGCAGTGTGCTTTGTGTGGCTTCTCAGGAAGGCTTGTAGTTCTCCTCCTAACCAGAGACAACACCCTGCTCACCTGCTGCATCACCAGTGTTGCAGGGAACATCCTGCTTGAATCAGGCTCATTAAATTCTTGGTATTTGGTCTCTTCCGTGTTGCAGGGTGAGAGTCTGTGTGGCCTCTCTGCTGACAGCAGCTCTCACTTGAGATGGGGATGTTTGGGAACGCTGCTGGCTCTGCCAACAGGCTGCTCCACAAGGGGCTGTGGGCACTGATGCTGCTGCTCTCTGTGGCCATCTACGGCTCCCACGCCCCCCTGCTGACCCTGTGCAAGGTGGATGGCGCCATCCCCTTCAGCTCCACGTCTGTGGTGGTGCTGGTGGAGCTGACCAAGCTGCTGCTGTCGGTGCTGTCGCTGCTGCCGGGGCCGCGGGAGCCGCTGCCGGCAGCGCTGTGCTGGCGCCACGCCGCGCCCTTCGCCCTCTCCGCCCTGCTCTACGCCGCCAACAACAACCTGGTGGTGCACATGCAGCTCTTCATGGACCCCAGCACCTTCCAGGTGCTCAGTAACCTGAAGATCGTCAGCACGGCGCTGCTCTACAGCCTCCTGCTGCGGCGGCGCCTGGGCCCGCGCCGCTGGCTGGCCCTGCTGCTGCTGCTGGCCGCCGGTGTCACCTACAGCTGCGGGGGGCTGCGGGGACACGGGGAGCCGCCAGGGACGCGCCTGCACGTCACCCCCGCGGGGCTGCTGCTGCTCTCCGTGTACTGCCTCATCTCCGGCCTCTCTGCTGTCTACACCGAAGCCATCCTGAAGAGCCAGGCGCTGCCCCTCGGCCTGCAGAACGTCTTCCTGTACTTCTTTGGGGTGCTGCTCAACCTGATGGGCTCCCTGTGGACTGGCGTGGAGGGCGGGTTCCTGGAGGGCTTCTCCCCGTGGGTGCTGCTGGTCGTGCTCAGCCAGGCTCTGAACGGCCTCATCATGTCCGTGGTGATGAAGCACAGCAGCAACATCACCAGGCTCTTCATCATCTCCTGCTCCATCCTGGTCAATGCTCTCCTTTCTGTTGCCCTCTTCAACCTGCAGCTTACCCTCCTCTTCTTCGTGGCTGTGGCGTGCATTGGCCTGGCTGTGCACCTGTACTACGGAGTCACGTAGTCACTGCCTTCCTCCCACGTGTCTGGGCAGCCCCAGCCCTTCCTCAGGGCTGAAATCATTCCTGGTGGGAGCCTGCACAGCTCCAAGGATCCTCCAAGGAGTGCTGAGGGGGAGAGCACCCTGCCCCTGCTTCCACAGGGAAACTGCCCTGCTCCAGTCCAGCCAGGCTCTGTGCCATGGGGCTCCCATGGGATCAGGCATGCCCAGCCTTAGGGGGGTCCCAAACCCCTTGTGCATGTCTCACAGTCTCAAGATGTGCCAGGAGAGGTTCACCTTGGACCTCAGGAGTGATTTCTTCCCAGAAGGGGTGATGAAACATTGGAGGGGGCTGCCCAGCAAGGTGGTGCAGTCACCATCACTGGAGGTGTTTAAGGACTGGGCATGGCACTTAATGCCATGGTCTAGGTGACAGGGTGTTGTTGGGTTACAGGTTTGACTCCATGATCCCAGAGGTCTTTTCCCACAAGGGACTCTGTGTCCCTTGTCCTCAAGCTGCTTCCCCACACCACAGTGGCCTGGGAATGCCCTGGCAGTACCTCCTGCCAGCCCAACATGGGACTGGTGCTGTTTCAGCTCCCATGGATGCTGCTCGATCCCTGCCATTCCTGGTGCTGCTTCCCTGGGCCTCTCCCACCTCCACGGTTTTCCAGGCTGGCCCTGCCTGGAGCCCTGCTGTCCTCAGGCACCATTTCCCCTCCCTGGGCACAGTCTCCAGAACAGCCAGGGACTGGGCCATGTGGAAACCTGCTCCCCAAAAAGGGGATGCCCCCCAAATTTGTGCCAAGTTTCTGGCAGGCAGAGACCACCCAGGGTATTAAAGCTGCGGTTCAACAGCATCCGTGTGTCTGTCCTGTGTCTGCCTGCCCTGAGGGATGGTGGCTGTGCCCTTGGGGCAGATTGGGGGACCAGGGGTGTGTCTGAGCCTGACAACACTCACGGCTGAGGAGCACTCACTTTATTCTGAGTTGTGCTCCCACAGGCAGTTCCCAGCACAGAGCAGGCTTTCCCTCGGGAGCACAGCCAGAGGCCTGGGATAACTCCTGTGCCTGGGGCTGCCCAGTCTCTTGGCATGGCTGGTGGCTCGGTGCAGGGACCCAGCCGTGCCAGGCCAGCTGTCCCCACGCTCCGGCCGTGCCTCAGGGGCTCTGTGAGGTGGCACCGGCCGTGCCTGTCCGTGGGGTGTCCCGCAGGCGCTGCTTGTGCTCGGCGAGTTCCCGCAGCGCCTCCTGCAGCCGCTCCCGGTGCCGGCGCTCCAGGCCCGCCCGCTGCTCCTCCGCCAGGCGCTGCTGGTCCCGGAGCACCTGGGGATGCCCGGGGCGCTCTGGCACAGCCCTGGCACAGCCGGGAGAAGTGTCCCCAGCCCTGCCTGCCCACCTGCAGCAGGTGCTGTCTGCAGCCCTGCATCTCCTGCTGGTGACTGTGCAGCAGAGCCTCCAGCTCCCACTCGGCCGCCTCCCGCTCCCGCAGCGCTGCCTCCAGGCTCAGGCCCAGCGCGGTCACCTCCCGCTGCCAGCGCTCTGTGTCCCACTGCGGGGACAGGGACACGGGCAGGGCAGCTCCGGGCTGTCCCTGCTCCCTTGGGCTGCGCTTGGCAGGGAGGAGAGGCAGGAGCTCGCAGCGCTGGGCTCTGCCTGTGCTCACCTCCCCGCTGTGCTCCCGGGCCGGCCCCGATCCGGCCCCGAGCTCTCGCTGGCGCTGCCGGCAGTGCTGAGCCCGCAGCCGCTGCCGCTGTGCCCTGGCCAGGGCCCGCTGCACCTCCGGGGATGGGCACGGCTGGCACCGGCTCCCTGCCTGCAGGAGAGCAGAGGGGCTCGGGTGGCACCAGGAGCCAGTGCTGGCAGCAGAGCTGGCCCTGCTCAGGGACCCTGCGGGCTCCCACTCACGCTGTCACACCCGGGCCGTGGCTGTGACACTTTGCTCTGGGATGGCTCCTCCAGCAGCCCCAGTCCTGTGCTGGCCAGAGCTCGGCTGTCCCCTCCCTGCCTTCTGCTGTCAGCCCGTCCTGCAGTGTGGGGACAGGGGAGGAGGATGAGGGTGACATGGGGGGCTGATGAAGGACATTCAGATGGAGAGTGAGGCCTTTCCCACCGTGTCCAGCCATGCTCTGTGCCCACATATCCTCCACCCATTTGCGGGATGCACGCCTGGCCCCACGCTCTGGCTCTCCTGGCTCCAGGGCTGTCTGGCTCCCAGGCTGCTGGCCTGGAGCTGTATTCCCTGCAGAGACCTGCTCCTGTCAGAGAAGGAGATGTTCCAGGGACACAGCTGGGATTCAGGACTTTTCCTGCACCAGCCTGTCCCTGCCTGAGGGGGCCTGGCCTGACCCCTGCCCACCTCGGTGCTGGGCTGGTGCATCTCACTTGTCCCAAGCACCTTGGCCACTGCCTGCTTTTTCTCCCACCTTTGACTCTTCAGCACCTGGAAAAGAGGAACTTACTGGGGTGTTTCAGACCTCCAGGCCTGGCATGGCTCCAGGGACACATCTCACCCCTGGGGCAGCTCCAGCCCTGCTCTCAGTGCTGGACGAGGGCCTTGACACCAGGATGGGTCAGGAGCCTGCACCTTACCCAGCCCAGGGAACGAGTGCCATCCCAGTCCCGTGCATCCAGGGGCATTCCCCACCTGCAGCTCCCTCAGGGCTCTCCTCAGCTGGGCCACAGCCGCTCTCTGCTCAGGGTGGCCAGGCCCAGCCAGCAGCTCCACGCGCAGCCCTCGGATTTCCCTGCGGCGCGCCACGATCTCCTCCTCAGGGGCCCAGAGTGTGGCAGAGATGGTCTTGGCCAGCCCCTTCACCCTCTCAGCCAGTCCCAGGGCTCCCAGGATCTCCTCTCTGGAGGTGTCTGGGAGAACAGCAAGCCCTGGGCAGGGGCCATGGGGCCCCCAGCACAGGGGGTGCCATGGAGATGAGTGGAGCTGTGTCCAGCTTCCAGTGACTGCGGGTGTCCCCTCCCTGGGCAGCAGCAGGGACTGAGTGCCGGGTGTGGGGCAGGACGGGGGGAATCCTCGGGGCAGGGGCACCCAGCGTGTGTCCCAGTCCCAGGGGCTACCTGGCAGTGACACACACAGCAGCAGGAAGGTCAGGCTGTTCCCCTCCAGCAGCCGCTCCACGATCCAGGGCAGGCAGACAGCTCCAGGTTCCCTGCACTCCCTGCATGTGAGGGGACAGCCCAGGAGAGGGCTGGCTCTTACCAGGCCAGGCAGGGACCCAAGGATGGGGTGGCCCCACGTATCCCCAAGGAGCAGTGACACCCCCTGGGCTCCCACTGGGGTGTCCCTCCTGCTCCACCTGTAGGGCTGGAATTCCCTGGCCCTCAGCAGGCGCAGGGAGTGCTGGAGGGGGAGCAGAGCTCAGCCCTGTACGTACAGCCTGGGGCAGGGCCCGCCGGGCCCCGGGGACAGCAGGATCCTGAGGGCCGAGCGCTGGCGCCTGCCACCCCCCAGCTCCCGCTCCACGGTGAGAGTGAAGAGGCTGCCGGCCCTGGGGAGAGAGAGGCTGCCGTGGGACTGACTGCGGCTGCAGCAGGGCCAGCCCCAGCACCCCGTGGGCCAACCCTTCCCAGCCTGTGGGATCTGGATCCCTCACCCCTGCACAGCTGTGGGGGAATGCTGAGCACAGCCCTGGAACAGGGCTGGGAGGGCACCCAGCCCCCTGGCATAGGCACTGATGGCAGCCTGGGCGTCGGGAACGGCCTCTTCTGTCACCTCCTCCACCATCCTGGAAGCAGAGAGAGACAAGACCACGCGAGGAGAGTCACACTCACACCCTGCACTCGCTGAGGAGCCCCCCTGGCCATGCTGAGCTGGGCACCATGCTCCCTGCCCAGCCCACCCTGATGATCGTGCCAGCCCCCAGGGGCCGTGCTCAGCCCTGGGACATCAGGTACCTACAGGCCCAGGGGTGCCACATCCACCACCTGCAGGGCTCGGCCGTCGGGACAGAGCAGGTCCCAGGCTTTGTCCTGGCTGCTGACCTGGAATGAGGGGCAGGAAAAGGGGCTGCTGGCACCCCACACTCACCAGGGGCCTGGAGTGCTTGTGGTCATGCACAGGTGAGGGTTGAGAAAGCTCATCTCGGGGTAACTCCCAGCTTTCCCAGCCCTGGCACCAGGGAAGGGCAGAGCCCTGGGAACACCCAAGCCCTGTGTGGAGCTTATCAGGCCCCTGGCAGCATCCCAGAGCCAAAGGGCAGGAGCCAGCCCAGGGGCAGGAGCTGGCATCACTCCTGTGCCAGTCAAGGCCACACTGGAGCAGTGACTGGCCCGAGAGCCCAGCTGTGATGGGAGCAGGAAGGGGTTAGAGGGTGATCCTGGTCCCACCATGCTGCTGGAGCCCAGGAGGTGCTCTGTGGGCAGCTAAGGTTCCCACATCTGGGCAGTCCTGGAAAGAGGTGAGAACACCTGGGATCCAAAGGTCTCCAGTCCCTGATCACCCTCTGGATGAGGGCACTGCATGCCAGCAGAGGGCAAGGTGTGCTCATGGCACAGCAGGGGCTGGGCAGCGGCACAGAGGGAATGGGACCCTCATGCCAGGCCATCCTGCCCTGCTCCTGCCCTACCTGGACCAGGCTGACCATCTGCAGGCTCTGAGTGTCCTCCCCCAAGGCCTCCAGTTCTTGGAAGACGGTGTCAATCACCTGTGGACAAGCTGGGAGCTGCTGGTTCCTGGACCCATGGCTGGATCCCAGCCCTGCCCCGGTGGGATTGGGTCTGCTGGGTGACCCAGGAGCCCAGCACTGCACATTGTGCTGTCCCCTCTCCCTGCCAGCTGGCCCTGTGCCCTCACCTGCCAGATGACACTCTGGAAGGGCAGCTGTGTCCCAGGGCCACGGGGGTCCCACAGCAGCAGGGACACGCTGTAGCCAAGGGGCACCAGCGCCAGCTGGGGCCTCGCCAGCTCCAGGACCTTCTCCTGTGTAGGAGAGAGGTATGATGTGTAGGAGAGACATAGCCAGCATGGCACAGCATGGCACAGCCAGTGTGGCACAGCATGGCACAGCATGACATGGCCAGCATGGCACAGCATGGCACAGCCATGGCACAGCCAGCATGGTGCAGCATGGCACAGCCAGCATGGCACAGCATGACATGGCCAGCATGGCACAGCATGGCACAGCCAGCATGGCACAGCATGGCACAGCATGGCATGGCCAGCATGGCACAGCATGGCACAGCCAGCATGGCACAGCATGGCACAGCATGGCACAGCCATGGCACAGCATGGCACAGCCAGTGTGGCACAGCATGGCACAGCATGGCACAGCCATGGCACAGCATGGCACAGCCAGCATGGCACAGCATGGCACAGCACGGCACAGCATGGCACAGCATGGCATGGCCAGCATGGCACAGCATGGCACAGCCAGTGTGGCACAGCATGGCACAGCATGGCACAGCCATGGCACAGCATGGCACAGCCAGCATGGCACAGCCATGGCACAGCATGGCACAGCCAGTGTGGCACAGCATGGCACAGCATGGCATGGCCAGCATGGCACAGCACGGCACAGCATGGCATAGCCAGGCACAGCACGGCAGAGCATGGCACGGCATGGCACGGCACAGCACAGCACAGCACAGCACGGCACAGCATGGTGCAGATGTCCCTGGCCCATGTGGCTGGGTTGGGCACAGGGAAGGAGCTGGCGCTCAGGGTACCTGTCCTGCGTCCATGTGGAAAACGCCATCGACAGTCAGGGAGCTCTGCTGGTGCAGGGAGAGGGACAATGTTCAGCTTTCCCCTATCCCAGCATGAGCAGGGCAGGGCAAAGGAGGGACTGGGCACGCTGGGATGGAGATGGCAGGGGTGGCACAGAGGGCCATGGGCAGGGCTGAGCAGAGACCCCTCCCCTCCCTAGGAGCCCCCAGCAGTCCCTCCAGGGAGGGGCCCATAGGGGAGGGCAGGGTCAGCCCAGGGCCTCAGCTCCCATCAGGGGTGTCCCAGAGCCCTGTGGTGCCCCAGGGACCCTCAAACCCCGGCTGTCCCTGCCTGCAGCTCTCACCTGGGGCTCCTTCCCAGCCAGGAGCAGCTGCAGGGCGTCCTTGCTGCCATCCAGCCAGCCCTCTCCTGGCCCTGCAAACAGCGAGTGTGGGACGGTGTGGGGGTCACCCCCGTCCCATCCCAGCCCTGTCCTGCCCGCCCTGCCCCTGCAGCCACACCCCAGGGCTTCCCCTCCTTCCTGAGCCCTCCCGGTGTGACTCAGAGCCACCAGGGTGGGGAGGACACCCTGTCCCTGTCAGCACTGCCCACACCAGCTTGGTCCCAGTGCCACCACAGCCGTGGTGCCAGCCTGTCCCTTGCTCCCTGGTGTCCCAGTGCCACCACAGCCATGGTGCCAGCCTGTCCCTTGCTCCCTGGTGTCCCAGCGCCACCACAGCCGTGGTGCCAGCCTGTCCCTTGCTCCCTGGTGTCCCAGCGCCACCACAGCCGTGGTGCCAGCCTGTCCCTTGCTCCCTGGTGTCCCAGTGCCACCACAGCCATGGTGCCAGCCTGTCCCTTGCTCCCTGGTGTCCAGGTGAGGGCTCTGGGGTGCCCTGAGCTCTACCTGCTGCCTGCTGCAGTCCCAGGGCTGCTCTCACGCTGACATCCTGCTCAGCCTGCAGGCACAGAGGGGAAGGAGCTCAGCAGCAGCAGGAGCTGGAGGAGACCCCTGGCAGGTCCCTGCAAGCCAAGCTGGGCTGTCCCCAGCACAGCACTCACCTGCTCCATGGGCAGCGTGGCAGCAGCGCCCCTGAGCTGCTGTCTGGCCAGGGCAGGGATGGGGTTACCGGGGGATCTGGTTCTCCTGCATTATTGATGGATGTGGGCAGAGCCAGAGCCAGCCTGGAGACACCCTGCACTGCTGGCCAAGGAATCAGAGGGGCCACCCACAGCACTGGGGTGCTCCCAGCTCCAAGAGGACATCTCAGCCATGGCTGGGAGATGAGGGACCCTGGGCTGCTGTCCAGGGTGTTCCAAGTGACCACAAAGCACAGAAGCACTGGAGATCAGCCACAGCAAGGGAGCACAGAAGGAAATGCCAGTGCTGAGGGTCCCCACTGGCAGATGGTGGTGTAGCTATGATATTTTCTGAAAAATCCTCTCCTTAGGATTTTTCCTCCTGAGAAGCTGAGAGGCCTCAGGAACAAAATGTAACCAATGGTTATCTGCTGCTGTGGGATGCAACAGGTGGGTCTGGGATTGGTCTCATGTTGGATGTTTGTAATTAATGGCCAATCACAGTCGGCTGGCTCAGACTCTGTCCAAGACAGAAGCTTTTGTTATCATTTCATTCCTTTTCTATTCTTAGCCAGCCTTCTGATTAAATCCTTTCTTCTATTCCTTAGTATAGTTCTAATACAATATATATCATAAAATAATAAATCAGTCTTCTGAAACATGGAGTCAGATCCTCGTCTCTTCCCTCATCCTGGGACCCCTGTGCACACAGTCACAGGTGGGCACCAGGAGAGAGGGCCCAGGGCAGCAGGAGCAGGAGGAGCAGATGCTCCCGAGTCCCCCTCCTGCCTGTTCCCTGTGCAGAGGGAGCCCAACGCCCCCCCAGTCCCTCAGGTGGGAGCCTGCTGCCAGCTGGGCACAGCTGGAGCAGCACTGGGGGCTCCATCAGCAGCAGGCAGCTCCCATGGCAGGGACAACAGGGACTGGGGCTGGGGGAGCTGCAGGAGGCCAGAAGGAAACCCCTTGGCAGGGGGGAGCCCTGGGACAGAGCAGGGCACAGGGCTGGGAGGGGTTCCGTGCACTCAGCTGGGCACAGCCACAGTGGGATAATGCTGGGGGAAAGCTCTGCTCCACAGGGGAGCCCAGACTGGGGACTCCAAGGGCACCTGGGGGTCCTGTGAGCCTCCCCAGCACTGGTGGCAAAGATCTCACACCCCCTCCTGCTCTGGGGCAGGGCCTGGCCCCGTGTGGGTGCTCCCAAGGCACAGCAAAGCCATAGGAAAGGGATTGATTTCTCCTTCCTCATTCCTCAGCAGCAGCTGCTGCTCCCTGTTCCATGTCCAGCCAGCCCAGCGCTCCCCAGGTGCAGGGGCACCCTGTTGTGCACCCTGGTGAACACCAGCAGAGCCCTCCCCAACACCCTGAGCCCCCCTCCCACAGCCCAGGGCACTGCCCAGCCTCCCTGGCACAGCCCAGGGCACTGCCCAGCCTGCCTGGGGCTGCCCAGGGCACTGCCCAGCCTGCCTGGGGCTGCCCAGGGCACTGCCCATCCTCCCTGGCGCTGCCCAGGGCACTGCCCATCCTCCCTGGGGCTGCCCAGGGCACTGCCCATCCTCCCTGGTGCTGCCCAGGGCACTGCCCATCCTCCCTGGTGCTGCCCAGGGCACTACCCAGCCTCCCTGGCACTGCCCAGGGCACTGCCCAGCCTCCCTGGCTCTGCCCAGGGCACTGCCCAGCCTGCCTGGTGCTGCCCAGGGCACTGCCCAGCCTGCCTGGTGCTGCTCAGGGCACTGCCCATCCTCCCTGGCTCTGCCCAGGGCACTGCCCATCCTCCCTGGCACAGCCCAGGGCACTGCCCATCCTCCCTGGTGCTGCCCAGGGCACTGCCCATCCTCCCTGGCACAGCCCAGGGCACTGCCCATCCTCCCTGGTGCTGCCCAGGGCACTGCCCAGCCTGCCTGGCACAGCCCAGGGCACTGCCCAGCCTGCCTGGGGCTGCCCAGGGCTGCTGGCACAGCCCCACAGCCCCCCCACCCGGGCAGGGCACACCCCCAGTCCCTCCCAACCCACAGCTGGACCCCCTGCCCTGTTCAGCAGCTCCCCAGCTCCAGCCTTGGTCCTTCCCCCAGCCGCAGGCAGCCCAAGGTGTGTTTGCCCTCAGGTCAGGTGCACCTGTGCCCAAACAGAGACAGGGAGGGACACAGGGAACACCCAGGCACGGAGTTTAATGCAGAGGCAGGACAGGCCCTGCCTGCCAGCAGCCCCAGGACACAGGGTGACAGGACAGGGGGATGGCTCCACACTGCCAGGGGCAGGGCTGGATGGGATATTGGGAAGGAATTCCTCCCTGTCAGGGTGGACAGGGTGCCCAGAGCAGCTGGGGCTGCCCCTGGATCCCTGGCAGTGCCCAAGGCCAGGCTGGACAGGGCTTGGAGCAGCCTGGGACAGCAGGAGGTGGTGGAATGAGATGAGCTTTAAGGTACCTTTCAGGGTGGAATGAGATGAGCTTTAAGGTACCTTTCAACTGGAACTGCCCTGTGATTCTATGATTCTCCCCCAGCCCCATTTTCCCAAGCCTGTCCCATCCCCACCCAGCCCTTTCCTTTGAAAATTCCCCAGTCCTGCATCACATAATCCATTCCCTCCTTACTATGAAAGATTCTCTGAATAACCCAGAACAAACAAATTTTCTTTTTAATCACTTCAAAAGTTTTAAGGAGGCTGCACCTCCTCACTTGGACCCATCTGCCAGTGCCTCAGGTCGAGGTGTAAGGAGCTGCTCCAGCCCATTTGCATTTGTGTGCAGGGTGTTTAATTGAGTCATTTTCCTGGTTCTCATGGGTTTTTGGTTTTGACATCCTGGCCCTGGGTGAGGAGAGGGAGGATCAGCACAGGGCCCATGGAGGCTCCAAGGATGCCTGGACTGGAGGGGCTGAAAGGTGTGGGGGGCTCTGGGCAGGGACCAGCAGAGCCCAGCAAGGCTGGGGACACCTGAGTGCTGCCAGTGGCACCTGTGGAGCTGAGCTTGTCCAGGCCAGGTGACATGGCAGGGACAGCAGGGACACAGGGACACCCCCAGAGGGAGATGTCACAGGGCTGAGGTGAGGGGTGCCCCAGGAGCTGCTGGGCACAGGCATGTGCTAATCACACATCCCCTGAACAGAGACAGACTCAGCTCTCTCAGGATTTTCCTGGGAAGCTGTGAGAAAGCTCAGAGAAAAGAATGAGAAACAATTCTCGTCTCCACTTGCTGCACCTGTTGTTGTGCACGTGTGGAACCTGTTATAGAGATTGTTTACCAATCCTCAATTGTTTGGTAAACAAACAAATTGGTAAAAAAATTGTTTACCAATCCTTAATTGGCCACTGGTGATGGTGTTTGGATTAATTGACCCATTAGGCCAAAGCTGTATCAGACTGCAAGGGCAATGGGGTTTTTCTTATTAGTATAGTTTAATACAGTAGAATAAAGTGATTATGGAGTCATGGAGTCAATCATGGAGTCAATGCTCATTATTCCCCATTATTCAGGGGTTCTCTGCTATGATAGAGGCACAGCAGGAAAACCCTGTGGACAGCCCTGCTCACCTGGGGAGCCCCTCAGCAGAACAGGGAGCTGTGGGCTGCCCAGGAGCCCCTCTGGGGGCAGCAGGAGCAGAAGGGGAGCTGTGGGCTGCCCAGGAGCCCCTCAGGGCACAGCAGGAGCAGAAGGGGAGCTGTGGGCTGCCCAGGAGCTCCTGTGGGCACAGCAGGAGCAGAAGGGGAGCTGTGGGCTGCCCAGGAGCTCCTGTGAGCACAGCAAGAGCAGAAGGGGAGCTGTGGGCTGCCCAGGAGCCCCTCTGGGGGCAGCAGGAGCAGAAGGGGAGCTGTGGGCTGCCCAGGAGCTCCTGTGGGCACAGCAGGAGCAGAAGGGGAGCTGTGGGCTGCCCAGGAGCCCCTCAGGGCACAGCAGAAGGGGAGCTGTGGGCTGCCCAGGAGCCTCTCTGGGGGCAGCAGGAGCAGAAGGGGAGCTGTGGGCTGCCCAGGAGCCCCTCTGGGCACAGCAGGAGCAGAAGGGGAGCTGTGGGCTGCCCAGGAGCCCCTCAGGGTGCAGCAGGAGCAGAAGGGGAGCTGTGGGCTGCCCAGGAGCCCCTCTGGGGGCAGCAGGAGCAGAAGGGGAGCTGTGGGCTGCCCAGGAGCCCCTCTGGGCACAGCAGGAGCAGAAGGGGAGCTGTGGGCTGCCCAGGAGCCCCTCTGGGGGCAGCACTGCGGGGCAGGGTCCCGGTGCCCCTCAGGCTCTGCGGCAGGACCCGCTCCTGGCCACGTACACGGCCCCAGCCCCAGCCAGCAGGGCCAGGGCCACGCAGAGCGGGGCCACCACGGCAGCAGGGTTACACTGCAGCACGGACACGGGCACCCGTGCCACCTGCCAGCCCTGGTACTGCTCTGGGGAGTGGCACCTGTAGTCCCCAGGCCAGGCCGGGCCCAGGGGCGCCGTGGCTGCCAGCGCCTGCAGCCCCCCGGCCCCGGAGCAGGAGCAGCTGAAGGGGTTCCCAGCCAGAGCCACGTCCTGCAGGCGCCCCAGGAGCTTCAGCTCAGCCCCGGGCAGCTCCGAAATGGAGTTGTTGTCCAGGTGGAGGGTGCGCAGCACGGGGCAATTCCTGATGGAGGGCACGGCCTGCAGCAGGTTCTGGCTCAGGAAGACTTTCCTCAAGGAGCTGAGGGAGATGTCGACGGCGTGGAGGTGGTTGTGGCTCATGTCCAGCACCTGGAGGTGGGGAGGCAGCGGGGCTGGCACTTCATCCAAGCCGGTGTTGGACAGGTTGAGGTGCTGGAGGGATGGTGGCCACTGGCAGGAGGAGGATGGCTCTGCCCTGAGCTCGTTGTGGCTCAGATCCAGGTGCTGGAGCTGTGGCAGCAGCCCCACGCCCTCGCACACCCCGTGGTAGGAGCTGAGGTTGTTGTGCTGCAGGCTCAGCTGCTGGAGCTGAGGGAAAGCTCCCTGGCAGAAGGCAGGGGCCAGGCTCCCATCCCCGAGGCTGTTGTGTGCCAGGTGCAGGGAGCGCAGGGCTCCGAGCAGCCTCCCGATGGCACAGGGCAGGCTGGTGACACGGGAGCCGGTGACAGCCAGCTCCTCCAGCGTCCCCAGCCACCTGCCCAGGCTGGAGAAGGCCGGCTCACGGCCCGTCAGAGGGGCACAGGTCACGTTGTGGAAGCTCAGGGACACGATGGGCAAGTCCTGCCCATCCATGTCACTCCAGTCGCCCGTGCCCTGGAAAATGCAGCTGTCAAAGGCCAGCTCCCGCACGTGGGTGTAGGAGAAGAACCTCAGCACACGGGCCAGGAGCACCTCAGGCACCAGGACATTCCCAATAATGATTTTCTGGATGATAAGGGAGCCCAGAGTGTCAATGATGGACTCGTCCAGGTCCCTGATGGGGAAGTCTGCGTATTTCTCCAGATCTCCACCCCAAAACTCCACCACAGTAGCTGGCAGGCACTGGATGATGCTCCCAGCAGTCTCCTCAGACAGGTTGTAGCACACACAGGACTCCTGGGTGCGGTTGAAGAAACATCTGTTCCTCCTGCCCTCTGCAGCCACCTGCAGCCCCAGCCCCAGCAGCAGGAGCAGGAACAGGAGCACAGCCACACCCAGGGTGAGCAACCTAAAAACTGGAGGAGAAACGGTGAATGGCACCTCAGGGGAGCACTGTGACACATGCTGGGAAGGATGAAAGTTTGACAAGAAAGTCTCACAGATAGGTGTGCTTATAGCAGAAAGATTTTTAAATGTAGAGTCTGATGAAGAAATAGAAACGGAAGCAAGTTTTGATATAGAAGAAAAGAATTGCTGAAGCACTTACTGGCTAACTAAGAAGGTGAAGGGTGTGTTAGTTAGAAGGGGTTTTATGATTTATAGCAAAGGATAAACCCACCCCAAACAAGAAGATGTTTTTACCAAGCAGGAAGATAGCACAGGCAAACAAGTCAGCAAAGTTGCAAGTAGAAAAACGGTCTCGGAATTTTCCACTGCAAGAAAACTGAAAAGCAACTTCTAGCTTAAACTGTAATGTACTGACTTTTAGTGATTGGAGAATAGTAACATGAATATGGTAATTACAGTAGTTATGATAGGCTAGAGATAATAGTTGAGGTATCGATTGGTTCTACTGCATTAAGATGCTCAGCAAAGAAAAGTATAGAATGCATTGTAACCAAAAGAAAAGTATATGATGCATTGTGACCAAAACCAAAGGGTCTCCAGGCCTGCCTGCAGCTGGAGCTGACAGCTGTAGGCACAGCTCTGTCACCCACAACCCTGGACTGCTGTAACCTCTTGAATAGAATAAACTGCATTTTAGAGAGCACCCCTCATTTCAGCCCTTACAGACCCAGACTGGAGGGGTGGCTGGGGCAGGCTGAGCCCTGCAGAGCCGCCCCTTGGGGACAGGGCACTGCCCTCGTCCCTCCTGCACCCACCTGGCCGCTGAGCCCCGGCTGGGACAGCGCTCGAGCCAGCAGCCAAACGCCAGGAGCTGCACCTGTGCCTCCTGTGCCACCTGTGCCACCCTGCCCGCCCCGGGAGCCTCCCGAGGCTCTGCCTGCCCTGCCTCGCTGCAGGGTCCACTCCTGAACGAGCAGGAAATGCCCGCAGGAACCAGAAAAGCGGAGTTACAGACAATAAAGCCAGATGTATCAGCGTGACCAGGGAGAGCCCCAGCTCTGTTTGTTCCTCTGTAATCTGGGGCAGGAAATTGCAACAGACGGCTTCATGTTTTCTCCTTCCTCACCCAGCGATTTGATTAATCCCCAGTCCCCAGAGGGGTGCTAGAAAATGACCCCTGGAGGTGTGAACACATCCCTGCCGCCACCAGACGCTGGTCAGCCGACACAGTTCGATCTCTGATCGCCAGATTTGCACAAGAAGCAGCAAGCAAAGATTAAAGACTCCTGAACATGTGCTGGCTCAGCTCAAAGGGGGTTTTTGAGGGTCCCCAGCCCAGCGTCCTGCTCCGAGCAGTTCTGTCGCTGGCACCACCATCCCTGAGCAGGCACAGCTTCCCTTGGCCACATCCCAGAGCCCCCCAGGCCGGAGCTGTCCCTAACCTGTCCGTGCCATGCCGGGGCCGCGCCGCCCGCCACCTGCAGCAGCGCCCCTCGCTGTGGGCACCAGCGCCGGGCTGCCGCTGTGTGTCCGTGTGTCCGTGTGTCTGTGCGGTGACTCACGGCCAGCTCACACCCCAAGGCTTCCCCCGCTCCGCTCCTTCCTCCAGCCGCTGCCAAAACCCCGCGCGGAGGTGCCAAAGTCTCGGAGCGCTCGGCTCAGCTCAGCTCAGCTCGGCTCAGCTCAGCCCCGTCCGGCACCGCTGCTGCTGCCCCGGGCCCGCCGGGGGAGCCCTCGCTGCTCCAGCTGCGCTCCAGCTGTGTTCACTGCGCTCCAGCTGTGTTCACTGCGCTCCAGCTGTGCGCAGCTGCCCGGGCCGGGGCTGGCAGACCCCTCGGGCACAGCCCTCGCTCCCGCAGTGGCTTCCTGAGGGGACAGAGCCACCCGAGCGCTTCTGCTTGGCTTCCCTGCGGCCGGAGTGCCCGCGCCGCTGGCTTTCCTAGGAAGGGGGAGGGAACAGAGCGTGGCCAGGGGGAGGGAACAGAGCGTGGCCAAGGTTCCCCAAATGCATCTGCGGGACCGGCCCTTCCAGATGCTCTGGTGCTGCTGTGCCTCAGTGTGGCGGTGTTCACAGGGGTCCCAGGATGCAGCAGCTGTGGCTGTCCTTGAATCCTGAAGTGTCCAAGGCCAGGCTGGACAGACTTAGAGCAAGATGGGACAGTGGAAGGTGTCCCTGCCTGTAGCCATGATTTTTTTCTGAAAAATCCTCTCCTTAGGATTTTTTCTCCTGAGAAGCTGAGAGGCCTCAGGAACAAAATGTAACCAATGGTTATCTGCTGCTGTGGAATGCAACAGGTGCATCTGGGATTGGTCTCATGTGGTTGTTTCTAATTAATGGCCAATCACAGTCAGCTGGCTCAGACTCTCTGTCCGAGACACAAGCTTTTGTTATCATTTCATTCCTTTTCTATTCTTAGCTAGCCTTCTGATGAAATCCTTTCTTCTATTCTTTTAGTATAGTTTTAATACAATATATATCATAAAATAATAAATCAAGCCTTCTGAAACATGGAGTCAGATCCTCGTCTCTTCCCTCATCCTCGGACCCCTGTGAACACCGTCACACCTGCCCATGGAGGGGTTGGAACTGGATGAGCTTTAAGGTCTCTTCTATCCAAAAAGGGTCTGGAATTGCATGAAACTGCCGTTGAGTGATGACGGAAAAGCCGCAGCCGCCCTCTGAGCTCTCCTCCCGGCCCCTCCAGACGAGCCCCCAGCTCTGCCCGGGCTGGCACCTCCAATTTCTGCCCGCAGCTGCAAATTCCCCAAACACTCTCTGGGGAGCTGCTCTGCCCCTCGGAAGGTCCCTGGCCAGGGACCCGCCTTGTTCCGCATTTCTGGTGAATCTTTGGGAGCTTTTTTTGCCCTCAGCACAACCAGCACCCATCCCACCCCTGCGGGGCACAGCCGCCCATGCCCAGAGCGGGCTAGACGCTCCGGATGCGAAGGGGGGCCGGGATGGTGTTTTCCCCGCCCCAGGACCGCCCCAGGACGGCCTTTTCCTCCTCCTCCTCCTCTTCCTCCTGCTCCTCCCGCTCCGCCATGTGGGGCCGGCGGCGGGCGCGGCGCGGCGGGCGCAGCGCGGAGGAGCTGCGGGAGCGGCGGCGGGAGCGAGAGGCAGGTCCGGCCGGGCACCGCGGGCACCGCGGGCACCGCCGGGGGTGTGCGGGGCCCCCCGGGGCTGGGAGGGACCCCCCAGCTCAGCCCTTGCCATCCCCATCCCCCGCCCCGAGGGATGCGCGGGGTGAGCGGGGAAGCGTTTTACAGCTTCAGGCTCTAACCCTTGGGGTTCCTGCCACGAATTCCTCGTTTCTGACATGAATTCCCCGTTTTCTGCCACAGCCTCCCCCACTGTTTGGGTTTTCCAAGGTTTTAGCCTGGAGCAAAGGAGGCTCAGGGGGCCCTTGTGGCTCTGCCCAGCTCCTGACAGGAGGGGACAGCCGGGGGGCCGGTCCTGCTCCCAGGGAACAGGGACAGGAGGAGAGCAACGGCCTCAGGTTGGGCTGGGGAGGTTCAGGTTGGATATTAAGGAAAATTTCTTCATCAGAAGGGTGGTCAGGCATTGAAACAGGTGGACTCACCATTCCTGGAGGTGTTTTCCAAAAACAAGTAGATGGGGTGCTTGGGGTATGGCTTAGTGGCCACGGTGGTGTTCAGTTGAAGGCTGGGGTTGATGATCCTGCACGTCTTTTCCAACTTTAATGATTTTCTGATCCTGTGTAAAATCCAGCCTCAGGTCCCTCCACCTGCCCCTTATCCCAGAGGTGCCTTCACACTCTGTGTGCCCGACCCTCAGCCCAGCTCTGAGTGCAGCCCTGCCCGTGCATCCATCCCTTCCAGGCTGCTCCCTGGGTTAAGGGAGGAGTGGTGCCCTGGGGGGGCTGGAGGAGCTCCTGCCCGGGCCGCTGTGACTGTGCCCTGGCCTGCAGCTCTGCGCAGGGCCCGGCGGCAGCAGCAGCTGGTCAGCAAGCGGCTCCTGCGGGAGGACAGCGCCGCCCAGGAGGGGACACAGGATGGAGCAGACGTCGCGCCAGACGCGCTCTCAGAGGATGAGGTG
Organism: Calcarius lapponicus; assembly: GCA_039654755.1. Lineage (NCBI taxonomy): Eukaryota > Metazoa > Chordata > Aves > Passeriformes > Fringillidae > Calcarius > Calcarius lapponicus. The sequence goes on along the minus strand of CM077476.1, from coordinate 15,126,312 downwards.
AAGAACCTGACGTTCTCCGTGGCCCTGGGGGTCTTCCCCAGACTCAGCATGTGAAGGAGGCTGGGCTGGGTTTGGGAATGGTTCTGGTTCACTGCCAGGCACAGTTAAGGCTCCTTGTGCCCACCTTTTATGCGCTGGGCTCCTTTGTCTCGAGGATTAACGGGGTGCAGTCTTAATGCTGGCAGTGCTGGAAGCTCAGCCACCTCTGAATTCCAGGTTCTGGAGCTGCTCAGGGGTGTGCAGAGGGGTTCAGAGGACAGGAGGCGATGGCTCGGCCGCCTCCGCTGGGCTCTGCAGAACGAGGACACTCAGCAGAAGTTTGTCAGGTCAGCCAGGCCTGCTGTGCCTCTTACCAGGGGCATGTCCCCAGGGCCCCGTGTCCCTGTGCTTGGGTGGCTGAGCTGGGAGGTGACAGCAGCCTTTGGTCCCCAGGTTGGATGGCAGCATGCGGACGCTCACCGGGCTCTTCACCAGCAGCCTGGCTGAGCTGCAGCTGGAGGCTGCCCGCTGTCTGCACGAGCTGTCCCACTCCAGTGTCCCTGCTGTGGCCGAGGCCTGCCTGCCTGTCACCTCCTACCTGCTCACCTACCTGTCGGGACACAGCCTGGAGCTCACGGTGAGGCCCAAGTGAGATCCATTCCCACCTGGGAATCCTTTGGTGGGCTTGCTGTTGATCTCTGCTGGTCACACGTGGCTCATGTGGGAGCTGCTCAGGAGGGGCCCTCTGGAAGCAAAAATCTTTTGGCATCACAGCCTTGTCCCTGGAGCAGGACTGTTCCCAGTACCTGTCCTGAGCTGGGGTAACTGAGTTCTTGTTCATCACAGATCCCTTGGGTTGGATCAGAGTGGAACCACACTGAGTGACCCATGTTTCTCTATATATATGTGTATAAATATATATATATATGGTAGGTTTATTTTAGAACAATATGCAATAGAAAGGAGGTATGTAACCATTTTGGTTACCTATAGAAATGACACAGATAAAAGTACAAAGATGTCACTTAAGAAAATATGTAAGGAAAAGAAAGAAAGGAGTAGATAAGAGTGCCTGTGGCTCCATGCTGTGCAGCTTGATCTGGGAAGGAGCAAACAGCTGCAGTAGCTGTGGGATGGCCAGGGGCTTTCCAGCTGCTCCATGGGAAGCAGACAGGCTCAGAGCTGAGGAGGAAGGTGGGCAGTGGCCCCACTGCTGATGCCATTGGAGTGCAGCACACAGGCAGGCTCCAGCAGAGCCACGGGGGGCTCAGGGAAGTGTCACTGTGAAAAGCCACAGTGGGAATGATCAGATCCCAGCTTCAGCCAGATAGAAAAAGAATGAGCTGAAGCTGATTGAGCTGGGACGGGGGTGGCTGGAGAGTGCAGCAGCACCCATCTGTGTTTGCCCCTGCAAGGGCAGCTCCTGCCCTGCTCAGGGCAGTGTGTGGGGCCTGGGCTGTGCTGGCTGCCCAGGGGTCACCTCCTGCTCTGCTGTGTCCTTGCAGGAGCTCTGTTTGTACACACTGGGGAACCTCGTGGTAGAAAGTGAGGCTGTGAGGAAGCAGCTGCTGCCTCAGGGCATTATTCCAGTGCTGGCATCCTGCATCCAGGTGGGTGAAATAGCTCAGGTTTCTGCTGTGCCCTGGAGAGACTTTTCTGGCTGACAGCCCTGAGTCACCAGCCCTCCTTCCAGCTGTGGGGGAGCTCTGCAGGGAGCTGTTCCCACGAGCCTGAGGATCACTTGTGGGGCTCCCTGTGCTTGTTCTCAGGGCTCAGCTCAGCACCTTGTGCTCCTCTCCAGCTGAATCCCCTCATCCAGTGGCTGCCTGGTACAGTCTGTAGCACAGCTGTCCCCTCTGCCTGGCCTGGGTCCATCAGGGCTGTGGTTTGCAGGTCCAAATGCTCAAACCAGGACTTCTGCTGTGTTTGGGCTAAGCCCAGTGAATGTGGGGAGGGGGACATCTCAGCTCTGGTGTGGCCACAGGTTCCTGTGTCCCTCCTGGTCCCCCTCTGTGCCCCCTCTTCTCCAAGCACAGTGGAGCTGTGCCACTCAGCTGGGGTTTGGTTGGCACCAGGGGGGATCAGCTCTGTTCTCTTGGTTGCAGTCCCCTCACGAGGCAGTGCTGGAAGGCGTGGGCTATGTCCTCTCTCAGCTCCTCCAAGCCAAGGAAGCACCCACGGAGATCATCCCGTGAGTCTGAGCCTCTGAACCCTGCACCAGGACAGGCCCTGGGGCCTCCAGTGGTATTTGTGTGCTGGGGGACACGAGGCCTTCCCCACCCCAGTGACGTTCATAGCTGAGGGCACAATCCTGCCCGAACTGTGCAAGTTTTGATGCAGATCAAGGAGCAGGGCTTGGCTCCTTTCCTCAGCCTCATCTGAGCAGACAGCTCTGGTATTTCAGTAAAGGCCAGCATGGAGCAGGGAAGGCTCGCAGGGAATTCTGGCTCTGTTCCTCTTGCAAAGGAAAAGATCAACTTGACAGCCCCCAGTGCCAAAAATGTGACCCCAGTCAGTGTCCTGAGTATCCCTAGGCCCTGCCATGGACAGGGAGAGCCCAAGGCTGCAGCCCTTGGCTCAGAGTCCCTTCCAGGATGGGCACAGCAGCTTCCTGCTCAGGGTCTGTGTCTCCCTGTTGGTGTCCTGCCTGTGCTCCAGCCCATGCCTCCATTAACTGCTCTCTGTCCCCAGGCTGGTCCTGGACTCAGCTCTCCCCCAGCACATGCTCCAGCTGGTCTGCTCTGGCCTCAAGGCTGCCATGGGAGCAGCTGTGGAGTTTGCCTGGTGTCTCCACTACATCATTTGTAGGTAAATGCAGTTTTCTCCTCATTTTGAGTTCCCTTGGGGCAGCCAGAGGGACGAAGGCTCATGGTCGTGTGAGGGGATCTGGATTGCCTCCCCTTTTCCCCTGGGAAAAAATTCCCCAGCCAGCCTGGGTGTCCCAGCTCTCCTATCTGAGCACATGTGCTGTTTGCAGGATCACTGAGCCCTTTTACACGTGGTAGAGGGGGATGAACCTGAGGAGGCTGTTTCTAGTCCTCTGAAATGCCCCCAGATTGCTTCCCCATGCCTGGGGTTGTCCCCCCACCCTTCCCAAGGCCAGCTCCCTGAATCCTCACACTTGTGGGGCTGGCCCAGGGCCACCCATCTGGGCTGTGCCAGCGATCCCTGCCTGCCACTGGAGCCAGGGAATGAGTAGATACTAAGGGTCAGGGGTGTTGTTCCCAGACCCACACAGATAATTCCAGTGAATGTATTCTTCGTGGGCATTTCAATTTTCTTCATAAGCTCAGGAAAAAACCTGCTATTCCAATGCAAAAGCAGCCACTGTTCCAACATGAAATAAGCCCTGTGCTGGTTCAGGAGAGCACTCTGAATTTCCAGGCCCTGTTGTTCGGTGAGGGGATGTGGCAGTTTCCCCTCTCCAAGCTCCAAGGCACTGTCCCCCATTTGCAGGCACAAGGACAACGAGCTGCTGCTGGCGCTGGGGGCCGTGCCCGCGCTCACCTCGCTGCTGCTCCACCTGGCTGCCCAAATCCCCCAGGAGGCTCCCGAGGGCCTGGAGCTGGTGAGAGGTGGCCAGGGGGCTGGCTGTTCTCAGGCTGCCTGTGGGGACACTGCTCAGCCAAAGCTGTGTCCCTGTGTCACACAGCTGGTGTGCCCCGTGCTGCGGTGTCTCAGTAACCTGCTGGCACAGACAGACTGCCAGGGCCCGGACAGACGGCTGCTCATCGCCCTGTTCCTCATCCTGCAGTGCTTCCTGCAGCAGCACCCCTTCCTCGTCCACGAGTGCCTGTGGCTGCTCAACAACCTCACAGGTCAGTGTCCCGTGGCTGCTGGCACAGCTGGGCCCTGCTGGCACTGCCCTGGTTTTGTTCACACGTTCCTTCTGTGCCCACCCAGCGGATGATCCCTCCTGCTGCTCTGCTCTGCTGGCCCTGGACCTGCTGCCGGCCCTGCTGCAGCTCCTGACGTGTTCCCAGATGGGCACAGTGCTGGTAAATCCTGCCCCAGGCGTTGGCAGTGCTGGGGGAGTTTCAGGAACATGAATCCCACGCTGGCAGTGCTGTTGGGGTGGATGGGGCAGCAGTGCCAGCTTGGCAGGAGGGCTCCTGTGGTGGCAGTCACCAGCCACCTCCCCTGGAGCCACTCCAGCTGTGTGTGCCCTTGGCAGAGCCTTGTCCCAGCATAAGGGTGGTCCCAAGGGAGATGTTAGCTTGGGGCCACCTCAGAGCAGGCCTAGGAAGGCTCCTGCCCTTGCTTTGAAAGGCCCCAAAGCTTTAGGAGATTGGGGACTTTGCCAGGAGTGGGTGGCACAGCTGGGTCTGCGTGGCACAGGGATGAACAGTGCCTTGGAGGGGTGTGGAGAAGGCTTCCCAAATCCAGAGGTTTGGTGGGCAAGCACCTGGCAGGACAAGAAAAAAAGGTGGAGAGGGACTTCAGGCAAGGGCATGAGTGACAAAGCAGGGAATGGTTTCACCCTGCGAGGGCAGGGTTAGATGGGACATTGGGAAGAACTCTTTCCTGTTAGAGTGGTGAGGCCCTGGCACAGGCTGCCCAGAGGAGGGATGGGGCTTGGAGCAGCCTGGGATAGTGGAAGGTGTTCCTGGCCATGGCAGGGGTTGGGCTGGATGAGCTTTAAGGTCCCTTCTAACCCAAACCATTGCACAGCTCCATGACATAGGGAGTGGTTGGGAACCCTCCCAAGGCTGTCAGGAATGTGCCCATGGAGCACTCACTGCTCCTTCCTGTCCCTCCCACAGGTCCTGACTGTGCTGTGCAACATGGCAGAGAAGGGACAGTTCCAGTGCCAGAGGCTGCTCCAGCAGCCCCTCTTGGCCCAGCTCCTGCCCCTGCTCACACTGCCTGACCCTGAGGCTGTGGGGCAGTGCCTGGAGCTGCTGCACCTCCTCTTCCTGCACTGCCCAGAGGTGAGAGCTCAGGGGGCAGGATTGCAGAGGGGATGGGGAATGATTACTGTGGGGGTTGTTGTCGTTGTGGAGGGGGATTATTGTCATAATCTGAGTCACAATGCCCTCAGTGACTGCCACTCTACTCTGCACCCCCAGCAGCCAGGCCCCTGCCCAAAGGGACACTGTGGTGCACAGGGTGGGTGGAAGCCCTTCTTGTGGCTGCAGAGTTCCTTTCTTACTGGCAAGGACTGGTGTTGGGGCAGGTTGTTTCTACCCCAGGTTTTTGCTGCTGCTGAGGTTGCTCCACTTGCTGCAGCTCACAGGAATGAACTCTGTGAGCTGGGGAGGCCCTGGCTCAGGGTGCCCAGAGATGCTGGATGCCCATCCCTGATGTCCAAGGCTAGGCTGGATGAGGCTTGGAGCACCTGGTGGAAGGGTGGGAATGAGAGGGGCTTTAAAGTCCTTCCCAGCCAACCACCAGCATGGTGGGCCTTACCTGGATTGGGAATGCAGCTCTGGGAGGGCTCTGGGCAATTCCTTCAGCCCTGTTCCCTGGGATGTGGTGGCTTGGGCAGAGCTGATCAGCTGCAGCACCCAGCCAGCTCTCACCCTCTCCTCTCACACAGGCTGCTGCTGATTTCACCAGGCAAGGTGGGCACCAGGCCCTGGAGCAGCACCAGAGCACCCCAGAGCTGCAGGAGAGGGCACAGGCACTGCTGGACATGGTCAGGCAGCCCCCAGGAGCCCCCAGTGCCCACCAGGCCACACTGGCTGCCTCCTCCTAGGCCTTGTCCCATCCCTTCCCTCCCCTGAACTGCCAGGGGAGGAATAAACTGCTCACCCCAGTGCCCAGCTTCCCAAGGCTGCTCAGGGCTCTGATGTGCCCAGTGCTGGCTGCATGGGGGGCTGGTCCTTGTCACCACCCAGTGCCCCCCAGAGCCTGGAGCAGGGGCAGAGCTGAGCTGCAGCCCAGGCAGACTCTCCTGTGCCAGGGAGGGCTGAAGGGCTGCATCAGCCATTCCTTGGGCTCTCAGCCACCACCAAGCTCAAGGTAAGCACGTTCTGTTTATGAATTGATAAATTAAAGATACATCTTTGACATTAAAGATAATCATTGGGTCTCCAGCAGGTGTGTACTTTGTACTTCTGTCTGTTGTCATGCGTGGCTTTTCACAACGCTCTCCAGGGCCTTGCCCACTTCATCCACGCTCAGGTTGCTCAGTGGGATGCTCTTCTCCTTCCCAAACTCTGTGGAAAAACAGGCAGGGTGAGAGGGGGCAGGTGTACGGGTCCTTTCCTGCTGCAAGGCACTGATGTCACAGCCCAGGCTCCCATCACCACATCCCAGTGTTCCTCCACATGCCCAAGTTATCATTTCCACCTTCTTACTCTCCTCCTTTCCCTTGGAAAGAACTCAAAGCAGCTCAACACCTTTTCCAGTCTCCTTTTGTTAGCTCTGCCTGGGCAGAGACACATCTGAGAGCAGCCCTGTGGCCTTCAGCCTCATCTCAGCAAGGTGCTCCCCTCAGGAAAGCAGCCTGAAAACTCTGTTCCTACAGCTGCCCCAACCTGGGCTGCCCCTGGGCTCCACTTCCCTGCCAGTCCCACCCAGACACATGAGACGTCCCTGCTCTGTGCTTAAAGACTCATTGCATCTTTTCAACAGGTCCTAAATCATTTTTTTCCAGCTCAGATAACCTTTGAGGAAAACAAGTAATTTCCAGAGGGGCTTTTCAGCTCCCTTCTTGCTGTTTCACTGAGAAGGCAATGAAAATAAAGGAGGAACAGCCACACATTTGTGTAGTTGTGATGGTGTTCACAGGGGTCCGAAGATGAGAGAAGAGACAAGGATCTGACTCCATGTTTCAGAAGGCTTGATTTATTATTTTATGATATATATTATATTAAAACTATACTCAAAGAAGAAAGGATTTCATCAGAAGGCTAGCTAAGCAAAGAAAAAGAAGGAATGAATAACAAAGGCTTGTGACCGAGACAGTCTGAGCCAGCTGACTGTGACTGGCCATTAATTAGAAACAACCACATGAGACCAATCACAGATGCCCCTGTTGCATCCCACAGCAGCAGATAACCATTGTTTACATTTTGTTCCTGAGGCCTCTCAGCTTCTCAGGAGAAAAAAAAACTAAGGAAAGGATTTTTCATAAAAGATGTTTGTGACAGGTAGTGACAGGGGTGAGGGTGGGAGATGAGCCAGACCCAGAGGCTGGAAAGGCCCTGCTGAGCACTGGGCCCTCCCTGCTGTGCTTCCCCCGGTCAATTCCCTGCAGTGACCGCACAGGCTGTGCCGAGGGCAGCTGCTCCCTGCTGTGAGCCCTGAGCAGCCGTGCTGCAGCTGCAATCCCTGCCTGGAGGGTGGCAGGGCCTGGCACGGAGCAGCTGTGGCTGCCCCAGCCCCGCAGTGCCCAGGCCGGACAGGGCTGGCAGCAGCCGGGTCGGTGGGAGGTGTCCCTGCCATGGCAGGAGGAGCTTTACCGTCGCTTCTAACCCAAGCAGTCAGTGATTCTCCCCTCCCCCGTCCTCCCGTGCCTGTCCTTTCCGCACGCACCTCCCATAAATACTGGCGGTCCCCGAGCTCCCTTCCAACCCCAACCGTGCCCTGACAATTCCGTGGTGGCTCCCGGCGGGCACCCCCTACTTACCGTACCGAGCCCAGAGCTTGGGCTGGATACCGGAGCACTCGCGGATCAGGATGGGGAAATCGGGATTCGCCTTCTTCAAGGTCACGTAGTGCTGCTCGATGAATTCCCTGCGGAGGGAAGGAGGAGTGGCGGGTCCCGCTGGCTCAGCCCGGGGATGTCTCGCTCCCCTGGAGGAGCACCCCCGGCCCCGTCCCGGCCCGTCCCCGCGCTGACCTGACGCCGCGGCTGCTGGGGGAGCGCTGGCACAGGTGGATGCGGAGCTCCCTCAGCCCCACGCCCAGCCTGCCCCCGATGCTCTTCACAGCGGCCGCCGCCATCTTCCCTGCCCGGACAACAGCGGGGGCGGCACCGCGGCGCCTCCGCCAATCGCAGCGCCCGCTGCGGCGCGTCCACCAATGGGAGCGCCCGCCGTGATCGCACTCGCCAATGGGAGCGCTCGCTGTGATCGCACCCGCCAATGGGAGCGCTCGCTGTGATCGCACCCGCCAATGGGAGCGGCGGCCGCGGGGTGCGCTGGGAGGGCCGCGCAGAGCCGAAGGGTCGCTGAGCGGAGCGGGGAGCGCAGCGATGCCGGACCGCGACAGTGAGTCTGGGGACACGGACACGGCACACGGGGCACTCCCGGACACCCCCGGGCCGCGACACTTGGCCCGCGCGGGGCTGTCGCGGCGCTTGTGGCGGGGCGGGCGGCAGCGGCCCGGTGGGGGGCGGTGTAGGCCCAGCCTGCCCCCGGGATCCCCGGGCCGGTGCGAGGGACAGCTCTGAGGGGGGACGGGCTGCGGCCACAGCCCGCGGGGCCGGGCAGGGACCCCGCGGGAGCCTTGGGCAGCCCAGCGGGGTTAGGAGGAGCTCAGGCGGGGCTGCGGCGGGGCTGGGCCTCAGCGCGGGCATTGGCACCGGGGAGTGGGGCCGTCCGGTGTTCCTTGAGAGGATGCAGGGCGCTCCCGGGGTGCGGGGGACGGGACACCCTCGGGGGAGCCCTGGGTGGGCACAGAGCCGCGGGGCTTGGGGTCTGGCAGTGACACCGGGACCCCCGTGTCCTGTGCAGGTGAGGCCGGCCGGGGTGAGCCCGGGCTGGGACCCAGCTTGGAGCCACAGGCGGCCCCTGCTCCTTTCGTGGCTCCTGGCAGGGTGTGGGGCTGTGCAGTGCCTGAGCTCTCTCTCTCTCCTGTCCCCCAGATGAGCCGTTCTCCAACCCCCTGGCCCCCGAGGGCCACGATGTGGACGACTCGCACTCCTTCCACCAGTGAGTACAGCCCTGGGGCCCTGGGCTGGGCTGGAGCAGCACTGAGGGACCCCAGGCCGATTCCCATGGAAGTCACCGGTGCACTCCACCCTTTGGGCCCCCTCCACGGGTACCTGGTGCCCATCTCAGTCACACAGGACCTGCTCCTCCTCCAGAGCTCTTTGAGAGTGATGGTTTCTATTCCTTCCCTCCATTGCAGGTCCAAGCTGACCAATGAAGACTTCAGGAAGCTTCTCATGACCCCGCGGGCTGCGCCAACATCTGCGCCACCCTCCAAATCTCGCCACCATGAGTGAGTAGGGCTCTGTTTCACAGCTCCATGGGACAGTCCCTTTCCCTCTGGGGCTCTGGGCCCAGCTGACCCTCTCCCCTGCACTCTGCAGGGAAATATCTATAGGGGCTTTTGCCAGTGAGTGTGGGAAGTGGGGAAGCGGGTGGGTCAGGGCTGCTGTAAAGAAAATAGTGAGGCTTCATGGCTGTTAAGACACTTTGTGCAGGAGGCAGATTTGGTTCAGTGAAAATCAGTCTTTTCCCTTCCTCTACCTGCTGACAGTGTAGAATTAGGGGGAAATTAAGGGTGAGAGATTGTTCTGTTCCATCTCTGAACACCTCAGTGCTCTGCTGAGTCTGAGGGACTGTTCTGTCCACCTGTCACCCACGTGGCTCTCAGACTGTACATGTGTTATTTCACCCTTTTCCAGGATGCCCCGGGAGTACAATGAGGATGAAGATCCAGCTGCTCGCAGGAGGAAGAAGAAAAGGTAAGGGAGGAAAGAGATGCAGCAGGACTTGTCATTATGCATCATGTCCTGCCAATGGAAGCAGCTCTGGTCTCTTGTCCTCCCAAAGAGGGCCTTGAGTGGGTTATTTAAGAGCTTTGGAGAAGAGCTCAGGCTGAGGAACTGTCACTGCTTGTAGGAACAGCTGTGGGAGGGCAGCAGTAGGATGGGGCTGAAGCTTCACCTGCAGAAGAAGCAGGAGAGGCCCTGTGGGTGGCTGGGAGAGCAGGGCAGTGCTGGGACCTTGCACTGACCCCTGCATGCTTTGGGACACGTCTGCACAGCAGGACTGCACCGGAGCCCTTCCCTTTAGAAGGGAGGATGCAGCTTCTCAGTTCAGCAGCTTCCTCCAGGCCTGTTGTGTCCCATAGTGCTGTAGTGCATTTCTGGGAAGGGATTGGGAGCAGAGTGGATGTGTGTGAGGGCTCAGGGGCTGTTAGCTGACCTCAAAGACACGAGCAGGTCGCTGCTAACCCTGAGCTGTGTCCCACCCGCAGTTACTACGCCAAGCTGCGGCAGCAGGAGATCGAGCGCGAGAGGGAGCTGGCCGAGAAGTACCGGGACCGAGCCAAGGAGAGGAGGGATGGAGTGAACAAGGACTACGAGGAGACGGAGCTGATCAGCACCACGGCCAACTACAGGGCTGTGGGGCCCACGGCCGAGGCGTACGTGGGCTGTGCTGAGGGCTGGGCTGGCCAGGCTGGGCTGGGGGGCTGGCCCTCACCTGCCTCTGCTCTCATTGCACAGGGATAAATCTGCTGCAGAGAAGAGGAGACAGTTGATCCAGGAGTCCAAGTTCTTGGGTGGTGACATGGAGCACACTCACTTGGTGAAGGGTCTGGACTTTGCCCTGTTGCAGAAGGTGAGTGCAGATATCACAGTGCTGCTCTTGGCCTGTCCTCTCCCACAGACACACAGGCTGGCTGTTACTACTTGCTCCTGGCAGCCTGGATTTCCCTTCCTGGAAAGGGTTGCTTCAGGGCTGGGGATCTGATGGGGCTCACAGATGGGCAGCAGTGGCATGGGTTGGGCTGTAATGTGTGGATTTACTCTGCATCCAGGTACGAGCTGAGATTGCCAGCAAGGAGAAGGAAGAGGAGGAAATGATGGAGAAGCCCCAGAAAGAAACTAAGTGAGTGATTGAGTATTTGGCATTCCTGAGTGCGGCTGCTTGCTAGAGAGGAGGATGCAGAGGAGCCAATCACTTGGCTCTAATACTTCTGGTTTCTGTTTCTGTTTAGGAAAGATGAAGATCCTGAGAACAAAATTGAATTTAAGACCCGGCTGGGTAAGACTGTGTTGATGTGGCTGTTCCCCACCTTGTCTGTGCTGTGAACATGGGAGAAATCCTGGAGGGTGGTTGTAGGAATGAAAACCACTGGAGGGGGAGATTCCTGAATTTGAGGACTGAAGGAAGTGTGTACTTAGGAGATGATTCTCATATTGCTGATAAACTAAAGATGGTTCACGTGGGCTTGTCCTCTGCTTTCCCACACTTTTCCTTCTGCCCAGGCCGCAACATTTACCGCATCCTGTTCAAGAACAAGACCTACGAGCGGAACGAGCTGTTCCTGCCGGGCAGGATGGCCTACGTGGTGGACCTGGATGATGAATACGCCGACACCGACATCCCCACCACGCTGATCCGCAGCAAGGCTGACTGCCCCACCATGGAGGTACCCAGCTGGCCTGCACCTGCTCCACCTCACTGCTCTGAGCTGGCCTGAGCAGGTTGTTCTGGGAGGGCTTCCCTGTCAAGGGAGCGGGATGCTTCCTCGTGGATTTCCCTTTCAGGCCCAGACCACGCTGACCACCAACGACATTGTCATCAGCAAGCTCACGCAGATCCTGTCCTATCTCAGGCAAGGCACCCGCAACAAGAAGCTCAAGAAGAAAGACAAAGGTAGGAGGTGAAAGGAACCAAGTAATAGGATTTTAGTGCTTGGAGCATATCCCATGGGATGTGTTTTGGTTTGTGGTATTCCCCTGTGCCATGAGACAGTGGGCCTGGAGAACAGTGATTTCCTGAGTGCTGAGTCCTGAATGCAGGAGCACATTGGACAGGCTGCTGGGAAATCAGAGCTGTGGGGGAGGATACCTCATGGTGCTCTGCTCTTCCTGATGAAGGCCCAGTTCCTTGGGGAAATGCCCCCTCTTGGGGAGGGACACAGTGGCTTCCTGGGGGGCTGGGTATGATGTGACATCCTCCAGGCTTGCCACTCCTGCAGCTTGGAACCTGACAGGGACAGGGGGGCAGCACAGGGGGCAGAGTGGATGATGTGTCTCTCACTGCTGTTGTGTCCTTGCAGGGAAGCTGGATGAGAAGAAGCCTCCTGAAGCTGATATGAAGTAAGTGCTCCCTGCTCTCAGGCTATGGGGTCACAGCTCTGTCCCTTAGGGAATGGCTTTTTGGCCCACCACATTTAGAGAGGGCTGAGTTTGGAGCTTCTGGACCTGCAGTTTGTAGGACAAGGTTGGAGGCAAGCTCTGGTTTGGATTTCAGGCTTGAGGCAGTGAGGGCTCACTGTTGTCTGGACTACATAACTCAGGCCCTGCAGCAGAATGGAGCAGAGGTGCAGTGATACCTCTGACAGATGTGGAAACCACTTCCATATCTGGTGTCCTTAGCTCCTGGTGCTGGTCCTGTGTGCTCCAGGTGACAAGGAGGTAGTTACGGCCTCTCTTCCTGCAGCACATGTAACTCCAGGCTCTTTTCCACTTGCAGCATCTTTGAAGACATTGGGGATTATGTGCCCTCCACTGCCAAGATGCCACGGGACAAGGAACGGGAGAGGTACCGGGAGAGAGAGCGGGACCGGGACCGGGAGCGAGACCGGGAGCGAGAGCGGGACCGGGACCGGGAGCGCGAGAGGGACAGGGAGCGGGACCGGGAGCGTGAGGAGGAGAAGAAGAGGCACAGCTACTTTGAGAAGCCCAAGGCTGATGATGAGGTGAGTCTCTGCTCGTGAAGGACTTTGTGGGGCTGTCCCACAAAGGGCAGATCTCAGCTGGGACAGTCCTTCATGAGGACTGGGGGGCTTTGGGTATCTCCGGTTGTGCCCCTGCATGTGCCAGTGTCAGCTCCTGCTGAGCTCTGCCTGTCCCCAGAGCTTACTGGGTGGCTGGGTGCTTGTCCTGTCCCTCAGCAAGTGAGGCAGCACTGGCAGCAGCCTGCTGGGTTTGTGGTTCAGCTCTGTGTCATTGACACTGTCTCTCCGTCTTCTTTGCAGCCCACAGACATGGACAAAGGTGAGTCAAGTGCTGTGGGTATCTGAGAGGGGTGGAACAAGGGGCAGAGGTTTTAAGCTGAAAGAGGAGAGATGTAGATTAGATATTAGGAATGAATTCTTCCCTGTGAGCATGGGGAGGACCTGGCAGAGGTTGCCCAGAGAAGCTGTGGCTGCCCTATCCCTGCAAGTGTTCAAGGCCAGGTTGGACAGGGCTTGGAGCACCCTGGGATAGTGGAAGGTGTCCCTGCCATGACAGGGAGTTGGAACAAGGGCTTCAAGATCCCTTCCAACACAAACTGTTGTAAGATTCCAGGTCTCCTGGGATCAGCTGAGCCCATTAGTGCCAAACTGGTTTGTTCCTCCTCTTGTACCTAGAGGTGTGTGAGGCAGCTTATCCTGCCTGTTACTGTGTCCCAAAGGGACTCTGCCCAGCCCCAGTGTCCTGCAGTGAGCTGTTCTCCCCCCCCAGATGTAACCTGCTGTTTTCTCTACCCCAGGACCCGGCTCAGCCAAGGAGCTCATCAAGTCCATCAATGAGAAGTTTGCTGGAGCTGCTGGCTGGGAGGGAACAGAGGCATATCCTTTACTGTCTGTGCCAACTGTGGGGTTGGGCTGCCCTTGCAGGCACAAGCACAGCTGGGGGGCTGTCCTGCCTCACCTGCTAGCAGGGAAATGCTTCTCCCACACCAAACAAAAGTTCTGCACCCCCTGGTTTAGTTGTGTTGGGGCAGGAGGGGGTTTTCAGCTGGCTGTGCCCAGCTCATGTGGTGCTTTCCTTAACTGCTGGCACTTTAAAGAAGCCAGAAGACAAGAAGCAGCTGGGAGACTTCTTTGGCATGTCCAACAGCTATGCTGAGTGCTACCCTGCCACGTAAGGAGCAGCGGGGAGCTGTGGGGTGGGAGCAGGCTGTGCTGAGGGGCTGCTGTTCTCTGGCAGTAAGAACTTGAACATCAGCCCCACTGCTTGTTGGGGAGCAGGCCTGGCCTTGTCTGTTGCAACAGCTGAGTGGTAAAACTATCCCAAGCCCTTGGCCCTTCTTAGCTGCTCTCTGCTGTAGGTGGCTGTCTGGAGCCTGCTGCCCCTCAGAGCCAGGGGGAGGCTGAGGTAGTTGGGAGTCTGCTGCATTCCCAGTTAATCTATGTGGTTGTGAGGCTGTGGCCTCCCTCAGTAGGAGAGGAACATCTTTCAGCTTGCAGAGTCATCCTGGAAGCATTTCCAACCTTGGATGCCCTGTGGTACAGGCCACCTGCAGGGCTTGCAGCTGGGGCCACTTCCCTCTGGCCCAGGAACTGTGTTTGGTCGTAGGCCATGAGACATGACTCTCACCAGCTCCAAGGTCCTGATCCATCTCACGGACCCACTCTGAACCCTTTCCTTGCTTTTTTCTCCCCAGAATGGATGATATGGCTGTGGACAGCGATGAGGAGGTGGACTACAGCAAAATGGATCAGGTATGTTGGCACCAGCCTTGAGGAGCAGCCAGCAAAGTAGGCACCAGTGCTAAGAGGATGCCATGGGAAAAAAGCAGCACTGGAGCTGGGTGCTGAGTGAGCTTTGGGCTGTGCTATCTGCTCCCTGTTGTGTCAGGGAGCAAACAGGTGTCACTAGCACTTGACCCAGAGGTGTTGACAGCCATGCTACTTTGTCCTGACATCCTCTTCCACAAAATTTGTCTGGAACTTCTTAGGGAGGGGATCTGGAGCCATGGCCATTGATCTGGGGCTGGTGGGAGATGGAGCCTCGTGGCTGGATGTGCAGGGCTGTGTGAGAAGCCCTCCCAGCAACTGAGGAGCTGCTCTGAGTCGTTCTCTCCCTGCAGGGTAACAAGAAGGGGCCTCTGGGCCGCTGGGACTTTGACACGCAGGAGGAGTACAGCGAGTACATGAACAACAAAGAGGCTTTGCCCAAGTGAGTGCAGCCCTCAGGAAGGGCCAAGTGAGGGTTCTGGGTGGGATGGCCATGCTGGCCAAGCCTGGGTGCTGGGACAGCTTAAAGTAAGCTGTGAGAACCTGAGGAGGAGCTGTGGGTCCTGGGACTGGTGGTTTGCTTTTAGTGTCACTCTTGAGGACTCATGTGACTGTGTTCACAGAGGTTTTAGGATGAGGGAAGAGATGAGAATGTTGGCTCTATGTTTCAGAAGGCTTGATCTATTATTTTATTGTATATATTATATTAAAACTATACTAAAAGTATAGAAGAAAGGATTTCATCAGAAGGCTGGCTAAGAATAGAAAAGGAATTAATGATAACAAAAGCTTCTGTCTTGGACAGAGAGTCCGAGCCAGCTGACTGTGATTGGCCATTCATTAGAAACAACCACATGAGACCAATCCCAGATGCACCTGTTGCATTCCACAGCAGCAGATAACCATTGGTTACATTTTGTTCCTGAGGCCTCTCAGCTTCTCAGGAGAAAAAATCCTAAGGAAAAGATTTTTCATAAAATGTGTCTGTGACAGACTTTGGCCCAGGTGCTGTTTTCAGGGGCTTAGGCCACCTCTGGAGCATGTGCTCGTGGCTGGGGAGATGTGTCCCTTCCTGTGGCAGGCTGTGGATCCCCTGTGAGTGCTGAGTCCTGTCCCCCTCCCTCTCCAGGGCAGCGTTCCAGTACGGCATCAAGATGTCTGAGGGGCGCAAGACGCGCCGCTTCAAGGAGACCAACGACAAGGCGGAGCTGGACCGGCAGTGGAAGAAGATCAGCGCGGTCAGTGCCCGGCTGGGCTGGGGCTGCTGTGCCAGGAGCTGCCACCCAGCCCTGTCCTCGCTGTCCTGGCATGGCCAGTGGCTGTGTGAGCACCAGAGCTGGCTCCTGCCAGCTGGGTTTGCTCCTTGCCAGAGCATCAGCCAAATATTTGGGGTTTCAGTATTGCAGAGGTGGCTGGAGCTCTGTTTGGGACCCTCGTCCTGGGAGCAGCCCCAGGCTGGGGCTTTTTGCTCTGGGCTGTGCAGCAGATGAATGTGCCCAAACCCATTAGTTTGGAGCCATCCAAAGAGGATTGTAGGGGACAGGAGATGTTTAGTGGCTCCCTGTTTGCCAGCTGGCAGGGCTGGGGGTTGTCCTCGCAGGGTGAGCAGTATGGGATGGGCTGGGAAGGTGAGAACACATGGTCTGTGGTGGCCAGAAAGGAGCAAAGGGTGAACAGGCCAGGCTTCTCCAGCTGTAGCTCACCTCAGCTCGCTCTGGCCTGGCTGCAGCTCTCCCCAGGTGTATCTGGCACCCTCCAGCCCCTCTGCTAGCTGTGAGCAGCCAGGTCCCCTCAGGATAACAGGACTTTGTTCTCTCTCTGCAGATCATCGAGAAAAGGAAGAAGTTGGAGGCTGATGGGTAAGTACAGTGATCCCTGCTGGGTCCCCCCACCTTCTGTAGTGTGAAAGTGTGGATGTCAGTGCTGAGCTCTGGATGTGGGAGGATGGAGCTGCCTGCCCTGCATCCTCACCACTCTCCTGCCCCTCTCTCTTCCAGGGTTGAGGTGAAACGTCCCAAGTACTGATTTCTCCTGAGTTTCTTGCTCCCTCTCCTGGAATCCTGGCCTGCTGGGAGCTGCCTTCCTGGAGCGTGCTGGTGTGCTGTCCTTGCTCCGTACACCATCCACTCTCTGATCAGGGCTGGGGGCTCTTCCCTCCCTCTGTTCTTTGCTGTAGAGCCTGTGCTGTGTAAATGTTGTAGCCTTAATAAAACCTCATTAAATTTGTGTGTGAGCATCTGTTTGTGTGTGCAGAGAGGAGGGGCCTGGGCACATTCTGGCCTCCTTTGGAGCAGCAGAGGTGCTAGGACTCTACTTCTCCTTACCAGGCACTGTTGGGGCTGACAGGGCAAAGTGTTGCTCAGTGTATTTATTGTGAGAGCCTTTTAGGCTGGGGGCTGCATCCCTTGATAAAATGAACAAATTTGAGGGCAATAATCCCAGCTGAGCATTATGTGCCTCAGGGGTGGGAGGAAGAAATGTGACCCTGAGCTCGGGTACAGCAAGAGCAATGACCTGAAGCAGAGGATGTGCAAGCTGCTCTAAGCGCTGGCAAAGGGTAGGATGGGGCTAGCACCAGGCAAAGCTCGTTCCCTCAGGGCAGGGCCAGCAGGGAGCTGGGATGGCCCCTCGGGCAGGGGCACTGCTGGTGCTCCCTGGCTGGGCTGGGGTCTCTAGGGGGGGCCCTACAGCCCCCAGACCCTTCAAGGGGCCGAAGTGGCACCTGGTCCCTGACCACCCCCTCCCCTGGGATCTGAGAGAGGAGAGGATGGTGCGAATTAAGGAGCCTGTGGAGCTCCCAATGGTGAAGCGCTAAGGAACAGGAACCCATGAGGCGGGCGGGAAGCGACCTGCTGAAATGGGGCGAGGGGCGCGGGTAGGCCGGAGCCCCCGAGGCGCCGGAGCCCCGAAGCGCTGCCGTCCCGCAGCCGGGCCGGTCCCGCAGCGCTGAGAGGCGCGGGCGGGCGGCGTCCTGTAAACAGAGGGGCGGGGAATATGTAAACGAAGAAAGGCGTGGCCATGCAAATGAGCAGGGAGCTATGGCGGCCGCCATGGAGGAGGTGAGCACGCGTGGGGCTGCGGGAGCCCGGAGCCCCCGGGCCCGGTCCCACGGCCCCGCTGTCCCCAGGAGCCCGCAGGAGTCGCCGGAGCCGGCGGCGCGGGAGCCGCGGGTGCGGGACACTCCCGAGGACATCTGTCTGGAGGCCACGGCCAACGCCATCGCGCTGCACCCGCTGCGGCCGCTGCTGGCCGCGGGGGACGTGGACGGCGATGTGTACCTGTGAGTACAGGGGGCCGGGGCTGGGCCGGGGTCCGGCTCTGGGACACGCTGAGCGGGGCTCCCCAGCCTCCCGCGGGTCCCGGCGAGCACTCCCGTGCCGGCAGGTACTCGTACTCCTGCACCGAGGGGGAGAACCGGCAGCTCTGGTCCTCGGGACATCACCTCAAGTCGTGCCGGGACGTGGCGTTCTCCCAGGACGGGCAGAGTGAGTGCGGGGGATGTGGGGTGGCACCGGGGGATGCCGGGCTGGGGGCACTAACGCGGCTCTCCAGAGCTTTTCACTGTGTCCAAGGATAAGTCCATCCACATTCTGACAGCGGAGGAGGGACGGCTGGAAACGCGCTTCCCCAAGGCCCACGAGTAAGTCCATGCAGGCGGCTCGTTCTGGGCACAATGGCTGGGGCATCGTCCCATTGTCCCCTTTCCTCCCGCGGCACGGCCATGCAGCCCCGGGCCGTAGGGAGAGCCCGCAGCGCTGCTCCGGGAGCCGTGACCGTGGGGTCTCTGCAGAGCAGCTCTCAACTGCGTGCTGCCCATCGACAACCACATCTTTGCCACGGGTGACGACGGCGGGGCAGTGAAGGTGTGGGACCTGCGCAGGGGCAGCGCCATCCTGGAGGCGCGGCAGCAGGAGGAGTACATCAGTGCCATGGCTGTGGATGGCAACGGGAAGATCCTGCTGACAGCCAGGTACCAGAGGAGCTTCATGGGGTCGGGGTCGCCGTGTCCAGTCGTGGCTGGAGTGCCCTGTGCCATGTCCTGTGCTCACAGCATGTCTTTTCTACCTCCCACAGTGGTGATGGCACCCTGGGCGTCTTCAACGTGAAGAGACGGCGCTTTGAGCTGCTCTCGGAGCCGCAGAATGGCGACCTGACCTCTGTGGTGCTGATGAAGGTTGGCACTGCTCCCCAGCATGGAGCAGGATCCCACAGCCCCCTGTCCTCGCCCCGTTTTTTGCTCTGCCTCACTGCCCTCCCTCGTGCCTAGAGGGGGAGGAAGGTGGCGTGTGGCTCCAGCGAAGGCACAATCTACCTCTTCAACTGGGACGGCTTCGGGGCCGCCAGCGACCGCTTTGCGCTCAGGGCAGAGACCATTGACTGCATGGTGCCCATCACGGACAGCATCGTGTGCGTGGGGTCCCTGGATGGAGTCATCAGGTCAGGGCTGCGCTGGGGAGGGATGGGGAGCTGTGGGATGGGAAATGGAGAGGGTGTGGGATCTGGAGGGATTGTGGGGGGTGAAATGGGAGAGGGCAGGGAGGGTGGTGGGATAGGAAGGGGGAGAAGAGTGGGCTGGAGATGGGGTGGGGTGGGATGGGGAGGGGGGTGACAGGGAATTGTGGAGGATAGGATGGGATGCAGAGGAATGGGGATGCGATGCGATGAGCAGGGGTGTGGAGGCCTTTGAGGGGGAGGTGTGGGATGGGCTGGGATGGAAGGAGGAGGGTGTGGGAAGGATCAGCCTTGCCCGGCTCACGGGACAGGCGGGCAGGCGGCGTCCCCGGGCGCTGCAGGGCCCTCAGTGCCCCGTGCCCTGCCCAGGGCGGTGAACGTGCTGCCGAACCGCGTGCTGGGCTGCGTGGGGCAGCACCTGGGCGAGCCCATCGAGCAGCTGGCCGTGGCGGCGGACGGGAAGCTCCTGGCCAGCAGCGGCCACGACCAGAAGGTGAAGTTCTGGGACGTGTCGGCGCTCGGCTCCATGGTGGTCGATGATTACCGGCGGAAGAAGAAGAAGGGCGGGCCGCTGCGCGCCCTCAGCAGCAAGGCGCTGGGCAGTGGGGAGGATTTCTTCGCCGACCTGCGGGACGAGGCCGAGCAGGAGGCGGCGGCGGCGGAGGGCGGTGACAGCAGCGACAGCGACAGCGACTGAGCGGGGCCGGGGCGCCTCCCCCTCAGCGCTGCCGCCCCGCCCGGCGCGGGGGCGGGGCTCTGCGCGTCCTGCTCGCGGGGCGCGGCCAATCAGAGCCGCAGCCCCCGGGAGTGCCCGCCCACAGGGCGTGGCCTCACCGCAGTGCCGCCCCTGCCGGTGGGCGGGACGCTGGCGTTCTGATTGGCTCCTAGGGCTGCCACTCAAGCTGGGCTGTAGGCGCGCTCTTAAAGCGGGCAGCGCGTGTCGGAGCTGGCGGGGGTCCCTCAGGGCACAGCGGTTATGGGGGGTCAGGGGGCCCCGCGGGACGAGCCGGAGCTGGCCCCGGGATGGGGGGACAGGCTGGGGAGGGGCGGCTGAGGGTCCTGGAGCAGGGGATGCCTTTAGGGGTGGGGGGCACATGGCTGGGGTGAGAGGGACTGGGAAGGGTCCTGACTGGGCTCCGTCAGGGATGGGGAGGGGCTCTGAGGTGGGGAACAGGGCTGGGGGACTCTGAGGTATGGGGGGGACAGGGCTGGGGGGGCTCCGGGGGGATGAGGGGGGACTCTGAGGTATGGGGGGGACGGGGCTGGGAGGCTCTGGTGGATGAGGGGGGACTCTGAGGTATGGGGGGACGGGCTGGGGAGCTCTGGTGGATGAAGGGGACTTAGTTGTGGGGGGACATGGCTGGGGGCTCTAGTGGGGGATGCGGTGCTGGGAGGGGAGGGGGTAATGCTGGGGGTTGCTGGTGTATTTGAGGGTCCTTTGGGTTGTGTTGGGATGGGGGGAGGCAGGACAGTTCTCAGGAGGGGGTCAGAGGGTGACATGGGTCCTGACAGGCTTACTGCTTTCCTGCCCTGCTGTCCCAGCAGGTCAATTACCCTTTGTTAATTAAGACTTTAGCTCTGTTAGAAATAAACTCAGTGCCTTTCACTTCCCAGCGCCTTGTGCTCATGGTTCACCCTCATGAGGCAAGGAGTCCTGGTGTGCCCCAGGAGGGGACAGACAGACATCCAGGGAGTGCAAGAACCTAAAGAGTGCATCCCAAGGCTCTTGAAGATCCCAGGGATCTCCAAAGGGAAGAGGGATGGGACTTGGGTGCTTCCAAAGAGACTTGGGTGGGTCACAGAGTGCCATGAGCAGGGACAGGGAGAGGGACAGGGATCCGTCCCCAGGCTGGGTCCTTCCCTGGGGGTGGGCAGAGTGGGCAGCAGGGCCTGGAACAGTGTCAGACATGGCCTACACCTGCTGGGGAATGGGGAGGATCTGGTGCAGTTCCAGCATTTCCACTCCTGGCTGTGGCTCCCATCCCCCAGTGGATTCCCAGCACTGCCTGGGAGCCCTTGGAGCACCAGCTGCAGCCCCCAGGTGCTGCTGGCCCAGGGGTTCATTCCTGGAGCTGGGGGGTGGGCAGTCTACAAAACTCAGAGACACCTGGAGTCCCTGGAGAGCATAAAGGGGTGTCCTGGTTTGAAAGACAGGTGTCTGCTAAGGAAGGCAGGAGCCTCCCTTGGAATGGGTTATTGTTCCTTAGCAACAAAAATGGGGGGAAATTCCCTACGACAGAGAAAAACAAAAGGGAAAACCTCCAACAAGGTGCTGCCAGATATCCCAGAGGGACCACCAAAAGACACGGGAGGACATCAGGAGGCACTTGGAGGAGCCTGAGGGGTATCAAAAGCTGGTGAGGAAGAGCCCAGTGAGTAGAAGACACCAAAGATCAAGGTGTTAGGGAATGCTGCTTCCCACACAATGGGCCCACCAGGCTCTGACGGCTCCAGATCCCACCCCTGTCCCTTTCCTGGTGTGTGGGGAGAGCACTGAGATGCACTGGACAGGGCAGGGAGCTGAGGATGCAGGAGGAAAAGATGACATGAGCCAGCTGGTGCTTTCCAGAACTCTTTAATCCCAAAAGAACAACACGTGGCCAGATGTGACACTGCTGAAGAATCATTCATGGACAGCTGCCAACTCCACAGCTTCTTCCTCACTATGCAAACAGGTTAAGGACACTCCTCTCCTGACACAGCAGCTCCACCAGCCCACAGGACACCTGTGACCCCAGGGACACTCCTGTGCGTGGCCTTGTCCTCCCCTGAGGCTGCTCCTCAGGAGCCATGATGCCAGTGGAGGAATTCCCTCCATCACACTGGCATCCAGTGCTGGCTGCTGCTCCAGGATCTGCCCTCCAACACAACACCATCCAGCTTAACAGAGCCAAACTTGGCAACAGGAAAACCAACAACCCAAAACTAAAACCAACTCGGGGGCTGCCCGGGGGACAATGTGGCTGCCATGGACCAGGACAGCAGCCCTTATCTAGAAAGCCAGCTCTCAAAACCGATGCAAACAACTCCAAGGAAAGCTGGAACAGGGTCGGGAGCCCAGCAGGGCTGGGGCTCAGTCGTGGCTGTGGCAGAGCAGCTGCCTACTTCAGCTGGCACCCTGCAGTGGAGAGAGAAGAGTCAGGCTCTGCCCTCAGCCCCAAACCCCCTCCTCTTGCATCCTGTGCTTCCAGTCAGGAATCCTCAGCTCAGAGCTGATAGTGTTCAGCCCTGCCTGCCAGCCTGGGTCCCTCCCTGCCCCATCCCACCCTCCAGGGGACCCTTCAGGACTTTGGGAAAGGCAGGGAGCTGGCTGTGCAAGGACTCACCAAGGACTCAGCCAACACCCGCAGAACACGCAGGGCTGCCAGCACCTTGGCCTTCTCGTGCTCGCTCTGGCCCTGCCTGTCTGGTGAGATCCACATGAAGCCACTGATGGGCACGTGAGACCCCGGGATGGCCACCTGGTACCAGAACCACTGCCACCCGTTGGGGTTCACCTGGACACACTTGGTCGTGATCAGGGGTGTCCTCAGGTGATGCTTCCAGCACAGCGTGTTCAGGCAGTCCAGCACGTTCTGCAGTGACAGAGGCAGGGGCACTGCTGGGCTCTCACCTCCCTGCACCCAGCTGGATGGTGGCTCCTCCTCACACAGCTGCAGCTTCTGCTTCAGTTGGGGATCCAGCCATTCCACCCTCATCTTTGCTTCCCCGAGCCTCACGTTCCCTAGGAGACAGGAGATGCTCACCTACCCCCCAGCACCATCCCATCCCATCCATCTCCAGGATTTTAGGGCCAAGGTGAACAGGTATCAAAGCCAAATGCTCCTCAGTTGGGGCAGGAATGGGTACAAACCAAGACTTTGGAAGTCCCAGTTGGATGCTTGGGAAGTGCGTCCCATCAGAGCACTGGTCATGGGACAGGGGTCAGAGGGATTGAGCAGCTCCATCAGGAGTGTTTAAGGGGGGCACTGAGGGGTTGGGCAGCTCCACTGGAAAGGTTTAATGACTTGGTTTATGTTCTGGGTGCCCTGACCTGGTAATGCTCCTGCTCTGAGCAGCAGCTTCCTGGAGACCTCCAGCAGCCCCTTCATCCCACCACCAGGACCGCTGGAAATCAACTGCACCCTGGACAGCTGGCATCCCACAGGACACAGGGAAGAGAGCAAGGGGTATCTCAAGGTTGAAGTCACCTTGCAGCCAAGTCTGGAGCTGGGAAGCCCAGCCCAAGCAGCATCCCTCAGCACCACTCACCTTCCATCAGAGCTTTCTTGGCCAGGGCAG
Source organism: Calcarius lapponicus (assembly GCA_039654755.1). NCBI lineage: Eukaryota > Metazoa > Chordata > Aves > Passeriformes > Fringillidae > Calcarius > Calcarius lapponicus. The sequence goes on along the minus strand of CM077476.1, from coordinate 15,103,302 downwards.
CAGCCTCGTGTGACCTGTACTTCAGCACAGCGAGCTTGGCCTGTTTCTGGGAGGGGCTGGCGTGCAGCGTGACACTACAGATCCCCTCGGTGACCCTCTGCAGCGTGGCCTCCAGCTCCTGCTGGCTCATCGAGGCGCCCAGGCCATTGAGGAGGAGCTCGCGCTTCTGCGTGCTCCAGCAGACGATGATGGCGCAGCCGTGGCGCAGCTGGAAGCGGTGGAAGGTGGCGATGGCGCTGCGCGCGTCCTGCCGGGACGCGTACCGAGCGTAGGCGAAGCCGCGGTTCAGCCCGCTGAAAGTCATCATCAGGCGGAACTCGTAGAGCCTCCCCACGCTCCCGAAGAGCGGGATCAGCGTGTCCTCGTAGATGTCCTGCGGCAGCCTGGCGATGTACACCTCGGTGCCGGCCGGTGGCGGGCCACCCACCCAGCCTGCGGCGACACGGGGACACAGTGACCACGGCTGTCAGAAACAGCACCAGACGCCTGTTACTAAAGTGATTTCAGCACTTATTATAATAAAAAGGAAAGGGCTAAAGCGTGGGGCCTGGGCTGAGCAGGAGCGTTCCCTCGAGGATGCTGCAGCCCTGGCGCTGGGGCTGCTCAGCAGCGATGGCCCAGGTATGTGATGGTGTTCACAGGGGTCTTAGATCCTCATCTCTTCCCTCATCCTGACTCCATGTTTCAGAAGGCTTGATTTATTATTTTATTATATATATTATATTAAAACTATACTAAAAGAATAGAAGAAAGGATTTCATCAGAAGGCTGGCTAAGAATAGAAAAGGAATGAAATGATAACAAAAGCTTCTGTCTCAGACAGAGAGTCCAAGCCAGCTGACTGTGATTGGCCATTAATTAGAAACAACCACATGAGACCAATCACAGACAATCACCTGTTGCATTCCACAGCAGCAGATAACCATTGTTTACATTTTGTACCTGAGGCCTCTCAGCTTCTCAGGAGAAAAAATCCTAAGGAAAGGATTTTTCATAAAATGTGTCTGTGACACAGGTACAGCGACACCATCCTTCCCACTGAGGCCACCCACCTTCCCTGGGTCAGATGCCCCTTTTTATCCTGTTTTCTGTCCCTTTGGATTGGTTTCTGTTGGGATGCTTCATTTGCATGAAGGTTTAAGGCGCTTGATTGGCCATGACAGTTCTGTCCAGGCTGGCTCCTTTCACCTGGGGGGTGGTGCACTTTGCTAAGGTGTAATTTCTTATAACTGCTCTTTTAACCTCTTTTACAATAACCAAACTATAGTACATGCTTAACAATTATCAACTATTTTTCAGCATTTCTAACCTATTTTTAACAAGGGTGAGTCCCCTCCCAGGCCCCACTCCTGCCATACCTGGGGGGGGCCCTCCGTAGCGTCTCTGCCCATTGATTTGCACCAGCTCGATGCCCGTCTCCTTCTCCCAGGCGAGCAGGGCCATCTTGCTGGCCTCGTTGATTCCGTTGGTCCATGTCTGAAGGAGGAGATGGTGGTGGTGATTTGTGAGCAAAGAGCTTTCAGCCTCCCAGCTGGGAGCATCCCAATCCCATGAGGGAACCGAAAGATCCACTGCTGGCCAGCACGTGGAGGGGCAAACGAGCCCCTCTGCTCTCAGGGAACCCGAGCAGCCTCCCAATGCTCCCATTCCAAGGACTGTCCAGGCCTGCTCCGCCTGACACAAAGTCCAGCAACTCTGTTAGAGCTCAAAGTCAACAACGGTTTTCTACAGCTCTGCAAGGACTTGGAAAGCTAAAACACAGGCAGCAGCTGCCTGGTGCTGCAAGAGGGAGCTGGAGCACAGAGCCAAGGTGACCCATCACATCATGACAGCTTTAAAGGGAAAGACAGTGAGTTACATTGAGTATTGGGAAGAAAATCATCCCTGTGAATGTGGTGAGGCACTGGCAGAGGTTGCCCAGGGAAGCTTTGGCTGCCCCATCCCTGGAAGTGCTCAAGGCCAGGTTGGATGGGGCTTGAAGCAACCTGGGCTAGTGGAAGGTTGCCTGCCAGCACAGAAGAGTTAATATTAAAGAGAAACAAGAACTGACCACTGCACTGGAAAGCAGCTGAATTGTCCTTGAAAATAGAACAGCAACAGAGACAGTTACAGGAGGACAAAAAGGAAAGTAAAAGTTGGAGGAAAAAAAAATTAGCTAATGCTTACACAGGCTCCAAGTGCTCCTGACATTGTGCAGATTAGAAAATTAACTGCATCTCCTGAAGATGGGCCAAATCCTTGGCCTTGTTACAAAACAAGATGAAATCAGAAAAGACACAGCCTTTGATGAACAATTGTCAAGGTGTGCTACTGAAATTTTAGAACATGAGGAAATCCCCACCTGTGGAACACTAATTGTATGCATTTCTGGTATCACCACGAAATTCACTCTATCCCATATCTCAGTAATATGGGTGAGATGTGGGATGGAGTAATTTTCATGGTGATACCAAGAATTCTACATGTAATGTCAGACAAATTGACCATTCCCAAGAACTAGGATTTACAGCTCGTCCATGAAGAAAACAGAGGTGGAAAGAATTATACGATCAAGCATTATTTTCAAGAATTCCAAAAATTGCAATTGTCCTCCCCTGGGCAAAGGTGAAAGAAACCCCTGACTAAAGTTAGCAAGAAAATGTAAAAGCTGTATAATTTCCAACAGGAGCAGTACACCCCACGATCCTGTCACAGCAGGATGGGGTTTTTCCAAGGACGGCCCCTAAATGTAACTTGTTTCAAACTGGCCCGACCAACTTTGATAGTATAGGGATAAAATATTTCTAAAATCATGGAATTTTAGAATAGTATAGGGATAAAATGTTTCTAAAATCATGTAATTTTAGAATAGTATAAGGATAAAATGCTTCTAAAATCAATAGAAAGGAAGGATAGGCCTGGTAGGCCCTGGGAAAACGTTAGGCTGCACCTGTATAAGCATTTAATGACTCTGATAAATTATATTATTGTTAGGTAATTGGATATAATTATTATTTAATCATAACAAGAATAATGAGAAACGATGTTTGGAGGGTTTGATGGAAATTACAAAATCCATGCTTGGATGAAATCAATGTACACAATAGAACAATATAAGTTTAATATTTAATATGTAGTTATATAAGGATAGAAGTATAAAAACGTGTTCATCCCAAACCCATGTCAGAGTCAGATTTGGGTCTGTACCCCTGACACCAGAGCTCTTCAATAAAAGCACCTGCATAGAAGCATTCTGCGATTGTGTGTTCCTGAACATCTTCACTGCTTAGCTCCACTGCATTTCAGGAGACAGAACAGAGATGTTCTGAATGGGAAAAGAGACTTATCTCTAGTCTGAGCAGTGAAACGAGCTCACATTTTCCATGTAAGTAGGTACAATGGGCCAAAAAGGCAGAATTCAATGGGTTTTCCACAGCCCATATTACCCCAGTCAAATGGAGGCACAGAATGGGTTGATGGCCTATTGAAAAAGAGCCCGAAGCCACACAAGGCTGAGGGACATCCTCAGGCTAAATAATCGCTGTGGCCTCAGTGAGCATTTTATGCAAACCCTGAATGAGGTGCTCCACCTTCCATTCAAGGGGAATCTGACAATCAGCTTTACAATCAGGACAAGGTGTTACGGTAAAAGTAGCACAGAACAATGCCTGAGACTAACTAAACCTCGGGGCGCACTCACTTGGCAATCCATGGATAGCAGTGTCTCCAAAAAGTACAAAACAGAATTAGTGCATCGTGGCTTTTTTTCCCCGTTTTTAATTGGATAATAACCTGTCCGGGAAAACCCCGACGAGACTTGTATTATTTTACTTTTCCAGAAGATGATAGTGGAAATGATGCCAGCATGTCTCCACTGAAAATCAAGTTATCCATTGAAGGACTGCTTATTCTCCTCACAGAATGAATCAGCAGCAGAATGAAGCAGACCGAGCACATAAATCACCAAACCTGACCCACCGGATGGAAACCTTCACTTTCTCCATCTGTAATGGTCACTGTGCTAATGGCTGAAACCATGCTTAAGCCTGAATGCATTTCGATGACTATTGCTACTGAATAATTAGCAATGCTAATTATTCTCCTAAATTTGTAGAATTAGCATTGTTAATTGTACGAATTTAGGAGCTCAGCCTAGTAACATGAATTTGGCAGAGGGAAATACAACCAGAATATGTAAAGCACAACTTTGAACCAAAAGGGGGGAAATTTATTTACTCAGCTTCCAATACTGACACAAAACATGAAAGGGAAGTTTTGGTGGAGATGTAATGTATCCACAGCTGTAAGTGAGTAATGCATACTGGTACAACAAAAACGAATTTAAACCTCACAATGCATTCCACTACCTCCCAGGCTCCTGGGAAATCTTATCTCCACAAATTTCTAAAATTGGACACTATTCCGCCAAATACACCAGCCAAAACAAGTGCTATTCAATCCTTCATGGAAGGCAGTGGAATTATCAATGCAGGTTAATATCTCTGCAATTAACGCTGCCATTTGTGTCTAGTCCCTGTGCACGGTGGTCGGCAGGGTGGCACGGCCGGATCCCGATCCTCCAAACCCATCGGGGTAGGAGCTGTCCTGGGGACACAGCTGGGAGCACTAATACCGTGGATGTCCGAGCAAACAAAATAAACTCAGTAACAAGAGATTTATACTAATTGAAACATCCGTTTCGACCTTCCTTATCAGCATTAGGAACTGGCCAATGGCCCTTATCGGATACCTCAACGGGAAAGGACGGGGATTAAAGATCACCAGCAAATAATGATAAACAGCGATAAAAGATCACCAGCTAACAGTGAATGCCACGAGGTGGTTGCACCTCTCCACCTCCAAGGGATTTCATCTCTCATGAAGACTAAAAACCAGCTTCAGACGGGGGTGGGGATCCCCACTGAGGGAACACGTGCTCAGAGCGGGATAAACCCAGCCGCGTTCCCTCCGCAGAGCCTCGAAGCGCGGCTCCCGCGGCGGAGCCCAGCTCAGGGAACCGGCCCGAGGCTGCCTGGGCTGTGTGGAGAGGAAGGGCACGTCCTGCTCGCACAGCCCCGCTGCTAACGGGGCTGACCCCGGCCGGGGACCGGGACCGGGACCAGCCCTGCCTGCGCTCCCAGCCGGGACCGGGACCGGGACCAGCCCTGCCTGCGCTCCCAGCCGGGACCGGGACCAGCCCTGCCTGCGCTCCCAGCCGGGACCGGGACCAGCCCTGCCTGCGCTCCCAGCCGGGACCGGCACCGGGACCGGGACCAGCCCTGCCTGCGCTCCCGGCCGGGACCGGGACCAGCCCTGCCTGCGCTCCCAGCCGGGGCCGGGACCGGGACCGGGACCAGCCCTGCCTGCGCTCCCAGCCGGGACCGGGACCGGGACCAGCCGTGCCTGCGCTCCCAGGCGGGGCCGGGGGCTCGGATCCCCGCCGAGCTGAGCCGTGCCCGCAGCGGTGCTCCCCGCAGCCCCGACAGCGCTCACCTTGCCGTCCATCCCGTCCATCCCGCCGCTCCTGCCCGTGCCTTTCCCGCCGTTCTGGGCGCTCCTGCGGCCCGGGCCGGGGGAGGAAGGGAGGGAGGCGGCACCGCCCCTCCCCAGATAGACCCCAGAGAGCGCCCGCGGGGGTCTGGCCTTGCTCTGCCTTGCCCTGCTTCGCCCCTCCTCCTTGTACTCGTCCACCTGTGCGCCAGGAGTTGCTGTGAGAGGTACAAGGGGTTGCTGTAGGAGGTACAGCAGCACCACCAAACTCTCTCCTAACAGAAGAGTCAGGGTTGGAAGAGACCTCCGAGAGCACCTGGTCCAATCATCAGTGTCATTAGAGCTCAGATAACAACGTCTGAGTTTGAACCTATTCGTACTCGCAGAGCTGGAGGGCTGCGTGCTGCTTGTTCCAATACCTGCTCACAAAGGCAAATTTTTGGGGGTCAGAAACATCTACGGAAAGAAATCCTTCCAACAGTGTCTGATGCCCAGGAGAGTACATTGGCCCAAATGTTCACTGTGTGCGTCTGTGTGAGATTCCGAGCTGGTTTTGCTTCTTGGCTCCGTTTGTGGAGGCACCCCGTGCTCTGCTGTACCAGCTCGGGGGGGAGGACCAGATTTTTGGGGCTGTGGTGGTGAAACCAGATCTGAATGAGCCAGAGGGTGTGCACACCCACCACCGGAGGCTCGGGGGTTGAGCCAGGTTAGGGAGAAGGCCAGACAGACTTGTGCTTGTTTTTGTGACAGTGTCCTCCTCTGCCCGCCAGGAAGGGTGAGGGACATTCACCCACTTGGGGCTGAAGGCTTTTGTCCTTTCTGATGGGGCATAATTAGCTTAACTTTGCTGAAGTGAGAGGCAGGGTCATGCCTTAAAAGGTGTCATAAACCACCAAGGACCCTTAGACAGTGTAAAATTCCCCTCCGCAGGGGAGGTACCCACGTGTTCCATCTAAACCTAAATGTGCATTTACCCACTGACCCTGGTGTTCCCTGGGCTTTCCCCCACCCTGATGGATCAAGATTGTGAGCATCACTCAGACCACCAGACGCCAAAATTGCAACAATCAAGTCTAGTTACTGGATCCACAGGTTATGAGCTCTTTCCACTCTTCTTCCCTCCACTTTCTTTCTCACACATTTTCTTACCCGTTATTCCTATGCTTTTATATTGTTACATTACTATAGATTACAACCACAGTGGCCACATCTCTGCTCTCCACGGCTTCTAAACAGATCTAAGATAGACCCTACATATTTTTATCTACAAACACCACTCATTCAGTGTCATTTCACCTCTAATGCTTCCCTGTGGACCTATTAACCAGAACTCTGGTTCCTCCTGCCGTGGCAGCTCAGCATTTCTGGCACAGGGATGCAGCCCCGCTGTTCCAGACACCAAAGGACAATTCCAGCCCTCCACAGCATTGTCACTTGCCAGGCTATACTCACTTATTCCATAAGGCCCCAAAGCAGCACCATAGGATCTTGCAGGTCCAGATAATGACCAATATCTCACAAAACTGTGGGAAAAAGAAAAAAAAATTACTAGAAACCTTGGAAAACAGACATGCACCAAAAAATCATAGCAAAGAATATAAATTGAATACAAAATTGTAATGATTTTTTAAAAGTTTAAAAGTTCTTGGGTTTTCTTAAGAAGGAAGAAGTAGATCATCCAGCCAGTCTGGATGAGCTGTCCTTTGTATTTCTAAAGATAAACTGCTTGGCTATACCACTGTCTTGGTAAAAATCCAAGAGCAAGTAGAAAGGGAAGTTAATTAATCGTATCCACAAGGAGAAAAAATTCCCAGTGATCCAGATTCATAAAAATGATGAAACACAGTGGGTTGCTGAAATAGGCTCTGCTCACCCAAGTACCTGCAAATGGAACCTCACTTTAGCAACGTGGCTATTTGTGCAGTGCTGCTAAAAAATGTAACTAGGCTTCTTAGTATTTTGATCAGAAAAATGACTGATTTTTCCTAAGAATTAGTAACTCATTCCCACCTCTAGCCAACGTCAGCTCGCTTTTCCGGGATGCATCTCAGCAAGCCAAGGTGCTGCCACTAGATGGCAAAATGAGACTGAATCTTCTCTCCTACACAATCTCAAATTCTGTTCGTTGGATGGAGATGAAAGAGAAAACCAGTAATATATTTTTATCCATTGCAATTCTCTGCCATCTGTCTGGAAAACAGTGGTTGCAGGTATTCAATATATGAATGGGAAGGTGTGTTATGTGATCAAGGTGAAATCCTACTGCTGCCACTTTAATCCACATCTTAGAAAAGAACCCTGACAGATCAGGACTGCTCCAATGGACAAGGACTTTTGGCCTGTGCTGGCCCTCCTTCATCATGAGCCAGGGGATAAAAATAATTGCCCTACATCCATTTATAGCACAATACATGTGTACAGTTTAAAATATATGCAAAATGTTTCTTTATAAGAAAGAAAATGCCTCTTATTCATATTATTTCGAACACAACAATGAAAAGTTGAACAGTATGGGATGTTCAACAGTTCAGCTCCTTGGAAATTCTAAGCCAGTCATAGAGAGGAACATAAAGATTGAAAACAAAACTAACATTAAAACCAAAACTATACACAAGATGATCTTGGCTAGCAGCAGCTTTTTTTTTTTTTTTTTTTTCTCCGAGTCACCTGTGTATTTTCTGGTCTGTGAAATTCACTCTTGAAAACTTTCAGGACTGACAAAATCTTTTCCTGAGAAGGTCTGAAATGAGTATATGTTAGTGGAAAAGCTGTAGAAACTTTTTTTTTTTTCAAAGCATTGCAAAATCACAAGTGCTTTTCTTACTGGTCAGCAAACTATTGAAATATTTAGAGAATTGGAAATCTGTTGGATCAGAATCCAGTTCTGAGTTTGTGTATGGACAGGAACATTGCAACTGCAACAATGACCAAAATCCCATGCTGGCAACTAGTTTACAGTATAAATTCTGCAAGTTTCTATAGAACTGAAGCTACAAAGTAACTTTGTTTAGGTTATAAAACAACTGCCTGACCGAATAAAAGGAGATCACTTAGTGTCAGTGCTGCTTATGGGTGTCAATAGTTCATTTGATTAAAACAGCAAAACGGGTTGAGTTAAAATAATCATCATATCTTTAGCTGTCTCAGAGAGTCTGACACAGCTGGACTGGGATTGGTCATTAATTAAAAACAATTCACATGCTGGGTAAACAGTTCTCCAAATCACATTCCAGAGGAGCAAAACATGGAGAAGCTGAGGCTTCTCATCTTCCCAGGAGAAGAAATCCTGGTGGAGGGATTTTTTATAAAATATCATGGTAACAGAAGGGTGTGTTTTTAACGTGCTTCATCTTTACCTTCGGCTCCAATGTCTCCATCAAAGTGGTGAGCTCAGGTACAAAGCCAGTGTGCTCACTGGCAGAGCTCTGTACCTGAAGGCACTGTTAGTTCAGGGGGGTCATGTCCAAACCAGAACATTTCCAGGTGTCCTTTTGGCCCCCTCTGTGTCACAGGACAGCTGACCCTGTGAGCTGAGCTGCACTGAGCAGCCCAAGTACTGGAGGAGAGTTCTTCAGTCCCCAATTCCTCCTTCTCAAGCTTGCAGCAGCTTTTCTGGTTAGCAGAGCCCTTCACAGCCCATGAGAACAACTGACTGCTACTTGTCACAAAGTTTATCTCCTTTTTTTCTTCCCTCATCTCCAACTTCCCTTTCTCAGGCTTAGCAAGCATTTTTTTTTCAGTCTTTCCTGAGTAGACAGCTCTGTTGAGGTCTCCTAAATGTTCTCTGCACTTGTTTGCAACATTTATAGACCAACCAGACACATTATATCACTTATGAGCCAAACGGAGTGGAATAAAACATGTTCCTGAGCAAACCACTCTTGCTAGAATATATCTAAGCATTTGCCTTATTTTTTACAGGACTTTAGTAGAGATTTGATTCTCTTTGGTTTCTGAGTAGAGTCCAGTTGCACTCTACAGAGGCTGTATTTTAGGATTTCAGGCCTTTTGGAATTGCCTAAACTCCATCTTGACACCTGTTCAGAGGAACACAATTCACTGGCAAGGGAAAAGATGCTTCTTCAAGTATGCATATTTTTTTTTTCCATTCAGGAAAATCTTTGCTGAGGATTGAGCTCCTATAGAGAGCACTTTTTTTTTTTTTTTTTTAAATTTGCTTTATGTGAACTTGGATTTGAAGCCAGTGTCACAGACACAGTTTTATTCGAGCCATTCCTTCCAGGGGCAGGTAGGTTGGTTAGCATTTACCTCAGCTGCTGTTCCCATTAAAATCTCATATTCAGGGTCCATCACTTGCCCTGGCAGTCACCAGGCTGGGGAGGAAACCTCAAAGTTCCATTCCTACAAATTGCTTTTTCAAGTTGGCCTAGGTGTGAATGTGAATATCCTGATACTTTCCCCAGGGGGAGTTTAACTTACACCTGAGCCAGGTGTGTAAGGGAGGACACTGAGGTGGTGAAAAGCATCATCCACCTCACAGGGTCTGCTTCCCCCCATCTCCCTTATCTGCTCTGAACCCAGAGCTAAGCAAAGGTCAGTTTGTTGTGCTCATCCTCCCGAGGTGGGTGATGAAAATATCTGAAATTTCAGAAAATATCTGAACCCCCTCAGCCCCAGGGCTGTTCTTGTAATCAGAGGTTTGTCCACCACACATCCAAAACCTCTCCTTCCCTTTGGCCTGGCCTCAGCAAAGCACCAAATGAATGCTGACATTTCAGTCTCTCACAGTTACAGGTAGGTAATTCAGCCTGGGCATTGGGCATGTCATTTAAAAGGGCAGCTCTAGGCTCTCTAGGGTAAACATTTCCAGGGTAAAAGGAAGAATCTACCCCAGTCTTTTAAAAACAAATTTGGGCAGGACAAAAGAAAACCACTTCATAAAGATCCACTTTGCTTTGGGAGTGAGATGAGCATGAAGATGAAATTCTTCCAAGGTTTGAACTTTTTTTTTTTTGCTTGGCTCTAAGGATAAGGACACCTAAGCTGAGTTACTCTAGAAAAATAAACCCTTCTGAAAATGGTTCAAAGCCCTTGACTCCACTTAAAACAGGGACAGAAGACCACCAGAGAGAGCTGAGAGAAAATGGAAAATGTTGCTGCTCTTTGAAGGCAGCAGAATGTTGGCAGTGTGAATTTCCCCCCTCTGTTGCCTAAAATGGTTTGAGTCTCACATTTTCAAACATCAATCACCTGTTGCCTTCAGCAGGAAGGCAGGGTGACCTGGTTTCAAAAAGCAGCACGGTGACTCTCCCTGAGGTCGCTCGGGCCAGTGACAGATGCTACACCCACAGGGCGGACGGTCAAAAGGCGTTTATTATCTCATCTGCAGGGGTTTTATAGACTAAGGGACTTCTCTACGTCAGGAGGGTGGTCTTACAGTACTTTTAGGGTTAGTGTGAGTGGAAAGTTACTAACCTCTATGTTAGAGGGGCTTACTGGCTTGGCTACATTCCGGGATGATCCCTGTCTCTGGGGTTGGGGGGAGAGGAGATTCCTGTAGCTTTCCGTGACAGCCCCGACATCTTCCGAGCGCCTGTCCCTGCTCACCACAATCACCACACCATCACTGCATCAGAAAGAACTTACCATTGGCAGCTGTTACTGAGGAGACACTTTTTTTTGTGTGAAGGTTGTGTCACTGCAGGCTATAAAATATCTATGAAACACCTTGCTCTTTAAAAAGAGGGAAAAGTGTCTCAATAAAAAGATATGCACCTGATAATAGCAGTAAAGTCAGTGTTGCTCAGCTTTTGAAAATCTAAGAACTTCAAATCCATCTCATGAGATTGCCAACTGCTGTAGTATATCTGAAAATTCAAATATAGAAAATACAAAGTGGTGTTTCCTCAGCAAGCCTTACTGGGGCACCACATCTGATGTGTTTATGGTGTTACAAAAGAAGCTGTAGAGAAAGACAGAGCTCAAGTTCGTGTGCAGCTGGGTTTTGCAAGAAATGCATGAAATCTGCACGTGGCTATGATCTACTCAGTGCCACAGACAGGATGCAAGCAAATATAGATCCATGTGTTAGAATTTCTGCATTAGCTGCTCTGAGCCTGGGAGATTCAGAGATAACAGCTTTCCTCCTTTCTCAGCATCAGAATAAATGATGCTGGAATTCTCCTGTACCACCAGCATAAAGTTTGACCAGGCTAATTAGTTTCATATTAGTACGAATAAGGAGTAACACAATTGCAATTAGATCTGCTACACTGGGTTTGGGATAGAGACCAGAGTAGAATGTAAGGAAACATAGAATAAACAATTAGAAATTTAACAGGCTTCTTCCTGTCTCCCTGCTTGTTTCCCTGTGAAATCAGGGGCTGTGATGGGATGTCTGAGGTGGAGTTTTGTAACCTCCCCTTTACCACTGCTGACAATGCACCAGCAAAGCAACTTTTCCTTTCTTTGGCACCAGTTCATTCAGTCCTGTTTCATCCCCAGACCTAGAGGTGATAATATTTCTGTGATATTGTCAGGACATGCCTCAGATGATTCACACAGGTAATTTCAAGTAAGAACCCAGAAAACACAGCTGTAGCATGTATTTGATAAATGCTACCCTGCTTAGAACAGCTGTGACAGCAGTTTAATTTCAGGGAGTTTTAAATACCATGCTGCCATCATTTACCAGAATTTCTCCAGAAAAAACAAAGCTACTCTAAATCAGACTCTGAGTTTCAAAAGGAAAGCTCTTACTGTGCAGACCTGTAGGGTTGATCTCAAATACACACACTGCTGTGCAGCACCTGCGGATTGCAGACACGAGGTGAGGAGGCCCCAGTGGCTGGGGACAAGAGGGATGCATTTCATTTCTCCATAAAAAGAAGATAAATTTCCTTCCTAGTGCTTCAGAACTGTGCCCCCATTCTTACCAGCCCAGGAAGATCAGGAATTGCCACCTTTAGTGCAGTCTAATGGAGGAGTGAGCCCAAGGATCACAGCAGCACAGCTTTGAAAGAGGCTCCACAACAAGAAAAGGAAGAATGGACAAAAAAAAGTGTGTCTGTTAAAAAACAGACACACTTGGAGTTACTCAATGTAATCTCAGCAAAGGCACCTACTGATAGGAGGGTGCCTGAATTGGTTGTGCAGGACACATGAAAGTCTATCATGTCCCTGTGGTAATAATATAGTTTTGTAGATTCATTTTCAGATACAAAAATCCTCATAAGAAGTAGACAAAAAATGAACTATTGATACAATGGCAACATGATAATTTTTAATCTAAACTTGTACATTTTTTTAGTTTCACTGAGTAATTCTTCATTTGAAGGGATGCTGACTGTAATTGCATTGTTAATTTGTTAGTTCCTCATAATGTACAGCTCTGACAATAACCTTTAATTGTATAAAGAAGGATATTTCAGGTACTGAGGTAAAGTAAAGCAGTTTCTCTTAAGTGAATGTTTTCTTCTTTGCGGGCGGGGGGTTTACCAGAAGAGTAACCCACACCTATGCTGATAATACAACAATATTTTAATGCATGTATAATGTAATTAAATACGTAAATATTTATGTGTGTAATTAAAAGCAATTAGGGTCCAGAGGCGTTTGCTTCTATGTAACAGGCAGAGCATTTTCAAGCCTCTGCTGTGCTTCCTTGTTTACTTATTTATACTCAGAGAAAGGAAGTGGTGAGGCTGACTAGCTGAAACCTCTCAGAGAAGAGACCATTTTGTACCAGAGGAAGCAGCGTCTCTCTGGAACGAACGCACAGCATCATTTCAATTGACCAGAACACTTCCTTGACAGAAGCAGCTGGAAGTTGGGCAAGGAATTCCTTGGAGTGGCCACAGAGAGGGAATCCATGGCTGTGTCATTGGCAGCAGGGCTGTGAACACTCCTGAGTGCTCTGGGGAGAAAACCAACCATGGACCTGCGGAACCTTCCCTACCGCTCCGACGTGCTCACCTGGGACCCAGATGATTTAGCAGAATATTTCAGGACGGTGAGTTTGGCTCTGTTTTGTCTTCATCTGATGGAGAAGCAAACTGCTGGAACATTGGTTGGGCTAAATTCAGGTGTTCTATAATAGGGAAACCTCGCTGCAGAACTAAAAGCAAAACCGCTGTCAAAGGAGGAGCTGAGCTCAACTGGTCAGTGAAAATGAATCTTGAAAGGGGTTTTAAAATTGGGTATAAGAGAAACTTGTGGCTTAGTTAGAGAAAATAAATGGGTTACTGCAGTGCTTGTTGGTGTAACACACATTAACAGCTGTGGAAGGCACTAAGGTGTGAAGATTACAGATTTTCTGTTTCATCTTCAATGATTTTCAGAAGTGATATTTTTTTCCAAATTGCTGGGTGTAACAAAGAACCTCTGAATGTCTTTGTTAATCACATCCATGGCTAGACTTGTAAAACTTGGCACACCTCGGGCTTAATTTTGAAAAAACGTGAAGTTTATTTTTTTTCCCTATAGCTCTGTGAGTGTCTAATCTGGGGAGTTGAGGCAAGTTTGATAGTAGAATGCAGAACTACTTAATAAAGATGAGCAGATGAAACATAGAATCTGTGTCTACCAAATCTCCAGAGAAGTGAAACTGCCAACTACTTACAAGCCCCTAATTTTAGGGTGCGGGAGTTGGTGGCACAGGAAAGTGAAACCAAAAACTGGAGATGGAACAGATGAGATCATTATCAACAGGTAACTTCAGACAAGTATGAAAAACATTACAACAGTGGTGCCGAGGGAAGTTGGACCATCATTTCCAAGAAATTAGGAAGGAAAAAATGGCTTTCTGAAAGATCTGATAATAATATTCTGAACAGTGATAAAACTGTAAGTTCTACCATAACTGAATGCACATTTATCTGTACTGCCTCCCTTCTAGTGATCAAGATGCTCTCCAGAATGGAGATAATGGCATTCCACTCTTGGGGAGCTAAATCAGGGCAAAAGCTGTTTAAGTAATCTAAAAAATCTGGCTAAGACAAGAATGTCAGCCCAAGTCAGCCAGCTGTGGGCACCTGTCACAAGTGACCAGATCTTATCCCCAGATAAACTCAGAGAATGTTATATACTCAGATATATATATAAACTCAGAGATATTATCTCTGAGATAAACTCAGAGAATGAATGAACCAAATTTTCAAATAATTTCTGTTTTTTTTTTTTTTTGTTTAGAAAAAGCAAAGTTGTTCATATTTGGGTTAGCCCAAGGTTTATTTTTAATACCTAAACAGCATTTTTTATCAACTACTTCAAGACTGAGATTAGGTCTCAATCACAGCGATGTGTTGCTTCCCTCTGCATACAGACTTGTGCTGGTAACATCACAATAGCATTCACTGTAGGAAAGAAATGATTCACAGGTTTAAGTCCTTAGCCTGCACAGAGGTTTTAATCTCTATCCTAAAATATTTACCAGAGTTAGGTCTGTTTCTTCATATGAATAACTGAAGGCGGCTCCTAAAATGATCCTCCCTGCGGCTGGCTTGTTTCCAGGATCCGTACACCAAGTTACAATGTTACACCTTAAAATGAAACATGGGATAGGACTACACAGGACACAAAACTCTCTGTAATTTCTCTGCTTTAGGGGAGCTATCCCAGCAGCACAGGGTCGTGTGTCTGCAGAACTTTCACTGACAGAAGTTTCAGACAGAATGAAAGTCGTTCTTTTGTCTCAAAGTCTCCAAAAGTCACTTTGTCTGCCTGCTCTTTGTGCTTCTTCTGATTTGGACCTGACCAGCTTGAGACAGATCAAAAATATAAATTGAGTTCTTATATTATGCTATTACTGTTTAAATTTTAAAAACCCCAAAATAAAAACAAAACAAAAACAACAACAACAACAAAAAACCCAAACAAAAACTCCAAAAAACAACAACAACAAAAACCAACCAAACAAAATACCCCCCCCAAAAAACCCCCAAAACCAAACTTAGGACAGCTGTTGGAAATGTTTAAAAGTCATGTTCTTGCTTTGTGGTCAACCTGGACATGAGCAGCTTCTAAAGAGCATATCCTAAATGCTACTGGAAACCATAATACTGTGGGAAAGCTTTACAAATATTATAGACCATTTCCAGGAGTAACAAGCAAGGTTTCCATGCAGAAGTGAAAGCTTTTTGATCACAATAATGAATTCTGTGACTGGGATCAGTCAGCTTTAGTATTCCTGGATAATAGGGTTTTTGCTCTACTTCTGCAGCTGCTCATCCTAGTCAATACCACAATAATCCATTTTTTTCAGATATTTCTTTGGGCCAGGGAACTGTGAGGTGCTTTGTAAATGTGAGGAATAACATGTTCCTAAAGGGGTGAAAACCTTGAAGTTCACTGAAGGATGTCTATCATAAAAATCCATGTTTTTGGGACAAAATGAGCCGTTTAGGCAGGCCATAGCACACAAAAAGGTATCTTGAAAGCATCTACTCAAAGCCAGACATATGTTTAAGTGTCTTAATTGATTCTTATAGTTAAGAGTGCAATGATTATCTTCTTCTCATTGGCAGCTAAAGTACAAGGACTGTGAGAAAGTTGTGAGGAAGCACAGCATAAATGGACAAAGGTTCTTGGTAAGTGGAGCTGTAAAATTCCTTCCTGTAAAATTCCCACCAAGTGATGTTTCTGATTCCTCCCTATTTCGCACTGGCAGATGGAGAGGCACCTCCCAGGTGGTTACTGAGGTATAAATATGGGAGGTAAAATGCTTTTGCTAAAATCAGCCAGACAACTTTCTTTAAATATGGAATGCTGGGAGCCCAAGCATGTTGTTCAGTATGAATATTTTTTAGTATTTTTTAAACTGACAGGGAAGTTCTAAACCAATAACCTTGTCTTGAATTTTTGAATATAAAAAGTTCTTGCTTTCAAATATTAACTACAGAAAACCCCCATTTATTTATTATCCTCTCATACTAAAGACACAGCCCTGCTCAGAATGACTGGCCTTTCATTGGAATAACTCCTTCATTCCTCTACAGATAAAATTAGATTTCTTCTGTAGCAATACACAAAAGCAGTAAAATTTAAGAGCAGCAAAACTAGTAAGCAAAGTCTCAGTGGCTTTAAATCAACATTGTTCTAGGCTTGGCTTAGTTTTAGAAAAAAAGCTGATAACTTCCACTGACATAGCAGCTGTTTCCAGGTCTTAAATACACATCCATGAAGATGTGTAGGAGCTTTTAGTATTACTTCTTTTTACTTTATTTTTCAAATATTAACCATTCTATTTCCCCAGAAGTAGTAATTATGTTCTATTTAATTAGTCATAGTGGGGACTATGCATACCTCTTCTGAAGTTTTGTATTTTTCATTTACTTGTCCTAATATTCAGTTTTTTGTCATTTCATTGAAACAAAACATAAAATTTTTCAAGCCCCTGTTGTAGGGACAGGATTTGACCCCTCCCTGCTGCTGGAGGGTGCAGTCAGCATTATTCAGATGGGATTTATCGTCCCAGCCCCCAGGAGATCTCCTCAGCTCAAGCACTGAGGATCTGTGCCTGGAGGGGGACTTCTGCCTCTGGAAGCACAATGACATTCTGGGAGTTTGTGAGGTGCAAATAGAAAGTGCAATAACTGTGTGATTTCTAAGGGATTTTTGTGAATTTCTATTATTTCCAGAGTGTTTCTGTAATTGTCTCAGGGTGCAGCAGCTCTTCAGAGGCATCCCAGCAGATGTGAAGGATGTTTTCTACTGAGCAAGCCAAGCAGCTGCTCACCTCTGCTCAGACTCCTTTTAAGTTTTGAATTACTTTTCCAATTGTATAATGGAAAAAAAGAGAAAAGGTTCACTTGTTAAACAGAACCACAGAGGAAGATGTCCAGTAAAATATTCCAGAGTACAAAGCAACCTGGAAAAAATTGCTTCTCTCTATGAATGGTTTTCCTAAGAAACATCTTTTTGCACAGAAGCAGCTGCTCAGGCTGTGTCTGCTGGGTTTGTAGCTGTTGTCAGATCTACATGATAAACCTGGTGTAAAAATGTTGCTCTAAAATTAATCAGAATAACATTCCAATTTCACAGGCACCTTTCTGTGTCCACTGGTTACGACAAGGAAAGCCCTGTTGAGATGCAGTGGGAATAAAACCAAAGGGGTTCCATGCATTTTATTCTAATAACATTTTCTATGATTTAAAATCAAAATGTGGCCCTTGTAAAAAAGGTTATACCTCTAATATTTGTCAGGTTTATCACCAGAACAGAACTCCAGGAAGAAGCTTTAAAAGCCTTTAGAAAAAATATGATTCTTCAGGAAGTACTGCAGTATATTTCCCCAAAAGCAGCACATTTAGTCTGTGTTTCACTCCTCCCAAAGGCCAAATAGTGTGGAAAAACACAGATAAGATTTGTTCTGTCCTTTGACACTGACAGCTTTGGGAACCAATGTCTAATTAGAAATCTATTGTTACCAGTAAAAAAGACAAAAAGAACCAGAGTATCATCCCTGTTCCAAAGAGAATTCATGAAGCTAGTGATTTACTAAACAAAACACTAAATCAACAAAATCCAAACTCTTCATAATGCCTGAATGTGTCCTAACTGTGGACTTGCACATGCTGGAGGAAGAGAAGGGATGTTCTGCAGGAGCATCAGGGAAGGTTTCCAGACAAACAAATGTTTTCAGAAAGCACACCTCAGTCAGGGGAACCTCAGCCCAGGGGCTGTGTTATGGCTGAGAGGGAACAAATATCCTCCCCTATCCCTGCTTCTGGAAGGATTTTTTAGGTTGCCAAGGCTGCTTTTAAGTCCAAGGAGTTTTCTAGCTCTGTGTCCCCTAGAACATGGGATTCTTCATGTACTCTGTTACAGATAAGGTTCTTAGAACGGCCAAAGGTTCTGTATTTTAAAATCTCCAGTCCTCCCCTGAAATTTTGCAATCATGCACAATCTTGCCTAATTTCACTGTGCAGACAGGAAGGAATCCAATGTACCTGGCTTCTGAAGTCCTATCAATACCACATGAATTCATGCCACGTTTTGAATATATGTGTACGACTGACTTGGATCAGTCACAGGGTGTTCCATGGACAATTTTGTCACATATCCCATGTGTTTCCTTTCCAGAACATGTCTGAAAATGATATTCAGAAATTCCCAAAGCTCAGAGTGCCGTAAGTAAAGTCAAGCTATTTTATTGTTAAAAATTCTTTAAGCTGTTTTGCACTGAAGTCTCATAGGAAATATCAGGCAAATGATTTGCGAGTGATTGGTTAGAGGTTGTTTACTGGAGTGCACTGAGAGAAAAAGATGAATATTCCAAAATAAAATGAGTGTTGTCATGACTGCCCAAGCAAAATGATACAATACAAGAAGATTGTCTGGGGGATGTTCAAAAGAACATGTGCATAAATCCTCTGACTGACAGCAGCTCCATAAAGGTTAAACTTTTGTGCAAGAATTACTTTTGAAGTATGACTTAACTGTTCACTGCTTAACTGTTAACTTTTACTTAAAGGGGGGGAAAATAGTCAGTTGTGTCCACAACAGCTGAGGATTTGAAATTATTTTCATGTGCTTTAGGTGGGCGTTCAAGAGAGATCAGTCTGGACGGTGTGATTCCATGTTCAATAGCTTTCTCAGCCTCTGTGGGTTAGGCCTTGAAAAAGTTTCCAATTCATCTCAATATCTTCCATAATTTCATAGAAGTTACTTAATGAAGAAAAATAATCCCATTAAGTCAATACAGAGTTGGAGACATTTGCTTCTTCTAATATTTGATGGTGAAAAATGAAGGATTTTATTTTGCTATGAGTTCTCTGCTACCTATTTAAGCTGGAGGTTAGAAGGTTTCTAACCTTGGAGCTCACAAGGAGCTCTTCAAAGGAAGGAGGGGAAAAAAAAAGGAATTCAAACTGTTCCAGCATGGCTGTGTCTTTGTTGCTCATTTCCCAGTTCCAGACTCCCTCCCTTCATGGATATCTTGATTTTGCTACTCAAGATACAAATTGCTTTGCCTTTTCAGTTGCATCAGAGTTTGTGGAAGGTGTTTTGGGAAAGACAAAAATATTGAAAAATGTTGCATTCATGGGTGAGCTGGTGGGAAGAGCTGAAGCCAGCAGGACACTCTTGTTCAGAGCAGATGTGAAGTACTGAATTTGAAAGCCTTGGATGTGACATATTTCTTAAAATAACATCTCAATTTTCACACAATAAATATCCTGATAATAGGGGTTGGTGATGTACAATATGTTAGTAAGGAGGTCCAGATATTATTTAAAGAAGATGCTCTGATGTCTCAGAATTTCTGAAGTCACTTTCAGTTAAAATAAACATTTACCAGTGTTGATGACAGACCAGATTGTCTGTGACAGATTTATCTAACTATAGTGTAGAACTTGTAATTCTGTGATAATTTGTCCCACCTTAGCAGTCCTTTGGCAGAATTACCTCTTGTTCTTATTGTCTGAGCTTTTAATATTGAGAACTTCTGGTGATTTCCTTTCAAATTCATGAGAGAAAAGTAGGGTCAGTGGATGGTCTAATAAACTCAGACATACCAGAGATATTGATGCCACAGGTGAATATTAAAATGAAATCTAACCATGTGGAGGTGCTCCTACCTCCTCATCAAACCCATTGATACCTCAAACTTGGATTTTCCCACCCCAGAAAAAGTGAACAGCCTTTTTTAGACAGGTCTGGGTTTCTCACGTGTTACAGCCCAGCAGAAACTGAACAGCCTTTTCACTCAGATCTTTGGGATTTCTCAACCAGAAGAGAATTTGAAATCAAGAGCTTTAAAAGAAGAGTGCAGCTTGGTGCACAGCTTGAGGAACTGAATAAATAAGTAGATATTTCAATCTGAAGGAAAGCTCTGGAACTTTTTCATACTTACAAACAAGCAAAATATTCACTGGAATATGGTGATTATCTACACAGAAAGGTCCTCCATGTAATGGCACTGTTTAAAACAAGAATTTAGAGCTTTACCATGGAAGAGAACTGGTTCTCACTAAAAACAATCAACCAACCAACCACCAAAAAAAAAACCCCAACAACAATAAACCAAAAATCCACTTAACCCCAAAACAAATCTCCAGGAGAGAATTAACGGGCAGAAGAAGCTGCCATTTTGTTAAACATTAATTTCTTTACTTCAGAACCTCCACACCCTCATCGGAACACAAAGTGGTGATTTCTGCTAGAACACATCCACACTTTTGTATCATAAAGCAAACCTCAACTGCTTGTAGCAAGAGTTCCTCTACAAGCTGAAAGAGGCATTAGCAGATTATAGTTACACTACCTGCTACTTAATAGCAGTGCTGAAACCTGAGCAGACCCTGCAAAAAGCTCAATAGAAACAGCAGCTGCTACAGCCTTGGCCAGTGACCAAGTGAATAAAGGATAAATTAACAAGAGAGATTGTTCCTCAGTAAATTTAGCAGGAATACTCTGACCTAAGTGGAGCCAGCACCTGGAATCACACAAGGTTTGCAAAGCCCAGACTGCATTTGTGCAGTCCTGAGCTGGGTGTGTGAGCTTGCTAAAGGTGCTCAGGGTTTGAACAGAACTGTGTCATTATTTGGGGGTGATTCTGTGACTTTTCAAGAATCAAAAGTAGGTCACAGGTGTCATGACAAGGTATGACAGGTCATTTCCTGAATCTAATTGTAAAACTCTACAACCTTCTGTTATTACTAATGAATTATTATTTTGAAATTTCATCTCTACCAGCCCTGTTACTGGTGCACGTCTTCAGAAAACTTCTGGCTTCTTTATAAAAACCAAAAAAACCACAAATTTAAGCACTATTTTGAAAATGAAAATACTTCTTAAAGTCTTTAGCACTCTCTACTGAAAGGGCTGAACACTTTCTGGAAAACTTTGCTTAAAAAGTTAATATTAATACCACTATGTTTAGATACACACCTGAATCCTCACAAAAAACAGTCCTGAAAGAGAAACACTGGTGAGACAGGGAAGGGATTTGGTGGATTTTACACAGAACAGACACTGACCATTTTGATTACAAATTTAATGAAGCAAGAGGCCAATTTACAGCTTAAAAGAAAAACACAGTTTTCCTATTGTTCCTTAGCACTACCACCAGTCAGAGAAAGTCATGAAGTTTTATACTTGTGGAGGACAAATTTGAGTCTTGCAAAATATTTTAAAGCACATTCAACAGAATGTGCCTCACTCACTTTGGTCAGAATTCATAAACAGAAAAAGCAAAGATTTAATTAAAAACAAGACTGGTGGTTGGTTGACACCTGAACCATGATATAAACACTGGAATTAGTCTGTCACTCCTATTGTGTACTATTTGGAGAAAAAAGAATTCCAAATTTTCAAGATGCTGTTGATCCCCCTGCCTGTTCCAGTGGCAGGTTCATGGCAAACCTGAGATTTGGAATTTCCAGGCTTGTGGAAAAATCTTAAGGCATCACAGCACTCCATAGTGTATCCCACAGCCCTCCAGAAATTTCCAGCAGCAGCAAGTTCATGATTGCACTCCTGGCATCTGCCAGCTCAGTGTGACACAGCCAGAGCCTGCAAACATGGCACGGTCTGAAAGTCGTTCTACTTTCAGAAGAGTAAAAGTGCAAACATAAAAATTGAGAAATCTGCACTTTATTAAAAAGGTAAAAGATGTCAGTGCATGTGCACACATGCTCTCAGCTGGGGTCTGAAGGCTGTGGCAAGGTTTAGAACAGAACTGGTGTTCAGTCAGTTTTGAAGTCCATAACACAGCATTGCCTCTGCTCAGCAGAGTCTTCTCAAAAACCAAACCAAAGACTTGGATCACCAACTATGCTTTTGACAGTGCTCAATATGCAACTGTCAACAAATTCCTGGCCCCAGAGGAATTTGTATTCCACCTCTCTTACCCATCTTAGGCCCTTTGTCCCCATACATGTAGAGTGGATTCTACTCATGTGAACAGCAACTGCATTTAAGTGAACTAAAGCCAGTTTTGGAGTCCTGCTTTGGGGGCTGGTTGTGTGGGTTTTTTTTTCAAAAATTTCAACTTCCTGCCAGTTTTAAGTTTAGCAACTGGTGGAGGAGGTAGAAAGAGAATGAGAAGTCTGAGTAACATTTTCTGCAAGTGCTGTTGCCTTATCCTCTCCTATCATCCACTCCCACAGCTCAGAGAGCAGTGTGGTTTTGGTACTTCCTTCCTCACAGGGTGACAGGCTCAGCTGCTCAGTGCACCAATCTTCCCTGAGAACACTGCTTGTAAAGCCTGACCTTCCCAGAATTTGCTTTCTTCTAATAAACCCTCTGAGCTATTGGTTTGAACATTTCAAATAAACTAGAAGTAAAGGTTAGACACTGTATTTTAAGCATGATATGAATAATTTTTTGGCAGCAAGATAAGATGATCAACTTCTTCCTCTCTGTTTTCCACAAAAAACAGTTGGTGTAAATGCTTATAGCCCAGGTTTAATCCAGAAAGTTTCCAAGCATTCAGGTCTCATTCACACCCAGGGAAGTCTGAACTCTAAGAATTATTAGCTCCAAAACCAGAGAACTTCATTTTACTTTTAATTGAAAAAAACCTGAGACATTCTGAAAGATCCTCTGCCTCTTCCACAGCAGGGAAAAAGCCACAGACAAATTCCATAACTCACTTTTTGACCAAAGCACTGATGTGTGCAGGGCACTGCTCACCCCAGGACATCTCCTGATGTCTCACATGGAATTTATTATTCACTCAGCAACTTCCTTGTCCCTGCAGCAAAAGGAAACAACACTGAAGCTGGATGTTCTTCAATAAGAAATAATGACAATTCAGAATCAGATCATGGCTCATTCCAAGATTTCTTTGAAACAAAATAATCATAAAGGCAAACTTCATTAGTAGCAGAGCAGAATTCTGGTGTCTCAATAGAATTAACCCTGTGAATCTCAGTACTAAGTGTCCTCCACTTGGAAAGATTTCTCCAGGCATAAAATTATAGCCTCTTGATAGTCCATTAATATTTCTGCCATGCCCTGAAAATGTATTAAAACATGGAATTAGATCAGCCTTTCCCCTTCTCTGCTGGAGGGATTGCTTGGCTGCAGAGGAAGGAACACAAAAGAATAGAGAAGAGTTTTAGGGAATATTTAATCCCTGGTTTTGCAGCCATAAGCTCTGTTTTCCTGAAGTATTATTTGCTTTTTCCATGCAGAATCATACAAATGCCATGGCCATGATTTGAAGCAGTGTGATGTCTACAACACCCAAAGATCCTAAGGCTTGCTGGCTTTAATGTTTATTTTCAAACACAGTCCAACAACATGAGGTTTTACCAAGGGAAAACCAGTCCAGTTTGTAGTTGAATATACTGTAGCACAACTTAGCAATAAGATGGGAAATTCTGTGGTTTTATCCCATAGTAAATAATAATCATGAATTACCAGATTAAATTTAGCAAATACTGAGGGATAATGGTGAAGAAAATTATTTATCTGCTTTGACAAGTAATGGGTTTCAAGGTTTTTTTTTTTTTTTAAACCCTACTTTTGTTCTTCTTTCCAATAGAATTGTAAGTAAATTAAGCCAAGAAATAAACAAAAATGAAGGGAGGCTCTCTTTCCTTCCAAAATGGTGAGTAAGACAACTCAGCTTTCTACTTCAAAGCTTTCAGATAGATTTTTTCTGGACTGGTTTTCATTTGATCAATAATGCCTGATCAGAAGTGCAGCCTGGAAATTCTAGAAAATAAAGCTCTGTTTCATTAATGTCATCTGATATCAAATACCAAATGCTGAGCCCATGAACACCCCAGATACTTCTGCCATGTCCAGAACCAAGTAACATTTGCACATTTCCTGCAATTTTCCACTTGAGCACATAGCCCTTAAGAAGGCCATGAATCCTAGGCATATGTTATCAATAAATCATCATTAATGCATTCCACAGATCTATACATCACTACACTCTTTAATTCTTAGTATTTGTCACTGAATATAACATTCACAATAGAAGAAGAGCAAAAATTGCAAGAACATTCTATGAAAAATCACTATTTATGATCCTACCCAATGAAAACCAAGTCCAATCTATGTAACATGGTTTTGCATCATCTGATAACATGATTTTACACATTTCTATTCACTAGAATCCAAAACTAGAACTGAAAACCATAAAAACCTTCTTTGACCTTACATTTATGAACTTGACTTTGAAGTTTCTGTTTTCAGGAGTGGTAAATGTATTTACTGGGTCCCCTTGCTTCAAACCTGACTTCTCTGACTTCAATTCTTTTTGAAACAGATTAGATTTTATTAGGATCCTCTATGTAAAGATCAGCTAATGTGTTTTTGGCATTTTGGGCAGAGTTAAACTCATCTATGTATACTTCTTTCTACTGTGACAGTTAACTATTGCCTTTATTTGCAATAGAAGCATCAAACATTTAATAGAAAGAATTTATTTTTTGCATCTTTGTTGCAGGGCCCAAACACAAAAATCTCCAGAAAACACAGGTAAGTGAATACTGGCAGACCTTAACAACAAAAAGTGTTTAAAAATATTAAAATGTTAAATTACTACTTGCAGAGCAGAGTCAACAGAGGGGAGCAGGGTTAGGAACCAAAACTCCAAAACAATAAATGAAAATGTGGGAGTATAAAGAAGTTTAAAAAATGAAAAGCGTAGATGCAGGACAATTAGTAAGAAAAAGTGTTTTTAAAGAGAAAAGGTGGTGAAGGAAGGCAAGAGCATTTTTTTATCCGAGGATAGTAAAAATGTTTTTATTTAACCCAATAAATTGTATCAGTGTTTATATATTTCTGTTCCAACATCTCCACCCCCTGCCTTTCCTCCTAGCAGCACTGTATTAGAGAGGGAAGCTGAGGTTTAAAAAAACCCAAACCCTTCTTTTATGAAAGCTAAAACAGTCTTAAACAAGAAAATAAGAAGTCTGGGCTCATTCTGAAAGCATTTTGTTTCAAATGATATAATTTAAATTGGAAGTGGGACAAACTTGAAGTGCCAGCACCCAGACTGTGTCACAGCAGGGCAGCTTTATCTTGGTTTTAATCAGGATGTGCCCTCATCAGTGCCAGCCTGCCTCTGAAAGAACAGCTCCTGCCTGTGGCACAGCACTGAGGTCCAGAACTCACCTGGCATTTCTTGGGTTCTTTCTTTCGTAGTTGAGATGGAGACAATACAAAGCAACACTCCATTTTCAGAAGGCTTCAGACCTGTTTTCATTCTAGCATGCATGCTTTTTATACATTCTTATAAAACTCCTAAGTTTACACTTCACTCATTGATCAGGAGACAAACAAAGTGCTCATTGGAACAGGCAGTTGCAGGTTTCTCTTCTTTCTCCTTCTTTCTTTCTTGGTTTCTGTGTCAGTGACCTTGGTAGAAAATTCTTATGATTCTCTTATCAAACTTCTCTTTGGCTCACAGAAGTCCCTGTAAAACCTCTCCCACACTTTCTGTCAAGTTGTTCCATCTCTGACAAAGGTGTCCATGCTCAGAATTGTGTGGTTGTGTTCTTCCCACAGGGTACGCTCAGGATGACGGTGGCTGGTCTTCATTTGTGAGTATTTGGGTGAAGAAACCCCGCTGGCTCAGGGGGCTCTCTGTTCCTGCCTGGCTGCTTGGGCAGCTCAGCTGGGGGAGGAAAAGCAGGAGCAGGAATGATGGGAAGTGGCTGCATACAGATTTCCTCACTGAGAAAAGGTTCTGCCCAGAAATTCAGAATTGCCTTCCTATTGCCTTCCTGTAACTCCCAGCCTATGACCAGGTCCCCACAGAACCACAGCTGAGTTTTACATGCCTGTTTCAAGCTCTTAAAAGAGGTGCCTAGAGGTGCAAGGTTGCTGTGTTATTCAGTGGCAAATTCTTGCCATTTTATTCTCTAGAGCCAACGTGTTGAAGAGTCTTTTGTTTAAAAAGCCGTTGAGCCTGCAGAAGTTCCTTCTGCCTTTTGGCGTAGGAAATGCCTCAACAAGGCCTTTAGGTGAAACACCCACCCCAGCTGCTGATGCACAGCCTGAGTTTATGAAGATCTCTGAGGCTAACCAGTGCTAATGGCTCTTCTCCAAAAATAAAAGGGAGAGGCATCTTTAGAAGCCACTTGTTACCAAGTTCACGGGAGATTTGCTGCTATTCTGGGAGCACAAGAGATAAAAGTAACCACCTACAGAGCTCGTGGGCTCTGTGCCAGTGCAGAGGACTCTGGAAATTCCAGCTGTGGTGCCAGTGACAAACGGAGGGCTCTTTTTCTCTCAAGCCTTGGCAGATTGCACAGATGTTCAGTGACCATATTGACACTGTCCCCTTATGAGCTCCTGCAAATGAGGCTGGTTTGGGTCAGGAGGACACCAAGACCCAAATCAAAGACCTCAGTTTTTAGGAATAATTTTCACAAGTTGGGTTGCATACTGTAGAGGACATGTTAGAAAGCAAGAATGAATATCAGCAGCATCAACTGCTGCTCCATTGTGCTCCTGGGAACACTGGCTTGTTTGCTGGTGCCTTGGCTGTTCCCTAAAACATCTCATGCATTTCAGCAAACTTGCACCTTATCTTGACCTCCCACTGTACTCACTGTCCTCACATGACATTTGTTTCCTTTCTTGATCCCCACTAATGCATTAGTGGAGCGTTTCTTCCTTTCCTTGTATTATTTCAACAGATTTTTTCCCCTCCTCAAACTGGTTGTAAAAGTTTGGTATTTCCCAGAGTGAAAAATACCACAGTGAAAGTCCACCAGGAACCTGCTCTGCAGGGTTTAGTGTTCTCTTCCAGCACCCACTTTTTATGCTCATTTGCCAGGATGATGATGATGATGATGATTATGAAAGCCCTGATGAAGACCAGGAAAAGGAAGACGAGGCTGACTATGAATCACCAACAGAGGAGCCTGAGGAAGCAGAACATGACAGTGATGGCTATGAGCCACCTCCATCCAATAATGAAGAAGCACATCACAGCGTCATATTTCCTGCCAAGTCACTTCCAAGTAGCACAGATTATATAGGTAATTACTAGAAATTAAGAGCTATTAATAATTTACAAATTAGATTTTTCCACCACAGTTTAGGTGGCTGATAATGGAATATAGAAGGTTTTTCTATGATGGTAACAGTGTAGTTCACAAGCAAAATTTAGTGACACAAAATCTGTGACTTTTAAAGTTACGTTTTTATCTTTGGACAAGCTCTGTTGGAATAAAGATTACTTTTGTGTGATGTGTGCATTATTTGGCCTTTGATCTGAACCTGTATGAAGTCACACACATGTACAGCTGCAGTAGCTTTAGCAGTGCAACCTTGGACAGAGCAGGTCGTCACAACAGTGGCAAAAATACTCTAGTGAAATTTGGGAAAAGAACAGTCAGCTGTCCCTGCCTGTCATTTTTGTTTTATGTCTGAATCCTCAGCAGCCTGGAGGTGTGGAGTGCTGCCATTCAGGTTGGCTGGTGTTTCACACACTGTGCTGCAGGGAATGAAATAAATCCTGTGGCCCAGAGCCTGGCAGGGGAGTCACCCCCACAGGGACAGACCAGCCTGGAACTCCCAACACAAAACACTGATCCTAAAGCTACTGCCAGGCAAATCCTACAGCAACATCTTGATGATTTATTAACTTCAGTAGCCAGGTTTTTGCAAGGGCTTTTTGTCATAACATTGAATGAGTATTAAATAACCAAACTCTGTGTAGTTGTTTAATTTGGGATTTTTGTTTTCTTTAGACAGACCTACAACAACCAGATCAGCACATCAGCCTCCACATCAGCCTCCAGTACCACCCCAGAGACCTGGCCCAGCCTCATTTGGGGGAAGAAGTGCTACTGTATGTTCCTGTCTTAATATCTCACCTATTTCCTATCCCAGGACCTTCTTAGGAGTCCAAGTGTAGGGCCATTTTTATTCACCTAGTGTATGAAGAGGAAGCCATCAAAACAGATTTGAACTCTGTTACAAGGTGGCCATTGTTCAAGGAACAATTCAATTTCATGGGAGAAATATATTTAATTATTTTATATTCCTTCATTGCTTCTTACACTGGAGATATACACCTACTTGTGAATGCCTCACCCATAGAAATTATATATTTTTAAGGGATGCCTCTGTTTTGAAAACAAGGTTATGTTTTTCCAAGCTATACTTCTAACACTTGCCCAATTGAATTAGGACCACATAGAAGTGTAAGAGACTGTGTAATCAGAACGTTGATGACAAAGATTTGATTCCTTTTTTCCTGCTGTGAATTCTTCAAAACTGAAAGCTCTTGTGTTGTTGACAGCTGGCACTATAGGTTCAGTGTTTGCCAGAACAGATACACACTAAACCTACCAATTTATACAAAAGTAAAGGTTTAGTATGTGATGGAGGGACAGATGCAGTGTCACAGAGGTACAGCAGGGTTGTTGGAGCTCCTTTCCTTTGACAATACACCTCCCCTTCCTTAGGAGACATCCCACTGGAGTATGGGGAGGCACAGCAGATGGAGGCAATTCTGCATCCAACAAAAATCAATGATTTTGGTCATGCTTCAGGAGGGTGCCTGGCTCCTGTCCTTCCTGCAGCGAGCAGAGACCTGCTCCTTGTGCTGTGCCACACAAGACTGGCAGATGACTGTGGTGGGGTTAATACACTCCAAATAGAAAGGTGAAGAGCCATTTTAACCACTTGTGAAATATCTGTTTTAGCTGCCAGCTTTCCCTCCTCCACCAAGCAACAACGACTTGAGTAGAGACAGAAACATGAAGCCTTTGAAACGTGAGTACAGCTGGAGTTCTCTTTGTAAAGCTTTTCCCACAGACTGTGCAGCACTCCGCTTCCTTTCTCCCCTCAGTTCCACTCTCTTCTGCTACTCATACAGGAGTCTGAATTGTTGTAAGAACAACTATCTGTCCAACTGTACTCATACAATTGTACTCATACAGGAGTCTGAATTGTTGTAAGAACAACTATCTGTCCAACTGTACTCATACAATTGTACTCATACAGGAGTCTGAATTGTTGTTTTAAGAAGTAACACCAGTTCTAATCTATGCAAAATAAAGGTATATTGACCTATATCAGCAAATGATCTTACACAATTGTTGTGTTTAGCCCCAGCTCCTTCTATAGACAGAAGCACCAAACCTTCTCTGGATCGCCTTGCCCCCCCATATGAAAGAGAAGGCCCAGGATCAGGTCAGTATTTGCTCACATTAATATCATTGGGGTTGCTTTAATTACTGAAAATCATCGGTTTGTTGCTTAAATTACTGAAAATCATCAGTTTGTATATAATTAATGCAAAAGAACAAGGCTCAACCAAATGTAATCAAAGTAATCTGTTTATGAATAAATGGTGTGAGCAGAGCTTACAAATTGGGAGAGAAATTTCATGTAGAAAACAGCAACCCTGGGTCAGACAGGTGAACAGAAAGACATTATGAGAACCCTGTGCAATAAAGGTTTGATGCACACCTAAGTGATTGAACAAGGAAATATTTAGTAGGTTAAAGGAGGAAATCACCTTTGCATACAAAGATAATGAAACTCTGCATACACTGCTGTAGGTAATGTGGCAACAGACTTAAAAGAAGGCTGAGAATTAATAAAACAGAGAAAAAAAAGGCATTTCCTTCAGACCTGAAAACCACATTATACAAAGCATCTACAGATATGACTCTAAAATTTTATTTATTATCTAAACTCTTATCTGTTATATAATGGCAAGAAAATATCCAGTAGTTCAAAGCTGAGCCTTAGATAATGTGGTTGTGACATGTGCCATGTTGAAAATGTTTAAATTTCTCTTCAATAAGAGGGATTGCAATTTTACCATCACTTGCAAAGCCAAAATATTTTTCTGGCTCACATCTCAGGATATGAGTTCTTCAACCAGCAAGATTAACTTTCAATTTTATTCAAAACTCATTTATTTCATAAGAAGTTTAATTAATTAACTTCCATTTTTTTTCTAAATGCAAACTTTTGCTGTTTTTAGGGAAGAAGCCAGTCATTCCTGAGAAGGTAATTTTTTTTAGTGATTATTGATAGTTTTTGCCTATTTTGATGCACTTACACATTCTCTTAACTATTCCTTGTTGTTTTGCAGCCTCTGGTTTCACAGCTAAGGTAAGATTTGTCCTCTGCAAATGATCCTCTCATTGCCAGTATTCCCCAGTTATTTCTTAAGAAGCAGCTTTTTGCCTTTATTTCATCATCTCACTCCTGCTTTAGATCCCTGGGAGAACAGTTAGCAATGATGCCAAAACCTCCAGTCCCTCCAGGTGACAGATATGAAAGAGGCAACCCACCTCCTCTAAGGAAGCAAAGCCCTGGAAAGTAAGTGCTCATTTCATTGAAATTCAATAAAGGAGAAATGAAAGTTAACAAAAACATGGACAAGCAACACAGGATGGTCTGATTTACTGCTACTGCATGACAGCAGGGTCTGTGGCTATCAAAGTTTTGGTTCATAAATATGCACAGGATGTGCTTGAAGCTGCAGCAAGGTGTGAATGCAGAAAAACTCTCTCCAGTCATATCTGGAAGAGCCATTACGTGGGGCATGACTCACTCCCAAGTTGTACAAAGACACAGATGATCCCTGTTTTTTCCAGCAGAGCAAGTTCTTGCTCTAGGGAACATTCTTACATGAGTTCTGTTGCTGTTGTTTTAGGGTGTTAGAAAAGGAAAGCTGTACTTTCATCCCATTGATTTTATTAGCCTGCAAAACTCCTCCTTAACAGCCAGCAGCGTTTTCTAGCAGAGCTGCATCATTCCCCAGCATTTTCTAGACTACCTGGGGGCTGAACACTGACTGTACTTCAAACAAGAGAAGAAACAATTGAAATCTGCTAACCAGCCAGGATAATTGATCAGAAAAACAAAGCCTGATATCTTTATGATGTGCTCCAGCAGTGTTGTCAAATATTATAAATCAGTTCAAGACTTGAAGACTAATGTTTCATCATTGTACAAGCTTGTTTTAAGCTCTAATCTTACAATCAATTAATCAGACATTTTCCTCGTTGATAAAATCAAGATGGGCTAAGAACTAGAATAACGCACTAGATTATGGCTGAAAATTAGTGTTTTAGATATCTTTTTATGAGGGAAAAAATGTTTCTGCATCCATTGGTCTTTAAAACTTGCTATAAATTCATGTTCTAGTTGAAAATATGGCCTAATGCACATGAAGTGAATGAATATTATTCCACCTATGATGAATATTTTGTTTTCATTTCAGGCACAGTTGGCCACCACACAAGAAAAATGAAGTAAGTATATTCTCAAAGCATATATTTTAAAGTATAGAGGTTACAGTATAATTAGATACCTGTATAAACTAATAATGCTGGAAAAGATAAATTGTTTCTTTTATAAATTGTAAGGAATACTCATGGATCTTTCATGGCACATGGGGTGTTTTTGAACAGTTCTTCTGTGCCAAGCTCAGTTTGTTCCCTGAGAACTTTCTCTTGGATAACAGGAAGAATAAGGCCAGAATTTCTTCTATGACATGGGAGAAGTGGTTTTGCTTAAAAAAGATTTGGGCTTCTAGGGATTTTTTCAGCTTAAGCTGACCTAAAAGTTCCACTTGCAGATAACTCTGAGAGTGTACACTTACTTGAAGGAATAAGGAAAGTTTATATCTCCTGAGAGTTTCTGACTAATTTAGGTCAAGATGTGTTATGGGACATCTACCACACATCTTGTTTAAAACTTTAAAGCTTTAAAAACTTAAAAAATTATTTGGTGTTGCATGAAGACAAAACTCCCAACATTTTAGAGGGAAGTGATGTTGTAGATATTAGAATCCCTGTATACTCAAAATTCACCAATGTCCAGATTTTATTTTGTATAACATTCCTAAGAACTGTGCTATAATATGTTGCTAATTTTGTTTTTTTTTTTTTTTTTTGCTCCTCAGGATGAAGAAGACAGTAAGTATTTCTACAGTGTTTTTTCAAACTTGAAATCTTTCTTTGTATTAGTTCTAAAAAAAAAAAAAGGAAATTACTTCAGTGTTTCCTTAGAACCATTTCTATTTCTGAAGTCAGGTGGTACCTTGATAGGCAGTAGAATTATTTAATTATTTTAAAGTGCCTGATGCAGATTTACATATCAAAACCACAAACCCCAGGAAATCAATAGCTAATAGCTTCCTTCAGTCAGCCAGTTACCAGCTAGCAGGATTTCTTATTTTGAAATACATTACATTAGAGAGATTTGTCTTCTGCACACAGCATCAAACAGCTGGAAACAGAAACCTGGTGTCTCCCAGTCCTCAGCAAACCCTGCTGGCACAAGGCTCTGTGCAATGTTAGTCACGTTTATGAACAGAGTCAGAACTTCTTCCATGTGCCACCAGTGTTTATAAACTACTGCAGAATGCTGATTTCTGAAATTGAGTTGGTAAAGTGAC
The DNA here is from genome assembly GCA_039654755.1 of Calcarius lapponicus. Lineage (NCBI taxonomy): Eukaryota > Metazoa > Chordata > Aves > Passeriformes > Fringillidae > Calcarius > Calcarius lapponicus. The sequence goes on along the minus strand of CM077476.1, from coordinate 15,070,529 downwards.
TCCATAACAGAAGCAGGACATTTGGCCAAGTCTCTATGAATTATCACTGCCCCTAAGCCTCCATAAAGAATAAGGTTATTTAAGCTGTGCAGAGCACAGTTAACCTGCTAGTGCAGGTCTGAGGATGCTGCAGAAGGAAAATGTTTTATTTCATACCGGGAGAAATCTCAGAATGATGTTCAAAAAGGTGATATCAATTCTGCTATTTAGAAGCAACATAACAGAAAACATGTACCACCTTCTGCAATTAAGGTACCTGAATTGTGGCTTATCCAAAACAGAACCTAGAAAATGTAAATGCTGCTCAAGCCAGTTCCAGTTTATTTTTAATTTTAATACCTACTTTTAAGTTCTCAGCTGACCATATGATTTTCCAGTCTCTAACTAACACATCAAGGACTGTTTATTGCATTATATTTATCTAATTAAACAGCAATAAGGTGACAGAATTTCTTCATTCTACTTCATTTAAGAATATCTCATGTAGGATTTCAGTTTCCTTCTCTTCCTCTCCACAGCTGCCCTGCAAAGACCAGTGCCACAGCTGTCTTTGCCCCCATACAGCTCCAATGCATTCCCACCCAAATCCATCAGACCTCCACCTAAGCCAGGATCCAACAGCATTCCTGCTGCAGAAAGGTTTGTTTCACCATTATGGGTCATTCCTTTTGGGTCTCAGTCTCTTGGTAGCTCATTACTGAGCCTGTGCCTTTACCTCTACAAAATGCTAATTAGTGCTGTTCCTACTATCCAAGAGAATCCTCTATAGAATTGAAGCTCTGTATCAGTGGGGCAGAGTGTACATCATGCAATGAAGAAAAAACCACGAATCTCTCTATTTTATGGCAAGGAAGTTTTTTAAACTGATGCCTTGGAGTGGCCACCTAGAACAGAGGCTAGACAAGGTTAAAAGAGTAAAAGCAGGTAGGTATTTATTGAAGGCCTTCAATAGGTTCACCTTGGGCAGTCAAAAGCCTCTGAGGGGCTACACCCAAGATGGAAGATGGTCATGAGTTTTTCAGGCAATTTTAAGTTTGGTTCATTTATGTATCAGGGGTTAATTCTCCAATTACAGCTTTGGGTAATGAAGAAATTTATTCCAAGTTATCCCCCTCGATTCACTGCTGTTTACAGCTCTGGGGCCTGAGTCAGTGAGCTGTCCTTGAATTCCAGGCCTAGAGAGGAATTGTTTTATCTCAATGAAATGTGGGAACAGCAGCTGACAGGCCATGGAGTTTTAGAGCTATACACTAAAGCAGTGCAGGATCTGAAAAATAGGAAAGCTAAATCCTAAGGCATCAAGACCCTACATGGTACAAGGCTTCCATTCTTGAGATACCCATTGCTCTCCCATTGCTTGCAGGGTCTATAAGAATGGCCAGTCCTTTTGGGAGGGGTTCATCTCCTACAAAACTAGGCAGGACTCAGGACAAAGGGGTCCTGCACACTCTAGGACCCCTTAAGTGTTAGAGCTGCAACTCCTCACACTTCAAAACTAAAAAACTCCACAAACTCGGTTGTCTGGAGTTGAATCAGAAAGAATTTCATGTCTCTTTTACTAAATGTTACTGGAAGGGTTGATAATTCCTATTTAAAATTGTGAACCTTGCTGCAATTTTTTCCCAGCTTCAACTTACAGATATTTGATTGTTATGCCTTCACTTGCTAGACAGAAAAGCCCCTAACTGAATTTTGATTTCTGATGTACCATGCAGACTTAGACTTAGATGACTTAGAGTGGGCTCCTTGAGTCCATGTCTGATGCACATTTTCTAATATCTGTATTTTTTTAATGGCTCTTTGATGAATTCCTCACATTTACCATCATTCTCTGGAACTGCTGACACCAAAACAAATACTGCAGTAGCAATAGCAAGGTCATATGCAAATTGAACTATTCCTATGATGAACACTTCTGCTTATACTCAAAGAGCATTGCCAAATTTTGCTGTAGCAGAGGCCCCCGGGCTGACTGATTCTCTCCCATAAATCAAGTCATGATAGGGTGTTTTTGTTGTGCAAACAAAATTAGCATATTTATCTCAGAGCCTTTTTAACAGCTTATTTAAGCAGAAGAGAAATATGAAGAGTAAAGGAAAGGAGTACAGGCAATTTGTTCTCAATTAGGTGAAGAAACAAAAAAAGCCCCAGAAATTGAAGAGTGGGACTTCATTTTGAGCAGTTTTGGATGTTGATTGAGGTTGGCAGAGATCTCTGGATGTCTTCTGGTCCAACCACCTACCCAGGCAAGGTCACCTTGAACAGGCTGCCTGGTACCACATCCAGATAGCATCTGAATGTCTCCAAGGAAGGAGAGAGCTTCCACAACACGCTTGGCAACCTGCTCCAGTCCCTGCTTGCCCTCACATTAAAAAATGTTTCCAGATGTTCAGAGAGACCTCTGGTCTTGTCACTGGGTAGCAGTGAAAAGATCCTGGCTCTCCCTTTAGATATTTATGTGCTTTAAAAGATCCATCCTGAGCTTTTTCAGCTTCCAGCTCCCTCAGCCTTTCCTCACATGGGAGATGCCCCAGCCAGTCCCTGATGTTGCTGGCCCTTCCCAGCTTGCAACATAAATGTGAAGCCGCATTTTTATCAACAATGTTACAGAAGCTGCAAGAAAAATAACTCTGTAAGTGGAACCCCGCAGCGAGAAAGGTGTGGAGAGCTGCTCCCTGTGCTTGCTCAGGGAGCAGCTCTGGGGAAGGACAGAGCCATTCCCTGTGGAAACTCCTCAAGCTCAACGCTCTCCTGCGCTGATCCTGCTGCAGAAGTCTCTGTGGCCTTTACTGATTACCTTATTGCCAGTTACTGAGGTCCAATAAACTTAAAGGTGGATCCACTTACACAAAAAGGAGGAAAGAAAAACAAAAAGAAAAGAGAAGGCTCTCCTCACCCTGCACAGGTCTCTAGGGGCTCCCACATTCTGTAAAACAGGCACAAAGTCCAGGTCAGGTGATCAGAGCACAGAAATGTTGTATTTATACTGACTACTCTTTTTTTCTAAACAGTGCTAGAAACCTGTCTGCAACTGGCTCTCTACCGCCACGCTTCCATCCAGGTTTGTATCCTACATCCTTACATTGTTTTTCTTTTTTAAAGTGGATGAAAGTTGAAAGATAGTTTCAGTGCAGTCAATATAAAAGCCTTTTTTCCTATGGATGTTTCTGCTTGGAACAGAAAACTATCAAGTTCCTGAAAGGTATCTTGTGTATCTTACTTAGTCTGAATCAAAGATTTTGGGCTTTTTCCCCCACGAAGTTTGGGCTTCCTGCCTAGTTCAACCAGTGTCAAAACTTCATAAAACCATCCTTTTCTGTACAGTACTGAGAGCTGAGCTATGCAAATCACTGTGGTGTGCTAATACTCCCTAAAAAGGTTAGCAAATGCTTTTCATGTGAAACACCCACCATGTTTATCTTGTAAGAAAAAAAAAATAAAGAAAACTTAGACATCAATTGCTTTACAAGTCTTTTTTTTTTGCACATGGTAACAGCTGTCAGTGTCCTACAGTGACATTTTTAAATTTCTAATTGCTGAGAAGGATTGCAAAGAGACAATGTTACTTCTGTATCTAAAGAAACCAAGACGCTCTCAAGTGAGTAACTGTGGTACAGAAACTGATAAAATGTCACCCCTATTTCAGGTTCATTTGTTTTTATGGAAATCTGAACCACAAGAGCTCAATTAAATTCCCCGTGCACCAAGGATGAAATTATGTAAAGAACCTGGTTCTCATAGAGAAGCCTAAATCTGATTTCAAATGATTTCTAGATGTCTCAGTACCAGGGTGCTGTATTGCACTAAATAGTTATTTAATTGTTTGTACTGGGTGTTTGGTAATTTGCATTGTTCACATGATTTTTATTTACACCGTGGTGATACAAATACTTCATGCTTCATAAAATCAAGATCCTACACCCTGGGTGCACAGATGAAATGATTTTCCTGGTTTTAACATTGTTTTTTCTACTTTTTTATCTCTGAAGGCAGCAACAGCAGATCTCCTTCCAGAGGCCCAGCTGACACGAGACCTCCGCTGCCAATTCCCAGCAGACAGACTGTTCACCAGGCAAACACAGAGCAAGATGAGGTACAAAACATGAACCATAACTGTAAAGACAGCAAGTTTTCTGGTTTTGAGAGACAACACCTTTCAAAGTTGTTTTTCCAGTCACTGTCAGGACACTACTGAGTGCTTTCAGTTTCCTTTTCTGTGTCAAACTGTAGTGCCTTATTTTGTCATCATCAAGAAAAACAACAATAGTTGAACCCCAAAAGAGCAAAATAAGAAAAATACTTGTTTTCTGGATTACTTGTTTTGCACAACTGCCTCCAAGTAGCATCAAACTTTCAGTTCTCCTTCCAGAAAACTTTGATGAGTAAAGGACTCACTCTTTTAAGTGCATTTTTGCTTCACATTTCCTTAAATAAAACAAGTTTAGAGCAAACCACTCATGGTGGTAACATTGCTGGGCCATCATAAAGAGTGCATTCACAGGAAGTCTGCACTGCTGTCTCAGAAGGCAGCTAAAAAACAAACAGACAGATGAAGGCAAAGGTTGCCTTTGTGCCTAGTGTCCAGGTAGACAAAAGAGAACATAAAAAGAACATAAAAGAAATATTTTACTGAGAGTATTTGGAAATATCTGTTTTCTTAGCTTACCTGCAGGGGCATAATGTCTAGATCTGTGATATTTTCAAGTTTATCAAAGTGAGCAGGTAATTTAAAATAATTTAGCAGAAGTTTCCATACCGCAATAAATAGCAGCGTGATCTGTGACACACAGAGATTCTGCACACAGACCCACACATCCCTCACACTGCAATTTCTCTCTACTTATTTGCATGTTGCCATTCCTTGGCAGCTGACCTTGTCCTTGTCCCTGTCCCCAGCCCCAGGGCTCTCTGAAGGATGAGTGGTACGTGGCTTTTGTCAGCCGGCCCGAGGCAGAGGCAGCGCTGCGCAGGATAAACAAGGTACTGCAAACCCCACCCCTGTCTGGGCCACAGAGCCCAGCAAAATGAACTACAGCTTCAAACAAGGCTCATCTGTACATGTGGAAATAAATTAAATATAGAAAAATTAATATTTAATATTAAAATATAAAATATAAATAAATACATGTAAAAGTTAATAAATAATTATTATAGCTTAAATAAATAAATAAATTTAATTTAAAAATAAAGCTTTCATTATATATTTATTATAATAATACATTATTAAATAATATATAAATCTATATTAAGTAGTAATATATAAAATAGATAATATTTAATATAGATTTAATATCTAATCTTTACTATCATAAAGATAAATAGAATTATTGCTGTGGGAGTTGTGGTTACCCCGTGCTGCCTCACAGCACTTGCCATGAGCTGAAGATGGCATGTGCACCATTCCAGTGACTTGTGCTAAAGTCCAATTTATGAGGTCCCATTCAGTGCCTTTAAGAAAGGGATTTCAATGGAAGAATTGTCAAAATAGATCTGAAATTAGGAAAAGCAGAGAGAGTGATACAGTATCACTGCCTTTACCTAAATGACACAGACAATGCCATCATTTTAAGCTGTCTATAAATCCATCATGTAGGAAACATGATTGGTACGTAGTGGAAATGAACTCTCTTTTGGTTAAAGTGATGTGAGGTTTGGTCTTTGATATTTCACTTCCTCCTTTAATGGAATCTCTCCCTCATACAACACCATTCCTACCTCCCTTTAGAATCTGCTTTTGTAACAGAAAGTTTGAAGTAGCAAACTGAAAGACAATACATTTGTCAAAAGAACTAAATGCTTTAATAGTGCAGGGTCTCTTATCAGAAAGGAAAAAGACTTCACAAAGAAACACAAGTGCTCTAGTGAAAGGTGTTACACTGATCAAACCCAGGAGTGTCTGCTCTTTGTCATCTTTCATTTTTTCCCGTTTCAGGATGGAACGTTCCTGGTGAGGGACAGCTCAAGGAAAACAGTGACTCACCCCTATGTCCTGATGGTGCTGTACAGAGACAAAGTGTACAACATCCAGATCCGCTACCAGGAGCAGGAGCACTTGTACTTGTTAGGAACTGGCTTGAAAGGAAAAGAGGTACTCTGTGTTTTTCACACTACTTCTCTTCATTTCAAGGCATCTCCTGCCCCATTCCTCAGTGCCAGGTGACTGTTCTCCTGGCTGGAATTCTGCTTCTTGTCTCAGTGAATATTGTTATTGCTGGAAGCAGAATCAGGTTATGTTGTTTGCACTCAGGGAATGAAGGGGTGGCCTTAGAACACAGCCATTAGAATTCCACGTGCCTGGTTAGGGAATGTGTGTTTCCCACTGAGATACCAGATAAGGGAAATGCAGAGCTGAGAGCTAATCCATACCTGCCAAGTTCCAGCTTTGCTCACAGCCTGGTGGCTGAGCCCCAGCCTGCAGGACTGTGGGTTTGCTCAGCCCATTCCTGGCAGTTCTGATCCAGACAGAACCCCTGAACTGATCAGCCACCTCTGAACTCTCAAGTACAGTCATCACATCAAGCACAGTGGCAACAGCATGTGTTAAACAGACCAAGACTGTATAAATTAATTATACAACATTGCAACAACTTGTACACAGAGTTACTGAGCTACAGATCATGGCAGGAATGAGAAGAGTTGATCTGGACCTTATATATATATTTATAATATTAATAAATATTTAGAATTTTAAATAAACCTTTTGTTTCTACTGGTTACTAATAATTCTGACATTTTGACCTTAGTCTTCTCATTTTTTCTATCCCACAGGAATTTTCTTCTGTAGCAGATATCATTGACCACTTCCAAAGAACACCCCTTCTTCTGATTGATGGAAAAGACAGAGGCTCAAGAAACCAGTGCATGTTAAAATATGCTGCAGGACATATTTAAATGAAACTTTAGAGAAGACTCCATATAGTATTGAAGCCTTCTGAAGTTTACAAACTTCAAGATATTTTCCTTTTCAGCAAACTATATCATGAAGTCATTAAAATTCACAGTTTCAAAGAAAAAAGACTATGTTATTTTTAAATCATGCTTTAAAGAGAGTACTCTATAAATATAATTTTCCTACAAAGTGTCCATTAATCATACAGCCCATGAGAATTTCTTATCTTCCAAGATATACATATCCTCTTGAAATTATTTCCACACCAAATTTGATGAACCATAAATAAATATCCATACAAGCCTCTGCTTTCATAGGAACCCTTTTTTGGATCAGAATTGCAGCAGCAATTTTGTTATTTGGAGTGATGCAGAGTAGACCCAAACATTGTCAAAGGTGTGGAGTAGACAAAGTAAAAGCCAATTTTTTCCTTAATAAATCTAACTCTGCTCACTTCTATGAAAAGATAACTCAGATCTGAAAGACACTCAGGTTTCAGTGGCACAAAAACCCTCCAGCCCTGGAAATGCAGATTCCTGTCAGGATCTGTGTCTGGGTTATTCAGCTGTGAACTGCTTGTTTCCACTTTTCCAGGAAAACACCACAGCCACAGAGCACATCCTCTCTGCCACAGCACTGGGCATCCCATACCTCAGCCCACAGCTGGAATTTTGCATTTCCTACAATTCTCCAACCTCACTCAGAAAGATTCTCTCCACACACATCTCTCTTCAGCTGTGTTTTTCTGACTGAATCAAGTGACTGCATTTTTACACATCAACAAAATTATCACCATGTGACCCTTACGTGGCAGATCCCCCAGATCTCTTAGAAAGCACACACAGGCTAAACTGAGTTCCTCTTGCACAGCTGCTTTCTGTTTTACTGTATTTTTTAAAGAAAAAAAGGGACACTCACCATTCAAAAATACAAGTTGTAGCTGAGGAACACTGAAGCCCCTTTGTTAAGTGGGATTTATCCAACCATTTGCCTTGGGTTTCAAATTTCCTTGTGGTCTGACAACATCTTGGTTTGATAATTTTGACTTTTGTCACACTTTTTCTCCTTTAAAGCCATGGTGTGTATATCAGTTAAAACACTGGAAACAAAATTCAAGGTAGAAAATGCCTTTCATAGAATCTCTAAAGCTTCCCAGATAACATAATCAGATTGCATAGACAGATTTCCTTATGGAGATATGTTTTGTAAGTGTTCCTTTCTAAGATGTTTAGGTAAAAGCTGGAGTTCAAAGATAGCAAAGTTCATTTCAATGCAACTCTGAGTCAAAAAATAAAGGTGAAAAATAAAATTTAAAAAATCCTTCAGCTGACAAAAGCTGCTTCTAGCCCAATATTTTTAAAAATGGACTACTGATCTGGTGAAATAAAAGTCAGTTCTAATCTGTCTTTTGCAAAAATGGTTAAAATTAAGAACAACATTCCCCATATCACCACTGACTCTTGCGAACTGTAATTCTATTCCATTGCCCTGCCTTGAAAAATCGACAACCCAGAAACACCTCCTATGGAATTGTGTTTTATTAATTTTAAATCATCTCACCAGCAAAAGAGAAATAAAACATGAACCAGCATAACAAATTCTAACACTGCATATTTTTTAAAAGTAGAATAAATCTCTATTTGATTATTCAGAGAAATATATTTGGTGTAAGAATAAAGCTGCATCTCAACATTCAAACATGTTCACATGTAAAGTATGATTGAATATTTATTGTGATGAACTTCATGAAAATAGTGGCTGTGCAAATGTTGGGCCAAGAAGATTTCAGGATAGAGGACTGAAACCACAAACTCCTCCCTATTCTTGTAGCTAGTTGCATTAGAGAGTCATTACAGAAACTGGAATGGAAAGCATTTTTGGTTTTCCAGAAGTAATCTGCTCTTTGACCCCTTCCTCAGCCACATTTTAAGATGAGGAAGGCAGCTCAAAACACAAATTGCAGTTCCTCCTTCAGTGGCAGTTTCTTATCCTGTTTCCCCAGGCACAACTGAGACAAGATTCAGTGACTTGAAGTAAATTTCAAATCTTTGCTACTGCTCCAACATGTTTTTGTTTAAAAGGAGAAAACCACGTGAGAAACTTCATGCCCAGTTTCCTGACGTTTTTAATTAATTACATCAGTCTTTCCAGCCCTAGTGGGCTTAATTTGGGAAATGTGGGTTGAAAAAACCACTCTCAGAACCAATAGCCTAGTTTTTTTTCCATTCCACATGTTTAGCTTAAGATAAAAAATAGTCTACCTGCAGGAAACCATGCTATCATCATACAGTTCAAACTTAATTAAAAGAGAGAAGAAAGAAGAAAGAAGAAAGAAGAAAGAAGAAAGAAGAAAGAAGAAAGAAGAAAGAAGAAAGAAGAAAGAAGAAAGAAGAAAGAAGAAAGAAGAAAGAAGAAAGAAGAAAGAAGAAAGAAGAAAGAAGAAAGAAGAAAGAAGAAGCAACTTCACAGTATTAATAGAAGACAATATATGAAAACGGATGTTACTTAATCAGTCAAACTCCAAGTCTTTTCTTCAGTTTCTCTTAAATCTTTGGCCTTCATAGGATAGTTGAAATTCAAAATCAGGTCACAAAGCAGTAGCTGGCTTTCCACTGCAAGACAAAGGGCAGTGTATCAGCATGGTATTTATTGACTGACAGTGAATGCTAACCTACAGACAGCATCGTTTTAGTGTTCATCTATCAACTCACTCAGGGTTGCAGTTTCACTTGCCTCAAGATGGTTACATTCAGTTGGTGTTAGCAATATTTGCATTAGAAGGCTCTCAGTGTTCCTAGAAAGGGATGACTGGTAACCTAGCAGGTGTTTGCCATGCTAAACTAACACGATTCTATTGCTCTCTAACTACTGTTCCATTAATTTTTCAAAACACAAGAGCAAAGATATTGCTTCATTACATTAAAACCCAGTTGTCTGACACAGAAAACCAGGCCATTCCAACTGCACACTCTTAGAAGAATGTCTTACACAGGTTTGTGTTTAACTGGATGGTGAAGTCAGAATTACCATTTATTTTCTTCAACTCATTGGACATTGTGTCAACATTTTTAATTGCAGCCTCAAGGTTAAACTGTCCATCAGAATTTTTGATCACCTGTATGAAATAGGAACAAAACATGACTGGCAGGGTATATATGATTATGAACTCATTGATACAGATAATCATAATACTCATGACATTTTTTATTTCACTTTCTTAAATAATATTTTACTAAAACTTTTCCCAGTTTATAATTATTCACTTAGACATGGCAAATTACAGCTATGGAAGGCGAGCAGTAAACACTCAGGGCTGGGTTTTTTTCCTGTCACGTTTTTCTTATAGAAACAACCACAGTGAAATTAATCATGTTTATGAATTCCTCTCCTCATCATTTTTCATGTTTGTCTTTGACCAAACTTTTCGACAGAATCAAAAACTAATCGAGAATAATCATTCAACCACAAGATGGAGCTGCAGTGACGGTAACGTGACCGACACCCCTGGTAACTATTAACGCTGAGTGTTAATGACCCTGCCAAAACATGGCCAGAAAGATTTGTAATTAGTTTATAATCAATAGCTTCTTGTCTACTTTAGAAATCATATTCCCTGCCTTTAACATTTAATTTAAAACCAAGCAAAATCTAGACACAATTAAGACTATTAACCATTTGAAATGAAGTATAACTTGAAATTTCCAATGTGTACTACACTCCTCTTAAGGAATTTTTTCCTTATGAAAAATTTCAAAGAGAAGTGTACATAGTACAATTTCTGGCCTAGTTATAAGCTCTCTACTTATCATTCAGAAATTCTAAAATGTGGAAAAACTCTGGGTGATTAATAAATAATGTTCCTGATGCAGAAAATCTCAGCACATTAAGAAGCATGACCAAAAATATTAACATACATTTAACATAGATTCTTTGTCTGAGTCTCTTCTCCCTTCAGTCAGTGGCTTTATGTTGAGTTCATCAGTCATGGCTGAGGCTTCTAAAAAGACAACTCCAAATTATTAAGGATTAGGAAGTATAAAATATATAAATGGAAATCCCTCACATGAAATATATAATAACATTTTAAAATATAAGAAATAGACATTAGTTTCATTAGTGTTATTTGAAAGTAGAGTCTAAGAGCTCAAACAGTTTTAATTCTTTTGAGGAAGAACCAAAAGCTTGGATTTTGTTTCTTTTACTTTCTTTTAGGGACAGCGTTTCAGAATTTTTTCAGGAGTTCAAGGTGGAATTATTAACAGTGAGTAAGTGTATGAGTAATGATGATGAAGAATTCCTCCAACATATTCCTGTACTTTTTTAACTGAAAACTTTCTGAGAGATCTAAAAAGGTATTGCAATTGGTTTCTAACATCAATTTATGGAAGGAAAATCTAAAGCACACACAAAAAAGTGTTGACTGTCTATGGTGGCGCATCTTCCCCTGGCCACACTATGATCTGAGGCTTTTTAAGAGACTCTCAAACACTCTTTTGGCACTGTCAGCTGGTCAGTAACAGAGCTGAGATTAAATACCAGATCCCTGGGCTGGTTCTTCCCCCATTCCTCCTGCTTGTCTCTCTTTACACGTCAGGACAACTTTGGGCAAGCTGAAGTGTGTGACAGTCACTGGAAAGCTGTTTCAACCCTAAAAAAGGGGGAGAAAAAAGGGGAGGAGGGTTATTTCACCCTCAAAGGGGTGTGTTTTCAGAAGGGGTGCAATGACATGAGGCAGAGGGTGCTCAGCTCTGGGGCAGTGTGTCCCCCTTTGAGTGCCCTCCAAAAAGGTCTCAGGGAGGGCACAGCTCCTTTGGGCTCCTGTGGGTCACTGCCCTGCACAGGATGAACCCTGCACGGGAGCCAGTCCCCCAAAACTCCAAATTGAGCTGAAATATGGTTTATGTTGGAAGACACCATAGAGGTAACCTGGTTCTGCCCCCCTGCCATGGCAGGGACACTTTCCAGTGGCCCAGGTTCCTCCAAGCCCTGGCCAAGCTGGCCTGGAGCTCTCTCAGGCATCAGGAGCACTTTCCCCAGCAGCGAGGACACGCTGCTAGCACAGCCAGGATGGGCGGGTCCCTCCCTGCAGACCCACCAGGGGCAGCAGGAGGATGTACAGACCCCCCAGAGGGCCTCTCTCAGCAAGGAAAGCCCCGTGGTGTGTCCCTCTCCCAGCACATCAGAGGTCAGTGGGTTGCAAGAGTCCTGGAGGAGTTACAATTCTAGGAGTGGGGGGCAAAAAGTAATTGCAAATGTGCACGAGCTGAAGAAGAAATGGAGAAGAGAGGACTGAGGTGTCAGCAGGGGTGGTGGATGGGGAATGAATTTCCTGCTGGTCTTTGAGGCCCGGCCTGTGGAGAGCTTATTGCATGTGCAGCAACTAATTTATGAACAGTCAGTTCCTTGTGGTCATCAATTCAAGTTGACATGGAGTAAAGTAAGTTTTACGATTTGAGCAAAGCTTAATAGTGAACCTGAATTGAAGGAAGCCAAGAGAGGCACTTTGCTAGACAGATTTATCCATTTATACCATGCTCAGTGTTAATTTAGCAATGACCACTCAGAAGCACATACCTGACTTGACTTGGAATCAACAAAACCTGCTAACTAATGACCTGGGCTTGGGAGCTGCTCATTTCTTGCCCAGTCTGTGCTGTAGTACTTAAAGCCAGGGACACCAAGCAGGGGAATGGCTGTCAGCACTTTTCTTTAATTTACTGGAACCACTTTTCCTGCTGCTCAGCATTCATCTGTATTTTGAACTTGCTTTTTGGCACCAGTGGAGAAGGAATAACCAGCACCACAGAGGAGAGTGGAATTACTTGGATGTGCAGTAGAGAACAGATGGACAGGGTGTGCTTGGGGTGTGCTTTCATGCCATTTCCCCTTTAAAACAAAGCATTCTAAATGTACAGGTTTATGACTGAATTGGAACTCAGAACAGCATTTTCTGGTATGGCACAATTAAACTGTGATTCAAAGAGAAAACATGGTATGCTGCATACATTCTGGGGCTTTCTGGAGATGAGAAATGCAGAGCAGGAAACCCTTCACACATGCACTAATTCCTGTACTACAGCCTTTCAGTTTACAACCTCTTGCCAGCAGCCCACTGCAGACAAGTTAACTGTGCCCCTTCAGTGGCCTCTAAGGAAAAAGTCCAGCTGAAGCTGCTGATTTTGCTGGTAGAATACGAAATAGAGCTGTGTACAGAGGAACATACAAGGTGATTTTATATAGCCTCTAAATACAAAAGAACCTACAAAAGTTTATATAAATACAGATACAAAAAAGAAAAATGGTATCCTAGCAAGGTCCTGAAAATATTCATGTCAGTGGAAGGAGCAGTTATTTCCTTCACTAACCTGTAAAGAATGCTTCAACTGATAAACCCTGTTTCTGTCAGTTTAATTTCTACATTTGGATGTTTTTTTGACATTGCAGAAATAATCATTCCTTTTGCACTTAAATTTCTCTGTATAATGGCCAGAAAAATTAGATTCAAAGTATGTACAATAAACTGAGTTACAAGAACTAATTAGACAAACCAAATAGAAGGGTTCTTAATGGCAGGGCCTTTCTGAAAATAATCCACAACAATGTAAGGTATTAACCAGCAAGGTGATCAACAGTGCAGGAGATTGACTGTATGTGGCTTTTTTTTTTAAAGAGAGTAAGAGATACTTAATTTCTACACCTGAATTTACTTGGAACAGAAACACTCTCTGCATTATCTTTATAAGGCAATATTTCAAATTGAAACACTGAAATTACAGGTTTAAATTATTAAGTTATACCTCTGTGAGGAGCATTCTCGTAGGTGTTGCTGGTGGTTTCACATCAGTTTTTCAGTTTATGAGCTGCAGTTTGCTCTTTGCCTGAAGTAAACCCACAGGTTTATGTGCAAAGATACCCAGAGCTGAAGCTCTTTAATCACTGGCTGGTCTGGCCATGGGTGGTACTTTAGACACAAAACCCCTCTGTACCCAGGGGCTTTCAGAGAACACATTCACTTACGGCAGTTCAGAAACTTTTATGAATCCCTGATAAAGACAGAATTACTACCAAACGAGTTCTCTAAGGAGAGGAAAAAATCAGGAAGACTAGAAATAGATTTCAGGATGCAGAATTAGGGTTATGATGAGAATGAGCAAGCTCTGCAGGCAGCTAAAACAGGCAGATCACTCTACAGCACTGCCTTCCTCACCTCTGCAGTAAAATTACCCTAAACATGACTTCAGAAAAAATATAGCAGTTAAATACATAACCACTGGACAGGGGAGTCTGAAAACAAAGGATATATAAAATTATTTTCTTGTGTAGTAAGAGATGAAGTAGAAAGAGAGAAACCACGATCTTGTATTGTATCTTATGGTTACAAAGATGTTTTAAAGAAATTGTTCTAGTGGGAAGTAGAAATAAATGTATTGACTTCAAAGTAATATTTTAGTGAGCAGCTTAATAAACATTTAGAGAGTCTGTCTTTTAAGGAAGTCGTATTTCTGCCACTGTAGTAACAGATGAGACATAAGGAAATCACAGTCACCAAGGTCGAAAGAGATTTTCAGGTTCATCTAATCCTGCCATCTACCACCATAATCATCCTTAAACCATATCCCCAAGAATCTTATAAAGTTTTACTGGAAGTATTACCATTTGCTGTTACCGTGAAGGCTTTAGCTTTCATAAAAAATTCCCTAGTGGGTCTAAGATGAGTGTTTAAAGTTTCAATGCATGCTATTAAACTTTCACATGAAAAGCTTTCACAAAAGAGAAACTGATTTTTTACCATTGCCTAGGTATAAATTTTTTTAATCCAGATTGCAAGGAAAATCAAATAGAAACCAAACCAACACACACAAAATACAATGTAACCTTGACAAATGACAGTAACTTCTGATAAAATAATGTATCTCATAAGCTCTGGAGCAGATGTCAAAATTAAGTGATGAAAACTGCTAAATGCTGAAGGCCAAGAAAAGCCTGACCAGATCATGGTACAAGCAAAAGCCAGACTTTGTCTTTAAAAGTTACAGTCCAAGTATTTGAAGCAAAAAGTGGGAGGTGGAAAAGAGTTCTAAGCAAATGGCCTTGCCTTAAAACATGCTCATGAAATAGGAAGAGTAAACCCTGAGTTAAAATATATATTTGTGGCATATATTATATGCCATAAATAGAGTGGCATAGTATATTTATGCCATAGTATAATAGATGGAACCTGCTATAGTTAATAGGTGAAGTGTAATGTTGTAGTATATATGCAGTATAATGTTAGACTATAATAGGTGAAACCTGTTTGCTTGAGTTTTCAACCAGAAAACTTCAAGAAATTATGTAGCACACCATGTTACATGATATAACACATAATACAATTTTCTGAGACTGTTTTAATAATACCCCATTAAAAAATATTAAAACAAAAAAGTTGCATCTACAGAATGAAAACCACTGCAGCCTTTCACAGAAGAAATGTAATTATTAAAAAAATAAATAGCATAAGCTTATGCTTTGTAGGTGGCCTGGAAGGTGTTCACTTGGTGATCTAGAAAGTTCTTTATGTGTAGTAATATGTATATAAAGGATGTGTAATAGGTTCTGAACTATAGCTTTAAAGTGGTTCTGAAATGTAATATTTAAGGTAATTATATGGCCTGTTAAAGACTGGAATATTCAGTAACTGAAGACAAGTGCACATCTAATGCTAATTCAGATGGAATTGTGCGCTGAAGCTGCTTAGTCAGTATAAATGCCTTTTATGCAAAAAAGGTATATTTCCTGCAGCTCATTCATATTTCACACTTGTGCTACTTAATTTTTTAGTAAAGTCAGGTAAATAGGTGTGGAGTTTCTTAAAAGATAAGCAGTAAATATCAATTAGGTTCTGGTAGGATAATTTGAACAATTAATCATGAATGCTATTTTCAGTGGAACTTGGGGAGATTCACAAATAGTTTTTTGCTTTCTTCATAGTCCAGATATCACAGAAAGGGAGAGCTACTGGCAAAGGCTTGGCATGCAAACTCTGAGCCACTGGAATTGGGAAGCACGACTGATCTTGCAGTGTTTTCTAAAGTGAAATTTCAGATAAATTAATGAGTTGAGTGGAAGATTTTCAAGAAGCATCTAGAAATTCCTCATGCTTTCAGGATTTCACAGGAAAAGTGATTTCTGATGCTATCAAATATTTTCCCAGCTCAACATAAAACCATTGAAATGACACAGACTTGACAGCAACTGTGAACCTTTACCTGTTCAGAAGCAGCTGTCTAGAGCCAAAGAACTGTGTCTGCTTCTAGTTCTCAGGGACACTCACATCTGCTTCTCTACAACCTCTCTCACCAGATGCCATTTAGAAAGATTTTGTTCATCCACCCAGGGAAAATAAGTTTATAAAGCAAGGAGTTGTGAAATTGTCTCCTGTTCCTAAGAAAGCAGTGAATCCAGTTTGGCGTTTGGAAAGCGCTGAGCCCTTTTGACTGAGATGTCACTGCTTAACAGCTCTGTTTTTACAGATATTTCACCACTGCTCTTTTATCTTCAGAGATTTTTACAGCAGTTACACAGTGCCTGAAATACTGCAGAGAGAAATAAAGGAGTGTGCTAATGGCAGTAAGTCAAGTTTATAATATGCTACACTGCAAGTTAGGCCTTCTTCATTTAAATAAATTTAATACCATCCAATGTAATGGTCAGAGGCACAGTGTAGATATTATAGCTTCTATTACCTGCTTCTATTGTAATTATCCACACTATTTTTCATTTGCCAGCTTGCATACATTACTACATGAAATGCCCTATAAACATTAGAGGTACAGAAATGAGAACTGAAGAAAAGCATTTAATTCTGCTCAGGGAAATGGTATTGAAATCACAGGTTTGATTACTTTTGTTGATTTTTCAGAAGATTTCTTTGTGATTAACTCATGGCATGGCCAGGAGGAGGCACAACAAAACATCCTGAAGCAATTCCTGTCTCAGCTGTTTGAATGGGCATTTCCCTGTAACTGAGGATTTTTTGCATTATTTCATAAATAAGGACTTCACTCTTGCAACACTGTTCATACTCCACAAACACAACTGTGTCACCAATTCCACCTAACACACTCTCAGTATTGCAGTCTCTGGAAGATGGAACTGGAGAGCAGCAAGAGAGAAGCCAGTAGGGGCCCTCGTTCCCACAATCAAAGCGTGTTCGGCAGAGGAAGCAGAAAGCATGCTTGCCCTCAAAGGCTGGTGATTCAGCCCAAATGTGGGAATGAAAAATATCTCCGAGATGGCAGAGAATTGATGCCACTGCCTTGAAAGCACATTGTGTCATCTGCCCAGCCAGGGGTGCTGTGATCCCGGGGGAAGCTGTGGCAGGGGGAGGCAATCCAAACACTCCCATTCTGTACTGGCAGTGATTGTCCCTCCCAGTGCCACCCTCAGCAGGGGCTTCAGGGATATCCAAACAACTCCAAAAGAAGCCTTTTCCCTTCTGCTGATGACAGTGAGAGCTGAGAGGGCTGGACCTCTTCTTACTGAAGTTCACTGGTCTTCAACTCCTGCCTGTGCATTTATCTTGTGGAAAACCTCATGTCTGCACGTCCTGGCTGTGTCTGCACAAAACCCACCAGGTGTGCACCTGGATGAGCTGCCATGCTGCACCTGCAGACATGGAAAAGTTGCTTTATGTTCTAAATCAAATAAGCAAACTGAAATAGTGGAGTATGTTCAGATTCTTTTAGCAGCAGGGAGAATGTGTGAAATCAGTTATTTCAATTGGAATTTAACAGTTTTCCATCTAGGAGCAAGACTGCTCTGAAATAGCTATGACAGAAGTTAATAGTTACTAGCTGTGATCATTTTGTGGCAGCTACTTAGCCTCAAAGACTATAACCTGTCACTGTCCTCGAGGGATTTAATAGACACACAGATGTGGCACTTGGGGACACAGTTTAGTGGTGGCCTTGGCAGTGCTGGGGGAATGGTTTGACTTGATGGTCTTAGAAATTTTTCCTTCCTTAACAATTCTATGGTTTTATGTTTTCAAGGTTGGTAATCAGGCCCTTCTCCCTGTTGCTTCACCAAACTTGGTTAATAGCTAAGAAAGTCAATAGAAATTAATGCCAAAATTATGCTTCTTTTCAGGGTCTATCCTGTTCAGATAAATTTTACATATATACCATTGCTTTCATTTTTTATCTAATAAAAATAATTTAAAATGTAAAATGAAACTGTATGAGAAAAAGTAACTCAAAACTCAAAAAGAGAAAGAAGAGAATTTGGAAGACAGTTCCAGGAACAGGTCTGACAGTTGATAATTTCTCTTGTAAACTCTAAATGGGTGAAATCTCTTATGACATTACTAGATCTCTTTGGAACCACAGAGGAATAATTTTATGACAAATTAGGCACATTTAAATGCAGCAAAATGTCTATAGTTATACATAATCCCCATTTCTGTGCATTCTGATATATTAACAGTGACATTTACCAGAGAAATATTTCACAACCCTTTTTTATTGTGCTCATTTTTCAACAAGTTTGGGAGCCAGATAAATCATGGGAAGGGACTGTGTGATTTGGTTATCAGACTTACGCTGCAGACACCACAGCACAAAGAAATGGGAGGTGCTTCCCCTTCCCACAAATAACACAGGAGCTGGATTTAGTAGTAAATGAAAGAAGTCAGTCCTAACATTTTCAAGCTGCCTGGACAAGAAACAGCACCAGTGTGAATTTCATGAAGTGCACTGTGGCTGTCAAGAGTTAATAACAGCTGACATTGTATTTGCCTTACCAATCCAGGCACCTTTTCAGTGTCCTCACCTCCCTGTTTCCCTGCACATGATGGACCTGTGATCCCTCCAGCAGGGTGAGAAACAGATTCCAGACATCACCAGGTACAAGGTAAGGCATGTTTGCCATGCCAGCTGCCCCTCTGCTTTCTGTGCCCATCACAGCTCTGTGCTGACACCACTAAACTCACAAAAGGTGTTTTCTGCTGGAGGCACTACACAGCTGACATCAGTAAAAGGTTAAATAAAAACTTTTACTTCAGTTTCAAATCTAGAGATAATTAATATTTACACACTGTACCTTCTACCCTCATCACAGCCTAAAATCCAGACTGTCTGGACCCTGGGCAGAACTGCATATTATATAAGTGTTTGCAATCAAAATATCCTATTCCAGCCCAGCAGATGCTTTAGCTGCCCCTCAGCAGCAGACGAGATAATTTCCTGGACTTTTATAAACTTACACTGTGAGGCTTTCTCTCCTGACATCTCAGGTATACTTTCTGGTAGCGTGGCAAAAAATTTAAATAAAAGGTGCTCTGTTTGCTGTATTTTGCAAGACTTGCTTACCAAAATTGGTTTATTCAGCTCCAACCCTGAGCAGCAGCAGGCATGAACTCCCTGACAGGGGCAGTCAGCTTTGCTGAGAGCACATCCCAAAGCAGGGGATGGGGAGCAGTGCACCCCAAATATTTGCAGATGCAATCACTCTGATGCACCTGCAAGGACTGAAATTACCTGGCCAAAGTCACCCCCTTTTCTGCTTGGCTCCCACTGAAGGTGCAGAAATATCCCTGCAGCACAGAGCTGTGGGTTCAGCCAGAGACAACACATTTACAAAGCACCAGATTAGGCTCTGTACACACCAAGAAAATAAAAATGGCCCATTGAAAGTAGAGCTTTACAAGCTAATTTAATAGGCTATTTTTGTTCCTACCTTCCTCAGGAACCTGAGGAATTTGATATAGAACAGTTGGTTTAACTTTGGAGAATTCATGCACATTCACAGATAACATTACTTGACAGGTATTACACCAATTTCCTAATCCATTCCCACTATTCCTCTGCACAGTCCTCAGAAGAAATGAAATAAAGCAGGATTATTTCTTAAAGCTTAATACTGCTTAATATATTTTTGACATGCTTAATACATCTGGGACATGTAAATCACTATAAATTTCCTTCCAAAGTTAAATGAGATATACTGAAATTAAGTAAAGTGGAAATGTCCTGACATCAATTGCCAATTTATGCATAACAGTGCAGGTTTTTTGTTGCTGACAATTGCAAGAGATAGCTCTAAATAAGGAAATTTAAATCTAAATATATGAAATTGAAAAATTCTTTACCTGTGTAAATATTCACCTTTTCTGAGTGCACTTGTCTCAATATTTTATTCACAAAACCCCTCCTGTAATTTTCATTTGAATTAATATTCCTCGAAGAATTTACTTTGAATTTACACTCTTCCTGTGGAGATGATAAGAAAAATGAGCAGCTACAAAAGAAACTGTTCACTGTTGGTCAGGCTCCTTGTTCCTGGTTGTAATGAAACTGCAGGTTTTTGTAAGAGAACTGCAGAGGTTACTGTGCCTCAGAAAGAGACCTAGAGGGATCCTGAGGAGGTGGCTCTGAACTAAATCCAGGAGAGCACAAAAATGCTATTCAGTCAGAAGTACAAAATTTTTCTTAGTAAAGATCTGACTGCAGCCAAAAGTTTGGCCTTGGAGGGTTAAAACACTGTGTTATTTCAGCAACTGAACAGTAAAAATCTGCCTGTGGCTCTAAAATCAAGGAAGGAAGAAAGAAATCAGAGGGAATAAGATCACAGAATGAAAGGGCTCTGCTTTAATAATGACTTTGGTCTGGTACATATCCCTCAGTAATTTACATAAATGGCTTTTACACCTTATAATCTGATCATAACTTGGGGTCTTTGGTATCTTGGTTGATACCAACAACTGATCACTGAACTTTAGCATCATTTTGGTGTTGCTGTGCTGTTCTCATCCTGACCCCACCTTAGCATTAAAGGAAGCAATGGGGCTCCACTGAAAGTCATGATAGAATTTATTTTCTGGAGAAATTATAACATTTTACTGCCCAAGCTTTTTATGACACCTAGGTTATATTGCTTCAGTGCCTGTTTTTTATGGCTTTCTCCTCTAGCAAGAACTTGCAGTGGAAATGTGTAAGAAATGTTTCTAAAGAATCACAAAGAGAGAGACCTGGAAGTGTAAAATCCTGACTCTGACTTACTTTAATCATCATTATCTCATCAGGGGAACGTGCATTGTGTACACGTAACAAATCCTAGCCTCTCTTGCAAGTCAACGTTTGGTGAAGCAAAAATTCATCAGTTCTCTGATATTTAGTGTTTTGTAAGCTACTCGTTGGGTCTACTCTCAGGAAGGCCATCTTTTAACTGTTACAAGTTTGGTTTTGATTACTGTACCACTGAAAAATAAAAGCATCACATAAAAATTCCCAAATATATGTATGCAGTCATTCCAAAATAAGAAGGTCAAAATACTTGACCAAAATGATTCATGTAAAGTTGTTTTATTACCTTTTTCTTACCAGTTTCTCTGACACAAAAGCTGTTGAACATTACTGGGCAGCCTGGCCTCGGTCACTTTTTGAAAAAACTGCCAGAAGCAACTTTCATGTCATTGTTCATTAACACTGGTCACATTAGCAAGGATTTATTGGCAACTGCTGGTGTAATAAAATACATTTTAAATGCTTTGGGTGTAGAGTCTGCTGTGCCTAACCATGCTGGCATTGCTCACTTTTGAAAAGTGTTGCATGATTTACCACTTAGCCCAGGCACTCTTGTTTGATTAAATCCCTCTTTCCTTGCTGCTGGGGAGCAGAATTGGCAGCAACAAAGCATCTTTAATATTCTGTGTAGCATACCTCTAGAGGTCTTTGAATACATAAGTTCAAATTTTGGTTTAAAAGCTCCCTAAATTTGATTTTACTTGGCTGCAAATAGGCAACATGAAAATGAGCAAGTAAAATATTAGAGCTGATGCAGAAAAAAATTTAAATTTCCACCTACTAAAGCACTTCAGTCTAAGGTGAAGCTCAATTGTGAGTCACTGGAGCATTCCCACCTTCTTTCTGTAGAGCTGCCCGATTAATGAGCCTGTCACAGGTAACCCTGGGGCTATGGGATACAGCAGCTGGCAAGTGACATAAAGTCACTTTAAATAGAGCTCTGTACACCTGTCAGAGTTAAAATTTTTGGACAGTGCAAACAGTTCATGATGTGAAGGACAACCAGGTTAATGGGCCTAGGAACAAGCCATTCAATTGCTTTCAGAAGGAATCAAATCTGAGTAACATCTGATTATGAACAATTAGCAGTTCCAGTGCTTCTGTTGGTTTGTCTGAGCCTTGATGGTGTCACCAGCAAATGGAAGCATTTTGGATCAGATTGCTTAAGTGTTCACTGGACTGCATTCACTCCAACACTTTTGTGAGGATAGCAGTGCAAGCAGTGAGATTTTGGTCCTTTCCAAGACTAGGAAGGGAAAAAGAAAAGCTTTGGTTATTAAAATGACAGATTTCCCAAGCAGGCAGTTAGAACAAGGCACATTTCATAACAACCAACATGCAAACAAAACACTTTGTCTCAAAAATTGGTGACCACTGAAACCAATGTGTGGACATTTTTTCCAAATTGGAGTATGTGCTGCAAGGAGAGCAACACCATCGACCTTAAGAAACTTTGAGGTGGAGCAGGGTTGTTAGCAGGAACATACCAGTAAAATGCTGCTGAGGAGCTGAAGTCTTATCTCACATTTCCCCCACCTTATATTATCTCCAGGACTGTGGCTAGTACAATCAGACTTAGGCTACTGACTGCATTTTTTTCCAGATTAACACTCTCTTGAGAACTTAGAGTGAATCATGGAATGGTGTGGGTTGGAAGGGACCTTAAAGGTCATCTTGTTCCACACCCGTGCCATGGGCAGGGACACCTTCCACCATCCCAGGCTGCTCCAAGTCCTGTCCAGCCTGGTCTTGGGCAGTTCTGGGGATCCAGGGGCAGCCACAGCTTCTCTGGGCATCCTGTGCCAGGTCCTCACCACTCTCACAGGGAAAAATTTATTCCTCAAACTTCAGAAGTTTCTGTAAAATGTGGTTGTTTTACGTTTCTGCTACAATTTCTTCCTTTCCTTATGATGCTTCCTGGCTAGTTTTCCTATGGTTTCTGTAAGGAAGCACTTGATGAGGACTTCTCTGTCTTATTTAATGAATTTGAGAATCTGGGGTTTGCTCTGAAGAATAAATGAATATTTTAAACTAACCAGAGTGGAACTTCAGTAGTTACACACAGCAGAATTCAGAGATACTTGCCCAGACATCAGCTGGAAAACAAATCATGACCTTACTTCTTCAAGCATTTAAAATATTGGATTTTTTCTAACCATTCTGCTATTGAAACGAGGAAGATGCAATAATTCAACAACTGTGCTCTTGCCTCTGTCAGTCTGAGCAGAGTGCTTAGGACCAGGCAGTGGTGTGACCCTTTGCAATGACAATGCAGATGCAGTGTCAGACAGTTTCTTTGCCACAGCCTCTAACACAGCTCTACCACACCTGGCCACAGAGCTCTCCCTTCCCCACTATGACTTTGCTGTGGCGATGAAATATCACCAGGATTTAGCCAGCTGGATCCCATAAGATTCCTTTGCTGCCTACTCTGCCAACACTCAACAAACTGGGATAGGAAAAAAATCCATGTCTTGGATGGATATAATTTCTCCTTCAAATGTCATTATGGTTCATTTCCTTCTGCTGTAACTTTGTGGTGTGGTCACAGGTGAAGTGACAACAAGGCAAAATTGGAGGACTGCAGGAGGAAGTGGCATTTAAATCTTTTCAAAAAGTCACAATTTCATAGGGCTCAGACTGTAAGACAGACTGGGTGAGGAAGCAGAAGACTGTGGCTGCTTCATAAAAGAGAAAAGAAAATATTTATGAGATCTTTTTCTTTCTCTCTTCTCCATTCTTAGCAATATGGGAGATTTACTGTGGATTTCTGACACCCTCACAATTTGGGATATTCACATAAGGAATTTCTATTCACTGTAGCAGGAGCCTTCCATACTCTGCACTCAGGAAGTTTTCCATGGCTCCAAGGTTACAGCAACATTTGCAGGCTGATTTCTGAGGTGTGCTCTGATCCAGGGTGCACTGCAGAAGTACCATCACAAACCAGGTTAAGGGGATGCTGGTAATGTGATTAAGGCACAGTAAGTGGGTGGCTGTTACATTGATTTTTCTTCAACCATTTCAATTTCAAGGAACACATGGAAGAGACTGCTAATTTTGTTGTTGCTGTAGTTTACTTTATAACTCTCTGTACTACATAAACTCAAAGGAATGAAAATGTGCTGTATACTTTTCTCATGCTCAACTCTATCAAATCCCAGAGGATGTTTAAAAAAAGACTTCCAAAATTGCAAGGGGGTATCTGTTGTTTCTCAACTATTTCTTCATCTCATATGCTCAGAGACATAACCTGATGTGAATTTGTGATGTGTTTCAGTTGGGGAACTCTCACTCATCAGGATTTATCGTTGCAGCTCAGTTGCTACCTGTGCCTCCTCAGGAAGACTGTAATTTTTTTTCATTGCAAAAGGATTGCCTGGGATAAATACCTGACTCTTAGTCTGTAGGCAGGGAAGGTCAATAACAACCTTCATAGAATCTCTCCATAAAAGGTGACAATAAATAACAGTTTAACCTCTAATCTATATTAACAGACTACCTTTATTTATTGTTTGACTAGTGCAGAGACAGAGACAGGTAATCCAAAAGGAGCAGTCACAATAGCAGGTAATGACCTTCTTTTACAAGAATGAGCAAAACTCATTTCACTTCAGCATCATGCACGGGGCTATTTTGCAAAGAAACACTGTGTGTTAGTTGTTGAAACTTTTTCATGCATTCCCCGAAACAAACTACACTATTCTGAATATTTTCTCCTCTGTGCAGTAAATAAAGGCTTTCGTGTTGACAATGCTAATATTATATTTTAAAATATATTTGCATTTGTGTTTTTTGTCATTTTTTATTGCATTTTATAAATCCCAGAGCAAAGACCCACTAAGCTCACTGAGAAAGCCTCGTTTCTTGGGATAGCATCATGCAGTGACACAGGTGATTAGGTGGGATTTCAGTGGGGGTTGCTGGCTGGCTCTGTGGGGACCTTATTTCAACCAGAATCGTGGGTAGGAGTTCAGACTACAAGTCAGGAAGGTTAATTTTAAGTGGCTTTTAAAATGGAATGATTTCATATGAATGATTTTCAAGGGTAAATATTCATAAAGCAAAGTAATCTTCATATATTTTAGTCCAATTAGTGCATTAAACTATTAGATTATCGTGGGAAAGTTGGGAAGGTGGAGCAAGAAAATAATTTTATCAGTACTTGTAATTCTGGGATATAACAAGACCACTATGGCATTTGGGGGTAGAATGAGGAATTACTAGTAAACATTATTTTTAAGTTATGCACATATTGTGTTGTATCTAATAAATATTTTCTAATGTATGAAAAAATATATATAATTAAGTTGGTTTTACTTACATTTATGTTTCAGTAATGCACAAGACAAATAGTTGGAAAATGCTCTTCAACCTTAAATCACGTACCTGGAAATAAGAACGTAATTTTTAGTTACAGGAAAATATCTGCTTACTATTTAATTTGTTCTTAAATTACATCCTCTTGATTTAAGAACACCTTAAAAGATCATTCAATTCGTTTTTTAGACTTTTTTTTTCACTACGCGAAAGAATCAATTTCTAGATGATTTTTAAAGATTTTTTCTTTCTCTTCTTACTTTATGAAGCCGTTTGTAACATCAAGTGGCAAAAATCTCTCACATGAAGAAACTGAGGTGGCAGGTGAAGGATTATCAGAGTTGTAATTATGTGAGGGGGGTTTTTGAAAGCACTGGGTGTAACTGAATGTAAATGCTGGGACAGTTTGTCTCATCTTAGTGTAGGAAATACGAAAAGGAAGCCACAACAGTTCTGAGAATGGAAGATTTTAATTTACTTTTCAATTAATGAAGGAGTTTGATACCAGTTCTGTAAATGTACAGAGCATGTTTTTTTACTTTTTCTTATTAATAAGAAATTGCAACAGACCTGCTCAGCACTGTGGGAAAGGTCAGTGGCAATTTTTGAAAAGAAGGCCTTGGAAACACATTGGTCTTCCAAAATAGAGTCATGCAAAACTGCCAGTCTTCTTTTTCCTCCATTTTTTGCTTTGCAATTCAGCTTTCTGATTCTCCTGTGATCATTATGTGCAGAATTGTGTGCATCCATTCAAACAAATTCCGCTACTTGGAACAATGAGGTTCAGTGTGATTCAAATCCTGAATTAAATGCAAATCTAGCAGCAGAAAAATGGATTTAGTGGTATGATAGGATTTGCAATGCAAATACATTGCATTAAATATAAAATTTAATTAAATAAATGAGTATTTTAAGGACTGTCATTCAAGCTAGCATTGTATCTGTGACTAATTAAGCGTGTGCACTGTAAGAACAGTGTGCAGATCACATGCTGGTGCCTTTGGAAGCAACACACAATATATATTTTTTGCTTAATTTTGGACAAAGAGTCAACCTCTGCAGAAGAGAGATGTCCTTTTGTCAGGGTCAGCAATGCTGGTTTTGATGCCACAAATATTTAACTTTGTGATTGGAATTGTGAAGTCTTTCTCCAGAACAGATTTACCACAGGACTATTGCATTATTTCTTTGAACTTCAAAACAGAAGAAGAACAGATTTCAAATCATATCAGCAGCCAGATAAGTACAATCTTAATTGCAATATTGATGTGGAACAATTTTAAAGCTTTATGGCTGTACAGTCCTTTGTGCTAACATGGATCAGAGTAACACACAAAGGAGTTGGGCTACAAACCCAGGGCAATATTCCTACATTTCTCCTCGTTAATGTTTCTTAGTTGCAGGGGGAAAAAGATGATGTTGCTTTTTTCCTATTCTTTTAATGGGGAAAGGGCTTTTTTGGTTTTGTTTAGTTGTTTATGGTTTTTTGTTTGTTTTGTTTGCTTTTTGTGAGAAATACTACTTTGCACATACACAAGGGAATTCAAATAATTAACTGATGTTTAGAAACATGGAAGACCATTGTAATTTCTTTTCATTGCAAGTAAATAAATCCCATAGATACAGAAAATGTACTCTTGAGGAAACAAGTGTCCCATTTTCATTATGCCAAACAACTTTCTTGACAACTTGGCAACATTTGCTGAACAAGATTTTGGCAATAGAATGCTTTAAAAGGCATTTTATAAGGCTATACAATTCAAACTATTTACTTTTCTTAAGTGAAGTATTTGTAGCAACTAGGAAGTAAAGGAACAGAAGGGAAATATTTCTTCTGTGTGAATCCCTTTGTTTCACTGCTGGCCAAGGGAAGTGAGTGCAGGCAGATTTGAATTGCTGGGATTGCACAGAAACAGCACCTGCCTCCATTAGTCACAGCCAGACAAGAATTGGAGACAAAAATATAATTGCTCAACATTTCCAGAATCCATAACAACAGGTCATGACTAAATACTGCTCTCCTCTAATTTAAACTCAAGGAGAGCCATCCACATACTTGGATTAAAGTGCAAATTCAAACCTTTGAATTTAGCTTGTCTTTCTTCTAAGTAATTCTGGCAAATGTATTTTCTTTAATGGTTCTTCTCAAGTAGAAATAGATACTGAAATCAAAACTGACTCATGGAGTCCTAGGGAAAGCAAGATTCTGCTTGTAACACTTTAAAATTAATTTGAAAACTTCCTAAATAGCACCAAAAGTGCTGAAGAGTTCTGCTGTGGGATATAAAAGCAACTATCTTGCTTTTAGCTCATCTGTCTTTCAAAGATATTTATCTGAAGCTTTGGATAAATTTGCAGCCCCTAAGATAGACAAAATACCGATAACTGTCAAGGATTAAATCATGCAAAACTAGACATGATTTTCTTTGAAGGTCATAAAAATTTAATGTTGCAGATAAATAATATGACCCATTTCTTTATTTGAAATCAATTATAATATTTAACATATTCAGTATACACCACTAGAAAAGGTCATCTGCTCTTTGGGTAGATGGGGTTCTTTTGTAACCAAAGAAATGCTAATAATGCTGTTCCTAAAAAGAAACAGTTTCAAAAATGACACAATAGAAATTTGAAAATAAATATGTTCAGGTTTCCACTTATATGCTGCAGTACTTTCTAATCACACAGCAGTGTCACTTCTGCACACAACAAGGCATCAACTATTTTTATTTTGACCTGAGCCTTCAGACAAAGTATTAATTTACTTTGCAGCATAACAGAAGCAGTTCTGCTGTCACCACAGAGAGCTGCTGTGCACTGCATCAGAAAGAGAGATGACAGAAATTCCAGCAGCAGCAGAATTTAAATGTCTTGCCTGTAATTTTGTTCAGTAGCATCTTTGTACATCTGACATGTGAAATACGTCTTTAGCTTTTGAGACAACAAATGACATTTGGTTTTGCTAAGAAGGCTTAGCAAGGAAAAGGCACATTCAAAATGTCACTTGTGTTACCACAGAGGTGTCCTCTGAAAATAAGCCTAAATATCTATGGAATATTTTAATATTTAGAAATGTTTCCAAAAATACCATTAAACAATTCAAGTTTTTCCTTTCTGGAAATGCAGGCAAGTGTTCTGACCTAATTTTACAAGTTTATTTCTCCATTATTTTTTTATCCCAGACCTCCCAGTTCAGTGGACTTGGAAAATGCCAAAACATGAACTGATCTCTGAGAAGACAATGAAGAGCACAGCAAAACCTGAGCACATTTCTATCCCATTTCATAGAGTATTAAGTCAAGTGCATTTTGAATTTCTGAAACTTAAACATCCTGTGGCATAATAGGAGAACCTATTTAAATATCAAAGACCAGTTTTGCTGTATTAAAAACATAAACATAGCTGTTTGGAAAGACTAAAAGGTATAATTTGTTCATATATCAATGTGATAATTTCCTTAAAAACAGTTGAACTTCAAATGTCCTTATCATTAGCATGCTGGTATTTTCCAGTACTTGTATTTGCTGGCAACCCTTTTGTCCTTACAGGAGAGAACACTTGTACTTATTTACACAAAATAAAGGCAGCTTCACTTTGTAAGTTTAATATTTTGGGCAAGCAGTAATATACCAGTCTGTTAGCCAGTCTTAGCAGGAAATAGTCCTAGTGCTGATCACAATGAGATGACTCGTGGTCTCAGCTCATTTTGAGAAGTTTAGTAAACATGTTATCTCTAGCACAGGGCTGATGTAATGTTTATAAGTTCAGTCTGTCCTGTTTTGCCATTGCTGGTGATACTCTTGTTACCAAAACAGCCTAAAAGTCTTTTCTTCATCATAACCTTCTGAAGGTCACATACAGATGATGTTTCATCATGATTAATATTTGAAAGACATTTTTAGAGAGAAATACCCCATGCTGTTAAAACATCTCCCTGAATTTAAAATTTTAGTTCTCATCTTACTTATAATAAAGTTTGAACAACTTGATACTGCAGAAAGCTTTTAACTCATCCTCTGATCTGTAAGTAAAACCCATTTTGTCTAAATAATGAATATGTCAAGTTGTATGGTGGGTTATCTATATGACTGCAAATGTCTACTTAACATTATGGTTAGATGAGCATCCATATTTGTTAGCACAAGGATCAATACATGTCCTTCAGGACACTTGAGCTAAGGCTGACATAATCACAGGGGAAAAACTTTATGTATAAATTAGAAGGAAGAAGAAAAAACTCTGCAGCCTGAATAACTTGTTTTGTCAAGGTTTGCTAATACTCTTTTTACACTCAACACACTTTCCATTTCAAACTGTCTTTAGAGTGCTTAAATTGTGACTATGATCCTGTCACACACACTTCAATTTCTAGGCATGCACTGAATTCAGTGTAATCCTGACACTCCAGGCTGCAGAGATTCCATCCCCTCTGTACTGACAAGGGGGTCTCTGCTCATGTGTCACCATCTGGGACCTGACTGGAAATGCTGCAATGGAAAATCAACCCAGCTCCTCAGTCCTTAGCTGAGATGTGTCAGGGGGTTTGCTTGTAGCAATGTTCCTTTAATCCTTCTTTACCTCAAGTAAGAAGTTATAACTGGATGTGTACATCAGGAAGATCTGATGGATAGGGAAGCACAATTTTTAGTAATTTCAGAATAAACCAACACCTTCAAATTTCTCAGCATTACACATGTATAGAATATTTATTAAATGGAAGCTCACTACTGCTCTCATGCCTCAGTGCAGCAGGGATGAGTAGGAAGTCATAAGGCAAGTTCTGTCTTCAAGATCTCAGTAACCACTTTAATTACCTCCATGGACAGAAAGTCCTTTCCAAGACAGACTTTCTTGGATTGTGCAAATGTCTTTGTTTTTTTCATACCTATTGCCTGTGATTAAGGTCCTCAGGAACTTCCTTCAGTACTTCACTATAAAGGTGCCCATGAGGACTTAAGAGAGAGCATCCAGCACCTGTTATTTGCTATGTACACTATACATTTTCTCATTTTTGCCTCAGCTGCTTCAAAAGTTGGGGTTCCAGGTCTATGTCTAAACCAACATAACTTAGCTCTGTGTCTGATATCTGAAAGGGTCAGAGTTGTGCCACTTCAAAAGCACTGAATATGCAGTAAGAGAATGAGACCAAGTAAACAAAATGCTCCACTGCCAAGAAAAACAAACTGAGATGAAAAATTGTATAACTTACTATTACTAATTAGGGTTATCTAAGTATTATTGTACCAGCAAAAAATCTTATCTTAAACAAAACCATAGAAGCAGTTGCATGAGTTGTTTCTGTAATGCAATACTAGCTGCTTTCAAGCCTACAATGTCTACAGACATTTCTACAATTAGATCACCCAAATATGTGACAAGCCCAGATAATCTGCTCAAGTCACATCACATTTTACATCTTTGCAGAACTAGCACTGAAAACTAGAAATTTGCTTTTACAGAATCACTATATAACATTTCTGCAAAAACATATCTGGCTCTGTTAAAATGAAATCTCTTTTTGTTTACTATTATAAAATTCTGTGACAGAAACAACCAGTTACTAGTTAATAATGCAACAGTACTGCATATTATCTGATTCCTATGCTGATAGGTTTCTCTAGTTTAGATATAAACTGCAAGCATAGAAAGAGATTTTAGATCCTCACTCTGTTGCCCAAGTGGGAATATATAAGTTTTTGATTAAATTTACTTTAGTACTTTAGTGAGAACTTTTTTTAATAATAACATTTTGCCTCCCATCTTATTCAGTGTCAGCTCAGGAAAAGGAGTGTCCTGACACTGTCCATGTGCCGACTCTGAACCAGCAGTAAGTGTTGTTACTGAAGGTCATTTCCTGCTTCTTCACAGTTTGGTACCAACCCAGACCAACCTTGTTTAGCCTGAAATTAGACATTGCTGGAGTTCAGGGTCATATGGCTTCAAGCAAAATGAACAGCCCAAGTCATTAAGCTGAGCTTTTTTTGTAATTGCAGTTTAAAAAGAATGAGAATAAGTAAAACAGCTCAGTTTTCAGATGCTGAGTTCACAGCTGCTGCTTTTGTTTACTGATGCATTGTCCTACTGCACACAAAAATTTGAGCTTTCCTGTCTTAAGACTGCAACACACTATTTCGGGGAAATAAGGCACAGGAGAGGTTAGAATAGAAGAGCTGAAATGTAGCACACAAATGAACCGATAGTCTACAGCTCCTCCTAAATCTGTGCTTAGGCTCATGGCCTGACAGCATCGCCACCTTCATCAGGGTATCAGCAGATATTGAAATTCAGTGTGCATGAGCAACGTTCCCATTTCATGTTAATTTGTCAAGAAAGGAAAGCCAGGAACTTTGTATGAACTTCTGAAAACCAATAAAGCTCATATGAAAAGTGTCTGGATCTCAAAAGCACCTCTACAACGGCTTTTGCACATGAGGTGTCTAAGCAAGGTTTCCCTTGGTGTCCACAGAAAATCTGAAAAGCATTGCTCTACACTGCCCCACAGATTATAGAAAAATTCCAGCAAGAGTACACTTGGCTTACAAAGTCACACATCAATGTGTCTGTGTATCCATTGCCTCAAAGAAATCTCTGGAGAACTGAGCTGCCACTGAGATAGAAAATAAAGAGCAGATACTTTTAAAAATGCCTCTTTGTTACCAGTTGTCATCATATCTCTAGTTCTGAGAGTCCCCACAGAAATTGTGCTTATTTCTTCATGGAAAGGGCTGTTGAGCCCTGGCACAGGCTGCCCCAGGCAGTGCTGGAGTCCCTTTAATGGAGGGATGTAGCAGACACATGGATGTGGCATTTGGGAATGTGATTTAATGGTGGCCTTGGTAGTGCTGAGTTAATGGCTGGACTCAGTGATCTTGGAGGTCTTTTCCAACATAAAGTATTATATGATTCTTTTTATTTGTTACTCCTCTCTCTAGTAAACAGACCTTAAAGAGGGAATAAATGAGAGCAACATCACAGGAGAGATGGGCAGCAGCTGAACACAATTCTCTATTCAGTATTTATTTTACTACAATTATACACCAATATCCTAAGGCACAAAGACATATGTTAATATTTTCAATTTGCAGGTCTCTAAGAGTATGGAACACAAGTGAAAAGGTCTTTCCAACCTAGTGAGCAAAGGCTGAAAGGCAGGAAAGCTGCTGAAGAGTCACATAGCCTTGAGGAACAAGGCAAAGCTACTCTGCATTAGGGAAAGAAAAGAGGTTGAATTCAGTTAAGTTCTTGCTACACCAGCCACTGGCTCTGGAGCCACTCCTGACAGCACAGCTGGGGCTTGAAATGGACCCTTGAGGACGGGCAGCAAATATTCTAAAACTACATGAAAAAATGGAAACCTTTGCCTCTGGTCCAGGCAGTAGGAGCTCTGTTAAACTTTCCAGCACCAGAAATCACTCCCAGCATACCTCTGCATCTCTAGGATCCCCTTGGAATAGCACAGACATGGGGAGCAGAAAGAGAGAGGACAGATGGCTAAAATGTCTTCTCATATCCTGTCAATCTGAGCCTTACAGTGGCACAACACCACATGAGGCCAAACCAGCTCCTTCATCTTTTGTTGCAGTCTGTTTGTCTCTGATGAACACACTGTACTTTAAACTGATTCCCAGAACAATGAATAAAAAATGAGCAATTAGGCAACCTACTTCACCTAGCTGTATTCCCACCACTGTCCATCTGGTCTCATGTTAAACAATCCATTTAAGAGGGACTCTTGCACACAGCCACTCCAGTAACTTTCCTTTTTGATGTTACCTCCCTCCCCAACTATCAGAGGCAATTTCTGTCACTGTCTCCTTCCTCTGTGTTTATACTTTGCATGTCCTTCACAGCACTTGTTCTAACCACCTGCATTCCTACCTTGCCAACACAGACACATTTAGTTCTCTTAAAGCAAACATTTCAAATGAGACACTGCAGATGGGAGAAATCACGAGGCAGCCAGAGCTCTGCAGTACAGGTTGGATCAGTCACTGTGTACTCACCACTCTGCAGCAGAAGGACCATGACTGTGTCATGCAAGACAGCTGGTCAATACCAGAGCAAAACTGGAATCAGGATTCTTCCCATTCTGCAAATTAAAGCTCTGCTCATATCTAAACAGAACAATGTTTGTAAGAAAGCAACCCTATTTCTACCCCCAGCCATTGGCTCTTCTGCACATGATCCTCTAAATCTTTCGTGGAGTTAGGGTTAAGTAATTAAGTCATTTGCAAGGACTTGTATGGCCAATTCCTTTTGGAACATCCAAAACACGAAGATGGCTTTGAAATGCTCATATCTAAGCTCTTTATTTCCATAAGAAACAAATTTTCATTAAAAGTTATTTTCTTTCTAGTCACTGCATAAAAGCCCCCAAGTGTGTTACGTACCCTCAAGAGGGCAGCATGGTATTTGAAAATTCGCCTTACAAAGGGAATAATGCCTTGGCATAAGAGCAGGCTCTAATGAGAGCATGGAATTAATGTTGTTATAAACATTAATTATAGAAAAATTAGGCAAAAAAGAAGGTAAGATACGGCAAGGCCATTTGCTCACCGGTCCATTGCTGCTGTTCATGTAGCACCATAGGGATTACAGAAGCAGCTGATGCAGCACTGCAGTTTCCAGGCCAGTTCTTGCTTAACCAATCCCAACTGTGAGCAGTCAATTCAAAACTGTGGTGGCATTGTGTGTAGGGCAAGGAACAGCCAAGCTCTGGGATAATGACATTTGTGTCTGTGACTGGTAATAACTCTGTTCATGCTCTCCAAGGTACAGAGAGTTTAAGGATTAAAGGAACACTGACTGCTAGGTGGTCCCATGAGTAACTGAGTATGGTTGACTTTCATGGCACTACATCATTTTGTCCTTCCATAAAAGTATTGTTTCATCATAGAAGACTTTTTTTTTCCCTCTCTCCTTAGGTAAAAATTCCAGGGTGGATATATTCTTCACCAATTTATATCCTCTGATTCTTTTATCAATGTTCTCAGGTAGCTCTTACACTGCTTCTGTTTTGTTTAATTAAACGTGTTTCTGTCTTTCATACTATGAAAAAATCTCCCAATTCCTTGACCATTTTAGTAAAAATTCTCTCTGCCTGTTCCCATTGTAAACCTTGCCTTAGCAAAGATAATAACTGCATTCCAGGTGAACAATCCCTGTCACTGTCCTTAACATTTCTTCAAGTATTCTTCAAGTATTTCTATTGGAAATTCATCATGTCACCACATATGATTTTTTGAGCACTGATGACTTAGGAATGGCAATGGTAGCTTGTATTTGGAAGGC
This sequence comes from Calcarius lapponicus, assembly GCA_039654755.1. Lineage (NCBI taxonomy): Eukaryota > Metazoa > Chordata > Aves > Passeriformes > Fringillidae > Calcarius > Calcarius lapponicus. The sequence goes on along the minus strand of CM077476.1, from coordinate 15,035,963 downwards.
TTGGAGAAGGAACTGCAGGTCCATGCTCAGATTCTGCCATCACTGTGCAGCAGGCCAAGACAAACCAGATTGCATCTCCCATACCTCATTTTAGAGTGGTGATAATATCCACCATGCTACTACTAACTGGTACCCCAGCTATAAAACTATATCAAAACATAATACATCTTAACTGGATACTTTTCAGCTCACTCAAGTAGTGTCTCTGCTGTAATTCCCTCAGTAATGTCCAAGGTCAGCTAAGTGCTTTGGTACTGGTATATCACTATATGACCTATAGTTATTATCATATTATCATATAACCCATCTCATATTATCATATAACCCATATTATTATCTTTAATAATAGAGATTAAAAAGGATTCTGTAGGAGTCCTGTTTCTTAAGTGCTTTGATACTGGTATATCACTTTATAATTCATAGCACGTCATTTACTAGGAGAATTTCTTTATCAAATTGAATTTTCCAAAACAAAATTCTCTCATTCCAGAAGAATGCTTACTTGAATTATTCCTTAAATTGGTGTGATTAATTTAATCATAAATCCTGTGTACTAAGGAGAAAATGTCTAACAGCATTTCTATAACTACTGCTACTTAACACCCTTCTACCACCCAAATGTAGTACATTGCAAAATAAAAATTAATTTCTTCCTGATTTTCTGCAGTGGTTTTTTTTGTTGTTATTTTTGGGTTAGTTTCTGAGAAAGCATTTGACCTGAAACACAAAGGACTACTCCTGTCATCAGTCAAGTGGCCAGCGATTGCACAATGGAATAATCTGCACCATTTTTCATATAGTCAGGATATTCTACATGACATACATCCCAAATGTATGAAATCTTCGCAGGTTATTTGTGCTCAGCACGGTGTGTTTTGACCCTGCAGGGAATTATCTATGGGCTGACCAAGCCACCTTTGATGGAGGGCATTGAGATGGCATCAAACCCCTGCAGGAGCTGGGCAAGTGCTTAACCCCTCGCAGAGAGCAGTGCCTGCTCCTGTGTGCATCCCCATCCCGGGGTGAGCTGGGCTTGCTGCCCTGCCAGCCTGAATCCTGCTACACACAACACGTGATTTGTGATTTGGGGCAGATAAGCAGTGCTACAGGGGAAGAGGAGCTGACTCCACACTCACTGGTCTTGTGCTCACATCTAGCAACCAATTTTCCCTCTCCCTGAGAACATGAAGTAACACCCTGTGAAACAACACAACATCCACAGCATCTGGCATTGCACAGCAGCCTAAACAGGGAACATTTCACCCAGTCCTTTGCCGAGGAGCTTGGTGAGGCTGGATACCAATTCCAGCTATCTTGACACACAGAGAGCTTGAGAAAGCACAGAATTTGAGCAAGGACTCAAGGTGAAGGACATTCCATATCTAGTTCATGTGGTGCAGTTCAGCAGCTAACACAGTTAACACAAAGGAAAATGCAACAAGTTCCTTTCTCCTGTTCCTTGTTCACCAGACTGTTTGCAGGCTCATTTCATCTCTCAGAATCTATCACTGCTTCTTTTCTAAGAAGAAATTTGTCCTGCTCTCCTAAAGTTTATTGGGGAAAGCTGTTTTAAAACTTCTACATTTCAAATAATAATCCAATTAGATACTCTTTATTTTATAAGGTTTCTACACATTTAATGAGTGATTTGATGAGAAATAAAGCGAATACTAAAAAGCTTTAAGAATGAATCACCGTAGAGATGAAAAAAGATAAAAGACACCTGACTTAAAAAAGGAACAATGTTTTCATGACTGACCTAGACAAGTGGGCTCTACAATTCTGGGAATTTATAGGTAGCCCTTCTACATGCCTGGATCACTGATTCATTCTGGTACTGTTTAATGCTCCTGCTTCTTGTAATGTATGGACTGTGCAGATGTCAAGAGCCTTGTTGACATTTAGCTGACTCCTATCAGATTCTGATTCAGAGATCAGTTTCCTTGCAGGGAAGGATGAGCACACTCCCATCTATGGATTAGTTCTCACAGCTTTTTTATCTAGTTGAGAAAGGAATGGTTTTTGCACTCTGTCCTCCAAATACTGAAAGGAACATGTCAGCCCAAAATGTTCCAATTGGGAGAGCACATTGGAAAAGAAGATGGAGAAAAGTAGGCTCTGAAAGAAAGATCATAGGGCAAAATAATACAGATTAACAAAAATTCTGTAGGAGTCCTGTTTCTTAACATGTGTTAAGATTTCTATCATCACTGATGTTAATAATTGACATGAAGTACAGTGGGAGTTAGATAACAGCAGGAACGTTCAGGCCAGGCCTAATTTCATTTTCCAGTGGTGTGAGGCACTGGGTAATGGGGAAATGCACAACCATGTCAGAGATGATCTTACTTCACTAAATGAAACCTCAAGGAATTTTATTCTGTCTAGAAAAAGATTCCTGCTTGTGTCATGCAACAGGATGTGTTCTTCAGAGGAGTACAAAGAACAGGAAGTTAATTTTGTGTTCATGAAAGTGAGGAATTAATAGCAAAGCCTTAAGTCAGATATAAGCTTCATGGGTATTGTGCAAGCCTCATCACACAGCACTGCCATCTCACCCCAATTTATGATCTGGAACACAGCAACTTTTACAGCTTTTAGCTGGAACTGAAAGTTGTACCAAAGCATACAATGATTTTATAAATACAAGGGAAAGAGATAAAAGCTCCAAATTTCTTTTGCTCCTTCACCTAGCTCAAGTATAAGCTGGACACTTTCTGATGACACACTGCACCTCCAGACTCTGCAGATCACACTGCTGCTATCTCAGTTCAGGGTTAAATACAGTCACTGCATCTTCTCTGAACTCAGATTGTACATGGAGGCCAAGATGAGCTTTCTAGCACAAGCAAGTACAAATAAATGAGTAGGATCCACCTGAGCATGGGTGATGCCTTGAGAGGCTTCCTAGAACAGAGGCTAGGCAGTGCTAAAGGAATAAAGTAGGGATTTATCAAAAAGGCCTTCAAAGGATGCACCTTGGGCAGTGCAAGAGCCCAGCTGTGGTACACTCAAGATGGATATGGGTCATGAGTTTTCACACTTTTATAAGTTTTGGTCCATTTAAATATTGGGGTTAATTGTCCAAGTACAGCTCCAGGTCATGCAGTCCCATCCTTCCAGTTTGCTCTCCCCAAATCAATGTTTGCACTCTTTGGGCCTGAAGCTGCAATGGTGTCCTTGGTCCTGGGGCTGGAAAAGGATTGTTTTGTCTGACTGAGCTGTGAGAACTTGCTAACACTTCATATGCAGTTTAGAGTTATACACTAATGCAGTACAGAATCTGGAAATATGAAAGCTAAAACTTAAGGCATCATGGGCATGAGCCGTGTGATTGTGTGGGCAGGCCATATTTTAATTTTCACCATTGTATCTGATAGGAGTCCTCACAGAGTGCCAGAAAATCCCAGCCCATGGGGTCAGTGTCTTCTGAGTGCAGCTTTCCAGCCCCCAGAATTCACCACAGAGAGGGAAATCAGGCTTCTGTTTATCTTTACACTGCCAGAGTCCGTGCTTTCTAGTTCATACCACCAAAAGCAAGCTCAAACCAGAGGTGAATCTACTTCATGATACAACAAACTGCTATCACTGCTATTTGTCCTGTATGTTCTTATCTCACAGTTTGCAATTAATCACCACCCTGGAAATCAAACACTAAGCTATTTGTACATTCTCTTTGAAAATACATTTCAATTTCCTTTTACTTGAACTGCCCTGTCCTTTGCCACACCTGCTGAGTGCATCAATCTGCACAGCACACTCTGGATATACCTGAGGAGTCTGATGACTCACAGGAGACAGAGAGAACATAATCTCTATAGAGAGAACACAAGTCTGAAAAGTGTGATGCAATTACATACAGAGGGATGTGTGATCATTAGCAAATAATCACATTTGCAAGCTGAAAATAGTTACAGTGTGTTGTGACTGAAGACCAGGTTCTGGTCTCAGAAATGTAAAGTTCTCTTCGGTGCATGACCATGTGAGCCGCATGAGCACCAAGTCTGTGCAGGAAAACTGTAAATCTAATTCCATCTATTTGTTATACAGAAACATTTTTTGATGCATGTTAGCTTAACCTTTGTGAAATCTAAGTTTATTCTATTCTAAGCTGTTGGAATCTATCTTATTCTCTTCTGTCTGGAGGGATTTTGTACTTTGCAGAGAAGATAATTGAGAGAGGCTGATTTTATGGAAACAGCAGGGCACATGGACTGGTCTCCTATCTAACATTTATAGGGAAGGTTTCCTTGGTTTCAGCACAGCTCACAGATACAGCTGAAGGTACAGCTTATTTCTCAGTCATTCAGCTTAGAGTACTTGGCTTTAGAACAAATATCTTGGATTCCCAAAGCCATCCTTGTCCTAAATCTGTAACCTGCAAGGATGGCTGCCTTACCTCTCTCAGATTTTGTATCTATTGGTTTTACTCCTGAATTATTTGATGAGTTTGTATATATTGTTTTTACTCCTGAAATATTTTTGCCACTCTGCGAGGTATTTTCACCATGAATGTATAATTTTGCAAAAATATTCAAACAGGTGGCTCTGAAGATTGCTATGCTTCAATGTGTCTGAAGAACAGCCACATTAGTGCTTAGAAGAGTCTCTGCTCATTTGTTTAAAAGAATCTAATTTCTACATGAAAAATAAAAAAAGCCTCAAGGAACTGGAAATGCTGAAAGCAATACTCCAATCACTGCACATCCCGAGGCTGATTGAGTGAAATTCTTGTCACAGATCAAACTCATGTCCAGTCTGAGATCTCTTTGTGTGATCCCTCTCAAGTGAAAATAAGGTTAAAAATAAAGCTATCTATTGTATTTCAGTCTTCTTTGGTGTGAGTGAGCTAAAAAAGCACACATTTACAGCCTTACTTTTATGCATTACTTATATTAATTCGGTGTGAAATGCCCTTTCTGAACCAATAGCTGGCTGAGCTCTGAGTCTGCTGAACCTGTGTTATGAAAGAAGGAAAATGAACTAATACTTTATTCAAAGTTTTCCTGGCAGGTTGTCTGTCCTAATGATTTAACTGCTATTTACACTGAAACCAACATGCAAGAAGATTGTAGCCTATGACTCCCAAGGGAGCAGCTATGGAATTTCTGCATTCTGCAGAATGTTATGGGTTGGCAACCTCTCCTGTGTGCTACACAGATCACTTCAATCCCTTGTGTTTATCCTATAAACAAGAAAGTTCTCTACACTGTTGTGCTAAAGAAAACAGCTGAAATCTAAAGCAGCTCAGTCCTGTTTAAGCTGTTCCCAGACACACTCCCTACCACACGGGTTTGTTTTCCATTGATTTGCTAATGAAAGCTGGCAGCAAATGCTACACTTCTACTGAGCATATTAATCATTGAAAGAAAACAGTACTTCTTCAGCTTTGGCAATTCCTGTACTTCACATAAATAAGGCCTCCTGCTTCCCTGTTAACCCTGTACACAATGTAGGATCCCTAAAACATTTGCAGTGGTGGATTTCTGCTCTAAGCCTGGATGCCTGCTGTGGAGTCAATTAAGATCTGAAAACACCCACGTGGCTCCTCATTCAGAATTCCACTTGTGGCAAGAAGCACAAACACTGTGTGCCTGGTGCTTGGGTGCTTTTGAGAAATAAGAATGCAACCCTGGTGCAGTGCTCATTTTCCCAGAACAGAAAAAGAGCAGCATCAGCTTAACCCAACTGATTCCTGTCATTTACAGCTACCTCCAGCACTCCCAGTGTGTGCTGAGTGCCTGTAAGGCACCAGGGAATTTCTCATGCCACAAATGCCCTTCACAGGCTCTAGCACAGTCACTTTTCATTTTGTTGTAGGGTAACATGAGAGGGGTTTAAAAGCAGAGCCTACCAGAGACAGAATTAGCCCTCAAACAGGCCTTTTCTTCTCCTCACCCCTAGTTATGGGTTTTGTTCCTAATGGTTCTCTTGAGGCAACTTTCTCCCTTGAGAACAAGCTACCCTGCACACACTGCCCTGAGAGAAACTGCTTACACTCAATACTGGACCTGAAAGCTCCAGAAATTTAGTTTCACTGCTAATTTGTGCCATGCAGCACATGGCACTCCACTTGTGGAGACCTCTCTGGAAGGGAGGATGGCACTGTTTCAGTGAGGCAATGGGTCTTAATTCAGCATTAATAAACCATCTATCCTCTACAGCAAAGCTGCATTATTGCAGATGATAATCATAACATTTGTATTGTCATATCCCCACATTCAAGGCTTTGACCAGGTTTCCAAGCATAAAGAATAAAGCAGAGAAGTGCAGTTCATGCAGCTGTGGAGGCACCAATCCAAGGCTGAGGGAGTTATCAAGTACAGGCTATTTAGAAACCACTTCACCGATCAAATAACCCACTATTCACATATAGTTACTTTATCTCCTGTGATGGAAAAAATCCCTGAGGTCCATTAAATGCAGTGGAGACATCGATGATGACTGTAATCATCCTCTTATTTCTATTATTTACACTCCAGCTTACACAGAAGGATGTACCTGCTTGGTGACCAAATCAATTGTGCTGCAGAATTATGGACAATTACTGTTAACAGTTGAGCATAACAAAAGAGGGGAAGGGCAGTCCTTGGTGGGGGGTGTGCACATACTAGACTGCAAACAACAAAGTACCACTAAAATCTCTATAATACAGAATATTTTAGTGTCTTGAATTAGGTATAACTTATTTTTTTGCCCCTCTAAGCCTCACTTTCAAACTGCTCCCTTAAATCAGCCCTAGGAGAAACCATTTGATTGATGTCTCTAGAATGAATTTAATGCAAATTATAATTATAACAGTTTTACTCTGGCCTACTTGGAAGCAGTTTTATTCACATTTATCCCCAATGTGTTCTTTGCCCACTCGAGTACAGTAGCAGAGAATATCCTGGGCTGCAAAAGGGCAGTGGGCAGTCCCAGAACAGCACAGGACAGAGCAGGGCCAGAGAGAACATTGCACTTCCTACAGCACCTGCACAAATTTCAGTTCCTCAGTTTGGACACCTTGGCAATAGAGTTCCTGACAGATGGAAAATGCAGTGCTTATTAATTATGTGCTTGGTCTCCAGCAGACACTGCATTTTTTCAGCATGAAACTGGTGTTTCCTAGTAAGAACTAGACTAATCCAGCTTGGTGTTTCCCTGAATTTGTGTGCAATCTCCAAGTTCATTATTCTTCAAGTTATCTTTTAGCTTTCCTCTGTCCTGCAGGTTCACCCTAAAGGTGTAAGTTTATTATGAACTCTATTTATAGTATGAAAGACAGTAACAGTTGAAGCCCTTAGAATAAGAATTATTTTGTTTTATTTCTCCTTTTGACATGAATGTTTTATGATTTGTCCGACTGCAAAGAAAATATCCCTGATTGATATTGACAGAATACTGATCCCCTTTCTTTTTAGTTCCTGTGGTCTCTAGCACAAGAAAATAGTTAGAATAGCTAGAAACCAATTCCTTAACAATTTTAAAACTCATTTTGCCTTATTTTCCACAGAACCAAGCTGTTCATGGTTTACTGTACTAAAGAAATTCCTTCAAATCAGATCACTAAAAAAAACCTGTTATTATTTGCCTAAATTGTTAACTAAAAAGCTCAACTATACTAGCAGAAAAGGATGAAGAATAACATTTTTGAAGTCATAACCTCTTTTTCTTACCTAAATAGATACAAATTGTTGACAGAGAAGAAACAGCAGACTACAAAGAAAGAAGATGAAATGGAAAAAGGAAAATAAGGTCATCGGCGATGTATTTAATGACCTACCATGACACATGTTTGTGAGCCTGTGAGCACAGAAGATACATTTTACACAGAGGGAACAAATAAATCTGTTCTAGCCAACAGAATTTATACTCAGTCTTTATGTCTGTAATATCACTCTTCGATGTTGCCTCAGCAGTAACAACCAACTTCTGAGTGATATTTAAAAGCAATAGTGCCTTGAACCTTCTGTACCATAACTCCAAGAAAACAAATTGAAACATCTCTCAATTTGCAATTAGAACATAGAGTTATTTTTTATGCACAGGATGATACCAAAGGCTTGAATTTCTGCCATTTGCACCCACAGAACCAGACATTCTTACTTTTCCTGAGCCTTTCCCCAAACATGGACTTCAGAGGCTGCCTGTGTGCAGATGGGTTAAGAGCAATGACTCAGCCTTTCTGCTTTAACTCAAAAAGAAACAAACTTGTAAAAACAGTGATTTTTAGTGTATCAGACAAGGTTATCCAAATAGAACACAATAGCTCTGTGATATCACTAAAGCCAATGACACCTAAATAACCAGATAGAGAGGTGCGATCTGTTCTTTGCCAGTTACTCGTTAACCAATCTTCACTAATCATAAAAAATGTTTTTATACGATTCTTGATTCTATAACTGCAATCTCCCAATCAGAGTTTTGCTCAGGTGGCCTTGGTCCAGCTACTATCCCTTCTTTTCTGGCTAAGATATTTTGCAATAGCAACTGATGAGTTGGAGGTTCCAGCTTAGTTTACAGACGAAATCTCTTGCAGTATAATCTTGATCTTTCTGGAGCTTTTTAAACTTTATGAGAAAATTTTTCATTTACCAATTAAGAAATCAAAATGTCTTTTTTAGACTTATCATCAGAATATTTCAGCAGTTCATTACCTGGGGGAGTATATTTTATAATACTCTCTGGGGCAAATATAAAATGAAAGCAAATGCAAAACTAATTAAATATATTTCATTTGTTGCAAGGACTGAAAAACAAAAGTGAACAAAACCAAAAATTATTTTCTACAAAAAGCTGTTTCTCTACTTTTCAGACCTAATTCAAAGTAATTTACATCATAGCCAGAATAAACTGAAAAAAATATTAATATTAAAAATGCAGGAATTAAAACTGATTGATTCAATGTTAATCCTGTGACTGCAGTACCACTGTATCAGTAGCCACCATTCCAATTCTGTGCTAGGTTTCATTCCTTGCAGTCACATGATATTATTCAGAGCAGAACCCAACTTATTAACATAATTGACTTGTATCAATCACTAATCACCATACATTAACACTGTTAATGAAGTTACAGTCGTATGGTGATTTAAATAACACTGTGAGGCACAGCTTTCTTTAGAGCTTTTAAGAAAACTGCACTACCAGCTCAATTGTACTCCTCAAACCCGACACCTGAAGTGTACAAGCCATGATCTTTGCCCCCAAAAAACTCCTCTTTGTGAAAAGCAGGAATGCCAGAAGCTCAGCCTCCAAGTTGCTTAAATTTTTTTTTTTTGGTGACCATGGCTTTCTGCTGGCTGCTCTTAACCTTGCAGATAGGCACAGATAACACGATGCTTATCTGACAGGCAGGAGGTCTGGCAAGCTGCTTTGCAGACTCAAAAACAAGCAGCCCACTGTGGATTGGCCAGCAGGACACTGGGGAGCATAAAGCTGGCTTGGGCCCTCCCTGTGTCCCACTATATCAAAGTTTAAGCTTCATTGACTCCAGTATAGTGGCTTTAATCAAGATTTTTCATGCTTCAGAGAACAGTACAGCTGCTAAAGCTTCTTTAATAAGGGTTTTATAGCTGGGGAAGCTGAACAGGACTTAGCTGAAAAGAGATGACTTACTTGTGGCCTTATTAAGCAGCAATTTATTATGAGTCAGGCTGCAACATTGTTTTGCTCTAACATGAAAGAGGAATGTTGGTGAAGCGATTTAGTCAAGTCCTTGATTTGGTTCCTGTCATTTCCTGCATTTTCTCTTGCAGTATCCTTTAAATTCAGGAAGCCCAATGCACTGTGCTAAATCTCAGGAGAAACTCCTACATTTCCCATCAGGTCAAGTAGATGCAGCCATCTTCCCAGGAATCAGTGGCAATATGGCCTTTTTAAAGCTCACCTTTAGATTTCATGGCTTTTAAAATCTGAATGAAATTCATTTCCTACTACCTTATTGAGCCCATGTTGGCAATGTTAACAGAGTATCCTGACAAAGAAAGCACTGATATAAGGCAGGTCTAGTGAAATGGACACAGCTTGGAATTTCAGTGAAGTAGACTGAAGATTCTTCAACAGAATATATTTTATATTTGCAGACCAGTATTAACTGTAGTATATTTAAAAAAAATCCCTTATTGAAGATCAGTTTATACATTTCTAAGTGGCACATGTCTGGCTTTACCACAATTCTCACAGGATTAGTCCCATAGGAAACATGATCAACATTGAGGTAGCACAGCACATGGGGCATGGGATGGCTCCATGGGCAGCTGCTCAAGCAAATAAACCCTGTTGTTCCTCCCACTAGCCAGGACAGGGAGAAGCCCCTGCTGAAGCAGAACAGAGAATTTTCCAGAATGGGACGTTTTCACTCAGTGGTGGATGGGACAAGATTATGCAGAAGAGGCACTTCCTTGTGTTAAATCTTGAGGCATCCTCTCTGATGGAGAAGGACTGCCAAACATTTGTTTTGCTAGCTTAAAGTTGCTTGATGTTCTCAGCTTTTGACCCTTGGGATTAGGCCCCTGCCAGAGGCACACTGCAGAACAGCAGCAGAGTATTATCCCCTTTTTACCTTCTCTTTCCTACTTTTCCCACACAAAGACAGATCAGGGATCAAGCTAAACAGATTATTTCCTGCTGGCACCCACAGCAAGGCAACAAATCCAACTATTGTACAGTAAATGTGTGCTCTGAAGACTCAATAGTCTGGAATTGAGGAACTATGAAGAGGAGTTAGAATGTGTTGAATATATGTGATAACCTACATTTCCATCTGCCTCCTGTCTCAACTCTGAAAGGCTGCTGCTTATCTCCTCTCCACTGACCTCACAGGAGGAGAAGGGATCCTGTGAAATGCATGGAAGTGCAAGACCATGTGCCATTCAGCAGAACCTCAGCACCAGGACCTGGAAGTTAATCATATCTCCTTTTTCCCAAGGCAGGATATCTCCTCATGCACCATAGCCACTCTTACTATTTTCTTAGTAATTGCCTCAAAGCTTCCATTCAGGCCACAAAGTTTAAAATCTCACAAAATCTGCCTATAATGAAAATATATAAATCTTTCACTTGCAAACTTCTCATTAAGGCTATTCCCACTGTTAGCAGAATCTACTGTTGGTGAATACTGGGTCAAAAAGCTAATTCCCTTGCAGTCCTTTTACTGTCTCCTTAATGATTACTGAGAGTCCGGAAATGAGAGCAAAAAGTATTTAATTCTTTATTCAACATGAAATTGTCTTGATTTATACTCTTGAAAAATTAATAAAATGCCTCTGAGACAGTCTATCTCTGCTGCCAGGCTTGCACAAAGTATCTGCTTTATCTGCTGAGCTGTGCAGAACTGTAATAGAGAATAATACTTCTGCTTTCAGTGCTGCATTTACTGTAAATTTCCATTCTTCCAGGAAGGCTCTGACAGACATATTTAACATCTCAGATCTGACTTCAAGAGTGGAACTTAGCTATTATTTGTTCCACTAATATTTTTGAATAAAGACCTACTAGTGGAATTTGGTGCAGAGATGGGACCTTTGCAGGAGGCTGGAAAAACCAACCCCTCCTGAGCTCATGGTAAAGGCACCACTCAGATGTCCCTTTTGTACCAGGGTTCCTCTTTCCACAAATCACCCACATCCCATGCAGCAACAGGATTTACATTCCTAAAGAAGCTTAGTTGGATGTTGTCAGATTTACCCAATTCTGCCTGACAAACAGCATCCCAATTAACCCATACTTCATTATCTGCCATATATATTTAATTAAAACTAGCCCAACATCTTGGTTATTCTTGGTGACGATGGCACAGGCTTCACCAACAGTCACAGACTACATGGCATCATGAATAGGATCCTTCACAAGGGTCTCAGGGAGGGAAAAAGGAGAATGCTATTTTCAGCCTTTAAAACTTTATGTATATTTTCTTGGCAAACCACTCATTTATTGCCCTGCTGTATCCTGTTTCCTTATGATCTTACTTTTCTCTCCTGTGAAACTTGAGTCTGTCCTACCAAAGAGAAACAATGTAAAAACACATCCAGAGTTTAGGAAGGAGATTTGCATCCAGGTAATATCAACAAAACTGTGGAAAGTCACCATGTTTCTAGTGTCAAAAACATTGAGGAGGATTAAATGTGTGCTCTTGGAGATGGGAGCTGCTGTTCAAATGTTACCGTCCTATATTATTGATAATTGTTTTCAGCTTCAGAAACAATCCTTGTTTGCTGACTTTCAAATAACCACTGAAGAAGTTAATCAGCAGCCAGAACAAAACAGCTTCCAGAAGGCAGTGACAGTGAAAAGGAAGTCAAGCACAGTTGCTGTAAACTCCTTTTTATCCCTTTACCTTTGTAAAGCCTTAGCTCTTAAAGTTGGAAATACTCTTTGCTACTCTGTCATGACATGGCTGTACTGCTGAGTTAGAATTTCCATGCACTAAAAATGCTAAACAGAGCCAAAATAAAAGAACAATTGGAAAGCAGTTAATAAGCAATGAACTTCTCTTACTTCACTACAAAGCTCTTGAAAAGCTGTCCTTCCACTTGCCCATAAATCCAGATGCACACACAGGCACAATGCACACACAAGTTTAGTCTGTTTGCATGTTTGCAGATCAGTTCAATACAGTACAATCTTTATCAGTGATATGATGAAATGTCTTTGTAGACTTGCCTGTAACACACTTGAGAAGCAGCTGAAATAGGGTTCTGGTTTCCAGCAGGCTTATCTTTCATCTTTTACCTCTGACTAACACAGCAGAGAGTCTATTACCTGCATTTTTCACAGCTGGATATTTTAAGTGTGATTTTGGGCAGCAAAGATATAAAGCAAATTCTTCTGTCTTTTTCATTCCTCTGAAATAAACCCACTCTCTCCTTGGAGCTTATCTGAAAGCTTGAAATTGAACTAATGAACATCTCAGGAGAAAACAAAAGCTGGACAATAAAATGCATATACAAAAAGCTCTGAGCATCCTCACCCTAATGCATAATTCAAAGAAGTTGAAATGAAAAATCGTTAAAACTCTTCCTCACTTACCTGCACTAATAAATATCAACAGACCATGCAACTTTGTTTCAGGTGCACCATCAGATGAGCAAATGTTTCTCTTCCTGTGTGAAGAAGGGATTTCAGAGAAGGCCCCTTGGCCAGCTCAGCAGCACTCAGGGCACCTCAGATTCAAAAGGCCTTCATGTGTCAGGAAGGTTTCACAATATGCAGTGATCTCTAAAGAGAAAACAACAAAATATTTAATGTTTGCAATGCCTCCTAACACTTAATTTCCCAATCTGTATTCAATTTCTGTCAGCAGCCTGCAGTGTATTCATCATCCTTCAGCCCAGGTAAACCCTGTGATTCCTGCTCCACTTGAATGAGAAACAGAGTGAGAAGGGGAAGGTAACTGCTTTAAAGAGCACAGCAAATCCATAAATACCCCTGAACTTGAATGCAACAAAAAGCCAAACTACAAAACATCTTTTTCTATATTTCATAAATATTAGATTGGGTACAAATAATATAATTTATAATATATATGTTTTCATTCCCAAGGCTTCCATAGACATTACATGCAAATGTTCAATTGTAACAAATCAAAATACCAAACTCTGGACCATTTATTGAGTTAATTGATTTTCAGAGGTGTCAGACAGTTTGTAGCTTTGCTTGCACAATTATTTCTCCTGCCTAAAGTCAGATGCAGTTCTGACTCTATTAGTTCATTATGCTGTAAATCAGAGAAAGAGGAAATAGAAAAGACCAGCAGGAGAAGCAAACATCATCAAGGTTGACAGGAAAGTTAAATGAATTTTCTCCCAACATTCTGCTTAAGATCATTTCAAGTAATAAGAGAGAAATAAATTTCTTTTGTTCTTCAAGTGAAATGTTACCCTATCATTTTACTAAAAACAATTCAAACAGAAAGGAAAGAATGGCTGCCAAAAGTTTTTAATTAATGAAGACCCCTAGTGAGGACGAAAACCTACACATCCAACCTCTTGGCATTTATTATCATAGCTCCCGTCAAGACAGGAACAAATTGTTCCCCTACATTGCAGAAGTTTTTAATACAGAATCCATAAAATTTAATTCATGGAATAAACCTCTTGGCAACTGCTTTCTAGTTAAGTAAAACTGGTTTCTTTCCAGATCACTGATCTTGTTTTGTAGGTAATTACATTTTAAAATTGTACCTCTTCTCAATATTACTTTGAAATATCTCCTTTTTAATAGATAATTACATAAAAACAGGCTTCTTAGTTCTTCTGATATAATTTTTCATCAATATTTAATTATTTTAGTTACTGTCTACTAAAAGGGCCCACATTCTGGAGTTTCATACCAACTTTCACTGTAGTCAGGATTCCTCTGAGCCTTTTGCTAACATCTAGAACAAAACAGATAATCGGATTTTTCCTTTTAAGATTATTTTTTGAACAAGAGTTCTCCCTTGTCCTAAACTGCTAAAAAACCAAAAACCAAACAAAAAAAAAAATATCCCACCAAAAAACTAACCCAAACAAAAATCAAAAAACTGAGAGGAAAAGATGTTTTCTCCTTGTTGTTTACCCAGAAATGAAAATGGGTAGGAAATACAAACACACTACCATGTGAAAAATATCCTGCTAGTGTCCAAGGATGTAAAAACTGCAGACATCAGATGGGGCTGTAGTGCAAAATGGCCTTGGCATTCATGTGGGACTATGGAGGAGCTCCTGGCCATTCTGGCTCAGAGACCAACCCCTCTGGTGACTCTTCCCTGGAGATCACTGCTCCTAACCCTGACCCCAAGGACAAATATTTAAAGAGACAAAGAACTAGTTTGTGAGCTTGAAAGTTGGGTTAACTACTGAATAAATATATAGCTAGAGAAGATAGAGGTTTATTTGGCTTATTTGACTAAAAATTCAAACTGCCCTCCTGATCTCCAGCCATGAGTGGAGATAACTGAAATTTCCGGACACACCAGAAAATGTGTAGGATACAAGATGGGACTTGAAATCTTATCTTGCTTCAATTGACATGCAGGGATGTGTCCTGGCTTTAACAAGAGTGGGGAAGGCTCCTAAAAGTCTCTCTTTTAAAACATCAGTGCTCAGTCTGCATCCTACAGGCTCAGTATTGCCCCATTACAACACTGTTACAACAGCCTGTGGAGTTTTAGTGACAACACCAGGCAAGAAAATGAGCTGTTATCAGGGGAAAAAATCACCCAGCTCACTTCCTGCTATTGCCTTTAAGTCCAAGGTAAAAAAGAAAAATATTAAAAAATTATGCAGTAAGGGCAAGACAAAGAATTCAGCTCCTCACATTCCTAGAATAAGGCAAGTAATCTTTTCAAGGTAGATATGAACGGGTAGATTAGTTCAGAAGAAGCTGCAAAGAAATCTAGAAATATTTTATTCAAGCAAAGGCCCTAATTATCTTGTCACAATCCCAGTTGTCAGGAAGCAGGGACAAAGATGCAGCTCCAGATGGTTACTCCTTCCCGAAAGTTAGAGCATATCTACAGAAATAGGAGCATAACTACTGAATACATGGGTATTAATCAGAATTAATCTACAGCACTAAATTCAAGGAAGTTAGCATTTCAAATGTATTTTTTCATTAAAGACTTTAATATTTCCTAATTTAAGCACTACAGCAAGTTCCAGTTTCTTCTAACTGGCTCTCTAGTGCCATTTGTGAATGACACCAACCTCATAATTATCCCTTATTATTTGTTTTTGACCCTTTTCATTATCTCTTCTCCGCTTCTTTAGAAAATTCATTTTAAAATTACTGATCTCACTGAAAGCCTTGATGTTTTTCCTATCCCAAATCTTTACTTTAGCACTCCGGTTTTCTCTCTAATGAAGATTTCAATCACTGTTTGCTTTACTGTCAACCACCTTGACTGGCTGTGAGCATAATGAACTCCCTTAACCCCAGAGGAAGGCACTGCAAACCTGTCGGGGTTAATGGGCTCACGGGCTGCTGATTTCACTGCATGCTCTCCCACAGGCAGCAGGAGAGTCCTGCAGCAGCCTGACCTCCAGAGCCTGCCAGGAGTGGGAGGGCAGGAGGAGGGACGGCCGAGGGAGCCAGGCACGCTCCTGTGTTTTCAGTAAACACTGCCTGGAAAATGGGTCTGCTTTATAGCCCAGATTAGACACTAAGATAGACAGATAGATAGAGAGCAGCTGGCTGGGATGGAGAAGCCCTCTGAGGGGAACTGCAGGGCTCACTTGGGGAGGAATGTGCCAGGGAATCAGGCAGCAGTTGGTGCACAGAGATGTCAAGCAACAGTGGTAGCTGAAGGTTGCAGGATGGGTACAGAATTCCAGCAGCGGCGTTCTCTGCTACCATCAAAGCTGTGCAGCTGCTCAGTCCCCGCACAAACCTTCCTGCTTTCCCACAGCTGGTCCTGCATCTCAGCCTTGTTTGCTGGAGCTTCAGCTCCCTTTCTGGAAATTTTTTGCAAGGAATTTTTATGCATGTTACAGGAGCTGCAGCTCGCCTAGGAGAGTCCAGACCACCACAGGCACTCTTGGTGGTGGATCTGAAGGCAGGTCCCAGCTGTCTGCTGTGCAGCTGCACTGCTGAGTGCTGAAATACCCAGCCCAAAGGCAGCTGAGAGCCTGCACAAACTGCAGTGTGTAATTCCTCCTGTCTCCACTAAGAAAAGAGCCCGACCCAAACTGATCTGTCTCCAGAGAAGAGCAACATGAAATACATTTGCAGACAAGAAAAAGCAATGCAAGTTGCTGCCTGTCTGCTAAAGAGCTGACCCAGCCTAACTGGAAACATGGCACCAATGGCACCAGGACAGGACATGTCCTGCACGGGCAAACAACGTGGATGTGAAGATTCTTTGGCTTGGTTTGATAATAAAGTTTTGGAAAACATGCAGAAGTAGCTAAGCAAATATAACTACTATGAATGGAGCAGGAAAACCAGTAATTTCCAGGATACTGAGGCACATGTGGGTATAGAGAGTCACAGGGGATTATGACTTTCTGAATTCATAAAGATGACATTTCACTGCAAAGAAAGCTCTCTTCGTAGACTGATTTTGAAGGAAATAGCCTTGAGGTTGTTCTAATCCTGCCAGGGAGATTCAGTACAATAAGTCTCAGATCACACCACTGGATAGAAAGCAGCTGAGACAGCCAAAGCAGTGGAAGTAAAAGTCTCCAGTGGATTTGTGGGTCAGATCCTCAGCTACTCCAAAGAGGCTGCAGTGCTCTACCTGCAGATCTGAGGCCTGGCTAAACACTGTGTTTGTGAGAGAGGGACATGGAACAGCCCAGCAACACCTTATTTCTTCACACTGCTGCTTTTCCCAGGAAGCTTCTTAGCATTGCTTATATGAAATGCTGGAGTAAATCTGGATCTCTGAGATGTCTCATTTTCCTTAATGCTCACAGTTAACTGAAATATTAAATATATAAAGTGCCACCCTCTTATTATTTAAAGCCTAAATTAACATAATTACCGTAATTAGGACAAATGCTCTTCCCAGTCTATTATGTCTTAGCTTTTCCTGAAGGCAGATTCATTATCTTCAGGCCAGCTTTTATCTAACAGTGAAAGCATTATTGAAATTGGTACCATTAATGTTCATCAAGACATGCACATCACCACTTACCTTGATATTACTGATTTCTACCCTGATTGCCAAGGTGAAAAATTTTGTGGCTCATTAAGAAGACCAACTATTAATTGAAAAGAAAAAAAAATTGAAATAGAAAAGGCTGTACTAGCAAAACTAAAAGTAAATCTTTAACACAGATGGAAAGTGTATTAAACTAGTGGTCAAAGCCATGAAGTCAAATCTCAATATGTTTCCAGTTTGGAATTTATTTAGAATACAAAAAAGAGGAACAGAAAAGCTCACAGACACTTTTAACTAGCCAAGTGGGACACTGGTAGGAGATATGCAGCACAAGCTTCCTCACTGGCTGAATTCAAGCCCACCCTGAGATGCACCAAGGCCTTGCCTTGATGGCAGTAGACTTGGGGATGTCTTGATTATGTCTTTCAGAGCTGCCATGATAAACACAATTTATTCAAAGAATGAATTATTCTGCAAAGCAGAGTAACTATGAAGACACATTGCACATAATGGAGCTGCAGCACCACACCTCTGCACCCACAGCCAGTGACTGAGGCTACTCTCCAGTACTCAGTACAGAATCTGACAGCTTTTATCCTTCAGAAAAAATAAATCCCAGTTTAACTCTTGCTCAGAAGAGAGAACTCAGGTTACAGTATGCACTCATAAAAGGAGTGCTATTTTATTTAAATAGAATGTCTCAGTTATGGCAGCAGCAATATAAACTTTACTGAATGTTTTATTGTCACACAGCATTCCTTGCAATAAAGGCACTTCAGTCACTCTGAATGCTCCTGGAAAGGATTGATCTCCTGTAAGGTCAGATGGCAATAAGCATATCTCAGTTTGCCATTCCCCTTAGTATAAGAAAGTCCTTTTTATGTTCCCTTACATGTTTTCTTCTTTATAAAAAGCCCAAGGAAGTGCTCAGAGGCCTGGGCAGTGCAGTACACTGCACTGGAAGCAGGAAGGTGGAACATACTAGAGGGACAAGGGTGGAGTCATTGCACTGCCACTGTCCTACACCCCCTCCAGGACTTCCACGTTCCCAGACCACAAGTGTTCCCTCTGAACAATTCACTGTGCTTGCCATCACTAAACCTTTTCCAGCAAACCTGAGCCCTGGCAATCAGATACTCCGAGAGGATCAATTCTGGAACCAAAATTTGTGTTCAAACTTCCAAAAAGTTTTACCACCATGCTAAAATTCAGGGTCTTCATTTGGTACATTTTGCTGGAAGGTGAAAAGCCAAACTCCAGTGTGAGAGGCTGCCCACAGTCACAGTGACTGCCACTGTCAAATCTGTCCTTACAAATTAGTTCTTATCAGAAGTCAGACCATAGGCAGAAAGTTCAAGTGGGGTCTTTGTGATCTGGATAGCTGGTTTCCATTTTTAGGAGTAAAACCCATTAAAATATTCTACCCTGATTCTCTTTTCCTGTTTGGTGAGTTTGTGGTATGCCAGGAATGCCAGCTGTTCATTTAATACCTCTCATGACTGTATAGAGACGATATTTCTTTCACTACCTCAGTACTGAAAAACTGGCAAGCTGAGGGCAGTGCATGGGGTGCTGGCCACAGAAGCTTTGGTTTCCTGCTACAAATCATCAATCTGGGTGGCAGGCACTTTGTTGGTCCACCTAGAAATGTGGTTCAGAGACTCTTCATTTCTGAAACTGAAAGAATTTTGTTAAGTAATATAAAGACCAGCAACTGTCCTGACTCTTCTCCAAGCAATTTTCCTTGATTGCTGAAGTAGCCAAAACTCTATCACCTTTTCTGGAAGATCAGAAATGTGCATCTTTGCTAAAACTCACGGCATGCAAAGCTGGATTTGACAGACTTTATAATGAATTACCTTAACTTTCTATTACATTCACCTAGAGTCCTTTACCCCAGCAGACAATTATTTGATTGATCCTTTTCCACTGTAAACAACCAAAACAGCAGCTCTCATGATTCCACTACTTATATCAACAGGGCCTACTCAGCACAGCTGTTCAAACATTTGTTAAATCACTTCACAGCAAATAACAATATGGTGCAGCATGCCTGTTCCTCATTTCAACTTAACCATAGCAATATTTAGCATGCACTAAAAAAACATATGCTCTATTCACAAAAAAAAAACCCAAAAAACAACTTCATCTTAATCAACAGCAGCCTGCTAGTCTCAGAGGATACTGGAAAGTTCCATAGGTAAGTAGAGTCTTAAAGGCTGTGAAAGATGAATAGCTTCATTCATCCTGAAACCTAATTCCTAAGAATGTGCACCCAGAAGTTCAAACAATCTGACTTTACACTTTGGTGCCCAAAGGCTGGGCCTGATTCTGCATCTCTTAATTTATTTTGTATGTATTGCAGCACAATCCACAGTCCACTAAAAATATCAGGAAACTGTCGTGATAGAAGAAAACAGTGAGAAAAATGCCCAGCACTAACACGTTAATGTGAGAAAACAGAGGCATGAAGTGACTCACTGAAAGAAAATAATCTACTAAGTCAGGGAGCAAAATTCAAATTTTTAGACTGCTTTGCTAATGTCCAAGCCACTGGACCCTTGTGGGTTCCCACATGTGTCCTGATCTGCTACAAATTTTTCCTGCTGCATCCTTAGACAAGCAAATCTGCAAATTTTGTCTTAATTACTGAACTCTATGAGTAAAGATGTATTTCTCTCCCTGCATCTCTCCCTTTCCTATGGGGACCTTAGCAAGAACTTTGTGAATTACACAAGAAAAGAGACCATCACCTGAACTGGCTCGTGCCTCTTCCTGTGCTCCTGCTTCAGAGCACACTAAAGCTGCTGGAATGTGCCAGGAGTGATAGAATCAGCAGCCAGCCCCACTCCAAGCTGAGACAGCAAACATGCACGGCTCCCTCTAGACACAGGTTTTAGATGAGCTGCTGATTGGCAAAATATCAGAATCCTGTTACAATTTTACACAGCTGAAGAATCCACAGAGCCTGTTTTCTTGCAGAACTCTGTTCAGTCTCCTTGATAAAGATCTAGTGCAGCCTGCTACTTATAGAAGGAAAAAGTAGAGATGCATTCACCTGGCAGCACGAGACCACAGCTCCTTTCTCAGGGCTGCTCTGGCTACACACTCAGTGTCTTTGGGAAGTCCATACTTACTTATTTCCCTCTTTTTATCTCTTCTTTATAGCCTTACTATCAATTGGCAGAAATTTCCAAATCTTTCCATTATTCTGTTTTCCTCCCCGAGAACAGCTCAAGGCATTTTTCAAGTATCAAAATTAATTTAAAGATTCTATTCCTAGGACTAGATTCCAATATGAACACATTACAGAGACTTCCAAATTACAAATAGCACTGGAGGATATAAAAATCTAGTTGGGTAGAGTGGCATTTTTGAGCATTAGGCTATTATCTCTCACTGGAATTCACTATGACTGAATTCTTTTGAACCATCTCAAAATGATAAACCATAGAATATAGTATTTATCTAGGAAAATAAAAAAAGATTAGAAATGACCCCTTTTAAGACCACAGTGGCATTTGTGATCTCTTACAGATTACAGTGTTATTTATTCAGTTTACAATGTGTATAGCATGAGGAGTAGATCTCATGAGTGATACAACTTTGTTCTGAGGACTGAGGGAACGTGATATTTGAAGTTCTCTGTGAACTGTCCTAAAAGGTTTTCCCCAAAGGTTTTTTGTGGGGGGAGCTAAACAGGGAAATGTGTAAATGCAGTTTGGGTTCAGCAAAGACCAACTCTATATTGCCTTTTCTATTTCAAGATCTCTATTTATTTAGAAACCCAATTTCTCAACCTCTACTTTGCATGTCTTTGACAACTTTCATTCACACCATATGCAAATACTAAATGTGTTACTGTTAGGAGTAACACGAGATGATTTATTATTCATTTAATCAGATAAATCTGCTAATACCAGAAGACTGTAGTTTTGAATTCTATCAATATTTGCATTACCACTAACTGGAGTCAGCTAAGCACGTACTGCTTCAGTTTTATGGAGGGCTATGAGAAGGAGTTTAGTTTTGCATATTGAATGTAGAGTCCTTTGGGATCTCTAAGGAGACTGCTGACTTTCTGCTCTTCCCTTGGCCACTTCTGGCCACTGCTGGAGGCAGGATCCTGAGCTGGATGGACCCCCAGCTTATTATAAATTATACAGGTATTTTATGTAGAAAGAGCAGAAAAAAGGTATTTACACCCTGTATTAAGCAGGACTTTGCTTCACACTGAATATCCTCCATTCTCTGAACTAAGACTGGAGTTAGACACAAATTTTTAAATAGCTAAATTTGGTGAAAATATGAAGTGAATCACTGCTGCCTCTCCAAGCACAGCACATTTAATGTAGGCTTAGAAACATCTTCTGCTTATTTTTTTGCTAAACTCACAAAAGCATAAAGAAGTTGTAGGCAAGGCAATGCCACGAGAAGCACTCCCAGAGCAGCAGGAGTGGGCAGGCTCAGGGGGCTGCTGGATGCAGCACAGCCCCAGCCCGAGGGGATTGGCTACAGCCCTGAATGCCCCACTGCATCTCCATAAACACCCATTGTGCTCCTTCAATGGGCAACACACCTCAGAGCTGAAAACCAGCAATGTGTACGCCTGGAACACTTAATTTGGGAAATTGGGAAAGTGTGCTCATCTCCTGTGGCTCCTGTTTCTCTATGTTCTTCCTTCATAAGGCCTCAGTATTTCACAGCCACTAAAGAATTCAAAGAATGCCATTAACCAAGATACCATCCTGATAATTAAAACTAAATGCTTGTTCTGAAAGTATTCTGCAGCAAGTCTTAATTCTTACACACAAAAACTCCTTTTCAAACCGAATTATTACAGCTTTTTATTTTCTAGGTGATGTCTCAGCCCTTTTTTTTCCCTTTTATCACTCTTTCTCAATAGTTAATCCATCACAATCATGAAACACTACTATTATTCTTTCATAATTTACAAACCTCAGTTTCCAAGTTTTGGTCTCAAGAGTTTATTCTCTGCTTGCTGGGTTGCTTTTAGAGTGTGGCTATACCTGTGTTTATCACAAGGGAGAGAAAAGAAGAAGGGAAGAAATCATAAAGGAGAGGTGGATGAAAAGAATTGCTGTAAATTATGTGTTCTTAGGGCAAGGAAGATGTGTCAATGGCTGGAAAAATTGAGAAAAACCATCAAGAATAGCTCCCACATACTTCACCTACTTGAAATGTACATATTTTCTACGATTTTCTATTTTTTCTGGACAGACAGGTGAAAACTGAAGCTCAGATTTGTTCTCTGGGAGTTGTCATACACAAAGACTCTGATCTGGAATTCTGTTTAGCCCCCAGTACAGGCAGGAAATCAAGAAATCCTTTTGGCTACCAGCAGTGAAAATGCTGCTGCATTCATGCTGAGAAACAAATGTGGGCACAACATGTACACATAAATATTTCAGGAAACCTGCCTCCTCAATTCAAAAATCTAAGCCTCATTATTAATAGAGGAAAAAAACTTATTATATAAAACCCCATTTCCCAGAATACCCCATCAATACTGAGATTAAATCACACTTATAGTAGCTTATCACTATATGAAATACTACATTTGTACCCTCAGTCTTGTATGGATGCACCTGTCACTGCTTATGGGCACAATGCATGAATTTTATGCCTGTCTGAATACAAAGGGTGGCTGGAGAGGAAAAGAAATTGATAAATACAGACATATCTGAATTCTTCAGTTCTGTGGATTGCCACAGAAGTTTCAATTCTCAATGCTTCTCCGAGCTTGTTTGGTTTTAAAACTTCACAGAAGGGAAAGGGTTTGTGAAATAACTAAGCCTGGAGCTCAGAAACTGCATCTCATTTCAAAAATGTTTGAAATGCTCTCATTTAACAGTTTCTGAAATGAAATACAGCAGACTTCCAGGGCTGCAACATCATCTCCTCATTTGCAATCCAAAGTTTTACAAAAGCTTAACGGAATTTAAGCTGTTTTTTTTTTTTTTTTTAAATCCAGAGACTCATCCTTCCAGACTCTCACAGACCGGCCCTGGCAATGAAAAGGGAGGCTGAAGTACTTAATTTATGTTAGACACCGTATCTCAGAGCAGTGTAAGACAGAGGAACACCCTGGAACTTGCTGCTCATGACCTTTCACAGACACTGACATGATCCTTCCAATGTAACAAATTGCTTTACCTTATGGGAGTGTGGCATTTCAAAAGATGCCCATTTGCCTTCTTGCATCAAAATGAAAAACGTCTAGTGCATTGTTATGCCTTTTTAGTAGGTCTATTAAGATCTAGCAATATAGCTGAAATAATAACTTCTTTGCTTGCTAGTAATTAATGTTGAAACAGCACAAGATGTAAGAGAGGGAAATACACCTTCATATTCATTTTCCCATGTTATAAAATGCTGAACTCTGCTATCTTACCCTTACCACAGTGCTGTGGGTGACAAGGCTGTAAAATATGAGGAATTTTTGTTGTTTGTGAGGTGGTTTTTTTGCTTTGGTTTTGATTGGTGGGTTGGTTTGGGTTTTGTTTGTCTTGATTTGAATTTTTGCTAGTTTGGTTTGGTTTTTTGCTTGTTTAGTTTTTAAACTATCTGGCTCATGCAGACTGAGAGTACTGAGATTCCCATAAAACAATGGTTTGGATAATGAATTTCAGTTTCAATTATTTCTGGTTTCTCAGGTTTGAGAGCTGTCACTGCAGCCTGTGAAGCTGTTTTGTACCAAGATTTGTGATCTAAATTCAAACCAGGCGCTCTGAAAGGCAGAAAGATACAGTCAAGCTCTAAAAAGCCAAGATTAGCTATGCTTTTGTTTAAAAAGAACATTAAATTCTGCACCTGAAAAGCGCAACTCAACTCCACGTAAACTCCCTCAGAGTAAAGCTCCAGTTCTGCTCACTCTTGTTCGCTAAAACTGAATAGTGAATAATTCAAATGTTTCATTAATTTTGTAGGAATGGGATAATGTTAAAAGAGTACAAATCTCTAGCCTGAAGTGCCCGGTACAGGGGAAGAGCTGAGGGCTCGGCTGGGACTGGAATTGACCCCTTGTGTTTGTGAGGGGAGCAGGGCTAGCTCTCCCCACCTGCGGGGAAACACCGGCCCTGAAGGAGCAGAAAGGCAAGGAGAAGCAGCTTGGGCATATCTAGAAAAATCTAGATTTTTCAACAGCCCAGTGTTGTGCTGCTCATCCCCTGCCCAGCGGCACAGCCATCCTTTCCTTCCCCGCCTCCAGCCCGCCCTTTCCCCCTGCAGCCAGAACCGCCGCGTTCCCTCAGCGAGCCATTGTCTGTGCGCAAGGGGAGCGCTCGGGAGCTGCTGAGGGGCAGCGCCGGGTCTGTCTCTCGGCACAGCCTGGGGCTGCTCCGTCCTGCTCCCGGACACGGGACGGGGGACAGCGGGGACTCTGAGGGCACTGAGGGCCCGGGCACCGCCGCGGCTCGGGGCCGGAACGGGCGGGAAGGCGGCAGCGCTGAGGGCAGGGCCGAGCCCATGGCGGCTCTGGGGGCTGCGGCTCCTCTGGAGGCTCTCAGAGCTCCGGCGGCGGCAGGGGACACATGCCGGGAAAGGGAGACACTCACCGGGAAAGGGGGACACTCACCGACCGGGAAAGGGACACAGCTCAGTGTCACTGCCAGTCCTTGGTCTGACTTTGCTTTAAAGCTACCGTAAGACATACCAGAACCTTCCTGCAAATCTCTTCGAGGTGTTTGCTAATCTTATTTTACCCCCCCACACATACATACGAGAGGCTGTTTGTTCTGAGAGCTCAGCCTCTCTGCATGCCCACCTCCAGACTCCGATGTCCCTCCCTGGCCCTGCGGTCCCACAGCCCTGTCCTGGCCCTGTCACTCCTGTTCTGTGCTGTGGCAATGCTGCCCTGCCAAGGGAAGGCTGTTAGACTGATTTGGCACTGCTTTTTTTTACTGACAAATTCAGGTTAACTGTGATTTTCACCCTGAAGTTTATTGCCATTTGAAAGATACATATTTACTAGCATGGTTTTTCTTTCTTCTTTGGAAGTCAATTTGGCTGGCTGATTTTTACAGATTTCTTATTTCTCTGTCTCTCTTAATAAAAGGAAAAAAGTATGTACATTCCAGCCTATGCAGTGCTTCATCCATTTTTCTGTCATAACCAAGAACAAGCTGTGTCAGGTTTTATAAAATTAATGATTCATCTTAGTACAACCTAGGTTGCTCTTTTTAGTTTCTCATATTTGACCTAAGAAAAAAAATTTTTATGCTTTTGATCACAAATACACAGATCAGACTGGTAGGCTTTGAAAAAGAGAACCTTCAAGGAGATCAGGTCTTTTTCACACACTTGTCAATTTCGTAAATAGACGCACGTCCATTCATAAATACACAAAGGTCAATTTCCAAACATCCACTAGTTTTGTTATACTGGTGTTCTTTAGCACAACCTTTATCATTTTGGCTTCATGCAAACAAAATTCACTAACTCAGCAGCTGTAATCCAGTTTGCTGGAGTAGAAATACTGGGTGGAGAACAAACAGATTAAAATGAATACAGAGATCCTGCTGGAAAAGGGAGCTTTTCCAGAGGGGACACTATGAAGGGCAGCAAGTGTGATCTAGGCTAGAAGGGAGGGACTGGACTTTTTACATCACATAATGTCAAATGCAGGAAAATATAGGCAGACTTAATATGTAAAATGTTGTGAATTGCTCATGGTATGGAAATGAAGGGAATCTGAGCTGCTGAAGCAAATGGTGTGTGGAGACTCTGCAGTGGAGCTGAATCAATTCCTAGACCAGAGCTGGTTGGTAACAGGGGAGTAGCTGAAATTTCACTTTTACAGGCATATTGTAATCATATGCAAAAATATGATTTATGACAATGCTTCTGTGTTTACTGCTTATCTCCAACTGAGCTTTAGAGGTCCTGTTGAGAATAACATAAAATGTAGCATTGTGTTCCTGTGCAATAAACAGTAATTAGGAAGCAATTTTAATTTAAAGCCAGCTGAGGTTTGCTGTTTACAATAACTGGCAGACAATGACTAAGTGTATAGTATGTATGAATGACAGATTAAAATATTAATAATGAAGACACATTAGTGAAAGTATTGCTTTCCATTACATGACACACTCAGTACAAATCCTTATATAGGTATTACAGGTTTAACTGCCTATTTCAGTTTTTAAGTAGGCAGCACTTGAAGTTATATACTTCATCCTTTGCTTGCTATCCCAGTCCACCACATTACCACTCACTTTTCAACATTTATCTAGCTCCCCAATCTTTCCTAGTTTA
The DNA here is from genome assembly GCA_039654755.1 of Calcarius lapponicus. Classification (NCBI taxonomy): domain Eukaryota; kingdom Metazoa; phylum Chordata; class Aves; order Passeriformes; family Fringillidae; genus Calcarius; species Calcarius lapponicus. Next base: position 15,009,118 of record CM077476.1, on the reverse strand, counting down.
TTTAATTTTATGTTTTGTCTTGTTTTAAAAGTATGGAGCACAATATACCTACTTAAAACTTGATCTCAACCTAAGAGTCTTTTGTTAAAATGCTATTTTAGTATTTTATTGTCCTTTCTCTACTGCTCTGTAAATTATCCAAACTCATTACTGAGGCAGTCAGTGTTTGAGCTCTCATAAGTTGTCCCTATTCATGGCAGAAAGAAGAAGAGCTTATATTTTAGTAATCTGGCAAAAAAGAAGATTAGAGGTGGCATCTGTCTGTAACAACTCTCAGGATATATTTCTAAAGTGATATTTAGAAAAGACAGAAAGAAGAGACTGTGATAAGCTTAATTCTAGCTTTCAATTCCAGCTTTTTGATGCAGAATTGTCTTCCAGGTATCTGCTTAGCTTCAGGGGGAAGCAATTTACTTTTAAATCTTCAGAATGGCAAGTGAGGAATCCCCTTTTTTGGGGAGACAACTGTGTTTTGTTTATTGACTGATAATATCAGTAATAGAATTGAAACCATGGGTTAAAAACTGAAGTTTCAAGGCTGGAAGAGTGAAAGAAATGAGAGTTAAAATAAAGCCAGCAAGACACTTGGGCTTGAGGCAAGTCAGTGAAAAGGACCAGGAGGAAGTCATCAGCCAGTGATTTCTCTTGTGACACCTGATCTGCAGCAGCCTCACCATCTGTTGCTTAGGTCTAAACATTTTGAAGTCACACAGTCCTTTCCTAAAATACTGATTTATTTATATTTTAAATGAATGTCTTCCTTCAACATTCCTCCACAAAAGTCAAGCATTTGCAGAGAGAAACAAAGCTGTTTCTGCCCTACCTAAATTGAACAATGTATTAGAAAATCCCCGACTGTTTAACAATTGTCAACATGTCTGCCATTTCTGTGTTCTATCTTAGAATTCTATTCTACCTAGAATTTTTCTAAATAAAATTCTTATTGACTGTAGCTTTAACATAAAAATCTGTAGCTTCTAAGTAAAATTCTTATTGACTGTCACTCTGTGCCCTCCTGTAACTGGTGGTGTAGGAGATGGGGATCCAAAGACTGACTGGGTTAAAACTAACTGGAGAGGAGTCATCAATACTTTGGGAAATTGGACATGTATTGGGCCAGTTTTGATTTGCCTGGAAAAAGTCAATCCACTAAAAATCCATGCATGCTGAACAAGAGCAGAAAAATCAGTCCTCCAAACAGTATCACAACAAAAAAAAGCACTTTGTCTTTTCACTAAATTCCCCAATATGGAACTGCCATTATGACCTCATTTAAAGAAGAGCCACTGCCTTAGACACTGAGCTTCATGAAGTTTTTGCAAGTACAATTAGTGACCCATTTCTCCTCTTTAGTCCTGGCTTTAGGTAAAGATCCCTTCTGGTACTAGCTGGAAAAAAAGCTTTTAGAGCTAAAGATGGTGTCTCCATTATGTTGCCACATCAAGGACGGCAATGACACGAGGTGAAAAACCACCACTAAAGAGCCCTCCCACACCCACCCAAAAAATGCATCGAGTTCTGCCACATAATAAAATTGTCTTTTTTTTATAGCAGACTTATAGTGTACCTTGTTGCACGGGCACAACGTATCTCAGATACCTAATGACCCAAATGAGTCACTTTTTATGGCACTGAAAATAATCTTTGACGTGTCTTAATGCAACGGACTACTGTTTTGATTAAGGCCTAGATTACCTTGGCCTGTCTGATAACTTCTACCAAGGGCTAATTTTCACAATAAAGATGGGCTTTTAATCAAAGTTTTCTACACCCTGCAGAAAAAGCTTCTGATATAATCTTTATGAGGATTACTGGCTGCCTCCTCCTGTGTGCAGGGGAAGGCCATCAGCCTCTTTGATCAGCACAGGAAGCAAATCTGTGGATTTGCTCTGCAGGAAGGATGCAATTTCCTAGTTCTCTACTGTTGCCTTGTCCCCTTACAGCTTCTTGTATAGCAACACTCACCTGACCAACCCCACATCTCCAAATTCATCTCAGAGACAGCCTCCTCTCTAGTGAAGGCAAACTCAGACTCTGTCAAGCTTTCACAGAACTGTTACACTCATTGGACTCAGTTTCCTCTGTACCAGATGAGGAAAGAAAAGCAGCCTGACAGCAAGTAAATACTTAATTTATATTTCACGATCAGACTCACTAGATATAACCAGAAAAGGAAACTGGAAGAATCATCTATTATGTTGAAAAATGCAGCTTGAGGACAGTATGAAGAGTATAAATTATGTTCCACATTTAATGAATGACATGAAACAACTTTCCAGAGGAGTATCAGGAGCACAGAACCTCGTATGACCTACACCTCTTTCTATTTTATGGGAGATCCCAGAGACAGTATTCCCTGGATCAGAGTAGCATGCCTGATGAGTGAGCTCCCCTCAGTGCTGGGATATGACACAAAAGTCCCTGCCACAGCAGTGATAGCCAGGGAAGGTGCACAGAGCCAATGTCCTGCACTGCTGCACTGGCTGGGGGCTGTGTAGGTGTCATGGAGCTCTCCTGAGACAGAGCTGCCATGGCCTGGGGCAGGCTCAGAGCTCTGCTGTCCTGGCTTGGGGCAGGCTCAGAGCTCTGCTGTCCTGACTTGGGGCAAGCTCAGAGCTCTGCTGTCCTGGCTTGGGGCAAGCTCAGAGCTCTGCTGTCCTGGCTTGGGGCAAGCTCAGAGCTCTGCTGTCCTGGCTTGGGGCAAGCTCAGAGCTCTGCTGTCCTGGCTTGGGGCAGGCTCAGAGCTCTGCTGTCCTGACTTGGGGCAAGCTCAGAGCTCTGCTGTCCTGGCTTGGGGCAAGCTCAGAGCTCTGCTGTCCTGGCTTGGGGCAAGCTCAGAGTTCTGCTTTCCTGGCTTGGGGCAGGCTCAGAGCTCTGCTGTCCTGGCTTGGGGCAGGCTCAGAGCTCTGCTGTCCTGGCTTGGGGCAGGCTCAGAGCTCTGCTGTCCTGGCCTGGGGCAAGCTCAGAGTTCTGCTTTCCTGGCTTGGGGCAGGCTCAGAGCTCTGCTGTCCTGGCTTGGGGCAGGCTCAGAGCTCTGCTGTCCTGGCTCCTGGGCTCTGCTCTGTGTCCAGGCAGCAGTCTGCTCCAAGATTGAACTCGGGCTGTGCCTGGAACTTCACCTTGCATTCCCTTTAGGTGCTTGGGACAAATCAGCTCTCTCCTGGCCTGGCTGGTTTCTCTCAGCCCACGCTATCTGTGTGTGCTCCAGCACTGCAGTGCCCTAGGGCAGGATTAGGCCATTTGTTTATGTATAAACACATGGCACACTCCTCCTGCACAAGTGTTTGTTTTTGCATAACTGGCAGATAACAGGGCTGTAAATTTTATTGTTAAATATTATAAACATAGATCTATGATTTTTTCCCCCCCAAGAATTGTGGTTTGAGTTGGATTCTGATCTCACTTTTGCCAATTTTTTAACTGATTTACCAATCATTTACCCATGTGTGACATTAGAGTAAAACTTTATGGGTTGCTTTTCAACAGCACTGACATTTCTTGTGGGTACTGTTTAACATAATATAAGCAATTAAAAGGAAAAACCAGGCTATTTTTCATCAAGATGAAAATGATTAAAATAATACTTTTTTCCTATGATTTTCTAGTTAATTCTTTATTATATATATCCCTACAGTATATTGAACATGACATTTTCCTGATGGTTTTATGAAAACAACTATTTCTGTTTTTCTCTGTTCTTTACATTACTGGGTCATGTCTTTTCCCAGAAAATCTCTCTAAATTACTATTAACACATATTTCTTCCACTTCTTTTCCCTTCTAGAGTCAGAATTTACCGCCACAGAGACCAGCTACTGCTGCATTCTACTGCTTCTGTTCCACATTGTCTCAAACTGCTCAGGATTTTATGAGGTAATTTCAGGGCTGTCACATCACCCTTGAAACAAAATATCTAAAATATGTGATATGTGTTAAGGCTTTGCTCCTCTGTTCATGTCTTTGGACACCATGAAGCCCCCTTCCACACATGCTCCTTTTCCATTACCAGGATATATAGGATTGGGATATCAGGTGCTTCTTTGCACACTATTCTGAGTAAGTCAGAAGTTTTAATCCCCAAAATAATTTCAATTCAAATATGCCTTCTGAAGAAAAAAGGAAACAAAGAAAAACTGAACGCAACAAATACCAACTTCAGAATGTTTTTTGGTGGTTCAGTCAATATTAAACTGATGAAAAGAATCGAAACAGACAAACTATTCCAGAACACAACTTCAAAGATTTAGAAAGATGTTTTCAGAGTGAAAATAATGCATACTGTGTAGTTCTCCATGCTTCACTGTAATTCTCAGCAGTCTAAGACCATTAATATGCATGATCCTATCTTTTTATGCTTGGATTCTTAGGTTCCATGTGTTCTGTCTGAAGAGGTATATAAAGTTATTTTGTTTGTATTTACAGTGTCATCACTTGCTGGTACTCACATGATCATCTGTTCCAGAAGTGTTACAAACAGCAGGGTAACAGAGTTAGTGCAGTCACAAACTAAATGCCTCAGACGATGGGAAATGCATTTACATTTGTATGACCAACTCGGCACTGGAAAAACTCTTTATAAATGTGCATCATGAACATGTAACTAATGTCCTAACAGAGTTTAGCTATTCCATATAGCTTGTCTGGGTTTACCTTACAACTGCTAGGTGATGCATGCTGAATTAAAAACTGTATTTCTTGTAAAGATCACCTTTTATACCATGGTAGGTGTAGGGTGCTCCTGGTTACCAGCATTAAGCAGAAGAAACTGCAGAATGATCAGGGCTCTTAAAATTTTGGTCCATTCTGAGAGTTTTTTCTGCCTAAATAATGATAGATGCATGAAGAGAAGACAGCTTCTGCTGAGTCCAAAAATCTGGATAATGAGGATAAAATATATATAATACACACATATTTTTGTCATCAAATTCTGCTACTGTAATTCTTTAAAGAGCCATCAGAATTCAGCTGAACTAGGTCTGTTCAGGGGCAATGTGTGTTGACTCCTTTGTGCAGGAAGGTAAGGAGGGCTTATTGTTCCTTGGGGGGCTGCACCAAGGAGATAATTACAAGCTGTAAGATATAATCACATGAACAGGGTATGGGGTGCAGGGCAAAGAGGGATGATGGCGTTTCCACCAGTACCTTTGATTGCAGGACAGGGAACTGCACGGAGTTACAATTTCTAACCAAGCTGACAATAACCCAGGTGTGCTGTGTCCTTGTCCTCTCTGTGACTGTCAGCTGTCATGGTAACCCTGCTATGCAGGATAAAGGGGAAGGGATTTTAAAGTCTCTTAAAAGGGACAAATCTGACTTCTGGTCATACCCTTCCCAGATTTTTTTAAAAGTGATCTCAAACGCTCTCATTTGTAACACCAACTTACTGCCTCACCTTAGATGTGTCCATTCATTCCAAACCTCAGTTTCCTAATGAACTAAATGCAAATACATGCATGATTTTCAGGAAGCTGGCACTTTACAGGAAAGCATAATGAAGACAGTTTTATAATGCATTTTCCTTCCTCTGGAAGCCAAGCATACACTGGGCACAAAGGAAAACATCAGTCTGCATTTAAAACACACAGAATTATTCTCTGTCACATATTAGCAGTGTTCAAATGTAAGCATAAAGCAGACAGAGCCCCAAGTTTGTAGAGCCAATTCCTGTAACTATAATTGCTGTGAGAGATTAATTGTCCCCACTGCAGCTTTACCAGGCAAATGGACTTCTGTGGATTTCTTTACCTTAATTGAGCTGTGCTGCCAGGTTCAGAACACTGCTAGCTTCAGTCCTCCTCAGTTCCAGCCAGGCAGGTTCCCTTGGAAAACAAGCAAACAAATAATTTAGTAAGATGCTAAGGAAAAGCTTGTGTGCATGGGTAAAAGACCTGAATGTTGGGCTTTATTAAATGGCCTTTGTTTTTTCACTGTTTGTGGAAAATGAGTTCAGTCTTCCCCTGAGTTACTGGCATTTGTTTGCTCGTTGTTTCAGACAGAATCCATGAGCTTTAAGCTTGGGCAAGACACGTAGGATGCATAAATCCTCTCTTCTGTTGTGGTCAGGGCATTGGGAGAGCACAGGAAATGGCTGTTATGGTCTCATTACATCTTTTCCCACTCTCTCCTCGCAGGAAAGTACAGACTGATGATAGATTTAAAAAGTGAATAGTGGCTTTTTCAGTGTTTCAAAATTAAATAACTGGAAAAAGCAGCTGAAAACCTGGAACTGCTGGCAGATTTTTCAGGAGGTCATTTTGCAGTATCAGACAAATTTCTCCTATGCTGTAAGTGTGAGCAAAAAGCAGTTCAAGAACACTGTGATGAAAAACTGATTTTCAGGTACATTTTGCTTTTAAAGAGTAATTTAAAGAAGGAGGATCTTATTTTCTTTTGAAGGGTGGAAGTAAAGGAATCATGTTCTTGATCAGAGGGTGCTTCAGTTAGGTGCTGTAGTTATGACAATGGGTTCCATCCATCTGGAGACACATCTGAGTGCCATTTGAATGATTGCAGCAGGAGCAGACATTCTCCACCTGAGTTTAACCTACAACAAATACAATCAGTGAAATACTGCAGCTCCCCAGGTTCTGGAACCCTGCAGAAACTTCAACCAGCAGAAGTGGGTGTCATTATTTCACTCTGTGGTACAAGCAGATACATTGACTTTAAAATTGTAATGCAGCTTTAGCCACACTGAGAGTTAATTACCAGCAATTGGCAAAAGCAGTAAATTCTGGCCCTTTACAAGAACTCTGATGCAGTTTTATAAGCAACCTTTAAAACTGGGCTGTTCCCTTGTTTGTGTTTAATTACACGTGCATTTAATTTTGATTGTTAATTTGTGCAGGGCTCATTTTCTCTGTTCTATCAATGTAATTATCCCATTCTTGTAAAATAACTGTCAGGTCCAAAGTGCCTGTGTCCCCTTTCCAACCCCAGCGTGCATCTGCAGCGTGTGGTTAAAGCTTGCAAAGACCCAGGGGACAGAGTGAATCTTGAGTGCTCACTGCTCTCATTTCAGGTGTGAACCCTGATTCAGTGTCAGTTGAACTGTAGACAAAAATAGTGAGCAAGAAGCACCATTGAAATTTATATAACAAAGCCCATCTCCCTCCTCCTAATCACACTTATTTTTAAAATTTTTAATGATTTGAAACTGCTTGAAATTTCCATATTTTTCCCCCTTGGAAGATGTGATGAAAGTGTCCCATAGAGCAGTTACCCAAATACAGAATTAGTCTGAAATTATGTGAGATTATGGATGAAGGTTTGTGACAGAAACCTTGGTGGCAATTTTAGTTTAAATAGTTCCAGAGTGATTTCCCAGTCCCTGTCTGTTCAGATTCATGCTTGCTCCATAGAGTGCTGCTCCTGCCATTAAATCCTCCAACTTATTGTAGGAGTATGTGAAGCAGTCAGTGCATTCAGGATAAAATACAGACCACCCTTGTTTTTGTTTTGGTTTGTTTCTTCCTTACTGGAAAAACATTAAGTTCAACAAGCACAACTTTGAGGCAATAGAGCGGGGCTTAAAATTTAATTTTCACAGAACTTCAGGAGTATTTAAAGGTTAACACTTAATTTACCTGATATTATTCAAATCCAGCCTGTACATATCTCCAGAATTATTTGCACATAGTACACAGACTTGTGTGTTTTGTCCATACAACTATCCACTGAAATCTAACATAAAACTTTTAAAATAAAGTTCAGATGAAAATTTCCTTTACAAATATAATCTGCAAACTCAAACTAGTTAGCAGATGAATAATCTCAAGAAATATATAGTAAAAATGTGTGATTAAGCAGACAGCTTCACTGTTGGATCACACAGATAAGAACAATGATACCCCAAGCACCCCAGGAGCTCTCAAAGTTTTACAGAAACCACTGCGACACTGAAGTTCAAAATTTACAGGAGGCAGTTAATACTTCTGCTTTCACTTGTGTGGAAACCCCCTAAACTTGGAAAATTCTTAAGTTGCAGAATCTTTGCTGTCCACCCTGCAGGGTTGAGGTCAGCCCTTTCTCTGTCCCATTTGTTGGTGTTACTCTGCTGTGTTTGGGATAACAGGACACTCCAGCCATCACCTGTCCCACATGGCAACAAGGAAATACCAGCAGCATTAAAGGATTATTCTGACCACAACTGGTGGCTTCTGTTTCATTCATGTTCCAGAATGTTCATGTTTCTATCACTGCACTTCTGACTTTGCATTTGTGTAAGTAGACCTGACCTGTGCTATCCACAGCCTGCTTGACTGCTTCATTTTCATATTATCAGTTATGATCAACAGATTTTTCCACAGCTATGACCTTATTCTTTTCCCTTCTGTGCAAGGCTAGGAATGTTAAATACTTTGATAGAGGGGAAAAAAATGTCCTGATTGGCAGTGGTCTGAGGACTTTCAGCCTTTAAGGGCTACCTTACTAACTTGCCAGGGGATAAAAGACCTGGCCTCTTTGCATATTTATTTGCATACATACTATCTTCAAAAATTGCATAAAGTTACAGCATTTGATTTAATGCTAACATCAAAAAATCAATTGAATTTACAATATTTGCTTTAAACAACACACTATATGAAAACTAGAAAAAGCATATTACAAGCAAACCTGCAGGTGACTTGTATTGTCTTATCCTTGCTTGAGGGGAGGCAATCATATGTTTTTTGGCTGGATCTATTTTCTATCAAAATGGATCTTGAAGGATACACATAACAGATAACAGCTCTTGAAAATACACATAAAGATCTTGAAGGATACACATAACAGGAAAACAGGGACTGCTCTGCATGCACATATCTTGCAGAGCACATCACATTTGTTGGCACGTGTCTACTGAAGGTGCATGGAGACAAGGTGAGATAAACCCAAAAGTAAAAACAATCTTGCTCTATAACTAGCCACAGTTAATTCAAATTTACCATTTCCAAACAAAACAGGAGATGACTTTGTGCTCCTGGAAAAATGTTCAGCTTCTGTAAGCTTTGCATTTTTCCTCAGAACAAATCTGGGATCAAGGAAATTTAATGCTTACACCAAATAAGAAGTGACCATTGCCTGATCCCTAAGGAGGCCACATGTCAGTGACAGAAATGATGAAACAGTCTCAGTGCAAAGCTCAGCTCTGGGCTGTAGCTCTGGGTGCTGTCTGCTGTGGTGCATGAATGGGGGAGGCTTCAGTGCCAAGGGAAGAACAATGACCTGAGTGTGCAATTTCTGAGAACCTGGGATTTTACAGCTCACAAGACTGACCCTGTAACACCCCAGCAACTTTTCTGTAGGTGACAAGAAAAGTGCCAGATCAATGTTGCTCTAGAATTTCCTGTTATGGAGAGGGAGAGAGATTAAATATTCAATAGGAATTGGTAAGGATTAGTAGCATCCCAGGAATCAGTAGTTTTCAATACTTGCCTTTGCATGTAGGATACATGTTTGTTCACCATAGTTCCAAGTAGTATTTAGCCCACATGAGGATATTTATGTCTCTTTTAGCATGCATGTTTGCATTGTCTGCCTGATGGATTGCACAGAAATAAACCCAATAAAATTAAATGAAAAATAATATCTATTTTATGATACCTGTACCACTCATTAAAGTATGTCTACTCAATTTAAATTAAAGATATGTGGTAAGGCCAGCTTATTAATATTAATGTTAAGTCATCTGGATAGAATTTTTCATTAAGATATTTCCTATTAAAATGTGTAATATCATTAGAAAAAAATCTAAAATTCTCATCTCTGTGAAAATGTTACCTATTTCACTGCAGAAGGGGAAATCACCGTGCAAGTTCATGGGGTTAAAGAAGTCTGAGCATGCCAAATGATATCTCCAGTCTGCCAAAATTAAGGGGCAGATTCAGAATTCCTCACACCTGAGCTAAACAAGGCTGTTCACAGCTGTGGCAGGCCCAGGGGACCCCTACCAAGCAACAGGCAACAAGAGTGAATAAATATCAACCCCCTGATCATTTCTTGTTCTGTGCAAGAATTGTGTTAAACTGGTTTGGGTGTTTTAAATAACAGTCAGACTAATTAGAGATCTCCCTGCTTGTGATACAGTGAAGTGCAGGTACATCATTATGGGCACAACAGTTGAAGTCAAGTTAGATGATGGCTTTATCAGCATTAAATAGCCAGGTTCCCAGCTGACAAGAGAAAAAGATATCCTTCCACCTTCTTTGAACTTCTTGCATTCTTAACATTCTTTCCATAAATCATTTAATAGCTGCCCTATTCATAGGAAAATGCATTGCTGAAGTTAAACAGTGGTTTTTCTCCTTCCACTCTCATTGGAGAGAAGCATAATAAATTATGCCTGATTTGCATGCAAGTTTGCATACACAAAGCTCTTGTCATGAGCTAGCAAACAATAAGCTGCTCATGTCAGAACACATTGTACAAGTAACAGCATCAAATAGCTACTGAGCTGTATTATTACCCTGCTGTGCTGTGCTACTGAGACTTCTCACACAAATCTACAGCTCTGCAAAGGCAACAGAGGGGATAAATGGAGCAGCTTTGTGCCTGTCATTGTGCTGCAGTCCAAATAACCTCCACTGCTGTGTGGGACATCCTGACTCCAGGGAAGTTCTGAGGCCCTGATGAACCTGTGTGCAGGATGCATAAAAAAGTTTCCCTGAAGACACAAGTCAATTTTCCGTGTGGTGCCTGGAAGCTTCCATCATTCAGGTGCTGGGCAATGCACAATCAATTTCTCTGTGTCACGCTGCCATGAAAGGATCAGCATTACACTATGGGAGGTTGCTCCTGCAGCTGGGGGCTCTGCAGGGATGAAGTGTGTTACTGATCCAGCTGTCATAGGTCACCCACACACAATTTCAAACCTGGCAAAAGCTCTCCTGATGTGTCATGGAGTTACAGCAGAGCTTCTGACCGCTCCTCATGCAGAGTTTGAGGCTAATACCTGTTACTGCCTGCCTACCTTACTTACCTTCTGGAATCTGCCAGAGGAACAGAAGCAAGGAGGACTAATTAGTGGAACTCATCACTGGTAACGAGGAGGCAGCAGGACAGATCTGCAAAGGATTGAATGAGAGGAGCTGGAGTAGTTCAGGGCAGTTACAGAATCAAAATATGCCTAACATGAAGAATACTGCTGGCTGTCACACAGTGAAAGCACTTTTTAGAAGACTGGAGTGGCTACTTTTAGAGTTGCCTCAACTTGGCACCTTCCTTCTTAAAAAGCAAAGGATATCATGTGCTGCACAAGGGTAAAGCCACTCTGTGCAAATCATTAGCAGAGGAACACTTTTAGGATTTAAAAAGAATCAGTACCATGCTGAGGTAAAGCACACTTTGCATTGCAATTCAGCTAACATATGACATGTAAAAATTCATTTTAGAGAGGTTTTCTGAAAATGAATTTGCACAGAATATCAGCAGGCAGGATATTGGGCAAATACACTTTGGAAGGGTTGTTTTGATAGATCACAGTCCTTACCCCCTTAGAATTAGACTTGCAGCATAAATGAGAAAAATTGAAGTGTATTTCTGTCCAGGGCATGACAGCTCTGCAGGTTTCTAGCCCATGGCAAGAACCAGCTGAGGTGTATTTAACAGCAATACCTCCAGGACTACAGCAGCACAGTCTTGCAGCTGTCAGCACTTAAAGCAGGGAAAGCTACAGGTTCCAAGTATACAGCAGGCTTTTGGTTCATAGCTCCCAAATCCAGAGGTGTGGTACTTAGACAAAAAATCTCACAGGTCCAGGGCAGCGCTTTCTAAAATCCTTAAGAAAGAGTTGTAGGGATTGCTGCAAAGTGCTCCAAACTGGAAGTGTTAGGAATTGGCAAACCTACTGGGAAGAAGTTCATTGTTTTCCTCCCCTGGGGATGCTTTCACATGAAGCGACAAAGGAACTATTGACACCACTAAACAGTGAAGAGTTTCATAAAGTTTCCCTCATGAGAGAAAGTGCATTATAATTCAGAGTCAATCTGGCAAAGTCCCCACTGCTGTTTATGGGAGAAGTAAATACTGTGAGGCCTGAAATGTGATTTTCCTGTACAGGGGATACCTGTACCACACCTCTTGGTGTCATCTTTGAACCAGCTGTAACATTTAAGCTCTCATCAGTTTATCATCTGTAAGCTCAGGCATTTGGAACCTTGCAGTTAAACCCAAATCTTTAAACCTTGTGGCTTAAATGTCTTGAATTGTAGATAGGGCTCCAACAGGACTGCTGGGGCGCAAAGGACCTCAGCTAAACAGAACCTGTTACTGCAGGACTGCAGGACTGCAGGCTGATCCCATAATGAGGTGGAACAACCCTGGCAGTGCACAAGGGATCTGTGTGCCCAGACCTCTGCTGTGAACCCCAAATCTCTCCTGGCACCAGAGCCAGGGCTAAAGAGCCACAGGCTCCAGGGCTGCAGAGCCAGGACACAGATGGGAGAAAACAGGGAGTGAGAACCCAGGGAAAGTGTTTCTAATGGGATCAGTGACAGTGAAGCTGCCCCAGGGATTCAGCAGCAATATACCTCAGACTTACGTAGGAACTCGTTACTCATTAATCATTAGTCAAAACACACTGCCTGCCACTGAAAGCTTCTAATATTTGCAGTTCTGCTGTGGTACAGAAGGAAAGCAAGTTGTAACCTACTCTGGCACTTTAGGGCTGGATGTGTTTGTGGGGAGATGGGAGCAGCCTGTAAGGGTTAACATTTAAACCAGGGACAAATAATTGCAGAGTCATGAAACACGGTGGTATGTGAAGACAGCTGTATCTCAACATAAAACACACTCTGAGAATGAAATAATCAAGAAACTTAACAGGGAAAACTATTCAGAGTTCTTGGAGCCTAGATTCTCTTCTTGAGCAGTTCAGCAATCATGTTTATTAATCACACTATAGGTCTATAAATATCAGAGATATTTTAAATATATTTTAATTACAGGTCCAACATTAGTGGCTTCTTTAATTGCATGCTTAAAAACAAACAAACAAAATAATAGGCAAAAAAATCCTTAAAACCCAGATGTTCTTCCATCCAAAACTCTTACACTGATCATATTGGTCAAATTCAGGAAGGGTAGCATTACCTGTGACAGAGCAGTGCTGCAGCCCATACCAGAACAGCTGCTAAGTTTCCCTGCAGCTGCTTCAGTGGTGTGCAGGAGCTCCAGGAATGCCTTGACATGGCTGCTTACCTAAAACAGTTCTCTCTGAAAAACACAAAATACAGACAAAGATTTGTTTCATTACAAAGTAGTTCTGTTTGGAGGAGAAATAGGATTACAATCATCTTTGCACTGCTCCTTGAGGAGCAGCTCCAGCAGGTGAGCTGATGTGCCAAGCCAGCTCAGTGGCTGCAGGGGAACCAATTCCTTGGTGTTCAGGGAGGACACTGGAGAACAAACCTTTGTCTGTGAGCTGGAATTTTGGCAGCACTTGCTCAGCAAGCAGAAGCCAAATGTGGCATTGGGTTGACAGCATCTGGGAAGCAATGAGGCACAAGCTTGTTTTTTATGCCCACCTCTATGGAGTTCCTGTTATTATCTGGGATTGGGCACTAGGAGAGTCAAACAAAGTGCTGAGTGACAAAGGAGTTGCTTTTTACTCTCTGCTGTCACTTAGCAATGTCATTCTTCATTTATTTGCCACCTTTTTTCCTCCCACACTTTTGGTCTCTAAGTTCATAATGGAACATTTTCAATTTCAGCCCTAAAGAATACCATTCCTTTGAGTTTGTGGACCATATATTCTACAGGAACTATATTTCTGGGCAATTTGTGGCATGTCTGCTGAATCCAAGGCATAAGCACAGTGATTGAAGACATTTCTCAGTTTAAACATGAGCAGTTAAAACATTTCTCAGTTTAAATATGACAAATCTTGCAGCCCACCCAGCAGGCTGAGATTCTGCAAGGGTTGGAAGATTGTGAGGGCAGGAGTTACAGCTCAGGCCTCAGCACGTGCCTGACTTGAGAGAAACTTGCAGTGATGGCACAAGGACACCACCAGAAAGGCATTTTCTTTTTTTATTGAACAAAGGTGTTAGTAGCATAGGTAGGCTTCAGCTCCCAAGTGGCAAATTATTATAGTGGACCTAAAACTAGGAAAAGTCAGAGCAACCTTGGTAGTGGGAAACTTGAAACACTAAAGAAATTCAATAATAAATAAGAACGCAGGAAAATTGCAGCCACATTGGCTAATTGACAGGTGAAAACAGTCTGCTTTCTGAAATTTAAATGATTGGCACCACTTTACTCCAGCAGGGAAACTCCAAGGGTGATTTTTATTCAGTGATAGTATTTTGCATAATAGCAGCCAGTTAGATTTGCCAGGCATGCAAATGCTGATGGCCTGGACATGTCATCTCAGCATCTGACCTTCTGCTACCATTACCCTGCTCTTCCTCACAGGAACAGCTCAAGTCACACAGGTAAGGGGACATTTAAAGGCTTAAGTAGCGCAGTACAAACAAACACAAATACACATTCTTCTATACAAATGCTTTATTAAAAATGCTTCTGGGGTTACTCATCCATTTTGAGATATTACTCTACATGAATGTGGAACTTAAGTCAAGTCTTGGTTTAAAAAACTTCATCTACATTTTGAAATGTTTGTTGCTACAGTAGAGTGTAGGAAAAATAAGAATTATTTCTAATATTTACACAAGGATAAACAGCATGGACTTTTACAAAATGAAAAAAATACAGTACAGAGACTTTTTACAATATTTGCAGTTGATACTCTGAAAGATCTGGCCTTTGAAACTGAAATTCAGAGACAGTTAAACTTCTTACCTCCCTTTTCTTCTTCCCTCACCTCCCACCCCAGTATTTAAACCCTTTACTCAGTAGAAATAATTCACATAGAAAGTTAAGATATAACAAATGTGTTTTCTTCTTAGAAAAAAACATGTCTTAAACATATACATTTATATATTCAGGACAGATCCTGTTTCCCTTATGTGGCTAGATTTACATGTGTAAGGAATAAAATTGACCCTGTAATTAGAATTGAAAACACAAAGATCCAACAGCAGAAGACAATTCCAGTGTATTTTGTTATGCTTCCCTGCAGCTTCAAAATTCCTGTTGTGTCCATGATGCTGTCAGTTTGCTGCACACAGCCACATTCCCCCTGGGACTGGAAGGGGGTCAAGCTTTAGACAAGGTCTGCACTGGCAGGAGAGAAAGCCAAGGGCAGCAGCACTCACCATTCAGGTGTTGGTTGTTATTATACAGTGGTTTTTGTTATGGATCCTGCAGTGTTCAGGAAAGCTTTGGCCAAATATGAATTTGCTGAGCATTTAGTAGAGGCAGCCTATACCTGAAGATAGAATATTTAAAGGTACCACCACGTTTCTGTTATCACTTTAAAAAGCACAGCAATGTTAATGCCACGCCAGAAAGAGCCTCCTGCCTAAGGCAAACTGTAACTTCTCAAGGATTTCTGTAGAGGAGCCTGGTTGGCAGCAGTACAAGCAATGTCTAAGGAGACCTTTTTACTATTCTTCCTCTTGGGATCCCTGATTTTCCACGTGCAGCTGCTGAACGTGGAGTGTTTGTGATTTCAGTATAATGGGTAACGAGTTTGTGGCTGTCAGGAGGAAGATGCAGTGTGGCCCTAGTGACAAAAGGCTAATGCTAATCACCTGCCCATGGATCTCATAATTAACTACCCTTTAGTGTCCTAGAATCCTTCATTTAAACCTCTGTCCCTTCCCTGGAGTACAGGGTGTTGTTTGTGCTGAGGCTGCTGTAAAAATGGGTGTTAAACTGGTTGAGCACCGAGCTGCTGTGGCCAAGGTGACTGGAAGGCATGGAATTGGACCAGTCTCCCACACCATGGCTGGGAATACTGGAGAGTGGGGAGTAGGAGTTGAAGCCTACCATGTTCTGCCCCATTTTGTCAATGGGTTCAGAGCTGAGTCCCACGGGCCCGGAGCGGCTCCCCGAGCTGGAGCCATGGACGTAGGCGGTCATGCTGGAGAGAAAGTTACTGAGGCACGGGCTGCTGGAGGAGGGAGGGGGAGATCCTTTCTCAGGTGAATTGTCAGTCCCAGGTGATGAGTTTTCCAAGATATCCTGATGCTCTGCAGCTTTGGGGCTGCCACTCAGGGTACTGTCCTCGGATTTCTCCGACGCAAGAGCAGCAGCACTGGCCTCAATGTCAGACTTTCTCTTCCGCTTCCTGCGAAAGTTTCCATTGTCAAACATCTTCTCACAGTTCGGGTCCAGAGTCCAGTAATTCCCTTTTCCTGTCCAAGGAAACAAACCCACACTTTTAGTTTAAAAATAAGCACACAAACAAAAAAAACCCAAACCCACCCAGTCATTTAGGGCTTTATAGTGCTTCTCTCATTTCCCAGAAGGAGAACAATTGCATGAGCAATACACATGGATTTTTAGTCACTCAAAAGTACAAGTCTGTTGAATTCAGAAAAAAAGTTTCTGGGTTCTATCCCTTAGTCCTGACTCTTCCCACAGGCAAAAATACAAATGGAGTCACTGGGAGGGCTTTTTGTTTTGTTTTCTTGATGAGGGAAGGAGGTTTTCAGTAAACAGCTGGTCTTCTGAATTTATGGCAGAGAGCAATCAAATCCCACACTGGGATCCCACTCCAGATTCAGTGGGGTAGCATCAGTTTCTAACAAGATAGAACTAGACTTTTGGCCTTCTACTGGAGAATAATTTCAATGAGTTTTTAATGTTCTCCATGGTCTATTGATAGGAAACCATGAGTGAAGGAATTTCTGACAGCCTACCAGCCAAGGGGTTGGTAATGGCAGAGGTGTCATTCCAAGGAAAACACTAATTGAAACAAACAAAATAAAAGCACCCTGCTCTCCTTTTGAGAATTAATGCTGACTCCCCAAAGCCATTTGATTTCTTTGACAAATCCCCTTCCCTTGAATTCCCAGTTAACTTTGACACGAGTCATGCATTACACCAAATGGGTCTTGAGTGTGCTTTGCCCAGTTAAATGTTCCTGTGTGTGCTGAGTCTCATGCTCAGCTCATTGATCCTTTCTCAGGAGGACCAAGGGCAGGACAGAATTCCCTTCCCTGCAGAGATCTCACAGCAGCCCTGATTCACACCTCAGCTGTGCACAGCTACTTTCCAGTTCAGCCTTTTGAGAACAAAGTGCTACTGTGTCTATGTCCTGTATCTGGGCTACTATGTCTCTTTACAGTGCACTACGTATTTTAAAATTCATCAAGTTTAATGAGAGGTGGGGGAAAAGGGGGAGAGGGCTATACCTGGATCATCTTCATCTCGAGGCACCTTCTTGAAGCAGTCGTTGAGAGACAAGTTGTGCCGGATGGAATTCTGCCAGCCAGCTTTGCTTTTGTTGTAGAACGGGAAGTTGTCAGCCACGTACTGGTAGATCTGGCTCAGAGTCAGCCTCTTGTCAGGTGCCCCGTGGATGGCCATGGCAATGAGGGCAGAGTAGGAGTAAGGAGGTCTCACCAACTTCATAAGCTCCTCTTGGGATGGGAGGGGAAGCCAGCCAAGGTCAGTTCCTCCCAAGCCGTGCACGTTGGGCAGGAGCTGCCTCTGCATCCCGTACGACTGCGGGATGAAGGGGCTGGCGTTGGATCCTGGCAGGTACGGTGGGGGGGTGATGGAAGGTCCATTTAGCCAGAGGTAAGGATTGGGAGTGCTGCTGTAATCTGCTGTCTCAAAGGTGCTTGGCCTCTGGGGGCTCGGGACGTTCTGTGGGTGGAAGAAGTTCTCATAGTAGATGTTCATCTCCGGAGGCTCCTGGCCGATGTTGGGGAACTGTGGGCTGCAGCGTGGAGGGGAGTGCGACGGGGGCTCAAAGAAGCTCATGCTCTGAGCCAGGCAGCTGCTGAGCTGTGACACACCTGTGCTAGTGCTCCTTTCCCGGGACAGGTGCATCACCTGTGCCCTTCCCTAGGTACTTATGCACCTGTAAAGGTTTCAGCCCGTGCTGCAGGCTCCACCCCGCAGCTCTGAGTGGCTGCAGATGAGGACGATATCCTTTTTGGAATGCTGGCAGTCCCACTCAGTCATTGATGTCACATCAACCTAACGTGAAAGTTACAACTGTTTATCTTCTTAAATGAATGAAGGAATTTTCCACTATTGTGATGCACATGAAGAAAGCCTAGGGCTTCTTGAAGTTAAAGCTCAGAGATCCTCCTCTTTCTACCTTTCACAGTGAAGCTTTAGCATTTCCTATTTTTTTGTTATTAAAGAAAGCCATTTTGTGCTGCTGTTAGTAACACCTCAGAATGCAAAAGCTATTGTCACTAGTGAATGAAACAGTAGAGATATATACTTAAAAAAAAGAAGAAAAGAAAAAAGAAAAGGTCAAACCTTTTCCTTTTGTAACTTTAATTGCAGACTTGCTTGTACTTCCCCCTAGGCAATCACAGTTCTACAGGCAAATTCTGTGGCTGGTTACTCACCTGAGTAATCTTACTGATATAAATGGAATTAACTCCCTAAAGTAAGGATTAATCTTGTGAGGAAAAAATTTCAAGCTTAATAATCAAACCTTTCTTTAGAGCTTAAAGTGGTGAACTGAGATGGGAAATCATTATGTGTTCCTTCCTGTTTGCTGCAGGATTGGTACAGAGAGCTCATGAAACCTCTCAGCACAACTTCCAAACAGGAAAGCAGCAACAGTGTTCAGCAGAGCTCTTCTTAGCCAAGTTCCAATAACTTCACCTGTATTTATACAGACAAGAGCTGATTCCTTAAAATTAAGTAATAAGGAAAAACCTCTAGCCCATTTGGACAAATCCTTAGTGCTTTGCATGGCACCCTGCATGTTTGAAGGAGGAGAGAGCAGAGCTGCAATCTCACCACCCCTGTCTCAGGATGGCAGCTCTTCACTGCATGAACCCTGCACTGGAGCTAGGGCAGAGCTGCAGTTCCCTTCACAGTCATAATTGCATATTTTCTTGTGATTAAACACACACATCATTTAAAACTTGCCTCAGCCTTAATATCCATGCAATTAAAGAAGGTCATGGTATGACAGAGCCTTCCAGATAGCTCTTGTTCTGTAATTTCTGCAGAAACAACAGTTTTGACCCATGGATTTGAATTCCTGGCTGTCCCAAAGGCTTTTTGCTTTGTCACACATTCACCTTAATTCTTTGTGCTGTAGCACAACCAGCCAGACTCCCCACTCCCTAAGAATCAGTGATTTACTAATGTCATGTCCATATTGGTGCTTTGAAAGGTATGAAAAAAAAATTCCACTGGGATTGCTGCTGAAATATTGAGTACAGAATGACAAAGCAAGCCAATCTGCCAGCTCAGAAGTCCAGCTCCACAGCTGTTACTTTAAAAATCCATGCTTTCACTGCACAGAAAATAATTTCTACCACAACAAACAAGCTGTTACTTTAATTCGAAAGCTCAGAATATGTAAATGCTAAATAACCTGTTCAGAGACACACATAAAACAGTCAACAGTTAAGTGGAACATGGTAGGACTGGCTTATTTTCTAAGTGAACAACTGCTGTGCAGAAGGTGACTTGGATAAAAAAAAGAAAGAAAATGAATTATTTTTCAGGAGCTCATGATGTGAGTGCCTCCCACCTCGAGCAACTAATCTGCAGTAATCTTTTTCACCATAAGAATCTGAGTTAAAAACATGCAAAATGCTATTTGAGCAACATCTCCTACAGCTTCCTAGTTAACTTTCTAACATATAGATGTATTTTAAAATTATATGTGTATTCCTGAAAATGCTGGTATATTGTTAATAACCCCCCCTTCATTTACAGAAGAGGCAATAGAATAAAACATTTAAGAAACATGAGTAAAACCACATTTACAATTAACTAAAGAGCCAGAATATAGTGAGAAAAGTAAGCATAATACATTTTGACCTGGTCAACAAATTAGATTTTTTGCCAAAAAACCCCTTGAAAACAAGAAAAACTTGTAAATTTATTCCAAGAAGTAAAAAATTCATCTAACTGTATCATGGACTTTGATGAGTGACATTTAATACTTATTCCCTGAGGCGCACTGCATGCATAGTTAAAATAAAAATACCCTCAAGTGGGTGCTGAATGAATACAGGCTTTGAAAAAAGCCCAGGCTTTGCAAAGGGCAAAAGCATTAGTGCTGCAGCCAGACTGGTGTGTAAAATTCCCTCTGCCAAGGGCTCCTGTGAAGTTGTGTGCAGGGCATGGAGCAGGGTGAGCCCGAGCTGTGCTGTGCCAGGGGATGCCAGCCCTGCCAGCCCTCCCTCCTGAGCAAGGTGTCCCACAGAAAAGCAGAGTGAGGATGGCAAATGCTGCTTTTACAGCAGGGAGGTGCTGAGACACCTCTGGGCTGCTGCCCACGGAGCTGTGAAAGGGGGACAAAGTCTGATCCCTCCCTGGCATGGCTGAGCTGGCACAGGACACAATCCCATCAGCAGCATTTCCCTTCAGCTGGCTGGGCCTGATTTACTCAGAGCAGACTATAAACAGTGCCAGGAAAAGGCACTTTGTGAGTACTCTGGGCACACCTTGCTGCTGCAGGGTCACTGCAGCACACGCTCCTGGGCAGCTCCTCTGCTGCTGCAGATGCTCCTTTGCAGGCAAGGAGGCAGCAAGGAGAGAATCAGCTCTGGTCAAGCTGTGGTGGCTGAGTGAGAGCTGAAGGAAATTTAGTCTGACCAGGAATATTGGCCTGGGGTCTTCACTGAGAGTCTTCCTTTTGGCAGGGCTGGAAGAAGGCAGCAATTCCAGAAGTGGAGAAAAGAGAAGGAAAACCAGTGAGGCTTCCATACAAAGAGGCTGGAAAAAGGTGGCATGCTGACCCAGCTACACTAACAGATCTTGTTTAGGGATTAAAATCTCTGCAAATAAATTGGAGGCTGCTGCTGGAGAAAGTTTAATAATCATTCTTTCCAAATGCATTGGGTCAGTAAGGTCTGACTAGGCAGGATGCATCACATTTTTAACATGTCTTTTACTGCAGTCCAGTCCTGCAGAGCCCTGGGTGCATGTCTCTACCAGCTGGAAGCCTGGTCAACCACAGATTGTTGTCAAACCAAAGACTGTAGACAGCTCTTGTGCTATACAAATATTTGCTCCTCTCAATTTCTTGAGTGAAGCTCCAAAATCTGCAGGGCTGGGGCTGAACCATTGTTTTCCATAGGTTTTTAGGTCAGCTCCATGTGCCCCTCTACTCCAGCCAACAGTAATATTTCCTCACACTGACTACCCTTATATAAAAGAAATATCTGAAGTCTTGGGGTAAGAAAGGTTCAGATTAATTTCATTTAAACTCAGATAACTCAGCATATCCACTGATACTCCACAGTAACCTCCAATGCAGTTTCTGAAATGCAGTGACTGGGGAGAGGGGTGCACACACCAGCACACAGTTCATACAAACAATTCCTATGGTCACAAAGAAGAGGGAAAAATTGTTTTTAAAAGAAAAGGGTCCACATGTAAGTCAATACACCAAGGAACCCACCTTGTTTGAAACAATTCACGCCCTGAATTCAGAAACAGGTCAGTATCCATCAATAAGACATTTTCACACAGTGAAAAAGTCTCTGTTCTCAGTTGTCCAGTAGATTACTTTTACAAGTCTTCACGTCTTATTCCACTTATCATCTGCCCAGCATATCCACAAAATAAACCACACCATGAGAAGGAACAGGCTGTAGCAGCAAAGCAATGTCATCTCAAGGACATTACAAAAGAATAAAAAATTTAAAAAACAGCACTGCAAACCAAGGGAACTGAGCTTTATTTCTAGAAAGGCAGGTTGAACATTAAATTAATGGAAAAGGCAATATCATTTGGATCTGTGCCATAAGTGCTGCAATGCTAAAATGCCCTTAGACTTTTCAAACCTTCCAGAACAAAATCACTGTGGATTTTTGAAGCAACTTTAGAACTGGGTTTTTAGAAGGTTATGAAACCTTGTAAGGTCTCATAGCTGCTCTCTAACATGAGAGTGATGATAATAAAAGCAGTCATAACTCCTACCTCCAAAAAGACCTTCTGTCGTTTCCTAACATATAATAAATATGGTAGAGGGGATTAGGTGTCCCCTGACTCGTGTATCAGTTGTGATAGGCCACAGGCAGGCAAGGAATCCATGGCTTCCCTTCGGCTGGGATGCTGTGGATGGGATTTCCCCTGGGATCTGCTGTGCTGAAGGACACAGACATGGTCACATCTGCCACAGAGGGGAAGAATCACCCTGTGACAAATCCTTCTCATGGTAGCATCCAAGGTGTCCCTCCCAGTTATAGAAAATTAATACAGATACAGACCCTTCAGTCAAGCATACTTTGACAGCCCTCATGGCACACAGAAGCTGTAGCTATCCTGGAAAACAAGAAACTACGTTGAAAAAGGATAATTCTGTGCAAAACCCAACAGGTTCCCTCTTTCAGATCATCTGTTTCTACTCTCACCACTAAATGTGTCTTTATAGGAGAAGTCAGTGGTGCTAAAATTAAATGAGGTCTTGTATGAACGTCAACCCGGGTACCAAAGAAATTAATCTGTACACACTTCCAAAACCCTTCAAAGTTTAAATTCTTGTGCATTTCCATGAAATGGATTCATTCATTTCAATGATTTATAGAAGAAAAAGTAACTTGCTTTTCTTTCTTTTTTATAGAAAGAAAAGCAACATGCCACTGCTTTTGTTCCAGTCACATTTCAACATCAAGGTACTTGCTGGTGAGGATAAATCAGCTCCTCCCTCTCTACTATTGGAGATTTCATAGAAAAGACATTTTAGAACCACAGAACTTTTCAGAAAACATAACTTCCTTTTTTTAAGGAAAAAAAGTTTTTTTTCAGTGTTCTGCACCCTTTAGTACATGCAGCACACAAACACTTGGGGGGAATTAAATAGAAACTAAAGCTGGAAGGCGAATCGGTGCAAGCGCCGGGAACTTCTCTGCGGCCGCACCCGGGCTCGGATGAACTCCGGGCTGTTTTATTGCGGCCGGGTTGGAGTGCTGGAGGCTGAGATAACCTGACCTGTGAGCAGCGATTTAGGGCTCCGGTAATCCCGGCGCTTCCAGGATTATCGCAGTGCCCCAGCAGGGCCAGCTGCGACACGGGCAGGGTATCGCGACATCCTATCGCCACCCGGTGACACTGCCTGGGAATGCACAGCTGCCCTGGGAGCCTCCTGACCTGCTGCTACTGCTACTGGCCAGGGTCCCCTGGATGTATGAAAATAACCCATTTCATGTGGAAACAGTTAAAACCTTTCCTATTAGAATCCTTCATTTGCTTTGGAATTCTGTGTGGAAATTCTGTTGGATTTAGAGATGTCTTTGCTTTAGATTAGTTTCCTTTTTAATTTTTTTTTCCTTTTCTATTTCCCCATCCTGGTTTTCAATATTCATCTTTTCCCGTCTTGTGAAATTAGACCAAATGCAGTTGTAAAGAAAGACTCTTTGAATTCAGAGACTGTGCACTAGTGTTAGCACGTGCATCAAAGCAACTGAAGAAAGGTTTTGGATTCCTCATTATTTGTAGAATCCAGGTATCCAGTCATAACATAATTTAGTGTACAATAAAATACCATACAAAATACAAGGTTAAAAGGTCTGCATCTAAAGCTACTCTATCCAGGGCTGGGTTTTTATATCTAAAAACATATAAATAAACATTCCGCAGGAAGCCTTCCCTCAAAGTATCTGTCAAACATGGAGAATTGTTTAGACTTTTTCTAGTTACAGCAGTACAAGATTCCTGCTACCTCACCTACATAAGCCTTTTCTGGATGCTTGTTTGCCAGGGCATAGATCCCTTAAATGAGTGTTTTCTGATGCCCATCACCTGTGTTCTGTGCCATTTGAACCCATGGTGACACCTTCAGCAGCCACCTGCCATGAGCTGAACTGATCCAAGCCCTGGCAAGGCCTCTCAAGGGTTAACTGAGAATGAGAGATCAGTCATTCCTGCCACATGAACCTGCTACTAAATGCAGGTTGAATACCCACACGCAGAATGGGGCACCTGGAGCTGCAGGATGCATTAATACACATGAAAAAATCATTATCACAGACACTCTGTTTGCTCCAGCTCAGACACTCACAGGGGCTGTCTCATCACAGGCTCAGCCACAGGAAAGATCCCTCATGGCACACAGAAGCTGTCAGCTATTCCTGAAAGACAAAAAACTGCATTGAAAAAGGATAATTCTGTGCAAAACCCAATCAGATCAAACTGCTCTCGCTTTAAAGCCGTGATTAAATTTATCTAACATTTAAAAGTTTATGAAATCCGTGGCCTACCCGAGGTTTGTTTGCAGAGCAATTCTTCATTTACAGTGTTAATCTTTAGCACCCTCTGCATCATAAGAGCAAATCAGAACAGACAATTACACAGAGTCAATAAAGAACAAGTCCTCTGCTCACCCCAGAGCAGTAAACACTGCCAGTGCTGAAGTCCTTACAGCTGAGGGCAGCCCCTGGAGTGTTGCTCAATGCTCCCCCTCAGAAGGACCTGGAATGCCTAAGAGCAAGTAGGAACTGAGCTCTGGCAGGGAAATATAAATTCTATGCAGGGATTTCTCCAAGGCACCCGGGATAGGAGATGGCTGCAAGCTTTTTGTCATGGAGGCTTCCATATTCCTAAAAAAATAGAGAGTTGAATCGAAAAAGATGGACATCTCTTCATCCAAAAAATATTGAGGGAAAGAATCCTTAAACTCTTTCGTTTTCTTCCCTCCTCAGAAACAGTTAAAAAAAAAGGGTGCTGCAAAACAGAAGTTGGCTTTAAATTCACTGATTTCTCTTGATTTCTAAATGAGAAAAATGCTGCGTTTGGTTAAGTTATTCCTTTTATCTTCCTCCACTCTGGAGAATTGACCTGTGCTTTTGTTTTAAACAGAATGCCCTAGTTCTGGATGATTCCCATTGACATTGGCTTATATGGAACCAGTCTCTGGGATAAATTCTCCATCATATGAATAGTTTTGTTCTGAAGCTAGGAAATAAAAAAAAAAAGGATCTTCTGGTATTTTTATGATACTTAAACTAAAATCCTTGAAAATAGCAGAGGAAGTGAGCAAGAGAATTATATGGTTGGATGCCTTTAAACACAACTCCTGGACTGTGGCTGACTTAAACAGAAACCAGATTAAATAAAATTTAAAAATTTTAAATTTAATTTTAAATTTTAAATTTAATTAAATTTTAAATTTAATTAAATTTTCTCCTTCCTGTCATGCTATTTTAAAAATGTATTTAACACCTCTTCTTTCTGACAGTGCCCTCATCCCATGGTCAGGGGAACAAATGAAAGCAGAGATCCAATGATATCTCATGTGTCAGTGGAGTCCTCACCAGAATAACCAGTGTGGCACCAGGACCCCCACTGGGGATTGGAAATTGTTGATTTTTAAGGTCTTTTCCATCTCAAACCGTTCCATGATTCTCCTCACCCACAGTTTCTACTGTCTAATAAAGAAGGTTACAGGCTGTGTGTGATAGAGATAAAAGTTCAATGTCAGGCAGGTACACAGGACTATCACACATTCAAGTTCCAGAACAATGTGTTCCTAAGGTCTGTAAAATCTTTAATAAAACTCTCCTTCCTCCTCAGAAATTTGATCCTTATTGACTTAGACTCTGACCATTTTCCTATAGCTCACACCAGCTAATTTTTAATGAGATTTTAGGGCATTAATTTCCCCCAAGAATGAATATTTAAGTCATAATTTCATAATAAGAAATTATTATGGTAGGATTTCATGGCACAAACAAGGGCAGGCTGGATACCCAGGTCAGGTGAGGATACTCCTGAGTACCCTGATGTGGGTAAATGCCAAGATTTGCTGTGCAGACCTTCTGCTGCACTGACACAGTGGCTCCTGGGGTGGGACAACACCTCTAACGTGTTTTACAGTCCACAGAGACACCCAGGTACCTGTGTCTGGGTAAAAATGAGATTTCTGCCTGAACTAAACTACAACGTGCAGCTTAAATGCATCTCAGGTCATTGCAGTGTAACAGCTCAGTGCAGGTCAGCTCATCAAATTCAGCTGCATGTGCAGCTTCCCTGCCCTGCAAACAGCTCATTAATTACAGATCACACAGCCCCATCCTTATCTCAGTGATAGCAAACCAGACTGTCACCAGCCAGACAACTGGAAATGTCACAGAGAGGAGAAATAAGTGGTACAGAAAAGCACATGAGAATGTGGTGGGGTTCCTGGAGCCGTTCCAGAGCTGGAGCCATTCCTGCTGCACTAATTCTCTCCACAGCAGCCAAAGCCTCACCCTGTCCTGCAGGAAATTTCTGCCCTCTGTGCTTCACCTCAAACAATGTCAAATACAGGTTCTGTCCCCCACCTCTGCACACATGAACTAAAGGCCTGTTGAGCTCATGACACACATGCCAGCAGCCAGTGATAATTCACATTTTTAAACAGATGTTGCCATGCTGGCACTTTATTGTCCCAGGGCATCAATTGTCCTTCATGCTATGTTGTTTGTTTGGACTAAATGTCAGTATCCACAGATTCTGGAAACTTGTGAAAAGCTGGAGCTTGTTGTCCAAACATCCTTAAAATTCCAGTTCTATGAATGCCCTGTTCTTGGCAGCTGTTTTTTCTTAGTAATTTTGCTTTTCTGCTCAGGGTTGATTGACACGATTTCAGGCTTGGAACTTGGGCTGGCAAGGGGAGAACAATCTCCCCTTGGAGACAATGAATAAAATTATCACTGGTGTGGGACAATGAATAAAATTATCACTGATATTTAGTAAACTAAATGTGAATCTAAACTCTTCCCCAAAAACTGTACTAAAACCAAAGCAAAACACAAGCAGAAATCTTGAACCACTGTCTTAACACCCAACACCAAACTTCCTTTGGACACTGTGCTCCCTCCTTCCTGGTATTTGTTTCTGGGCATTTCTTTCACTTCCATTCTTGCTACTTCTTTATTTTGAGTCACAGTATTTCAATAACAATTTATAATAACAGCTAGAAATAAAACTCAATTTTTCCACTCACCTGAAAACATCTCTGCAAGATACAATAAATAAAAGGTAACCTTTAACAGTATTTTTACGAAGAATAAACAGTTCCTAAATAATAATTTTCTTACTCATTTCCAGTAGAACCAAACCTTTTCTTTTAAAATACTTGTTTATTTTGTGCTATATTCAGGATAACTTCAGATAATATTGAAGGACAGCTTTGATACTCTCCCTCCTCTTCCCCCAGGTTTGCAAGATGTTAAACATGCACCCTTCAACCTTTCACTTTCTCCCACTCACAGATAACCCTCTCTATTCAACAGAAGACTTTTTTCATGGAAAACTTTCTTCTTCTGTGCCTCTTCAGAAGCATTATCAAATTTCTGTGAAAAGCAAATGAAATAAAATGAAACCCAAATTCTACCAGAATTCATGCCAACACTGTAGTTAGTGTTAAATCTGGGCCCATTCTGTTTTGCTGTCTGGTTATTCTGGTGAAGGTGCAGCATTAGTTCCAGTGGCAAATATTCCAATCCTCTCATAGAAAACAATCACTAACTACTCCTACAGAAAACAGCTTCTCTCAAACAACTTGCAAAGAGAGCATAAATTCATAAAACTAATTTATTCACACTGTTTGGTAAAGTGTTGATAGAAAAACTTAGATTTAAACAAACTGCAGATGTCTTTCCATAGATTGAACTACACAGCAAGAAATAACTTTAACCTCTTTATCTTTCCCAAATCCGTAGAAATGGCAACAAGGCCAGTCCCCTCATCCACAACATTGTACATGAACATATTTTATTTACTTAGTATAAACCTATGTCAGTGTCTGAAACATAAAGGGGTGAGTGAAGGAAATCAATTATTCACCTTTAGATCCCCTCCATCTGGAGAACACACTTAGAGAAAGAGCTGCCAGGTTATAAAGAGGTGCTGGCCTGCAGAGCTGTGGAGCCTCACAGCAGTGAGGAATCACCTCCCAGCCCACCTCAGGAGGAGGGAAGACTCAGAAAATCAATCTGTACCCAGCAAACTTGGGCTTGTAGAATTCTGTTTGCTGTCAGTAAAAAACTATTACCTTTCATACAATGATTCCTGGAGATGTCAGGGAGAAAGGGTCAGGGCAAATAAAAGAGATTTGTAACATTTTATTGAACAGCAGGAAATGTAGCTTTTGTTCATCATGCTGCTGGATGTAAGGTCAATTTGCACATGTGTAAATAAACCTCTGCATGTTTTCCACAAAGCTGCTGCTCTGAAAACAGCTCAGGCAGTGACAGCCACAGAACCATTCAGGGAAGATTGAGGTACAGAGCAGAGTGCTGGGAGCAGCAGAGGGATCTGTGGCTGTAAATCCAGCTACAGCCACACTGTAAATTGTCAGTGGCTATTTTGTGCTGAGCCATCTGTTGCCTTGGCTACACTGCCAGCAAGGATTTAAGGATATCTGGATGTCTGTACAAGCTCCAGAAAACCCAAACTCCGCTGTTTGGCAAGAGCAGCCCTGAGCTGCATTACACAGTGAGCCTTGCTGCTGGCCGGGACACACATGTCACTGCTCAGGAACAAGCTTTGTCCCCAGGAAACACCCAGCTCCCTTTGACCTGTACAGCCAGAGGTTTCTGTCCCACATCCCAGTGGACACATCCTGCAGTGTTTTCCTCAAATGTTATTCCTGCATCTGTATCATAAGTAACTTAACAGAGCCCATGGGAGGTGCTGTTCATGTTCTCCATCAGTGCCTTTCTTCAGACTAGATGGTGCTCTAAAATAAAATATTTGTGTGTAGATATAATTGTTTTCAGTTGAGAAGTGGTCTTGTAAAAATTGATCACAGATCTGTTGGTGAGGGTTTGAAATGCTGCTCCACAGACTGCTTTCCATCTTCCAGAACTCTGGAAATGCGCTGAAAAAAACAACAAAACAGATTTTCATATATTAAAATTGATTCTGTGCTGGATTCAGTAGTAAGTGTATTAATTACTTGTGCCTTTAGGCTGTAGCTAGAGAAAAAATACATTGACCAATTCCTGCATATTTTGAATTAATTTCTCTATTCTGCAAAACCTTAAACATGTATTTAAACCTGTCCACATGATTCCAAACATGTTATGAAGCACTTCCAAGTGGATTTTCATCTTAGTTAGTCCTTTTTCTGCCATGTAAGAGAGAACATTCAATCCTCTGTCTTTTATATGCTATTTAAATTTAAATACAAGTGGACAAGATAGTGCTGAAAAGCTGCAGCTCCTAGGTCTGAAATGAGCAAGTGTGTGATAAATTGCATAAAAGTGAAATACTACAGACTTCACATTAATAGGTTACTCTTTTTCCACCAGAAAAATGTGATTATGAACACATTTAACTGAAGCTTTTCCTAAATGTTACAATGTGATCCCTGAAGGCATAATCAATTTTTAAAATTTTTTTTAAAGAAAACTCCAAAACACTGCAGAAAGTAATGAATACAAATGAAACCCATTACCCAGGAAAAAAGAAACCAAAACAACAAACCCTTTGCATTGAAAGATCAGAAAAGTTGGCATGTAAAATATTCCAGAATACTTATGTTGGTAGCTACCCACATCTAAATTAAATGTCACCCTCCCATTACCTTCAAAGTAGGAAAACCTTCACATTCTGTGTCTGAATAGCTGCTCTGGATATTATTTTCTCTTTTTTCTTCTTTTTTTTTCCTATCAAACACTACGCTAAATGAAATAGTTTTAATTTGGTGAAGATTTCAGACATCAGTGAAACGTTCCTCACTTTAGAGGAAGGCAGCCGGCTTCAGAAGCCGATTTCCCCTTCGCACTCATCATCTCCCCAGAGCATCCCCGCTCGGCCCGCTCGGGGCCCGGCGCTCCCATCCCGGCCCGCTCCGCTCCGGTCCCGCCGGGAGCCGCCGCTCCCCTCCCGCCCTGCGGCGCCGCTCTCGGCGGGCAGCCCGCGCCCTCTCGCGGTGCGGGAGCGGAGCTGCACACGCAGGTGCAGCCCTGCATCCCTCCATCCCTGCATCCTTCCTTCCTTCCATCTCTGCATCCTTCCTTCCTTCCTTCCATCTCTGCATCCTTCCTTCCTTCCTTCCATCCCTGCATCCCTCCATCCCTGCATCCTTCCTTCCTTCCATCTCTCCATCCCTCCATCTCTGCATCCCTCCATCCCTGCATCCCTCCATTCCTGCATCCTTCCATCTCTGCATCCCTCCTTCCCTGCATCCCTCCATTCCTGCATCCCTCCATGTCTGCATCCCTCCATCCCTGCATCCTTCCTTCCTTCCATCTCTGCATCCCTCCATCTCTGCATCCCTCCTTCCCTGCATCCTTCCATCCCTGCACCCCTGCATCCTTCCAGTCCTCCATCCCTGCATCCCTGAATCCCTGCACCCCTTTATCCCTCCATCCTTCCTGCCCTCCATCCCAGCATCTCCCACTGGAAGTGCTGCCCCAGCCAGCTTTGCCTCCACGTTGAGCTTCCACCCCTCTCTCTGACAAAAGCATCAAGAAAAAAAAGCAGGGTTTCCCTTACAAGCCTGTTTGTCTCAAAAATACTTAATTTTCATAGCACAGAATTTTTGAACATGTAACCCTTCCTTTCCCCCCCACAAACACACAGGACCTACCATTGTTTTAAATAACTGGTTCACTTTCTTTCTTTTGAAGGTTTTCTTGTCACCGTCTGAGGTGGAAGGGAACACTGGCTGGCTCAGCCTGTGTGAGGCAATTGTTTCATCAGATGCCACAGTGCTGACAGACAGAGTTAATCCTGAGGATGAAAACAATATTGGTTACACAAAACAAAACCAAAAAAGGAGAGTCAGACTGTAAGACAAAGCAAAACTCAAAATTGTGAAGTACTGCAATGATTAGAAAAAATGCAGACATTTTTAATCCAATTATAACCCTGGAATAAAAAAATTAAATAACAAGGAAACAATAAACTTCTTTGCATTGAAACTGAACAGTGAAAGGAAAGAACCAATCTGGCCAAAGAATTAAAAATAGATAAACACATGCCAAAGAAATGGGCCATGGCAGGCTGTTGTGTTGTGCTAAACATCTGTTGCAGGCATCTGGAAAGAGAGGGGCAGTGAGAGGAACAGATGAAATGCAGGCTAAGAAATGGGATGTCCTGTGGAGCAAAGGGGTACAAGAGACTGAAACTGGGCCAGCCAAGAGATGAGCTCCAACTTCAGTCACCCTTTCCCTTTTCTTTCACCCATCTGTCTGGGGGCAGCTGTGTTATCTTGCTTCCCTTGCCTCCCTGGTGAGAGAACCTATGGGATTCCCCTCTGGCTTCAAATCCAGAAGGTGAAATCCTGTTCTGGGGCAAGCTCTGAGGATATTCATCCCCCAGAGAACAGCACAGAGCATTTCTCCCTGTTTCACACACTGCCCTTGGCTGTGCCCCCTTGTTTGTGCTCCTGATGCCCTACAGAGCAGGGAAGCTGAATAAACCTTGCCTCTTTCTAGGCAGCAGGAATGCTCACAGTGTACAAGAAGTGAAATCAGAGCTCCAGGAGTAACAGAATTTGCATTTTGGCACAAGGTGCTATGGTGTTACCCTGCATTTGGAGCAGTACAGCCTCACATGCACAGAACACTCTTCAATTATAATCTTTGTCCCAGTGGATTTCACAAGGGTGGACTGAGCTGCCAGCCCTGCTTGGAGCAAACCCTTCATTGCTGTTTTCCTACCATCCTAATAAAGTTCAGCATTCTCACCCTAGGGTAAGCACCTTACCTGGGATGGTTGGCATAGAACGACTGACAGTGCTCATCTGCTTGAGGACAGAAGTTTTCTGAGGTGCCACCACATGTTCTGAGAGGTTGGTGTCACTCATGAACTCGTATTTCCTTGATAGCTGTTAAACACAGAAGCCCCAACATTAATGATGGACTGGGACTTTGGTTCACGTATCATATGAAGTACAATCTAAAAACATGCAACAATTTTGCAGATAATTTATAGTTAGATGAAAACTTCTCATTCTACATAGAAAAAAAGAATTCTAAAAAAGTTACAGAAGTAATCTGTGACCTGAAATCTGAATTCCTACCCTATTTTTGGCATAATACCATCAGACAACTCTGAGTGTGATCTGCAAAGTAAAATGAAGTTTTGAAAACATTTCATTTTAATTCCTATTGCATTAACGTGCCCAACTTGGCTGCTGCAAAGCTTTGTCACTGAGTTTTTGAAGTAGAAGAAAATCCTCTAACTCAATACACAGCGGGATCCCCACAGTTTGGTGTACGTGTTATCTAATTTCATCAAAAGCCAAAGGTGTTACTTGGTTTTGTATATCAGAGCTCCTCAAAGGATGACTGTGCTTTATCTCTCTTTTGCACAAGGACATGCAGTGTAAGACAGTCATAATCATCCATGAGTTTCTCTGTGCTTCCCCAAACAGCCTTGGCTTTCTACTCCATTCATTTTACCTTTGATGATTCCTTCAAACATTTTTGATCAAATTATTTATGCTCCCTCCATGTATTTCAACAATCTGTTAGTGCCTGGCTTTTTAATTTAGTTGAGGCTTGTGTGTCTAGAGGACATACACTAAAATCAAATTCTCCTGAGGATTAAACTGTGTGTAAAAAAAAGGCCCAGTGTAAGTGGCATAAGTCTCTGGAATGATCCAGCAGGGCAATAAAAGCCCTTGGATGATCCATGCAGTGCTTTCAAACTTCAGTCATATAAAAGCCCTTGGATGATCCATGCAGTGCTTTCAAACTTCAGTCTGGCACCACTGAAGGAGCAGTGTTTGCAATCTTGCAGTTTCCTAACAGCTGCATGTTCCATAACGAGGTACAAAACGTCCAGGGCTCATCACTCTGAAACAGCCCTGACTGTGAGGAGCTGCCCGTGAAATGTCAGCACAGTCAATTGCCTCTCCACAGGAAAGCAGCTTAACCCTCCCCACACAGTGCTCCTTTTTCAGCTAACCAGAATCTGCCAGAGCCTCAGAGCTCTGGTATCTGTCACCAGAAGCCAGGAGGGATGATCTGATTTTTTCACTGATTTGTTTTCTCCACAGCATCTTGCATGTTTCATTCATGGCAGGGCAGATCATCTCTGCATCCTGCATCCTTCCCTTTATGACAGCTGGAATTCTCTGGGATATATTTTCCTTTTTTAAGCAAAGGGATAATGTCCTCTTTTTCATGGATTATAAAACACTAAATCAATAACATACACATTTCATGTCAGAGATAGAAATATCAGCTGCTGTCTTCTCATCAGCAAACACCACACTGCTTCGTTTTGTTCTTTTTTTGGACCTTCTCATCTTGACTTCAGGATGAGGATTATTTTGAGGAGCAGTCTCCTCTGCTTCTGCTTTTCCTTGCTTTGGTAGCACTGCTTCCAGATCAAAGCTGCAGGCGCAAAAGAAAGAAAAGTACAAGTTCCTTAGTGATATTTTAAAAGCTGCTGGTATTCTGATGTCATTTCCCCATGAAATATAAATGCAGGTCATTCTTTCCTTCTGCTTTCTAGGCAGCCTTGCAAACTGCTGGCAAAAAGTATCTTATGTGCTTCAGCAGCTGGCAACTGGAGATACAAATAAGATGCCTTCAGGCAGTGTGACACCATCTTAAAATGTAGTGAAGAATGTAAAATATTAAAATAAGCTCAAATCCCTGTTTATAGATTTGTGTATCAGCTTAAGAGCTGAACTAAACAGTGCAGAGCTCACATGGCAAGCTGATGAGTGGTGATGGTGCTGAAAGTGAGGCAGGCTGTTCTGGTTGTACAAGGACCAAAGGGGAACAGAGTATTGCAGTGTGTTGCCATGTTTTAAATGCATTCTCTTATTTATTTCACCATATTGGACAAGAATGCACAAACCCTGAGATTAACCCTCCTTCCTCCTTCTCTCTTTCTGTAATTTTTACAGTTTAAAAATTGGGCCATTTCTCATTAAAAAAACCCCACAAACCAAACCATGAAATTGATGCTGGCTTTACTCCCTTCTTAAACTTTGAAGCATGGGACTGAACTTATGTTACAACATAACAATTGATAAATCAAGAACTGTGGTCACTCTGCTGACCTGTGCTTCCTAGAAAAAAAATCAGCATCCTAAGAACTAAATGCAGGTGCAGGATGCCTTTTCTGGTTGTGTCAGAGGTGTCCTGGTGTACTGCAGCACACAAATGATGTTGGTCTGCTCCACCCTTCTGGAGGGCAGCAGGAGCAGCCTCAGGAATCTCAAAGAACAACAAGGGGTGTGTTAAAAACCAACCCTTCCACATTAGGGTCATACACCACTGGACTTTTTCAAAGTGAACTACTCAAAAAGGGAGATCAGATGTTTAAAAAATAATCAAACACTGCTCAACAAGTTGAGTTTTATATGTACCTTGCTTGGGAAGAAGTTCTGTGTGCCTGGAAGATAATTTATAAAGTGAACTAAATAATTTGTGGATGAAAAAGCTATACCTATAATTGTTCTCTCAAATTTAAAAGTCTCTTTGTTTTCCAATAGTCAAAGCATTTTACATTACTACAGACTTTACTAAAGTCTTCCACCCCCTTTTCAAGTTTGTAAAATGTAAATACGAAAGGAACAACCTTTACAAACAAAAAGATGCTAATTAAGTTAAAAGCTGTTTAAAAAGAAACTTGTAAAAAAACACAGATCTTGGTAAGTGTTTGAAAAGTAATTTAATTTTTAAAATACTTATTTTCTGAAAAAGAAATACCACTTTTTTTTTTTTTAATGAGAGTTGAACACATTTTGTCTATTAAGATTGAAACACTGTAGCTTTCAGCAGGGAGGAAGTGAGAGCTACAGTTAAAAATAATGCTGGTATAGTCTAAAAAGGCTGATGGTGATTTTCATTCCTTTTATAAAATCTTTCTGTTTCATCTCATAAAACTGATTAAAAAACAGAACTGAAAAAGAATATTATTTATAACCAAGTGTATTTCTAACCAACCTTTCTGAGGCAGGTTTTCTGGGAGTGCTGCAGTCGGAGCTGATGGAGCACATGGAGATGAAGGATAACTGGCGGTACGATTTCAGCATCGACCTCGGCCGCCCCACCCTCTTGTCATCAAACTCTGGCTACAGGAGGGAAAGAGAAAACACATCCTGTCAAATTCCCTGGCTCTTAATTCACCCTCCTCACACCAGGCTTGAACGCTGTGCAGTTGTTTAACACCTGGCATTAAAGAAGTTGTCTGCTCCAATTAATTACTGTGATTTATCCTGGGTCTGGATGAGTTCTTACTCTCCAACCCTCCCAAACTCTATTCACAAAGTACATTCTCTGCAAAATTTTAAATAGGTTGGGTTTGTTAACCCAAACCCACCCAAAGCCTCCCAAACTCAATTCACAAAGTACATTCTCTGCAAAATTTTAAATAGGTTGGGTTTTTAAGTGTTGGAGGGTTCAAGCAACAGGCAAGATTTCTTATTGTGGATTACAGCCTCTGTTATTGCAATTATTATTGCAATAATATTATTATAATAATACATGATTATAGAATTATAATAATATAATAATGTATTATTATAATAATAGCATTATAATACATTAGATGTAAATATATATTATAATATTATTATTGCATTATAATATACAATGTATTATATATTATTGCATTATAGTATATTATATATTATATACTATATTATACATTATATAATATATTGTACATAATATACAGTCATTATATTATAATATAATATATATAATTAATAATTATAATATTACACAATTTCAAGTAAATGATTGCAATTACAGCCTCTATTATTGCAAAATAAAAGCCATATTCAGGTAGATATATAAAATTTTCATCATACAGGTGTATAATACGGCACATATCCAAAATTTAAATTAGAAACTTGCTACTTTTCCCCTTATAACATTCTATTATAAAATCACCAATGCTGAAAGCAGAAATATAAAATAATTTCCAAAGCAACTGGCATTTAATCACAAAAACCAGGCAATGTCATTCTTGCTACCCTGCACAACTCAGAATATTTTATTCAAGAATTATCTGGGGAGTTTGTGTTCAGAAGTTATCCTTCAATTGCCAGATATTTCAGTTTGTTCTCAACTAATATTTATAGTATTATACACATGACAGGTTTTACTTCACAACACAGCTGGAAGTGGCTGGCACAGGGAAACATCAATTGCAGATCAAAGCCCTAAACCACTAAGAAAAATTACAAAGAGAACAAACATAAGAACTTGCTTTTACTTCCTCAATAAGACTGAAAAGACTTGCAATTTTAAGTCGTAATAAAATATACTAAAAATCTCCCAGAATGAGGAATATTTGATGTGCCAGAGAATTGAATCAGCTCTTGGATGATACAACTCAGATCCTACTATTTTTATATCACAAGAAAACCCATAAGCAAAACAAAATAGCATGTTTTTGTTTAGAAGAAGATGTGTGTTAAATAAAGAGAAATTGGGTAGAGGTTAAAAGGAGAGTAATACCAATTCTCTGGCTCCATATTGCTTTTCCACTTTAACTTTTAAGTGCATGAAACATTCCTCCATCCGGTCATGGAAAGGACGAAGATTATCAGAAACTCTTCTTTCATGAATTTTAATTCCAGCCCCAAGGAAAGGTATCTTAGGAGGAACAAAAGAAGATAAAAGGTGAGACTTTTCATTTGTGTCCAACAACCTCTCTGGCTGTGTTTAAATTATCTGGGAAATCAACTGCAAAACTCTTCCTGTGACTGGCAGGTGGATTTGCCCATTGATGTCAGCTTGGAGCAGCAGATACAAGATGGAAAAGGCTCATGGAAAATGGGTTTTCCCAGTACATTTCTGAAAAATGTTGGTTGCTTCACAGAGGCTGTTTTCTCTCTTCTGTATATTTATTGTTACGAGATTTGTGTAAAATACTTTTAGCTCCCCTTCTGCCACCAACCTTTTCTAACTGCTTTAATTCAGCTTTTAACTCTTTTGCATTAATATCTGGGATTTTTTGTAAAACCCACTTAGATTCCATGCTTCCGTTTTGTGTTGTGACTCAGTAAATACTGTGAACATTGATCTACTCATCATGCTGATCATATTTTATGGAAATGAAATTCCAAAATAACTTTTAAAATCGTGGTGTTAAAGCCTATCTGTTACTGACAGATCTGTTTGTTCTCCTTAGAGGGATTTGGGGGGATAGGTAGAAATTACCCATTTTTTTCTAAAGCTAGGTGACATTGTGGTCAGTAAACCCCACTGAATTCATGGAGTGATTCTGATGGCCAGAAACAACCACACACAGAGCTGTGATGGGCAATGACCCAGGAGAAACTGTAAAGGTACAACTCAAATAATAACCAAACTGGGATGAATCAAAATGAAACAGGAAGAAACTTCAAAAACATTAAGAAAATAGTACAAACTATTCCACTGAAACTATTTGGAAGGTTCATTTCAAGGCTGGGAGAGGAATGAACAGTAAATTTATGCTGTTTCTCATCTATGAAAGAGAGACAGAATCATGCAATCATTGACTAGTTTGGATTGGAAGAGATCTTTAAAGGTCATCCAGTCGAACCCTCTGCCACAGACAGTGACAATTCCATCAGGTTGCTCAGAGCCAGCCTGACCTTGGATGTTTCCAGGGATGTTTCTAGTAAGTACAAAAAACAAGACATGGAACATGAGGAGAAACACCTTGAGCCATTCATTTCTGATAGTAAATCCCAGATGAACTCCCACTATTTCTTACCATCCCTCTGTCTATTGATAGCAATAGTTTCTATTTGGTTAATGGAAACAGAATGGATAATTTCTGAGGTCATGTTTTTTTCTGCTTCATTATCATTATCAGGTCAACAGAGAGAGCCATTTTCCCTTGAATCTCAGCAAAAATAGAGTTTTTTCTGCTTCCACCTTCCATAAGTGCATTTTCCTCCTTGAGAACAAAAGGGTTCTGCAGGCTGGTTATCTTATTATGTATACATGGTATATAAAATAATAAATAGCGAAGCCAAATGACCTCAGTGCTGCCAGTATAGGGAGAATATTCAGTTCTCCTCTGGAGATACAGATAAAAATATTTACTCATAGTCTTCAATGGTATTTACCACACAGAAGATGCATAGCAGAAATCCTGAAGGATCACTGAGCATAAAATAATTCCCGAGAGCAGCAAACACTTCCATTAATGTTTCTAGTAGAAAAAAACCAAACCAACCTCCACAAAAAAACAAATACTCTAGGAAAGAGTTGTTTCCCAAGAGAGTTTCTGACATTTGCCAACCCCAGAAATTCATGAAATCATTATGACTTTTGTCATGCTCTCCGTTTTCTCTTCAGGAATACAACCCAAGTTGGATATCCCATCCCTTTTAACTATAAATGTGGCCTGCTATGTGTGGGTTTTGATAAACCATTCCAGATGATGTGTTGTACAAAATACCTTTCAAGGGTTAAAAAGAAGTGGAAATGACACAATCAGCTCAATGCTGTATTCTCCTGCTAGATAGGAATGGAGCAAAGGAACCCTGGTGAAGCCTCAGTGGTGGCTGTCAGTGAGAAATTACCTGCCAAGCAATCAGATCTTTGAGTCTGTTCAGCTTCTCTGCATCCTCTGGATGGTGTCTGATATATTCCTCTGTAAAGAACGCCTTAGACAAAAAAAAAATAAATAAATACAGTCCATCATCTTGACAGGCAAAGAAATCAAGCATTAATCCACAGAGCCCAGCTGCTGATCATAATATTGGTCATCAAAGAGGAGAGGCACATGCATGGTCCTCAGCCAGATGCTGCTGGTGATAATTCCTCCCTCTATCAGTTGGGAACTGAGGTGCACTTTTTAAAAAGATGTATTTGGTCTTTATCCAGCACTTCTGACTTTGAGACCTTTATTACGAAAACAAATCATTATTTCTTTTATTAAGTTTCCAGTGAAACTAAAAAAGCACAGATTTGGAGAATCATGCTTTACATCAGCTGATAAGCTCAGTTATTCTGGTTTCAAAGACAGAGGTGACCAGGAAAGGAGGATATGAGGATCCTTTCACTGATGGAATG
Organism: Calcarius lapponicus; assembly: GCA_039654755.1. NCBI lineage: Eukaryota > Metazoa > Chordata > Aves > Passeriformes > Fringillidae > Calcarius > Calcarius lapponicus. The sequence goes on along the minus strand of CM077476.1, from coordinate 14,970,152 downwards.
ATGGCTTTCCTGTTCCCCATCCCCACTGCACTGCCACTAACAAGGATGTAGGAGGATTATGAAATGGTGCACCTGAAAATGTGACTCCAAATCTCTTACCTTCTCATATTTAGCAAAGCCACCCATAACAGCTGGATCAACAATTCCATTCAGAAGCATGGAAAGTGGATTAATAGGGAGGTTCTCATCACTCTGGTACTGGTTAATCATCATCAAAATCTTTTCATTGGTTGTGGACATAGTCTCAATGGCATTCTCTAAAGGACTAATTGTGCACTGTAAAGAAACAAAAGAGTTCAAAGGTTCATAAAGATATAAACACATAGTTTTTGTTTTATACAACTCATGTACATTAACAACAATTTTGCAATTCAGCAAACCCACACAGACTTGTTCAATTCCGAAACTATAAATCAGGCATAAGATATATTGATCCTGTACTAAGCAGTAGAAAGATTAAATGTAAATAATAACTGTTTTGAATGTGTAAAAAGAAGTAACTGTAGCTTTGTTGATAATTTTGCAGACTGGTTTGCACAGGAGGATTAAACAGCTGCAAGTTGGACAGACCCCGAGCACATCAATACTCACGTGGGAAATGGAGACCACCTCAAACCAGCGCAGGATTCCTGGGAGTTTGTAGGCTGTAACAAAGGAGGTCCTCTCAATCCACATAGACTATTAAAAGATATAGCAGGAGAAAATGATACTTCAGGATTGAAACTTTCATCTTTTCTACTTTCTGAGAGGTCAAAGGGAAATGGAGGGAGATGGAAAACATATGCATATTTTTTGAATAAAAAGACACTGCGAACTGAGTCTAGCGCAGTGATTAACAAATAGTTTTCCTGATTTCAGATTAGGTCATCTTCAGGGACAAAGCCTGCACAAAGCAGGGGGAAAAGAAAATTACCTTTGAATCTTTTAGTCTGCGTCCCTATTTTTGCCATTACAGATGGAAGAGCTGTCATTAAATGACCTGCTCTCGCCTCTACCCAGATTATATTTCCTCCCTCCACATTCAAAAGGCATTTCTGCAATTAAAAGCAGTAATAGCCCTGTAACAACTTGCCAGAATTCTGACCTTTTTTTTGTTCCTCTCATTTTTCTTTTCTGAACAAGACTGGCTATTGGTATTTGGAATAGTCACTGTTTCATTTACCCTGCTGCTCTTTATTTCAGAATCAGCTCATGGAGAAATACCATAATAGATGTAATGAAGACACTCTAGCTGTCCCAGTTTCCACCTCTTTGAAGGAAACATGCATCTTATCTATTGTCCTCAGCAATGAAAACATCAACAATTGAGCTCTTGTAAAACCATTTCAAGGTATTTTCATAAATGGCCCCAAAACTCTCTAGTTTGCAAAGGAAGCCAAGGTGCTGCTGAGTATTGACAGCACATTCTGGGATGTCAGAGTAGAGTTTGTGTCTGAGCTGTTGATTTAACAGCAGGTAGGAAGCTCTTACATGAAAGTGTTGACTCTGCTAATCAGCACACACATAACAGAAATTGTACATTTTGGAAAGAAATGGCTTTTCCCAGCAGTATGCCAAGAGCACAGCTTTAGCCATAAGGCTTGGATGGGATGTTTTTCAAAACAAACCATAAAATACTAGATAGTGTAAAATCAAAGTACAGACACCACATTTTTATGTTTAACACTGAAAAGTAACTTATGGTGGTGTAGATTTCTTAGAATATTTGAAGAGTGAAGGCCATTCCTCAGCATTCCACCACCAGGCATGGGAGTAAAAATGACATAGGCAGTTCTCTCATGAGGTGAGATTTCACAGGACCCATGAAAACAGACAGCACTCACCTCACTGCCAGCCTGGCAGCTGATGGAAGTGTTGCAAGCTACAAGCAGCAAAGCATTTGATATTTATTTACATGTCACCTTGTTTCCTAATGAAAATCTGTACCAGAAAATGTTCCTGCTTAACACAAACACGTTGAACATGTTTAACTGCATAATGTTTACCTGCAACTGGAACAGTGAAGTACACAGGGGTAGTGCTGAAACAGAGAAGTCTTGCATTTAGGTTTTTTGAACCAGATCTTAGAGTTAAGGTGTCTATAATGAACAATCTGAGCCTAAGAAAGGAGCTAAGATCAAAATTCTGTCACAGTTACCAGAACTACATCCATCACCTTGTAGTTAATTTACTTACAGCAAATTCATTTTCAGGGTCAACAGATCCTCTTCTAACTGGTCTTGAATAGTGGAACCTCTGCACGTTGTTTGACTTATAAAAGCTGAAAGATTTAAAAATTACTATGGTAAAATACAGAAACCAGAAATTAATGGATCTTTTTATCACAGAGAAATATTTCATTTTCAGTAGATGAATTTTTAATTAAAAGTAAATTTACTGCTCAGAAAGAAAGGACTTTACTGGAAACACAGAAGGCAACTACTTTATCTATAAATCAGAGTCAACATAAAGTATTTTATAAGCTTCAACTTGTTACTGGGTGTATTTCCCAGGTATAAAAATTCCAGAACTTCCAGATTAATGTTCAAATCTACAGGAGGACTAGAAGAGATTTTTCCTCTCCTATCTTGCTGTGACACATGCCCTGCTTGCCAGCTTTATCCTGGTTTATGAAAGGAGTCTTTCATTCAAAAGAACTGACTGAGCAGAGCAGGTATTTTCACCTGGAGTGGAACATGGCACATGAAAAAGCGATTTAATCTTGTCCAACAATCCTGCTCTCAATGCTGAACAACATTCAACAAAATTAAACTACTCAAGCCATTAATAACAATTTTGTGAGATAGATAATAGAATGTATATAAGTGCTTTTAGAGGGGTACACCAATGTAAAGAATCCTTTGCAAATTAATACTAAATTAATGTTAAATTCTATTCTATTCATCTAATGTTTCATTCTCCGTCATTGTGAGCATATCTTTCCACTAAACTTGCAACCACTTGGCTTTTAGCACTGGCACTGCAGAGTTTTTTGCTGCTGCTAAATATTTTGCTTTCCAGAGAAAAATCTCTACTTTGGGTTTTTAGTATTTCTTTTAAAGATGAATTAAATTTAAACCCTTGTTAAGTAAAAGCTAATTTTGCAGGAAGAAAAATAAATCTCAGAAATCTCTTCCAGTAAAACTGAACCATGTTTTGAAAGCCCAGAAAAACAAACAGAGCAGCCCCAAACATTTCAGTTAAGCAAACCATGGTATGTTAGTTCATAGGAAACTATGATTTCTGATCCAAACTGCTAAGATTTTCTTCATCAGAAAAGAAATGTAACTGGAAAATACTGCCACACTGAGTCAGATCCCTTTATGCAGTTCCATCTGAAGGAATATATTGAAGCTCTTTGATAGAATAAATGCATTGTCAACACCTCATGTAGCGAACAATTAAATGCCCAATAAAGTAAACTCGTAAAAGTAAATCTTTGAGCCCAGATGTAATCAGCAGTTTGGTTGAATTCTGCAGCTGAGACAAACCATTACAAAATCTCCCCTATGAGCAGAGATTGTACTTTACAAGGAACACTTTGCTACATGAACTGAAGCAGTTTGAAGTGTGGCTGGCTCTACACCTAAATCTGGTCCAACAGGACCACATTTACAATCTGCCTTTCAGTTACAGATTTTAAAATTAATCAGCAGTTGAAATTAGTTGAAGTTGAAATTAGAGCCACAATTTTTTGTGGCTTTTTGGGTTGGGTTGTTTTTTGGTCTGTGTTTGTTTATTTTAAAATCCTGTCATACCAGACCCATGCTTGGATCTGCTTTATTTACTTTGGTGTATGTGGGGAGGCGATTCTTATTTTTCCACTCTGAGTCAATTGCTGCTTCAGTAAAGATTCCATAGAGAGGGCTGCACACCAAGGGCACAACTGGTTTGGAAGCAGCTCTTGGCCAGTCTGTTCTCAAAACACTTTGCTCGATTAATTTCCTTTATTCCTTTACAAAACCCATATTCCATTGCACCAGCAGAAACCATTTTGCCTCCGTGTATTCAGACAAGGTATAAAAAGATTCTTTCATTCAAAAGCCTTCACTCAACCACTCTCACACTGCCAGTCACCTCTAAGAGCCCTCTCCCCACCCCTTGTCTGAGAAGCTGCATTGAAATCTCAATAACTTTGACCCAAAGCACAGACTCCACCTCCCTGCCCTGCATCCAGGAGTTATTTCTCCAGTGGCACCTGGGTACAAGCTCTTCCATGGAGTTCCTGGGGAATATCCAGGATAGATTGGATGGAGCTCTGAGCAGTGTCCCTGGGGGCTGGACTGTGAAGGTCCCTTCCCTCACAAACTGTTCTCTGATTCTATGAATACATAAGTCAGCAAGTTAATACAACTAAAACTCCAAGATTCATTGGCAAATGACTGACTTCACAAAATAATGGTTGTCAATTTAAGAGTATGGACTGATTTTCATTATACTGTCTACTACAGAAATTCACTTACTTTATGATTTGATCAGGCACTGCCTTATTTTTGAATCTAGGCTGCTCCTCCAGGACTGGCTGCACTGTAAAACATTGGATATCTGAAAGTGTGAAAGTTAAGGGCGTGTTATTAACTATTAGTATGAAATACTGTAGGCTGCAGGAGAAATAAAAAAAAATAGTAATAATAAAAAAGACATTTTCTGATGAAAAATCCGAAGTGTTCAGGGTTTCATTTCTGGAGTTTCCTTGGCTAGAAAAGGAGAAATCTGCCAGTAGTAACCAGTGAATACATATTCATTCTAAACTGCATATTTTTATTATTTCCTGAGCTTGAATATCTGCAGCTGAATTTATCACACTGACTCATTCATTAAATTTTTAAGCTCAGGCAACTTACAAAAATAACATCAACCATATCTGATGTTAACAGTTTCACTGTGTAGCTTTAGGCATGCATAAAGTCATGATGGTTAACATTTTATTTTGAAATCTGTAACTGAATAGCTCTTTTACTTGAGATTTCCTTTTTCTATAGAAGTGCTGTTTTTAAAATCTGAATACTGTATTTGTAAGTAAATATATCACATCCTTACATATTTCAGTATGTTTGAAACTCATGCCCTCTGGTTAGATCCTTTTGCATAAGTGCAGAAGTAGTTCCTATCTCCTGCTCCTTGCAAATAGATGAGCAAATTCTACCTTAAGGACTGAAACATGTGTTCTCAAAAAAAAATTAATTAGTTAAGAGACAAGACAGACTTGGGAGAGCCTGGCTTTCAAGCTTAATGCGCTATTTTAGATAAGCCTGTAATACTCCCACTTCAGTCCCAACAGTGTGAAAAGAAAGTATTCCCATTTTTCCTCCAGAAAGTTCCATCAGAACAGACTCAAGAGAGTATGTGAAGTGTTACAACATTACCTTGAAAATTAATAAAGGAAAATCAGCATACAATGAGGTGATCTCATATCTGCTCAGTCAGTAATGACTCAAATCAGAAGAAAAAGATAATCAGTTATTCTAACCAAGAAAAACTGAGGCCACTCTAGAAGCTGGTTAACAAGGTTTGTAAGTTAATTTTCCTAAGAAAATTTCTGAGGGACTTGGGACATGTTTATGTTGCCAAGAAATGGAGGTGATATTGAAGTGTGGTGCCACTCAGAGCAGTGCTCAAAGAAGACATGAATTAAACATCAAGACACAACACAAGCTATAAATGTGAGGCAACAGAAAATTTGCTGCTTTAAACTGGGTCTCTTCAAGTGTGCAACACTGGTTTTGCCATTTGAAGAAAATAAAGCTAAACCATGTATGAGCTACAATGAATTCTCTTCCCTGAAGGGCTGTCAAGCCCTAGCACAGGCTGCCCAGGGAAGGGGTTGAGTCACCATCCCTGGAGGGGTTTAAAAGACAAGTAGATGTGGCACTTGGGAACATGGGTGAACAAGGTTTATGGTTGGACTCAACCTTAAAGGTTTTTTCCAGCCTAAATGTTTCTATGACGAATGAAAGAGACAGACTCCTTAGAACTGCCAGAAAAACAGGAGCTCTCTTAGGAACAAACCAGAAAAGACATGGAGGATGTGCAGGCAAAACTGCAAACTGAGCTGCCATGTCGGTAAACTTTCAACCTCTTCAGGAAATAGTTGTTTCACATGGGTGTCCTGGATTGCCAAGCAGATTGTATTCTGTTTGCCATCTGTGGGGCAGTTGTCTTCTGTTCAGTGGGCAGTTTTCCTTATCTCTTCCACACCCACTCCTCCCTCAGGGGACATTGCTGATAACAGCTATTGAATGTCACTGCATGGCTGATAAGAGCTACAGCATCCCACTGGGAGATGTGAGCCCAGAGGAGGAGCCAAGCATTCCTGCCTGGATAGAATCTGGAGATTCTGGAACACCAGCACGGCTTCTCCACTGGATTTCCCAGAGGAACAGCAGCTGCCTCTTCCCCTGGATCTTCAGAGGAAGATGCACCTTTCTACAGGATCCCTGCTCCAGCAGAACCACCCTTGACACTGCAGGAGGGCTGAGCCACAATTCCAATGGGACTGTGCCAGCACCCTGACCCACAGGGTGTCAGGCTGGGTTCTGACTCTGGCAGTGTTGTTTTGGTTTACTGCACTGTTTATTTTGTTTTTTTTAATTTTCTTCCCTAGTAAAGAACTGTTATTTCCTGCTCCCTGAGAGCCCCTTAATTTAAAATTTATAGCAATTTGGAGGTGGGGGGGTTTACATTCTCCATTTCAGGGGAGGCTCCTGCCTTCCTTAGCAGACTCCTGGCTTTCCAAACCAAGACACACAGATAAACTCATGCTAACAACAAGGTTCCTGACCCTCCTTCCCTCTCAATGTCCCCCATGTCCAAGGATACATTGACCAGGAGAGTTCCTGACATCCTCTCCAGGTGCTGCAGTGGTGTTCATCTTCTCAGCACTGGGGAACTGGCTCATCAGCTGGGCCTGGAAATCCTCCCTCCTCTCGTACTCCTTGCCGCGGTAGATGAACACTTTGTTCTGCAGGAATGAGGAGGGAGTCACTGCCTGGCCAGGGTGGGGCTGAGGCAGAAGCGGCAGCCTCATGGTAATCCACACAAAGGCACAGCAGTGGCCAGGTTTTGGAATGGGGGTTTCTGTTTGCTGAACATTAAACAGCTCTAAAGCCAAACACCATTTTGACCAGAGGCTGGAAAGCAGCACTGACCCTCCAGAGACTCTGGACTCAAAGATTTATTATTCAGAACCAATAACATTGGTTTAACACCAGCCTATAATTTTACTGTTTTCCCAAAGTTTTCAAGCACATTCACCAGCCTATCACTTCACTGTTTTCCCAAAGTTTTCAAGCATATTCACCAGCCTAGCATTTCACTCTTTTCCCAATGTTTTCAAGGCAGCTTTGATCTTTAAACATGGTAGCAGGGCCTCTCATTGCTTTCCAAGTGTGAAGAAAGACTCCCTATTAATTGTTGTATGTAAGAGAGGCTTTTAGTAGTAAGAAACTACTAAATAATTTCAATATCAAATATTTAGGTTGTTTTTATGGTCTGAGCTCATGCACTACTGTGGTTAAAACAATGACCTTTCAAAAAACAATCCAGTTGTGCACCACTTCCCAAGTTCATCAGGTTTCTTTGAAAAACCAGACCCTTTGTAGCCTGGATTTCCCTCATGGTAGTCAAAACAAAGGGAAAGTAAAGAAAAGAGAGTAAATTCGGCATGTTTGAATAAAACCAGTTCAAACTTACCACAATTGTCCTAAAGTAGGATTTTTTTTGCCATTCAGGAAAAAACTTAGAGCAGTACAAGACAGTTGGTGTTGAACATTTCAGCTCAAAGCATATTAGAGGTCAAAAAAGGAATCTGGACACTAATCATGAGGAAAACAGGAAAACAAAATAGATGAAAAAGTAAGATTTAATCAAGTTTACCCTTAGGAATGTTGGGAATCCTTGGCCATAATATCCAACAGCAAAATAGTCTGGTTTAGGCCTCAGAATTTTCATGATGTTTTCATAGAACTTTGCTTGCTGGATCTGAAAGCAAAACCAACTGTAATTACTTGTGTTTGGGGGTTTTATCTATGCATTTTTAACCTCTACTACACATGCAAGAGCTAGCAGCTATCAGCTAATGAGTTACAGCAATAATCAGTTTTCACACAGGACACTGCAGGGGGACATTAAACACTGTTTACATTTAGATGCAAATATAATACACAGCAAATTTGCTATGGCTTCAGCTTTAATACTTGACCTCAGAATTGGACTTACCCTTAACTGAGGAGAAAAGCAAACACCAAAGTGATCTCTGGCCACTGACAGCATCACTGAAATAAGACATTTGGAAAAACTCCCTGCCTCAAATGTTTCCTGAGGTGTGGGATCAACTCCGGTTTTTACTCTAGGCTCATTTTAAGGCCTCACACCATGTAAAGGGCTGAGAACAAGTTCTTCCATAAAATAATAAAATACAAAGTGTCATTTAGGTGTTATGTCTGTGAGAACACAGCACTGCAACTTAAACTGGCAAAAATGTCTTTTAATTAATGATTAAAACAGAGCAAAAGAAGCTTTCTTTATACACAGAACCATTCCAGAACATCATGTTTTAATTCCCACCTGTTTGTTTTTTTTTTTTTGTTTGTTTTGTTTTGTTTTAGGAATATTAAGGGATATCTGTGAAATGAGCCTTAAACAATTGGAATATTGGGAGTAGAAAAAAAGGTTTGTGGGGGGTGGGATTCTTTTTGGATTAATTCAACTTTAATGACAACAAGTAACTGAATATTTTATTTTCCTTTAAAATTCTCCTTCTATCTTTTGGACCTAGTTCTAATTCCTTGTGCTGTAATATTTCCACAGTCCTGATTAGGACAGAATTATTCAGGGTTGTCAAGATCCAAGCTGCTAAAATTTAAAGAAAAATTTAGGGGGAAAAGTTCATCCAGGTGTTCTTTTTATCCTGGGCCAGTACAGAGGCTTCAAAATGTGGCCTTTAAATTTCCCTAGGTGAGAACATGTTTATTTCATCTACAGACATTTCAGAACACCTCAATAAACAGATGTTTACGCAACTTTAACCAGCAGTTATTTATGAACCTTTGCCACTGGATTGCTACAGTGAAACAGGAACTCTTCAAGAAATGAATTAAAAACCCAATTTAGACCACAAGCTCATAGGCAGCTCTGTTGTTTGATAGCGGAAAAGCACTAATTTCTGTGACTGCAGTAATTTGAAGATCTGTATATAATCTTACCAAGTTTTGACTTAGAAGTTCATAGTCAAAAACCTCCTTTTCATATTGCTCTGCAAGTTCCTTGCATAAAGATATGGCTTCTTCCCACATCTGCAATGCAATCACACATTCAAAAAGTAAATCCTGTACCAACAAACAAGTTTTCAACACATCAGAGTTTAACTGCACTTTTATTGATTATGCTGTCTTTAAAGTGCACTCATTTATTAACTGCACATTTAGAGTGGAAGACTCAGGGCAATCATAAACTTAAGGAAAGCAGATTAATGTTAAAAAATAAAAATGTTTTATGATTCATTACAGGAAGGAATAAGTAAACCTACTTTATTATTAGAGTAACATTTTAAAAAAATCATCTAACCTTTCAGATACATTAAAGGAAAAAAAAAAAAAAGAGTAAACCACTGAGGTGATAACATTCAGAACATACCCCAAGCACAGAGCAGTTTATGAGGGTACTGACACCTGCCTGTCCTTAAAACACACATCATTTAACAGAATATCCTGCAGCATCCATAACCATAGGAAGCCTCATCTAAGACAGCTAAATAACTACAGGTGTTAAATTTCCACTTGCAGAAGTAGCCACTTCTTTCCTTCCACACAACTTTACAGCTGTCTGTGACAGTGACTGACACTGAAACACCAGGGCTGCTTTTCTCATCTGCTGTGGACTCTTCACTGAAGTGAGCTCAATGCAGGAACAAACTCCCTCTTGTGAGGATATTTCTTAAATTCTGTCTCCTCACCTGCTCAGAAGAGAGGAGACAAAGAGGGCCCTGAGCAGAGCTCTGCTGCTGAGAGGACACTGCCAGTGACACATCAGGCCATTGTCACCTGCTGCCAGGGGCCCTTTGGCCAGGTACCCCTGGCCTGGGCTGAGCTGGGTGCTGCAGATCAGGAACTGGAGGGTTCAATTCTCCTGGGACAGGGGGTGGGCACTGCTGCAGTGCAGCTCCTGCAGATGCCAACAGGAAACCTGAGAGGCTGAAGGTGAAACTTTCAAACTTGTGAATTATAGGAAGTGCTTCTTTTGCAGAAGCAGAAATGAATTGCCTCCCCGCTTCCTACCTTTGGCTGCAGCTGAAAAAGACATAGTGACTTAAAGGTTGTATTGGGTCATGGGATTAATTATCTGGCACTGCAGATTTTCTTCCTGCTTTCTAGTCCCTTGCTTTATTTCCAAAATTCTCAGCTCTAATGCCACTGCACTGACAGGTAATTTTATTAACATCTTTTTTGTCTTAAATTGGACTAAACTGTGGTACTGAGAATCAATCTACTACATTTTAAGTTTAGGATACAATTCTCTATCCTCTCTGAAACAAATATGTCTATTTTTAACCATCTGGATTTTTTTTTGAGATAAGGGCTGAGTGGTTTAGAAATGGAATCTGCATAGTTCATGCTCTTTTCTTTGTAAGGGGAACTAGATTCAACATTTTTTATTGTATTTTCTTGGTGCCTGACAGAGATGCTTGTGCCAATGTGCTGAGACATTAGCCCTTTCTCTGTGAATGAGGTCAAGGAAAGAACATTTTTCTATGGAACAGGTATCTCTGGGAATAAGCCTCCAGGACACAATTTTTACTTGACCCACATTTCAAAGAACCTTACCTCACAAATATTTTATACACATTAAACACAACTGTTCAGAGTAGCACAGCAGAGAGGTTTGGAGGGGAAGAACTCTGCAGACTTACCTTTCCTTTGTCAAAGTATTCTATGATCTTTTCATACAGATTCTCTTTCAGGTGTCTGTAGGTCTGTGAGCACTGGAACTCTGTTGACATGACTTGGGGTGCACACTGCTCATCCGACCACTGAGAAGGAGAACATAGCAAAAAGAATTTTCAAGTTCAGTGTTTCACATCAAAGTCCCCCCTCCCACGAGGTCTGATCCCCTGGGCTCTTCCAAGTGTTTTCTTCCCAAGTCTTTTTTACCCATCCACAGACAAACTGGGAAAGGCACTGGGATTGCATTCACTACCTCTTCAGGTAAGTGCTGTATTTCATGTGATAACCAGCACTAGACAAAATATTTTAAAAATATTTTTAAATTTTATACCTCCCCATCCTTGCCCCACTTACAAATTTTATATGAAAATCTACATGAGAAAATTAGTTCCTTTTTCTCCCCAATGGTATCATCCTGATTGACTTGATTTAGATTTTTTGTATTAAAATATTTCATATACTGTTCTTTGTTCATACCAATACAGACAATATAACTTGTATTTGTACAATCATAAAAAATCAAAATTAAGTTTAAGCAAAATAGCACAAATTTACATAGTTCTGCACTAAAGTAAATTTCATAAGAAATATCAGATTTTTGCTGAGGAACATTTAAATTTGGAATATTCCTTTGTAATGGAAATTGATCTTACTGACCATTTTAATTGATACTGTTCATTACATTGGCAATGAACAATAGTTATAGTGAAAGATAATTAATCACCAGCTACAAAAGAAAGCCAACATAACTTGTTTATGTAATCCATATTATTTAAAATTAAAATGTGTGTCCTCTTGTGATAGCTGTAACTGTGTTTAATTTTCATAACTGTTATGTTTAGGGTAGTAAGAAATCACCAAAATGAAAGCCACATTTGTACACAATGTTCTTACTGTAAAGGAAAACTATTTTTTCTACCATATTTAGTTTCAGCAATATATGGCTTTTAATCACCTACTGAAAATATAATTTCAACAATTATTCAATGTTAATTTTGTACGAACTACTGCAGTATTTCTAACTAGAAACTTGAATACCCCAGTGGAAAATAACTCAGAGATTAAGATATTCACTTTAGAATATCAAATTGAATACTGCAAAACTTAATTATATATTGAGTTTAGAAAATCTAACCTTCAGGAGCCATGTATGGAGTAGAAGGGTGTATGCTGCTTCTGTGTAATTCTCACAATCTAAATGAAGATCTCGCAATTTGTACAAATACCTGATAGAGGAGAGAGCAAGGATTAGACTGGAGACTGGCATGAGAGGAATACTGAGTGTCAGAATGTTCCAGATAACAGAAACTCCATGGATGTCACACAGTGACTCCCCAAAGACTCCTCAAGGACACTGACGGGGCTGAAGCTCTGTTCACACTCTGCTGTGTTCTTTCTGTGTGCTGAACCTCTGTGCAGGAAAGGAGGAGAAGGAGCTGTCCTCTCCTGAGAGGTGCTCAGCTCCTCCTCAGGGAGAAGGGATGGCTGCTCTCAGGGTCTGGGAGAGCTCCAAGGCCAAGATTCCTGCAGGGTTCCTCAGGGAATCTTTGCAGGCACACCTTCTTCACGTGCACAGATGCAACCACAGCACATCACAGGAGGAAGCAGAAAGTGGAAAATACCAGCCCAGAAAGGCAAAGCAGTCCCTGGGGCAGAAGAGCTGTTCTAAGTTGAATTTCTCCTTGATCCCTGCGGCAGCATTGCTGATTCCAGCACAGCCACTACCCACCATGGGGCCCAAGATGCATTTACAGCAGCCACGGAGAAAATTCATTCCTCCCTCTAACTCCCACAAAGAGTTCTGAGACACCGGAGCTCTGACTTCTTCCTGTGGCAGTTCAAGGCACTCCCATTCCCAGTTGCCAGCCCAACAGAAAGTTTGCCCCTTGATTCCTCAGGTTTTAGCTTTTCTATTTTTCAGATTCTGTTCTGCTTGTGTAAGGCTTCATATTAGGCTTCATATGAGGACATGGTGAGCTCTCTGCACAGAGCAGGAAGACAAAACAATTCCTGCTCTAGCTGGGGACCAAGGACAGCCAATCCAGTTCTCAGGCCCAAGAACATAAACAACGTGGACTGAAGAGAGAAAAACAAGAAGGATGGGACTTAAGCTGTAATTGGACAATTAGCTCCAATATGCAAATGGACCAGAACTTATAATAATGCGAGACCCCATGATCCGTTATCCATTTTGTGGCCATTTGGGTTGTGCTCCCCAAGGTGGATCCTTGAGGCCTCTTAATAAATCCCTGTTTTATTCTTCAGCTCTGTCTAGTCTCTGCTTTAGGTCAGCCTTCACAAGGCATCACCCTGAGCAATGACAGCTGAGAGAACGTTGTTCCCCCTGTCCTCTCTGACTCAGCTGAAGGTGAGCTCTGAATCCTCTCCAGGGCTCATTTCAGCTGGGACTGTGGGCTTTCTTCTGCAGATTTTGCAGGAGAGGACAGGCAGGAAACAGGGAGCTTTAGAAGTAGCAAGATCTGCTGGAGCCTACATGCAGAACTCTTGGAGACAGCAAGAGGCCATGCCACACCTGCAGGAATTTGCCACTGGAGACAGCAAGAGGCCATGCCACACCTGCAGGAATTTGCCACTGGAGACAGCAAGAGGCCATGTCACACCTGCAGGAATTTGCCACTGGAGACAGCAAGAGGCCATGCCACACCTGCAGGAATTTGCAGTTCCCAAAGAAAATGTCTCAGCTGTAACCCTGCCTGTGGAGTGTTGCATATTGAAGGAGACTCAGCAGATTGGGCCATTCTACAAAACCAGAATGTTTTCTCTGCCATACTAAATGTGTGATACATTCTCCCTCAAACCTCAAATCTAGCTGCACTTTCTTAATTTTATACAATAGACAATGAATGTTGAATGATTTGATCAATTAAAAGTTAATTCTTGTGGAAAAAAAATGCTGCTGCTGGATACATAGCACAGATTTCCAGTTGCTGAAGGCTAAACTAACAACAGAGTGAGAATGAAGATGAGGCTGGGGTGCCACAGAGTCATTTGGGGTGATAAAGTAACAATAAATCCAGAAATCCAAGCACAATGAATGATAGAACCAAAACTCACAATATTAATTGCCCTCTCCAAAAGAGATCCAATAGAATGGTTGCCTTACCTGATGTACATCTCTTCACGGTTAATGTTCTTGTAGAAATTCTAGGGACACAAATATGTTAAGTTACTTTTTAATGTCCTTCAATAAAATTATACCTATATATATATATATATACACACACACAGACTGAGGTTTTGCTTTCCTTGGTAGTTAGAAAGCATAGATAGTATGAAAAGTAGATTATTTACAGACTATCTGAAGTTTAAACCTGGAACTACTTCTTCAATGAATAATTTTATTAGTTACAGGTATGGTTTTATACATACATATACTTTTCCTAGTTCATAATGGGATTATTACTGAGGGATTTTCTATTGGAGAAGAGGAAAATACGGCTATCCAAATGCATTAACAGAATAAACCACATGCTCCAGCTACACTTGGTGGAAGCTGGTATGTATTGAAGCAGATGTGCAGCCCAGCACTTTAGTTATGGAGCACTGTTGTGCAATACCTCTAAAGGGGTCAGTTCCAGGAATAAAGCTCATTTTTTTGTCACCATAACATGTTTGCAGGAATGCAAGTTGCTGAGGCTGTGCAAAATGTGTGACAAGAATGGTCTCTTGAAGAGCTGCAGAAATGGACACCCCATTGCACAGTGATTATTGAGGAACAGAGAGTGTGAGTGCAATACTTCAAAGGTGGCAGAGGTTCCTCCTCAGCTTTAGGAATTTCCTGGAGGAAGAATCTCTCAATGCAACATCCTCATTACAAAACAGGAATAGAAAAGAAGACAGAGAGGCCTAGGAGAAGATCAGAGCCTCAAACCTCTTGGCACCCAACTGCAAGGTGCCTTGCAGGTTTCCTGCCCACACTTCAGAACTGTAACTATGGAGATGCTGAAGCAGCAACTGGGTCAGCTCCTCATCACAGCTCCACTCTGTCAAGAAGCCACTGTCCCATCAAGCCTGTCAACTGGTACAGGCATGTGAGCAGCAAACTTCCCTGTCTATCCACAGAATCAAGGTGGATAAAGCCCACAAAGCAAACAAAGCACATGGGTGAACGCTGCTTTCAGACTCACACACATATCTGTGCAAAGAGATGTAAAAACCTCCTGCTGCAGAGTTTAAACAACTACAGAACATTGTCACCCACTGCTGCCCCCAGGAAGATTTCCCCTCCTGTTCAGTAAATGGGCTCTGGTGCTGTTCCCTCCCCAGAGGGTTCTCCTGGGCTCTCCAGAAGCAGCAGAGGCCGTACCAGCAGGTTGACGGTGCAGCTCATGCGGTTGTCCTTGCTCTCGTCGCTCATCACGGCGCGATAATCCAGAAGCCTCTCCAGGAGCCCCCTCACCAGGCTCACAAAGCTTTCCACCAGGCTGCAAATGCCAGGGTGCTGCTTGGCACACTCTGTAAGGCTGCCAATACAGAAATTTTGGTATAATTCTGATGGCAAGTACTGGATTAGGCCTAAATCAACTGCAGAATGCACTGAAAATTCCCTCTGTGAGCTGGTAATTTAGATATTCAGAAGACAATTGGCATATAAATCAAATGGAAAAAAATTAAAGAAACATTTACTTTTCCTATCTGAAAATTACTTTGAACTCAAGGGTATACCCACAGCTTCTGGACAGAGAAATCTGCAACTGTGCTATCACAAACGCAAGTCTCTGGAATGTCACACTATTGCAAGAAACACTGCACCTTCCTTTCCTTAGCATCAAACGCAAAAATGTTTTCCTTCTTCTTGTATTGGTGCATGTGAGTAAAAGTTCAAATGAACAAAAATTACAATTTTAGCTCAAAAAAGACATCACCAGAGTAATTTTACTTTGAGAAATAAGCAAAACCAATCAACTTTCTGCAGATTGAAAAGAGCAGCTTGATCTCTTCTGACAAAAATACAAGAAAGGGAATTTTATATTTTGGCATCATCAGTTTCAATTTACATTAACAAACATTAGCATATACTGTTTCTAAAAAGTGCTGAAGTGATTTAGGAGTAGAGATTTGACTTAACTGTCAGAGTTTTGTTTTCAGCATTTAACTGTTTAAACATCATTAAGTGATTACCTACATCTTGTTAAGGAGTATTTTCTTTCTTTGCTTAAGAGAAATTATGTATTTCATTGCTCTTTTGTTTCCTCTACTTAACATTATGGTTTTCCATTGGGATCCTCTCTGATAAACTGAATTTTTATATTCATATATAATATCTATATCTATCTATCTATTTATATATATTTGTATACACATACATATATTTTCACATATAAAATTATAGATACAAACACTGGGTCAGGCAGAGATGCAGTTAATTTTCTCCAAGGCAGTCCTGCTTTGTATTGGTAGCTGGGAAGGTTCTGACCTGTTAGTGCTCAATTATTAATTCAGCTCTACATCATTGTTTTCCAGACACCCAGGTAAAAAAAAATGTTAGTAATCTTTAGACACAATATTTTTTAAACTCCAATTACTAAGAATACTGTTCTAATTAATAGCAAACCAATTTTTTTTATTCCTCATAATTTTTTCAACCTTTTTCAGAAAATACATATTCATATTGACTTCAATTGCAAAGAAATCCTCAAAGCTCTGGCCTAGAATGGAACCTCTGCAGAATACCCAGGAATAAAGTTCCAACTCAAGCAAAATAAAAGCAGCATCTAAAGTTTATTCCTTGGATTGTGCAGCTCCAGTGGAGTCACTGTCCTGACACAGAGGGAATGTGTACGTGGATGTCTGAAAGAACATTTATGTTGTGTAAGACAGGAGGGACAGAGGCCAGCAGATAAAACCAGAATACTCCAATTGCTCTTGTCTGACTGGTCTGAAACTGAAATATTTAAATCAATAACTGACACATGGCTTATAAAATATGCTGCAAATAGAATGGAAACACTGAAGGGACCAAGAGCTGACAACTGACAGAAAGGTTGGAGCACATTAAAAGATGTTTTGGGGAAAGAAAGTAAGAAAGCCTCAGAAACACATAGGAGGCTGGAATATTACACAGAAAAGTGGTGTTGTTTGACATCCACAAGTATCAGAAACAGTGTGAGTCACTAATGAAGGAAAGTACAGCCACCATTCAAGTGACTATTATGGATTTCTGCCACAGGTTCCCTGGGAGTAACAGCAAACAAAGCAGAGCTGTGAACGTTCCCTGACTGCACAATGAGCACGAGGCACCAAGATTTCACATTTCTTCCCGGCACAAGCCGAAAAACACTGACATAAAGCACAAGCTATTGCTGGGTCTCACCCAGCACGAAGTACATAACTCCAGTCACTAAAGAAAGGTGAACCAAAGTCCACATAAAGAACTACAAAAGGAATAGGAGTGAAGAATGCCTGTCTCTTGAGGGAAGGTTCAAAAAGTTGTATTGCTCAGCTTTATACAATAATCCCAATAAAAAGGATCACAAAACTTCAGAAGATTTTTTTACCCCCAGGAGGGAGGAAGAAACCTTTGAATTTTTAAACAGAGCTTGAAAAAAATTCTAAATAAAAAATATTTGCATTAAAGCTCGAGAAAAACAACTGCTTAGCATCGGCCACTGCAATGATGGGGAACTGGAAATCTGCCAAGTGCCACTTCCTGTTGTGCCTGTATTGGGAACTAAAACATGCCAGAAGTCATTTTCTGAGCCTAAGGACAACTGGCTTGGCACAACTTGTGCACTGATTCTCCTGCATTTCCCCAGGCAAGGCAGCCTTGTCTACTCTGCCTGCTGAGAACAACCTCTCACCTGTCCCACATCACCCCAGCTTCCCCTGGGCTCTGGCCAGGACAGGTCACAACCCCTCAGGGACCTCACCCACATTTAAGTCTAGGGACAAATGCAGGGCAAGGCTTAATTAAACTTCTGCTGAACCTGCTTAGTTTCTGATTATAATAAATAATAATATTATTTATGGGCATGGGGAAATTCCCAGCAACCAGCAGCACGGGCGGATGTTGGTTGCAGAGGTGAGCAGCAGCACAGCAGTCACTGAGTGCTGTTAATATCTGCCTTCAGGGGACACCTGGAACTGTGCAGGGGTGCAGACAGCTACAGGAGATCAGCTGATGAAAAAATGACCAAATGAATAAATGTGGAGGCAAATTTAAGCGGGTCTCACTACAGCTGGAACAGAAGCTTGAAATCCCTGCTTTGAAAGGTGTTAATGGAGGAGAACTAAACCAAACCACCTGAGAGAACAGGTCCTACCACAGGCAGGTGACCAGCCTCTGCTCCAACACTCCATCTACAGGAGTCATTCAACAAAATCTGGAGAGGAGATGAATTGTCATCTTTAGAAATGTGGAAACTTTGAACTTGAGACCTTCTGGAAACTGGGACAGTAGCAAGGGGAAAAACCAGATATGTCAGAGCAAGAAGGGGGCCTCGCAAAGGCAGGAGATCAAAAGCTCTGTGCTGTGTTTGATGGCACTCCTTGACTGCTCTGCTGAAAGATGGGGTTTAACTGGATAGTGTCACTTTCCAAGAAAAGCTCAGGAATAAAGAGCAAACAAGGCCACCAAATAATGTTCCACAGCTCAGAAAGAGTGAACTTCAAAGGATCACATACACAAGATCTGAGGGAAGCTTTGCTTTTTGCATGAATCAAGTCTCAGTTTGAACACTCTCTCCAGCTTTAAGGCACTGTAGTATTTCAAACTAGATGGAGACATTGTAGGAAGGTCCAGAAAACATATGATAAACTGAAATACTGGGGTTGTTTACCCCAAGGGGAATCCTGAAGGAAACTAGACAGCAACATTCAAATTTGATAAAAGCTGCTGCAAAAAGAAACAGAATAAATGATTCTTTATGTCCCCTGTGTGTGTACCCAAAGCTTTCATGGTTCATCTGATGAGAGATGTGACTTTGCAAAGATTGCTACCCCTTCCCAGAAATACAACTCATACAGGGTAGCAGGCTTTGAGGAAGTAAAACATGCACACAACATCACAAAGCCTTATTTAAATTCAGAATCGTCTGAATAATCTCTTGGATTCCAGCACAGACATGTAAAAATGCAGGTTAGGTATAACTTCTTCATAATTTAGCTGAAGCACAAAACAATGAAAAGCAGCCAGGAAAACAATTTCAATGAGCAAAACTTCAATGCAAGCCAGGTATAGTGAAGCATTATGGTATTTCCAGTCCCTTCACGAAAAAAGTTGCTAAGACTCTATTTTAGGTAAGGTTACCAACCTGAGAACTGGGAACAATAAAACAGAAACAAGTCCTGAAGGCATTTGTTCTATTTATTCTCATGCACTACTTACATGGACTCAAACAACTGCATGTAGTGTTCATCCCCTCGTCCTCCTTCCACCTCATGATCCAACTTCAAAATGATTTCATTTTCAAACTAATAAAGAAAGAAAAGTCAAAACACTGAGCAGCTATCCAGAGGTAAACACACTTCAACATGGCATCAAAAATGTACCTTTGTATAATTATGTCCCATATTCCCAAAGGTTAAATGCTTGGGCATGTTCTGGTCTGGGCTTTTGGCATGGCTGAAAGCCTGGACACGGATTTTCACAAGTTTCCCCTGCACTGGGCACCAAGCTCAGTCTGTTGCAGCTACAGACAGTCTTTGTCCTCATGCAAACAGCTGCATCCTGCTCAGAAGGTAGGAAAGATCTACCTCAGGGTTCTTGACAAGTCATTAACACATCAAGAGGCACACAGAGAGCATTAGTGGAGACCTACATTGAAATAAAGCTCAGTTGCTTTGCATAGATCTAATTATTAAAACCACTGTAAAAATGACAGAATTCATTACTGTGCTAATGTAGCAAGTTTTCACGTTCTTCTTTGATACAAAATTTCACACAATTGTCAGTACATGAATAATTCTGTTTCTCCCTGGAGTGTTTCTGTGTAATTGAGAGCTTTGGCAGGCTGGGATCCAGATCATCCCATCAGAGAACTGGAAGCCTCTTGTGGTACAAGGAATTACTGTAGTATTTCAGATATGGTTCTTTCAGATAACTGCAATGCAAAATATTTTAGCTTATTTCAATATATCCTCATCAAAACATTCAGCTCTGAGCTGAAGAAGCCAAGCCAGGGCTACACAGAAGAAAACAGTCCTTCCTCTTAGAGCACCAGGCAGGTCATGCATCTCTTCAGATGTGTTTTTAGAATTTCTTCAGTTTTAAAGAACATGACATTCTAAAGGAAAATATGTTACTAGCTGTACTTCCTTCAAGTAGGTCATGATTCAAACTCTCCGCCTAGAAAAATGATTCATCGTTTTTCAAGAACAAAGGCCAAAGTTTCCCTTCTTTCCTCCAGTTTCCAACCCAGATCTATTGGCCACCCTGCTCCTGCAAAACTGCTCTTGAGGCACAAACTGAAGCGGCTTCTGCTTCTTTCAAGGAGCTTTGAAACAGCATCTGGAGCAGCCAAACTTCTCCAGTGCTCATACCAAGAGCAAAACATGGGCTCAGAGCAGGGGCAGTGCAGGTACCCTCTGCTCTGGAGAGGGGCAGGGAGGAAGGAGCCATTTCCATCACTGTTACTTGCAGGTTTTGCTCCTCTAATATTAATTCTTTCTCTGTAATTAGAATACAAATGAAAGAGTGCCTGTTGAACAGTACATCCTATACTAATATTAGAGAATAAAGAGCTATCATTGAAAAATAGCTTAACAGAAAAAAATTGCTCTGTCTCATCCTGCTGAAATAGAAGTTTAAAGGGCTCTGAGTTAATTTTTCTTTGCAAGCAGGATGTGTATTAGTATTTAATGTGGGTAACACAGGTGCATGGCAGTTTCAGGACAAGGAAATATTGAGCAAAAACATCCAATCCAGCCATTTTCTGTGGGCTTACTGCAGTAAGACAAATCTGTGAATATAGTGCAGGTCAAGCATCAGTTAAATCCAGCTCTTAAATCCTTCCTAGTACTTATTCAGCAGGTAGAGAATTGATTACTTCTCAAAGAGGCAATAATTTCACATTTCTGGATCTGAACAAAAAAACTCTTCCTAAGCATCTTTCCTGTAGTTTCTCAACAACCTGCAAGAAGTGAAAACATCAGTTACATGGATCAAATGAAAAAGTTGGCAGAATTATAGAATAAAGTTTTAAAGTTTCAGCGCCAACATTAAGCTCTGGAAAGTGTCTTTCTCCTCTCACTTAAACAGACTGT
The DNA here is from genome assembly GCA_039654755.1 of Calcarius lapponicus. NCBI lineage: Eukaryota > Metazoa > Chordata > Aves > Passeriformes > Fringillidae > Calcarius > Calcarius lapponicus. The sequence goes on along the minus strand of CM077476.1, from coordinate 14,949,009 downwards.
GCCTAATTGTCACTGGCACCAATTTAGCTTTATATCCTCCTGCTTCTCTAATAGATCCAGGGGATCTCCCCTTGGAAAACATGTACATGGATCTCTCTGAAGCACCAGGCTGTATAAACTCAGCCCTGCTGCTGATCTCACATCCTTCTGAACCTTACACATGACAAGATTTTGAGAGCTGAAAGAAATGTGTCTGTTTCCAGCAGGTGAATGTCCTGTGCCAGAGGACAGGACAGGAATCTCCTGTGCTGAGGACACCTCAGTCACCTCCTCAGTCCCCTGTGGGAGCTCAGAACAGCAGGACACTGCTCTGGAGTCAATGTTTGTCCTCTAACAACGAGCCTGGAAACCCAAGCACACAACAGCAGCCAGCACTGATTTCTGACACGGTCTCACAGCGGCCAGGAAGGAAAGCAAACACAGAAAACTTCCCCAGATGGCTCCAGCAGTTGGCAGAACCCATGAGAGATACTAAACTGCAAATGCTAAACACAAACAGAATGATTTATTTGAGCAAAAATATAAACACAGATGAATTAATCTTTCCTAAGCCAAGTTAAATCCTCAATGTAACTCAAATCCATGTTTATCTAAATGATATTTTCATTTACTCTGCAAAGAGCTAATTTTCCTTGCTTGTTTCTTTATTTGTTTCTTTAAGCAGGCATTTTCTAACTCCTGGCTCAGATCACAGTTAGAAGAAGCAGGACAGGGTCTCTTGATGATGTGTCTTCCTTTGGGAAGTCTCAACAAAACGCACAACCTGATCCTTCAAGGAAAGGAAGGGTGGGTTATCAGCATTTGGAGCATGGGGCTTTTTTAACACATGAGCAATGAACTTGTCTCACATAAGCAATGAGCTTCTCTTTTTATTTGAAGGAGAAAGGAATACATTTAGAGGACTGAGTCTATCCACAGACACTGAGAGATGAATAAATTGGCTTTCCAAGATTCCCAGCTCTCTGAGCTCATGATAGGCAGAGCCTCCATAGCTAAAATTAGTAGATATTAATGGCTCCCTCTCTACATCTTCAATTAGAGTTAAAATTATGAGCTTATGTAACACTGCTCCGGCAGAATGGAAAATACTGTTCAAAGTAGAAGAAAGGATTGCAAGAAAATATCTTACTGTGTCCTACACCTACATACAGATTCCAAGCCATTAAACGTATTTGTAGAGCAATTCATTCTTGAGATAACCACAGGTGGAACTTTGTTTTCTCTGGGATTAGATGATTTCCTAGAAATAGCTAAATAAAATAAAATTCTTGCTGGATAAATTTAAATGACTTTATATCCTTATGGCCTGCATGTTGTGTGCATAGAGCAGGACACAGCCCCCAGCCCCAGCACACCCCTGTGCCCCCAGAACAGAGCCTGTCCCAGCACAGCACCAGGGATGTTAACACAGACAGGATTTTTGGGAAAGGTTTTAAATCCTGTTGGAGGCACCAGGCAAACTCTGGTTCCTGTGCTGGTACAGGCTCAGCTCATAAAGGTCTTTCTGTTTGTGCTTCACCCCCCGCCCCCCCCTCTTCTCTCATTAGAGATTAGATTAGAAATAAATTATTTATTTTTAAAGTTCCACAAAATTATGTTTTAAGTGAATGTCATTCTAGGCTCCTGAGTGCCCCAGGCACTCTTGAAATAACATGTTGTCATTCTCAAAATTTTATACTAAAGCTTTAAAAAAACCATCCTTTCTACTACTAAATGTCAATTTACAAATGAAAATTGCCAACTACTAAAACCTAGAGTTTATGTGTTTGTGCACCCAGTAACTATCCATTCTTAGTACTTATTTGCTCCTTTAAATTAAGCAGGTAACAATTTTAAAACATAGAACTTAATGTGCCTTTCCTTTAATATACTTATTTTTAAAAACTTACCAGAATGGCTAAACTTACAGAGGCAAGTTTTTATCTTAATTACCTCATCCATAACAAAGGAGAGAATAAACCCCATGATTCTTGATGAGCAAATGATCACAATTCCTAAAGCAGAACATTAGAGCCCAATGAGACTCAGCTGCTCAATTATGAAATAGTTTTTGCATCATCTGATGAAAACTCTCCCTTTTCCTTAAGCTGCAATAAACCCAATGTCCTTGTTCCTTGGCACTGTAAAATACCACCTGAAACTTCTTTTTATGGCAGGAGAAGTGATTCAGTGGGCACTGGAGGGCCTGGCCTCTCTCTGCCAGGCTCCCAGGCTGCTGCTGCTGTTCATCAGGCAGATGAGTGATGGCTTTTCAGGATTCCTGGGCTGCACAGATCTCTGTGTCTCTCCCAGGAGATGAGGTATAAGCCACGAGCAGGAAAACATTTTTAAGAAGGCAAATATAGGACTATCAGGACACAGAGGGAACAGATGCACAGAAACAAAGTGGTTTTTAATCTTGGCCTTGAACCAAAAGCTTTGCACAGTGGAATACAGACCAAAATGGAAATTCCATCTGCTCATTTGTTCCACACTTCATTGACACAGAAATGCCCCAAACGATTTAAAGTATTAAACATAGCTGGGTATACGAGATATTTATATTTACATGTGTCTAAAATGATGCCTTTTTGTTTGTCATTTTCCCTTACACAGATTGCTCTGAATTAATTATTTGTGTAACAGCAGAGCTGAATATCCAGTTTATAATTTACTGTGGGAGGCAGTGTGCAAACACAGAACAAGGTGATTCCATGCCCAAAGAGCTTGAGGAGAATGGAGATGTCAGACAGGGATGGATATTCCACTGCCCAGGCAGACACAGCAAGCAGTGGCTGGAAATTTAGATTACAATCCCCAGTGCCCTGCCCCAGCATTCCCAGTTCTATTCCATCAATCAAAAATATTTCAGAGTAGTGACTTAAAAATTCTTCTTTCTTTTCAAAATGACTGCCAAAAACACTCCAGGAATTTCAGTTCCCCACAGTGATTTTTTTTTTTCTCACAATAAGCATTAAAAAAGGTACAGTTTCCTGATAAATCTGATAACATATAATTAACTATTCACTGCTACTCCTGTCAGGTATTAAAACCTGGAAGTTTTGGCTTACCAATATCTATGTCACAAGGAAGGAGTATAAGGAAATATTTAGATTATAGAGGATCCCTAGAGGTCATTTAATTCTATCTCCTACTTAATGAAGGGCTGACTTCATTAAGTAGGTAAGCCTTGCTGCTCAGAACCTTTTCCAGCAGAATCCTGAAAATTTGGATTAAGATCCTGAAATCTCCCTGGATCTCTTTGCTATTCCATCTAGTTCTTGCTGTCAATGCAACAAGTTTTGCCTAAGTCAAGCTAAGTCACTCTGGAGATCCTACACTTGCTGTTTCTTTGGTTCTTAATATTTGGGATTTCACTTTGTGTAAGCAGAAAAGCTCACTTGACAAACATTTACCAGAAATACTGAGCACATGACATTTAAATGCATTTTCACACAGAGCATTTGTAATTACCTTTTTGAATTCTCCTGTTCTCTGATATTCACACAGCATCATGTCAAAGAAAATTGGGATCGTGGCTTTTCGTAGCTCAACTTCTGGAATGAGAGTCATTTCCAAGATGGGCCCAACCATCCCCGGAATAAAGCAGATTTTATTCTGGCCTGAAACAAAACCAAAAATTGTATATTTGAAGAGCAATCTGCATATTTTTAGGAAGACATCTAGGAGCTGCAATCATTTAAAGTAGTGTTTAAGCCATCTGTGTTGGTCAAGTCTTACAACTCAGTCACTTCATTTCTCCTCAAAAGCAGGGGGCATGGGAATGGACACTGTCTCCTTTTAAGGTGCCAGAATGCAGTGCCAGGAATATGCAGGAATGCCAGAGGAGTTGATATTTTCAGTAAAGAACTCAATTTTTAATGTTTTTGGCATATCCTTATAAATAGTTAGAGTAGAAAGTAATAAATTACCCTGAGAATTTCCCAAATCTACGACAGGACACAGTAATGTGGAGTAACCTTTCTATGAAGGAGAAAACCATTACTGACTTTTGCAATAAAATTAGGCATTGTAACCATGAATCAAACCAACCAACGTCCCAAAATCAGCAGCAGTAACAGAAACACCATCCACAGAACTCAGCTGCTAGCCCCACACTGAATTATCTGGGTTTCATCAGCTGTAACAAATACCCCAATGTGCAGAGCTCAGCCAGGCCCAGACATGGCTCAAACTCTGCCCTGGTAAATGGAGCACAGCAGCAAACCCAGGAGCTGCGAGAGTGTCAGTGCTGCCTGAATCCTGTGAGGAGACAAAAACCTTCTCAAAAACTTGTTCCACACTAACGAGTGCCTGAGTCTGATGCTCCTCCCTGATGTGGGCCATGTGAATTGTCAGTGTGAATGCCACACCAAAATTTTGCTAGATAAAATGAATATTCTACCTAAGTTCAGTTAATAAGAAATGATCCCAAAGGAGTTAATGAGAAACTCTCAAAGGAGGAGCAGCAGAACCTGGCTGGATGACCAATGTAAAAACATTTTTGGAATTTTAATCCAAGCAAATTCCAAATCTGAGTCTCCTGATTTGCAGAATCACAGGTTCAGGCCGAGCAGTAACCTTCTCAGGGAAAATTCATCCAGTCTCAATCCTGCAAAATAAGGTTCTGAAGTCTGATTTCAGTCATGCTTGAAATCTGAGAGAAGGTTTTGAGTTCTCTTTTAAATACAAACCAGGCAGTGGTCCAACTGGATCTCATGTTGGTTCCAAGCTTAATCACAGGAGTGAAAACATATTTTAAGTTCAAATAGCAGAAATATTTACAAAAGCACTTCATGTCAGATATTTTTCAATGGAAAAAACATTATGTGACAGATTCAGTTGCAGTGAAGCTCAGTTTGCTACTCACCAAGTTTGTACCACATGTCACGGATAGCAAAGCCAATTAAACGTCTCATATCTCCATATCTGGGAGGAAAGGAATATGAAAGATATTTTTATCATTATCTTTTTTATCATTTTACTACAAAATTAAAGATATAGATATAAATATAAAAATATCTTTATATAAAAATATATAAAGATATAAGATAAAGGATATATTTTACTTACTTGTTCTGGATTTTGTTGTATTTTGCGTGGGAAAAGTTTTCTAGCTGTAGTGAATCTTGGGTAATAAAAGCCACAGCCAAATGAAAATAGTTGTTCCACAGCTGTAAATTGAATATAAGGAAATTATAATAATTTTGATGAAAGCAGGAATAATATTAAATGATGCATAATGCAGAATAATTTATGAAACCAAATGATGCAAGCAATATGATATTTTTATATTATGCAGAGATGTACATCATTAGTACTATGCAATTAGCAGAAAAGCAAGAAAGATGAATTTTAATAACCACTACTACACATTTGCTCTTAATAACAGAGCAGCTGAATAAATATTGCTAAAAAGAAAGATTCACATGAGATTCATTGGCCAACAACATTAAACCCTGAACCAAAGCAGGACTGGGGGAACATGTTACATGCTGGTGGAGCTTAGCAAACTGGAGCTAAGGACCTATGTAATGCATTTGAGCACCACTTCAAAAGGCATCTCCTGCCTCCTCTTCAGATACTAATTCAACAGCCATTTCTATGAAATTCCAGTGTAATTTGTGAAGAGCTCTCCACATGAAAGAAGGACAAAATACATCCCTAAATAACAGCTGATAGTACTGAGTCTGTACTTGAAGTAGACAAAAAGTCTCTGTGCTAACAGTGCAGAACCCTTCATTCCTGAAAGCAAACTATTTGTTCTACAGACAATTAAAAACAAGCACTTCTCACACTAGAAAGGGAAAGGGAAAAGAGAAACTTCCCTAGGAAACACAAATTTAAGGAAGGAAATACAATTTTCAGAAGCTTTTAGGCATTCAGCAGCAGCTTTAAACACTTAAAAATGCAGCTGTAGCTAAAACCAGTGGTAGGGCTCAGAGAGAGAGCAGAAGCAATGGGGAATGTATTCAGTGGTGGTTCAAAGGATGGAACAAAACACGAGACAGAGATCTTCATTCTGTGTGGTGCAATACAAGCCTGGGTTGGGAACCCACACTAAACAGCCTGAAAACAAAATATTCCATCAAAAACTTTAGTGGCCTCTGCCCTTTGTAGCGTGGAAAACTCCAGTGTGCAAAGAACCAGGAAAACCAGATGCCACACCCAGAACCACAGACATTTCCTATAACAAATACAATTCTCAGATGTCCTCTGTAATTTGAGGATGCTCCTGCTGTTGATTTCTCCTCCCTTGGAGGCTGTGCCCAGCAGAGCTGCTGCCCTGCACACACCAGCCCAGCTCTGCACCCAATGCACAGCCTGGCTCAGCAGCACAAATGTTGTTTGTGCCCTGAAAGGCCTGTTTTACTCTCTCACCAAATATTTTAAGAGGTTATTTTGGCCAGTGTGGAGTTCTCAGCCCCTTGAAAAGTTGTGTTTATTGATGTGCAGGGAGCACACTCTGTATGTGTCAATTATAGCAGTGAAATGGAAAATTCCTCAAATTGTTCTAGATTGTGGGGAGGAAAAGGAAGGTTTATTCCCAAATGGTCTCTTATTTAATTTAATAGCTCCAAGTTCAGTGCTACCTTTGTCAGAGACACACCCTGCAGACTCAATCTCCTTATTTATAAAAAACTTTTCCTTCCATCCTCAGAGTACCCCAAAATGGCTGAAAAATGGGATCCTTTTCCTTTCAATTGCACATTCAAATTAAGGGCTCACAAGATTTAAGCACCAAAACTAACTTTAAAACTCTATGAAATAAAGTAGTCTCTCTCTGAAGTAAAATAATATGGAAACAGATTTTTAAAATGCCAAAATGATTCTTATGAGACACATTTTGTTTTCTCTTAACCCCATAATAACATTCCAAGGTGTTTTGGACATCTGTCCAATTGGAAAAGGTGGAATTAATTTAGCAGGTAATTTCCAGCCATCTCACGAAGAAGAGATTTGTTAGTTATCCTAAAAAATCATGCAGGAGTAAAGGCTGCAGCCTCCCCCTTCACACACCTCTGAAAGCTGATATTTGCTGGTGGAAGGATCAAATATGAACTTCAAACTCAGTAATTTGATAATTTTTTTTGATAAATGCAGAGTATGATATATAATATATAAAAATAGAACATTTTAATATTTCCAGTATAGTTAATTCTAGCTAAATTTCCCAATGGTTTCATTCCCTTTTAACCTCTGCATTGTTTCTCCAATGTCTGTCACTGTCATACATAGATTTTTGCAGTGTGCATTTTCCCCCTGTGTATTTGTAATGCCCTGAGGGTTTTGATTTTGGGGTTTCTAAAAGATTTTAACATAAAAAATAGGCTGCACAATTCTGTTTGTGAACTGTGTTTGTTGAAATACATTTCATTACTGCTGAGTTATTAATGGAGCATAGCTCATGCAAGAAGGGTAGGAAAACACAAAAATAAGCATTTTCTTTCAAATCAGACTGACATTAGATTTTGGATTATGCCTTTTATAATAGAATTCTGTGGCATAGGTGATTAATATATGGATTACAATCGCTCTACCAGCACGGATATAGAATTACAATCCTTTCTAATGCCCTGTGAATGTAGTGCTAATGGAGGGATGGAGGGAGGAGCAGGAATCAATAACTGCATTTCCAGAGCAGAGGCTCTAGAGCAGCCGTGTGTGCACAACAAAAAGGTTGGGTTTGGTCACCCTGCCCTGCCCCGGGGTGTCAGACCCTGCCATCTCCAAGCAGGGACATTCCCGAGGGAATCCTGCTCAAAAGCCAAGCAGGAATCCAAGTGGCACCAAGGGTGGGGACGGTCACAGGGCAGGTGCGTTCCCTCCTGCATGGAAACCCTTCCTGGGCAGAGCAAGACTCCAAACCAAAGGTTGTGGTGGTGCTTGAGGGTCCCCAGGATGAGGGAAGAGATGAGAATCTTGACTCCAAGTTCTCAGAAGGCTGATTTATTATACTATGATATTATATTATATTATATTAAAAGAAAATTATAAACTAAAACTAATCTAAAGAAAGAGAAGAGACATCAGAAGGCTAGCAAAGAACAAATAATAAAATCTTGTGACTGACCAGAGAGTCTGACACAGCTGGACCATGACTGGTCATCAAGTAAAAACAATCCACATGGAACCAATCAAAGATGCACCTGTTAGTAAGCAACCTCCAAACCACATTCCAAGCAATCAGATAATTATTGTTTACGTTTCATTTCTGAGGCCTCTCAGCTTCTCAGGAGAAAAATCCTGGCAAAAGTATTTTTCAGAAAATATGTCAGTGACAAAAGGTGATGGAGCCAGGAGGTGACAGGGACAGCAGAGTGAAAACGTTCTGTCCTGGGCAGGGTAATACCTTGCAATGACATCAGCTGCCAGCAGGAACAAAAATGCCCTGGAATTGCCCTATTTACCTCAGATGGCATCTTCTCAGACAGCTGTTGAGGATGCCATGAATGTGTTGCATAAGTACAGAAAATCACACAGTTTTTGTTAATTTTGTTAATTAAACCTGAGACACCACGGTGACCTTCAGGGAACAGTTCTTCAAAAATATATTCCACAATTTTTGAGATTTTTGTTTCTTTGTTAAGCCTCTTCTGAAGAGCCCATCTCAACTCCTGCACCCTAAATCCAGAATTTACACCTTTTGATGGTGTAGCTGTTCTGCTGCCCTGCAAAAGCCCAGCTGCAAAGCAGTGGTCTGGACATGGTGTCCAATCTTCACATCTGAAATTGGCAAATCCCTGAGAGCTGTTACTTGATACAAACCAGAAAAATCCCAACATTGCAACATCTCTTAAGACCACATGTTATGCCAATGGCTGAATTTCCTTTGTCTTTCCCAGGAGAAGCTGATAATGAGCCCTGCACCAGCAGCACTCCCCACCTCCAGAGGAAAGGAAACATCAAAGGCAGCCCACAAAAAATCTTCATACAACTGCATAGCTTGGTCCTGGCTGGGGGCACCAGTGTGCAGACACTGCCTGAAACATCTGCAATCAGCTAAGAGAATCCTGGGGAATATTATTTTAAATAATATTGAGAGCAAACAAACAAAAAGATGGAAAAGAGAAAAATAAGCAATTTGCAACCACATTGATTAGATTGTTGTTGGCATGAAATGCAACAAAGAAGTCAAATGAGCAATAAGACATTGATTGTCATGGTCTTCAGGGAGAAGTCTAACCTCAGTGTTTTCCCTTTTTTCCTGCATGCCAGCAATGCATCTCCTTCTATTCTCTCCATAGGGTCATCCTGAATTGTCTTAGGTTGGAAATGGGGGTGTGTATTCTATTGCCATCTGTCAGAGCTGGGGCAGTTCTCTGCCATTCCTGGGGCAGTTTTCTTTATCTCTCCCACAGCCAATCGTCCCTCCAGGAGATCTCTGCTGTCCATGGCCACTGAGTGTCCCTGCAGGGCTGATCCAATTCCAGCATCCCATGGGGAGATGCTGCGCCCAGGGCAGGAGCCAAGCATTCCTCCCTGGATCCAATCTGAGCCTGGCACAGCACAGCAGCCTTTGCCCACTGCATTGCCAGAGGAGCAGCTTTCTGCTGCCCTGCATTGCCAGAGGGAGCCCAGGCCCATCTCCAGCAGCCCTGGAGCTGCAGAGGAAAACTCCCCCCTTGTGCAGGATCCCTGCTGCAGCAGAGCCACAGCTGGCACTGCAGGAGGGCTGAGCCCCCATGGGATGGGGCTGTGCCACCCCCTGACACACAGGGGACAGGGACTGCTCTCACTCTGGCAGTGGTTTTTTGTATTACTGCATTGTTTATTTTATTTCTTTTTCTTCCCGAATAAATAACTATTATTCCTGATCCTGTATCTTTGCCCAAGAGCCTCTTAATTTCAAAATTACAGCAACTGGGAGGGGGTTTACATTTTCCATCTCAAGGGAGGCTCCTGCCTTCCTTAGCAGACACCTCTCTGTTCAAACCAAGACATGAATACAGGGTCTTAAGCTAGAATTCTTTCCACAGTTGCAAGCCTTCAGGCTTTTCCTTACAAGCTCTTCTGTACCTGGACGGACACCTGCCAGCTCAGCTGCTCCAGCTCCATGTGCCAAGACAAGAGCTGCTAAACTGCTTCAGACAGGTCAACAGCTGAATTCATTCTTCAGAATCCTGGAGTGAGAAAATATTCCCTGCCTTTCTAGATAACCTGTTTCAATATTTAACATAACCTCTTTATAGCTAACATAAATACAAGAAAATAACTTGTTTCAAATCCAGGGACATGAATAGAATAGAAACTGCTAAATATTGAGGGCTTTTACCTACTCCAATAATTCCTGCTGAAACTCCAGATTTCTGTGCATTAAATCCTCATGTTCCAGTTTATGTTCAGTACTGAAGAATGCAGAGTCATGCATTATGCAAGATTCTGTCCCTGTTTGTACCACAGGCACCATGAATATTGGGAGCTCTCCTTCACTCCTACTTCATGGTTTATTTTTGGTCAATCACTTAATGAAATTTCACTCTATTCTCTCCTGTAAAATGATTTCCTCTGGAGCTAACAGCTTTGTTTTATCAGCACAACAGCAAATATTCCATAACAGAAGCCCTCCAGGCAGACCTGGTTTTGTTGTGTTAGGTTTTGCTGCGTGCTGACACTGGAGAATCTCTGTAGGACACGACCTCTGAGTGCCACTGATGTACTGGATCCACCCCTTGCGCACTCAGTGTGCAAACCCAGGAAAAAACCCAAACCAAGGAGAACCACCCCCCACTCAGCAGGCACAAATCCTCAGATATCAGTGCTGATTTTTTTACCTCCAAACCCAAAGATCCCCAAGCCAAAGGCCCATTGTGGCCCTTGCTGCCTGCCTAGTGCAGTGACAACCTCAGTGTCAGAGCTCTGGGGTTAGGGAAGGGCTCCCTGCCAAAATGGGAGGGTGGATCTGAGGGATGACTGTGCTAAGGCAGGAAATTTAACAGCCCTTCACTGCTGTGCTGGGCAGGGCTTTGGGATTTTTCTCTCTATCCAACAGCCTCAGCACTGAACTTTTGGCACTGAACATTCAGGCAGTGCTGAGCTCTAAACAGAAGGACTGGACCCACTCTTGATCAGACAGAGCACATCTTTCCCCTAAGTGGCCCTAAATGGTAACACCTCTTTCCCTGCTACCTGAATCACATTATAAATGAAAAAAGCAATTTACTTTGCAAACAAGAAAGAGGCCAGGAACCTTTTTTCCCCTCCATTTAACAAGCTCAGTTAGAGTAGCAAAAAATTTCCTCTTTGCACCTCTCTAGATTTAAACCACACTTTCTTAGATGCTCAACTGCTTCACAGCTGACTTGCTTTGTTTGCTTTGGTTGTCTACTATTTATTGCCATGCAACCACTCAGCCAAGTGAAAATCTTCAGATCTATTTCCCTGTGCTTTAAACAGCTTTTCAAATTTTCCTTTTAATTAAGACTTTGCTCCAACTCCTAATAATCTGATCTGAGAACACCATCCTGCAAACAGTAAAAATAATGCACTTGTTTACAAAGGTGTAAACAAGGCATATTTTTATTTAAAATAACATTCTGACTGATTTGCATCTCCATTCTCCCCAGCCCACTCAGCTCCTCCTGCAGTGGGCTCCATGACCTGCCCCAAAATCACCTGAGGGCTGGGGATGTGTGGGGCTGCCTGAGATGGGGATCTCTTAACAAACATCAAAGTTACATTCTTCCAAATTTTCTATCAAAATAGAGAAAGCAAGTTTCTTTGTCTGATTCTCATTTTTTTTATAGGAATGTAAATAAAAATAGAAATACAGCTACACAGTAGCTGTACTGTAAGGTGAACTATTTTATAAAGTACAGGAGTTTCTCATTTACTTTGAGTTAACCACTGCTCAGGTTTGCTTACTGTTAAGATATATTAATACAAAAAGAAATACTGTGGGAAATCAAATTTAAATTTAAAATTAAGGAGATTAGACAATGTTCTTTGTACTATTCAGACCTTTTTTAGTCCAGTAGCAACATTTTAAGTAGGTATATTTAGGAAACTCTTAGAAGGTTTGCTTTTATTCATGAAAGAAAAGGAAGGGAACACCTTGATTTGTACTTTAAAGTCTCTTATGAAGACTATAAGGGTATTACAATTCATTACAGGGCACCACTTATTTATTGTAACATTGTTTACCTTACTCAGAGCCTCCAGATATTTGACAAGTCATGAATAAAAGAGCATTAATGCATCCCCTTGCACTACAAGGTGCAGTGATGAACCACAACATCCCTGGTTGTTTGATAACCAGAACTGCCACAGGAAAGAGCTGAAATAAAAGCTCCAGATCAAACTGCTGCTTTCACTTTGAAAAAGGCAATGTACACCTTAATAAAGCTTTGACAGATCCAGTCTTCATTGTCTGAGTGATTTTGGCATCCTGCACATGATGATGTCTTTCAGGCCTTTGTTATCTACTTTTAAAAATTACTGACACATCATGCAGTAAAATTGATCAAGTACTACAGAAACAATAGGTTATAAACTGCTTGTTAATAAACTGATAGAGCCCAGGACAGATTATATCACAAATATGTCAAGGGCCTGAGAGTTTCCAACAGGGCTATTTACTAAAAAAATGTATTTTAAGTTTGTTGGAAGAAACATCTTTCATTGTTATTCAAAAATTATAATTAATATCATATATATATATATTTCTATAATCACATCTTTTGAAGGTAAAACATCTTTAATTAAATAAAGTAGGGAAAACCTCTACATTTCCTACTTGGGGCTACTGTAATTGAGTGTGAATCTTTTACCTTTCTTTTCAATACTGTCTTTCAAATTCTTCCTGTGTAACCACTAATGTGGCTCATCTGCAGCTATTTGGGACTACGGGGTTTTGTGTTGAGGACCAAGAGACCAATTCCCAAACAGTTTTTAGCACAAGTGGAATCATTTAAAACAGACTGAAAGCTGTGAGATGAACCATGAAATATAAAGCCCTGAACTTTACATAAAGGGTGAAACAGAATAACTTCACACACCATGATCAGGCAGCATTTAGTGACAAATCCTGAATCTAAAAGGGTATTTACATTTTAATACCAATTTAATGAATGTGAAAACTACAGGCATTTTCATTTTTATCTAAAGGAAGCCAAACATGGTAAAATACATAATGAAACAGTACAGTTGCACAGAATGGTATTGAACAAACAAAAAACCCCAACTAACCCTAATTAATAATGATTGCAGAAAGAACTAATAAAAACAAATAGATGAAAATAGACTTATCAGGGAAGACTAGAAGTAAAAAATAAATTCTAAGTGCTAAATATTCTAGGAATCAGCAAAGTTAAGTTCTTTCTGTCCCACATCCACAGCACTGACATTGTAAAGACTCTGTGTGTTATGTCTGAGGTTGACTTCATGAATTCACTTGGCTAACTAAGAAAAAAAAGAGTTTTCTGCTTGCCATCCTAAGCAGAGTTACAGAAGAAAATACCCTGGTTGGGTGCCTTATCATAAATAATCAAAGCCCAGCTCTGATGTTACATGGAAGATGGTCCAATCCTGCCCCACCCAAATCCACAGCCTGTCTGGAACTGTAAATATCAATCTGAAACTGATACTGGAACCAGAGCACCAGGAAGGGCTCTGGAGATGTGCACACTCTGTTTTGGCTCAGCTGAAAACCCCAAATACTTACTTGGACTTCAAAATTCATGTTCTCCAAAAATTTCTGGTTCATTGTCTCTGCAAATTTGTTGATGGCTCTCAAGAAGACCCTAAAAAACCAAAAAAGCAGCGATACAGATAAATGAATGTAACTTCTGGCAATCCATACCCACTGTGTGTGACACTGGTGGCAGCACATTTGGCACTGAACACACTGGGAGCATCACACATGAGCACAGCAGGTGACAATCTGGACAGTGGCACAGGATTTATAGTGTTACACATTAAAAAAATCACACAATTGTCAAAAAACTTTCTCCACCTCTGCTGAAAAAGCCAGACAATAGAATTTTGTTCCCCCTGCTGCACACTCTGCTGCATTCCTGAGAAAACAGAGCAATTCTTTCAGATCCAGTGTCACCTTGTGCCAGACCCAGGTGGTTCACAATGGTGGCATCACCTTCTCTCAGGATCTGACAGCTGAAACAGCTCCTGTGCTCACATCATTGCTTAGGAGCTGCCCTTCAAAGATATTAAGTGCAGCTTCTCAGTTTTCTTACAGGTGGGGAGGGCAGGACAACACCTCTGGCCACTTTCCTCCCCAGGTGGATTATAAAAACATTCCAAAGAGTGAAAATACAATTTTCAAATATTGTACAGTTACTTCTTCCATGAGTAAGAGCATGAGCATTACCCCTCCAGCCTGAAAAGCAGCACCTATTTAAGCTCTTGATTAATGCAGCATGATTAAGGCATGTTTGTAAAGCTAATTTCTGACTTCCCAGCATGGGGCATTTGTAAAACAAAAATCAATTGTATCTTTAAATATTTATAAAGTTTATTTTAATAATTCAGTTGTTTTCAAAATTGGAAACTGACTGAAAGTGATCATTTGCCTCTGCTTCATAGGCAATTTTTAAAATGCTAATAAGTGGAAATATTTCTATGGAAAACACAGTAAGGGCAAACAGAACAGTGAACACATCCTAATTGTTCAAATATAATGATTGGCTGTCAACTAGATACTCCCAGTCAGTAAAAAAATCTAATATTACAACAGCCAGGTCCAGAAATCCCCACTCTCGCAGTGATTAACAACATCAGAGAAAACAATAATTCAATAATTAGGATTATCAGCAAAAGATTAAGAAACCATAGGATATCCATATGTTGCTGTCCAAGGAATGCTGTGTCCTTGTGCTGGGTTCTCTGTGGTGTTTTGGTGTCCCATCTCAAAAGGATAAACATAGAAAAAGAAAGAAGAGAGAAGAAAACATGCAAATAATTGTGACACAGAAATGACCCTCAGTCAGGGACAGTGTGACACAGGAGGGAGCTGACAGGACTTGTAAAATCCAAAGTAATGTGGGGATGAGAGACTGAGAGCTCACAGGGAAGCATCAGAGAGCCCTGAACACAACCAGGGTGTGCATCCAAAATAAACAAGGTTCTGTGTTAATTTTGCTCAATTCTGCAGCTCGTTGGTACAGGGTGCTGCAAATGCCTGGATTTTACTCTGGCTCAGAAGTGATCAGACACATCAAAGACTAAACTGAAGGGAACACCACTAAATGCCATTGGTCACTGGGGGCTGGTAGAACACAGCAAACAAGCTCTGCTGTTACACTGCTCCCGTGGCAGCCCTCTATGGGCCACTGGAGAAACAGGGAAAGGAGTTTAAGTCTCACCACAAAAAAAAAAAAAAAAGAAAAAAAAGATAAATCAGAAGGGCTAAATTCAGTTTCTTAATGAGGGAGGTAAAGCAAAAGTTCAGCTTTTGGCAAGCTTATAACTGGGAATCCCATGTAACCACTGAGCAACCACCCACAGGAGCTCCCTGCTTCATTAGAGCAGTGACTGGCTGGAGTGAGATCCTCTGTTGGGGGTGAGGTTCTCCAGGAGGAAAATGTTCTTTGTGAAATCCTACAGAAGAATTTCTTTCCATTTGTGTAACATTCCCTGTATCGCTGATGGAATCATGGAAATTCAGTAATTATGTTGTCATATCTTGTCAAGCCTTTTTGTAAAGATGGCCAGAGGGACACTGCAGGAGCTGTGGCAGGGGGAGGTAGCAGATTTCTGGTGGTGCTGTGTCACTCCCACATCACCCCACACACTCAGCTGAGCTTCCTCCCCATGGTCCAGGGCATCCTCTGATCCCACCCTCCAGACTGGCTCAGCTAATTTTGCCAGCTGAATTAAGAGGCTGGTTTGTGACAAGCCAAGTGGCATCAAATCTCCTCCAGTTCCAGAAATCTAATTTTGCTCAGTGCAGCCCTTGCAGGCTGTCACTGCTCTGCTGAACACCTTGTGCTCACTCACAGGGCTGCCCAGTGCCCCCAGGGCCACTTCCCAGGCTCTGCCATCTTTATGTGACCAAGTCCTAAATGGGATTCCTGCTGGGAGCTGTCCTATTGGATTTGGGTTGCCCCTAGATAGAGGAAGGAATGAATCTGACTCCATGTTCTCAGAAGGCTAACTTATTGTTTTCTGATACTATATTATATTAAAGAATACTAAACTAAACTATTCTAAACAATACAGAAAGAATATTCACAGAATGCTAAAAAGATAATAATGAAAACTCCTGACTCTTTCCAGAGTCCCGACATAGCTTGGCCCTGATTGGCCAATGAGTCAAAATAATTCACAGCAGAAACCAATGAAACAATCACCTGTGGGTAAACAATCTCCAAACGCATTCCAAAGCAGCAAAACACAGGAGAAGCAAATGAGATAATTATTGTTTTCCTTTATCTCTGCGGTTTCTCAGCTTCCCAGGAGAAAAATCCTGGGCAAAGGGATTTTTCAGAAAATATGAACGCCACAGTGTCCCACACTGCCCACAAGCAAATAAACACATTCTTCCCTAAAGCTCCACTCACATGGGGACATTTATCTCCTCCAAGCTGCCTGATACTTGATACAGACAGTTTAAGATGCTGCAAAAAAGGGGATTCTAGAAGAGTGATTTATTTTAGGCAGCACAAAACCCCACACAGCTTGGCAGAATCAAGACAGGTTATTCTGTTTCATCATCATCATTATTCTTCTGAACAGGAATTTTAGGTCAAGGCCTTTTCAGTGTTCAGTTTTCTGTATTGCTCTAGACCCTTGGATTTACAAAGTTTATTTCTTGCCAACTCACATAAGCAAGTTCTTGAGCTCCAGCTGCTCAGGGAGAGCATTTCCCTTCACTCAGAGTTTTTGGCTGGAGCAGGAGGGGGTGTCTTCCATTTCTGAGGCTTTTTTAATTCCCAGATTCTGTCCATTTCTACACTGCTCCAACACCGTGGCAAACCACATCACCTAAATATCCCGTTTAGGCAGACTCTGGTATAATCTGGTGCTAATAACTTCTCTTGAAATATAAAAAATCCCACAGTTTTCAGTACTTTACTGTTTAAACAGAAATACCATGCAAGACAGAGTAGAAATAATGGTACCTTACACACACATGAAATTTATTAGTGGAAATCTATTTCCTAGTATGGACATATTACTGGGTATGACAAAAATTTTTCTGAAGAGTTTTTTAGGTTTTACTTTTAGCCATATAAAAAACCCTCAAGGACACCTAAGAAATACTGAGGTATTTAATGTTGAGTAGAAATAATGGAAAATATTAAAAATACTTACTGGTTTCTATACAATATCATTATATGTAAGCTGCCTTCCGTAAATATCTCTTTCACTCTCACAAATATTTTTATCTGACAGGCAGGAAGGACACATTTTCAGGGAGCATGCAATATTTCCAGGCTGTCAAGTTGCAAATATTTTCATTCATTTGTGTTTTGCCTAAAGGGTGGATCTATTCCTGTCACTGGGAGTCACTTAGGCAGAAGGTTTGAATGCTATTCCTGCCTCCTGCCAATGCCTCAATGATTTCACTGTCCTGCCTCAGTCTCCATTTCACCACAAAGGGGCATTAATTAAGTAGCCACAAGTATGAAAACAAACAGGTACTTGTAAAATAGTGTGAAATTTTGATAAAAAAGGAGAAAATATAATTTCAAACCCTAAGTTTTAAAGACATAAATTAAACTGTGACATTTTCAATTAATTTTAATGAAACAATAAATTTTCTACAGTCACAACAGAATTAATTTCTCATCAGTTTAAATAATTGTGATCTAAAACTGCTGAAACTCCTTTACCCACAATAACTTCAATGATATTTCCTGAGTTTATGAGGATTGATGCTTCTAATGTACAGCTCATATAAAACTCTTGGGCCTGAAGATTTATGGAAGATCTTCAAAGTCCGAAGTCTCTGGGCTAAATCTGGGCATAAAAATGCAGGGTTTTGGCTTAGGACAGCAACAAAATTGTCATGGTTCAACTGCTCCTGTTTCCTCTCTCTCTCTGAATTTCCTGCTGCTTCTGCTTTACTTTATTGTATTGTCAGAGACATTTGTTAAAAATTTTGGCTGGAAAGAGAGCCCAAAGAATAGAAACCTGTGCAGCTGTACTCAATTTCACACACACAGATATCTCTTCTAAACAGGGGACAACAGTACCTTAAGTAACACAGAGAAATAATTTAAGGCAGAAAAAACCTGAAGATTCATGTCACCCTAAGATAAAAATTTGATTTCAAGCTGATTCTCCCTCAAAATAAAACAGAGGGATTGAGGTGGAGCAAGGAAAAAATTCTGTATTCATAAACAACATAGTCATCAAAATAGGATTTCAAGGCTATTCCTCAGAAGATGATGATTTTGTCTAACAGTAAAATAGGTCTGCATGCCGTCCTTGCTTTTGAAGTGTAAATAGGTAATAAACCTAAATTCAGATCTGCAACTCCAGGTTATTTTAGCATGCTAGTTAGAATTGTTACATCAGCTTTTTGCAACATAAAACAAAGAGATGATTTAATAAAACCAACCAACCAACCAACCCTCCAAAAACCCCAAACAAACAAAACCTTAAATTCACATTGACTCTTCTTAGGTGGCTTTGCAAAATCTGGTATTTTTCTGCACCTTGTTCCAAAGAAAGAACATTTCTGGGTCTACAACATCATTTTGGGAAAAGTGCATAAATCAGATCAGCACAGAAACATTTCCAAAATAATGAACAGCCCTTTCCTCAGACTCTTCAGATGAATTCTTTTCAAGCAATGAGATGCTCTTCAATGTCTTTTCAGGTTCACCTGACTCTGAAATCTGGGAGTTCACCGCCTCAGCCCTGAGCTGAGTAACCCAGATCCTGAGGTGAAGGCTGAATGAATTCACTCAGGAATTTATGAGCATCAGCTCCAGCTCCTGCTTGCTGTGGCTCCTCGCTGTGACTGCACTGATGGAATGACAGGTGCAAAAAATGAACCAAGTACAAAGTTCTCCTGGATAATCAGACACAGAAAAATAAAGTTTAAAAGAGTCTATTTCCTGTGTTGTGAAAACTTATTCAAGGAAAGCATTAAAATGATGGCATTTATGGGGTTTTTAGTCACACCTGAAAGCCAGTGAAGGCATAGATAGTTTTTAAAATTCAGAACTTCTTCCCACAAACCCAAAGTGCTTTTCCTTCAGAGAGTTTGGTCCAAAATTCAAGCCAAAAGGAGTTATACTAACTTCAGTGTTTTTAATCCCAAATTCAGGATTTTCATCAGTGAATCCTCTACTTGAACAGACGAGGAATACGAGGGAAGTTCTTGCAAACCCTGGAGGATGTACTGACTATTATTTTTAAAGATCTTCCCTGAGTTTGGATAGAAAAAGTTTGGCCATTATGCCAGTTCTGTGAGATGTGGAGCAGGGAATAGCAGAGGCAAAATAATACTCATCCATAATTTATATCAACTTCTTACTATCATCCTTCTAAAATGTTGTGCAGAAGACACCTGATGGGTATTGTAACATAAGGGAAACACCAGGGGAAAGCAGCTGAAGTCAAATGATTCTCTGTGGGCTTCTGTCCCCTTTTCTCTTCCTTGCTGTGTGCAGAACATGCAGAAGAAGGCATGTTACAGAATGAGAATATTCAAAGTGTGGGTCAGACCCAAACCCCAGTGCTGGTCATTGCCAAGGACTGGAACAGTGAATGGCAACTATAAACTAATGTTGGAAGGTACAAAATACACAGAAGAGAGACCAGACGAGCAATCAGTGTGACAGGAGAGACTAAACCACACAGGTACTACAGGTGAAATAACAAAAATCCCCACAAAGCAGCAGCAGAAATTATCTCCTAATAACATGGCAATTGTTGATTTAGAAATGAAGGGTAACGGAGGATGGAAAGAATATTTAAAAACCTTGTGGCTACATGAAACCTAATTATGAAGAGAACAATAATGGCAACACTTGGGAAGAAATCCACTTCCATGGTAACTGAAAAAATATGGCCAGTGGCTCAAAGAAAGGAGAATAATTTCATCATATTTATCCCTTGTGTCAACTTAGCTTCGCTACAGACTGAAGAATAATTTCTTGAACCATTCATATTGAATTCTAATGCTAGAGTATCTGCCATATTCCTAAATTCTTTTCCAGTGTACACCTAGAGTGTAACTAAACAACATGGTCAGAAAGCAACAGCTTCAAAATGGCTGTGCCCCAGCTGCTCCTGTCTCAATGATAATATTGGGGCTTGTCTCAATTACACATCATGGTTTTCCTTCTTAGCATTATTAGAAAATGTGTATTAAACAGCTATGCCAAGCATGCAGAATACTGCATGCTGTAATGTGTCAGAGTTACTCTGACAGCAGCACAATTAACTCCCAGAGGAAGTCAGGAATGTGCAGTGGTTTTGTGCCAGAAAAGTCAAGTTTCCATGTGAGACCCTTCAACAGGCTCTTTGTATGTGGCTTTTCCTTCAGCATCTACCCAAAACATGCTTTAAACACTGGGGAGCTCTCATTTAGGAGCCAAAATAGATTTTCAAGTCTGCATATTAGGTGTACATTTTATGCCAAACTCCTGGAAATGGGATGTTTTGAATGTTTTAAGGAACTTCATGGCTTGAAAATGAAGCATACAAGGAGCTGCCAGAACAGGCTCTAAGTAAATCAGCTTGAGAGCTCTCAGTACTTCATTACTTTCACTAATTTTGCCTATATTGTGACTTCCTTCTCACTTCTGTCTCCTCTGCTTTTCTGTGCATTCCAGACAAGTTTTTGCATAGTAAAAATATTCTGAATTAATGAAAAAATTAAAATCACATGCTGTCTTTAGTGCTAATCAAGAATGGGAATCAGACACAAAGCCGAAAACCTGTTCTTAAAGATGAATGCAATGTCTTAACATGGTTGTGTCAGGATGTCACACAGTAATTAACTCCTACAGCCTCCACTTCTGAAAGAAGTTTGAGTTGATATTGCAAAATTACTTCTCAGTTCTTTCTCTGATTTTCATTGCACTGAACCAGCAGACTATGAATTTTAAAAGAGATGATTATGCAGCAAATACATAATACACCAGCAGGATTATTTTGTGATGCTTCTGGTAAAAAAATATGAAAATCAACTCTTCAAAATAATGTTAAATACAAGGAAATTACATATATTTTATTTCCCAAAAATCTCTAATTAGATGAATTCTGGTCAAAGTTACTCAGAATGGGGAACACAGACGGATTGCTCAATTGCACTTACAACTAATGAAAATTATGAGTATTGAATTTTTAGTCTTTTCTGTAGTGACAAAGAACAGTTTGTGTGGGTAATCTCTTCAATGTCTTTTACTCATTTGCACATATATTCTACAGAGGGCAAAATACTCCTTGTTGTCTTAATCCCCAGATGTTTTATTAAAATTAAAATACTTGAAAATATTTTATAGCAGGCCACATAGCAAAGAACCTTAGGGGTTTCTATCTGCAAGTGGCTGTATCTAGGAAAGTAACAGTTTATCTCACTGACTTCCTGAGAACATCAAATTACCAAGATATATATATACATAAACATATAAAAATATATTATGTATTATATGTTATAAATATTATCATTATAATATATATTATATAATATATAATGATTATATATTATTATATAATGAAGAGATAGATAGATAGATAGATAGATAGATAGATAGATAGATAGATAGACAGATAGATAGATAGATAGATTGATTTTTTTTTTGTTTGGTTGGTTTTTGGGTTTTTTGTTTTGTGTTGAGTTATTCTCTCCACTGAGGACTTTTCTTTATGCTCAGAGAGCTCTTAGTCTGGGAGTGTGAGCATCCCAGCAGCTGATATCAGGAAAGATGAGACACTCTGCAGTGGGAGTGGGAATGGGACATCTCCCTGCACGTTTTCTCTCTGCATTCAGATAAAAGATTAAATAAATGACTGCAGTTAAAACCACCAGGCACCCACTCTGTTCCATGACCACCATGGGCAGCTGCCTCCCTTGCTGAGCAGAGGATCGGCTGCAGCCAGCACGTAATGAAGTGTTTAATTTCTGGTAAGCAGATAATCCCAGGACACAGAGAACAACCAGCAACACACAGAGCTGGTGCAGAATAAGCACCTTTGTCCTAGGAGCATGCAGGTGATGGCAAGGCAGGGTGACATTGGCACAGGCAGGTGGCAGTGACTCTGCGCCAGGCTGGGAGCTGCCAGCAAAGCACAGAGGGATCAGCCCCAGCTGGAAGGGAAATTCTCCATGGGAGCAAATTATAGCCCACAGGGAAAGCAAAACTACTGCCTCTGCTCTCATCTGCATCACCCCTGCCCCAGGACTGTTTAATGTCCTTTCCCTGATTACAGACATGGACTTTTGTAGAGACTGAGAAAGACAATGAGGAAACAGAAGAAGCTGGATTTAATGGTGTCATGGTTTGACAAAGATCTCTGTTCTTGAGACCCCTCGGCCCCAGGGGGTGAATTTGGGGGGACAGGTGTCCCAAATGTGAGAGACTGTACTTTTTTTTTGGAACTGAGCAAAGCATCCTTAAAAGGGGAACCCTAGAAGCAGCTCTGGTCCATGTGCAGTGGTGAGAGCACTGGGCATGGAAGGAAGATGTCACGGTGGCAAATGATCTCTGGGCAGTGCCACGTGTGACATGGAAACACAAGAGGTCTCAACTGTGTTTCCAGGGGAAGCCTATGGCACAAGAGGGACTCCTCTCTCCTTGATGAGCTGAGAATTGATTATCTGAAGGGTGGTGATGAACTGAGAGTCGATTATCTGAGGGGTGGAAACTGGATTGAGAATCTAAGGTTCTATTTCATGTGGTGGTGGAAACTGGGGGGAGGAGGAGGAGGAATGTTTTTGGAAGGTTTTCATTCTGAGTTCTATGTGTTCTTTTTTTCATATTGTAAGTTCATAAAGTGCTTTCCTGTATTCCTAAGTTGGAGCCTGCTTTGCTCTATTTCTGGTCACATCTCACAGCAGACACCAGAGAGAATATATTTTCATGGGGGCACTGGCATTGTGCCAGCGTCAAACCATGACAAATGGACAGGAGATACAAATTTGAGAACACTGAGGCATTATGTACCAAATACGTCAGCATGGGAAACAACAACAACAAAAAATTCTCTCTGAAAGGAACTTTATATTAAAAGGTAAACTGCATTTCAACAAGGACATTTTAGTATCATAACAAAGCCAAACTGTCCAAGGACACATCCTATCACTGCACACAATTAAATCAATGACTAAACAGTAACATTTGTTTGCACATGTTATAATACCCTTTGCACATGTTGTTTACCCTTTTCTGTAACTGTGCATAAAATACTGTTTTTGGTAGACATTTCTACTTGTTGCTTAAAATATTTTTTCATACATTTAAAATTACAAAGTTCTGCAATATGCCATAAGCCTCTGTATGAATGTATTCTGCTCCCCTGAAAATTCAAGCCCTTATAAAAGCAACAGCATTTCTATAGGAAAATGTTTAAATCAGTCAAAAGTTGCAGAGGAAAACAAGATCAAAGAAAAGAGTTACTTGTATGCAGCAGATCAGCCTTCTAAATTCTGCCTTATTTGCACAAAATAAACCATAACACTGTCATCCAACCTTAGATACATAAATGAATCAGCTTCCAGGGTAAAACTAACCTAAACTATTCATTTGGGGGTTGGTATGAGTTGTTTGTTTATTTTTAAATATATAAGTTTTATTCCCACCAACGGATAAATAGAAGACTGAGAAGCAGCTCAAATATTTTAATTAATTTGAGTTTTTTCTCCCTTTCAGCTTGAGTTCATTGAATCCCAGATTGGTTTGGGTTGGAGGGACCTTAAAGCTCATTTCATTCCACCCCCTGCCACGGCAGGGAGACCTTCCCTTGGGGCAGGTTGCTCCAAGCCCTGTCCAACCTGGCCTTGAACACTCATTCCAAGGCTGTGTCCAGGACCATGCATACCTAAGTGGAAAACAAGTTTTTCAGGAGCCATAGAGCCATTCTCTGGTCATCTATGAAAAGAAAAACACAAAAAACCCCCAACAAAACCCAGGCCTGGAATCCCTAGTCCTCTCCTGAGCAGAAGTCCCTGCAGTCCCTCTCTGGGTACCAAGGAGGAATTTCTTCTGCCTCCCTTTGCTGCCTGGCCAGGAGCAGATGCCTGAGAGAGCCCAGCCCTGGCAGGCTGAGGATGCTGAGTGCCTGGGGCTGCAGGTGACACTGATGTGAAAGCACAGGGAGTTTTGCCTGAATTAATAACAGAGCTCCAAGGGTGAGCTCCATGAGAGCCACGTCTGGAGGCAGTTCCAAAGCAGTTCATCAGCAAGAAAGCAGCTATTTTTAGTATGTATAATGAAAGAAAATTGACAACAATTCCAGCTCTTTTGCCAAATACCTGCAGTGCTAAACCTTTCAAGTTAGACTTTAAAAGCACTGGGGAAGACTTGACTCTGACAGATGTCTGAAAACACTCAGATACACAGGTAATGAAAACATATTTTAGAAAAAGTCAAACTACTGGTGTTAGAGAATACTCTTCAGTGTTATCTTGCAGGACTTTTTTCAGGGAGTAGGATCTGACCTTGAAATGTGCTAGTGAAACTGTTTCCATTTATTTTTAAATACCTTAAAATAATGTGGGCAAGGCTCAAAAACCAACCCGAATGGACATGCAAACAAAGTGCTCGCTAAGCCACTGCAGACTGGATGCCAACCAAACTGATCCTAGGTACTAATTATGATAAGATCAAATTCTTTCAGACTGCCTGTGAGGAATTACCATTTCAAAGAGGACAAAGGAAGGGATGTGAACACTTTCCCTGTACTTGCTAACCCTGCTAACTGTTCCTTTTACTCAGTGAATCTCACTCCCCATGCACTTCATGTTGACAATAAAGTACATTAATTTCCTGGGAGAAATTATATCTCTCTAAATTAAAATTATGAACAGCTGGAAGATAAACAGACTAGATGGTATTGCCTAAACCAGCCAAGCATTTCCCCACAAATGCCATGTACTTAGGAATTACTGCTTTTAATAAGTTAATAGCCAATATCTAAGTGTCATGAGTGGAATAAAGTGCACATACAAGCAGTAGTAACTAATAAGAAGAACACAGTAAGCAACTTTAATTAGAACAAAAGTTAATTAAATCCACCATGGAGGATCACAAAAACAACTCAGATATTATATCCTCATGACCTCAATGATGATGTTACTGTTTCCCAAAGTGTTCTGCCCTACCTAGCAAGCCATAAAAAAGTGTTCTTTCCATCTTGCTGTTAGTGGAAGGGGGGAGGAAAACAAGAAAAAATAAAAGGTATTTAATGATTTCATTATTTCTTTCCCCCTTTTCCCGGTTGCTCATTGAATACTGCCTGTCACACACAGCCTCTGCCTCCCTCAGAAGTGCTTTGGGCTGAGCATGCTTGGGAAGCAAAGAGCACTTTGTTTATCAGAGTGATTTAAAGTAATTTGAGTTAAATCATTCCATCCTGACACAGACATAGCT
Source organism: Calcarius lapponicus (assembly GCA_039654755.1). Lineage (NCBI taxonomy): Eukaryota > Metazoa > Chordata > Aves > Passeriformes > Fringillidae > Calcarius > Calcarius lapponicus. The sequence continues at coordinate 14,923,522 of CM077476.1, read as the reverse complement.
CGATCAGTAAGTTTAGTCAGTTAAGTTTCTACTCCAATTCTTTCAACTCCCCCACCAGAATTTCTCCTGGACAAGAATGTGCCCATCCTCCCTTCCTCTGGACCCTGTAAGAAGTCACTCTCTCATTGTGTGTCCCCAGCTATGCCAGACATCAAACTTTTAGCTGAAATCTCCCAGATACCATTCAGGCACTGCCTGTTTTTACTTCCAGATATCAGGAATTGTCCTGCTCAGCAAACAGGTCCAGACCTGCAGTGCTGGTGATGCTCTCCCCTCTGCTCTGCTCCCTGTAGATGTGCAGATTTCACATCTCTGTGCTGCAGTGCCTCCTATAGCAAAACTCCCCCAATTCCCACTTTCCTTGCAAGCCACAAAACACACAGGATCATGCAGGGGAGCTGCCAGGCCGTGCTGCACTCCCTGAGGGCACAAGTGCCACCAGCTGCACCCTGCCACTGCCCAGGTGACACCACAGATGTGCCTCAGCCCTGCCAAGCTCTTGCAAATGCAGAAAGGGGAGACTGGAGGCAAAACACCTCCTCGAGGGAGTAAAAAACCTGTATGGAGCCTCCTGTTCTTGCAGGGGAATAGAGACTGCAAAGCTTGCACTGTGCTGGTATTTTTTGTGTTTGGTCTGTTGGGGTTTTAATTGTCTTTTCTTCTCTCGGTGTTATTACAGGAGACCTAAGCCTGATCCCCTGTGACTTTTTCTCAGCTACTCCTCTGGTTTGTGGTAAACAATGTTAACAAGACAAATCTAGAAAACTAAATTAGTCTTCAATTTATTTTGTAGAACATCCATTCCTCAAAAAAAAAACCCACCCCAAAACCCAAACAAAGAAAAAAACAAAACCAAAATTCTATAAAGACTGATAAAAATCCTCCCTCCAAGTTGTTGATATAACATAAAATTAAGACATAAAGTAAGATCAATAACTCATTTCCTTATGCATTCCAGAGAACAGCAGCATAATCAAGGAGTATAAACAGTGCCAAGTCATTTTAGGTAAGCAATGTGTTTACAGGAGAACTATTAAATAGCTTCTAAACAATATTTTTTTAATGCTGACTTACTTCTTCACACAGGATAAAGCTCAGAGCAACAAAACCTGCTGGAACAACTTGTCCACAGAGTTCAGTGCCATTAGGAGGCACATGAACACAAATACAGTCCCCCAAAGCAATTTTTCCTGTCAGGACCTGATACAACGCAGACACCACCAGGTGAAGCCCCAAGCCCCAAAGACATTCTTTAACCAAGGACAGACACTTCCCACCCTCACAGAATAAAACAATCCTATACTTGTGGATAATGCAGGTGTCAACAGCATTTTCTAGATAAGAGAACCAGTTTTACATATGAAAGGTTTGATGTGCTGACATTGCCAGATGATTGTAGGTAGTTTAGTAGTAAAATGTTATTTTTTAGAGTAATCCTTGCTACATTAAAACTAGCTGCAATCACAGCAGCAGCAACATAAGAATGTGCAAGGAGTTAGAGTTTACCTGAGAGGCCAAAGACTGGCTCATACAGAAAAACACAGAGGGATGAAACTCGTGTAAGGTACAAAATATTACCTGAATTTACACATCCACCAGCACATCTGTACCTGCCCACCTCAGAGGAGGGGTCAGGTACATGGTTATTAATGCCCACAAAGTGAGATTTGGACACCTGACTAGAACCATCTGGAACATAATCGCTTTTGAATCACAGAATGTAAAAGAAGCCCCAACAAACCTGTTAATTTAACATAATTCCATTCAAATCCTAGTTTAAAATGTATCCAATAACAAAATCTGATATCAAAAAACTGTAAATTGTATTGACAAATCTTTTCCTCAAGACTGAGCACTTGCAGATAATCAACTTTATTGAGTATCCTCAGTCCTCTCTTTTTATATATTATAAAAGTAGAAGAATTGTGTAACTGTGACATTTGAAATAAACAGCATCTGTGACCTAAGTTCATTCAAATCTTTGCAATTTTGACACTTAACTCTTAGACCTGTCCCTCTGCAACTTCTAAAAAACTCAGTGTTGCCACCATCTCTACAAAACTAAAATAAAGATAGTACAGGTGAGTGCCAACAGAAATTTTGCTTAAAAAATGTATTCACTTCATAACACAATCCAGCACCTAAACTCAAACTGTTTCATTGAAAACAAGAAGCCAGAATAAGTTCAGCAGTAAAGGTAACATCCAAATGGATTAACAAAATAAGTAATTTTCCCTTTCCACTTTAAGTAGACAGGCAATTTCCCCTTTCCATTTTAAGTGGACCGGCACATTTTCCTTTCCATTTTATGTGGACTTAAAGCACAGGCCACAAGCTATTTAATGGATTGTTTCAGATGACCTTCTTGGCATTCCCCAGACTGGAATGATAAAGTTATCCTGAAAAATGTTTTGTAGGGTGTGAAAGGAGTCACTGTCAAACAGCACAGAGAGCAGGAGCTCTGTGCTCCTCCCTCCTTACCTGTTCTGCACCATGCTCATGGCCATCCAGTCTGAGGGGTACACGTTCTTCCCAATGAGATCTTTGAACATTATGAATGTTTCCATCAAGAAGTCCTGGAACAACAAAATGCAGTCAGGCTGGGGCTGTGGAACACTCCCTTGGAAGTGTTTCTGTGGGATTAAGGAGCCAAGATGGGGAGTTCCATTTCGCTCTCAGTGAAGTCAAGAGAAGAACTCATGGTGATATCTCAGTAAATCTGAGATTGGAGCCAAAGCCCTGCAGAACAGCAGTCTCAGATTCCAAGTGAAAGCTAAAAGCCATTACATTAAAGTCATCATCCAGGGTTCTTCAGAAAATAGAAGGCATAAATGAATGGAAAGAAAAAGTTGTTGTACTTCTGAGTAAAATTTGATATTTTTTATGAATTAGTCTATGCATAAGAATGAATAGGCTTGAAAAATACAGGATTTTTTTCATTTTTTACTCCATTTAGTCCATATTTAAAATTTCACTTATGGCACCACTCTGACTTTAAGGAAGGAAGGAAAGTGATCAGTTCTTGACAGGCGCAGATATTGCCTCCCTGGACTAACAGTAGATATAATCCAAACCTGTGCTACTACCCTGACTTACCTGACAGCTACAGCAGCCATGTGAAAGGACACACGTAGGACTATGGAAACCCTCTGGTACCATTAAATTATGGCAGAAAAATTGCAATAAAAGGATGCACTACAAGAACAGGGCATTTATTGCATTTAACTTACAATGTTATTTGCACCAGGAGTAGATTCAATTCTGAAAATGGAAATGGATCACTGGGTGTGAAGTGTGGAGGGAATGTTCAAATAGTTGAGGATAAGTTTTGCTGTTGTTTTGTTGTGAGTTTATTCTTTTTCTTTTCCCCTTTCTCAAAAGAGTACAGCACAAAGATCCCATTACTTATTCTGGATCACTACATCACCACCTCAGTGATAGGTGACAAGTTTCCTTCCAAACTTCTGATTACAGTGTTGTCCAGTGCCACCATTAGAAGAGGAAGGCAGTGCAATAACACAGAGGCAAAAAATGTACAGCAACAGAATTCATTCTAGGAAGAGTCAGACAAGAAACTCCAAAAAAATCTACAGATTTTTTCACAGGAGATCAAATGCTGTAACTATCAACTCTGTGATCAGTCAGTACTCACCACAAGTTCTGAACTTGTCTGGAAAGTTTCAATGTACACTGAATAATGCTGGTCACTCATCTGGTTTAGGATCGCTGTCATGCACGCCACAAAATGACTCTGAAAGAAACCAGGCAGAATCAACACATGTGGATTACTGGAGATATTGGACTGCACTCTTTCTAAAGCTGAAGTATGTGAAACGCCTGAAAAATCCCTTTATGTATGTAAAACTAAATAATATTCAAGCTTTTGCCAGCCCAGATGAAAGAAACAAACTAAGAACTCCAAAAGGATTATTCAGAAGCTGCTTTGGCAAGGGACAGGCTCTTGTGAGAAAGCTGCATCATTAATGAGACACCACATGGAAACACACATTGTGACAAGAGAAACTTCTTACATAAAGTACACACATTGTGACAAGGAAACTTCTTACATAAAGTACAACTCACTATCACCTTAAGACTCCTAAAAGGCATGTGATGTCCCCTAGGATTCTTCTATTAGGAATTCATAGGAAGAAAATATGTTAGAATAAAAATTTCTAATAATTCTATTATTCACAGGAAGAAATAGTGCAAGAAATGCCATTTTTCACATTCTGCAGGTGTTTAAACAGCTATTAGAGAACTCTCAAGCCTCTATAGAACATTATGACCCAGGCATCTCAAAACTTCTTTCAAACTTCCTCAAAAGGAAGTATTTAGTCTTTCTCAATTCCTAAAGTCAAAATGCTGAAAGATACAGTGAAAACTCGGGGCTGGAAATCATGTAAGTCTCTGAAAGTCACAAAGACATTTCTTTCCCAAGCAACAATACTGAGTTTAATAATTTGCACTTTTCCTTTAAGACTGTGAAGATTCCTCCTTATTGATTCCTTTTAATTTGCTGAAGTTTTAATTCTTGGCTTGAAACTAAGCCTGCTTTCAATGCTTTGATTTCATTTTAACCACAGAATCGCTGAGCAGGCAGAATAGTTTCCTCGATGTCCCCGAATCCTTTCACTGCCCTGGCCCGGGGCTGCCCGGCGCTGGTGCCACCCGGAGCCACTCGGGCTCGCTGTGTCCCCACATCACGGTGGCACCCAACCATTTTGTCCCCATTCCAGGGCAGGAGCAGTCCCTGCTCAGCTCTGCCTGTCACCACTAGAGGTCTTGTGCTTCCCTCCACGAGCTGCTCTCCGCTCCGAGCTGCTGGGCTTTATTTATTTATTCCTACGCGAGCAGACCCAGCACACCTCTTGCATACAAAGAGTGAAATTACAACCTAAAGGACCTACCGTACCTTCTTTTGGAGTAACCTTAGTGCTAGTGAGAGCCTTGCCTACTTTTTAAGGCTGAGAAGACTCATTTTCTGCAGGTAAACCAAAAGCTTTCAGGTAAGAAATCGTGTGTTCTCGGGTACTGATGCTCTTCTGGAAGAAATGCTGGATTTCCTGCAGTAGTACTTCACTTTTACAGTTCTGGAGCAGAAAAATCTTTGCTGTAGTGTTAAAATGCATAGCTAAAAGGAATAATGAATTGCAAAGGATTTGGTACTGAAATTGTGTGGGGGTTTTCTTCTCATGTCTTAATTTTGAAAAAAGATTATCAGCAGAAGTTAGAGAATTGACATGAAAAGCAGCTCGTATTTTTAGTAGTCACACATTCACCACTGAATGTGACTCAAGTTAAATAATCACTGCTTGAAATAAGCAGCATTTCTTCACAACCATTGCATAGATGTATTATGATGCTTAAGGGCAAAAAGACTTTCAGAAGGTTATTTCTTTTGTTAAAACCAACTTCAAAAAATGTGTCTACCTATGTCTGTGATTGTGGTACAGCACAAATGCCTTAGTGACTCGGTATGGGGATTTTAAATTTAACAGATGATATGCCTTGAAAAGAGCCATAAGGAAAGATCACATCTTGCCAGCCAGGACTTAACATCAAAACTGTCAAATTCACATCAGTTGGACTGAATGATAATAAAAAAGGTGTCAGTAAAGATGGTCTGCTGCAAAAACTTCCTCCATCCTTTCCATGCAACTGTAAAGCAGGGAAATACAAATACTGTTCGATCTTTAATAATTTTCTTGCCAGCAGTCTCAACTATCAGAAATCATCTGCTAGCATCTTTATAGGTTTAAAGCTTGCCCCTCCCTCCTAATCCCCAAACGGCAGCGATGAATATTCACTTCTCAGAGGCAACCTCAGGTCTCTGAAGTGCCCCTGCACCCCCAGCACTGCCACTCTCCCTGGCAGGACTGAAGGGTAACTCAGGGCTCTCCACAGCTCAGATCAAAGCCGCGAACACCTCTCTGCATTCACTGAAATTCTCCTCTGGGGTTTAAGTGCCTCTTACTGGAGTGTGCAAAGAGCACGAACTGCCTGTGAACAGTAAGTTCTGCACAAAACCAGCTCTTGTGTCTGGCCACAGCCTGTGTGTTCCCAGGATGGGCAGAAGAAATTCAGAATCACACCAAAGTCTATTAATAAACTGATTTCATTAAGTCAAACGTTGTGCATAGGGATTGAACAGTTAGAATAGGTTAGAATAGAATAGGATAGAAAAGGTTGTGGCGCACAAGGTGAAGTTCAGGTAGAATCCTAGCAAATCATTTTAGCTGTGCTCAAGCTTGTTAGGATTTAGCCAGTGAATTACTGCAGAAAACATTGATTAGAACTAGGTCAAATGTATAAAAAATAAATGTATCAAAGTAAACACTTTAATGCTGAGACAATATGAACAGAAAAAAACACAGAAACAATTCTGCATGACTGTAAAGAGCTCTAATGAAATATTTCCCAACTTCAATACATTAATTTCCTTATGAACACAAAATAATCCAAAACAGCACTGAATTCGATTTTTTAAATTACACAATTTCCTGTTAGACTTTAAAAAAATTGTGCAAAGAAATAGGGCAATTGATAACATGAACGCTGCACTGCTGTAAGGAGTAGGGACATGAGTAAATAGGCGTCAGATAAAAATGAAACAGAGGAGAAAATGTCCAGGAAGCATTCAAATTCTCTGTCCACCTAAAACCCCTGATAATTAGTACCATATATAAATGAAATGAAGGGCTGGCTTTAGTATAAACACTGCAAAGTAGCGGGTAAGGTGAAAGAGGTGTTGTTTTACTTGAGTATACACAAAGTACACCGAAAGGAATTGCAGACCTATTCTGTAAAATAAACAGGGCTTCCTAAGGTCAAGCAGGAAGAGGTGGAATCTCTTGCACTGCTGAAAAAGGGCAGATTAGCTGTGGATGCAACATGCACAGGAAAAGAAACAGCTGAGGAACATCAGGATCATATGAGTAAGATGACAAACTTCAACACCTAGCAACTAAGCCCAGCACACTTTATAATAGCAGATGGTGACAGGTTGCCGTAGTAACTTCAAATAGAGCAGCAGCACAAGGATGAGGCAAAAGCACTGGAAAAACAACAGAAATAACGTGGAATGAGGCTACATTTTGATCTAATCTAGTAGAAGGATTTCAGTGGCTGCAGGGTAGGCAATCCTCACGCAGATGCACTTCTGGAAGGACTCAGGGGGATATTTATTTAATGCAGGCACTTAAGTAGCATTTACCCTCATTAATAGAGCACTTTACCAACACAGAGCCTGAGTGTAAACACAAAACCACATGGACAGGCTCATTTTGCTCACCCTCACAAGCAGGGGGAGGTAAGGGGGCTCTGCAGCATCCTCACAACCTGTGACCCCACACTAATGATGGTTCATGCTTGATTAACTCATGGCTTTCTGTATCGGACAAGGAAACTGATTCAAACAACTCAGCATTCTTGTGGTGTTTGCAGAAATCATGGATTAGATTTAATTCTGAACTCCCTTTTAGGATAAGCCAGAAGTTTCAAACTTCATTGCATGTTAGAAACAGTAATTGTATAAATAATACACAAAGAGAGTGACCAAGAATTTCATAGGGCCAAAGAGTTCTGTTTTGGTAGGTTTTTTTTTTTTTTTTTTTGTTGAGAAGTACAAACACCTTTCTGGAGGAAAAGTGAGAAATATGTTATCTTGAGTGTACGAAAAACTAATCAATCACCTATTTTAATCAAGTGTTAAAAATCATCAATATTTATGTTGTACCACAAGTCTGTTATTGAGAATGTCTCCAAAAATACTGTCTTCAGAGAATCATTGAGTCATCACAGCTGTTACTTGTCATGAGCTAAAGAGCAACAGGAAAACAAGTATGGAAGATGCTCAGTGATGCCACAAAGAACCACAGTAGCTTGAAGCCACAGTTCCTCAGAAAACCCCATTAAACTTTGGGAACTGTGGCATATGTACAGATTGAGACAAACATCTTGATCATGTTATGCAAATACTAAACAATGCCAGTCTGAAAGGAAAAATAAGCAGAATTTCAAGTGAATTGTTAATGCAGTATTTCTGTTTCTCTCCAGAAATAGATGTCCCTGCTAATGCATGTGCAGTCCTAAAATGTAGTGTTTGGAGCTGGAAAGGCACAAATACATAAACATTAGGACAGGCTGCTATGCAACAACCCTGAGTATCCATCACGTGTGAAATGGGGACTAGCTCCCAATCCATACAGACCTGGAGCCTGCCAATGAGCACATGGTGCTGATAATTCACTTACAGTAACATTCATCTACTCTTGGTGGGTCTGAGATTTTAATTTTCCAGTTTTACTTTCATTGGTTCTGTCTCCTTGTGTTTTATAGCTGACTGAACAGCATCCTGCTTCAGCATCTCACTGACAGCCTTGGATTTCTGACTGAAAACATGCTGGGCTCTTTTAGCTTGTCCTACCATTTCCTTTACTGTCACAAGATTTAGCTAAAAGGATGCACAACTATAAAAGCAGCAGACTACCAGGTAGAATAATACAGAACAATTTTGTAGCACAATGAGAGAATAACTGCAGCTGCTTTGTGCGATTTTAAGATTTGTTACAAGTTAGACAAACAACAATTTCAGTATTATTTCATTCAAGACCATGCATAGATAAAAGCAATAAATAATGGTTCATGGTAGGATATAAAAGTAGCTTGATTTTCATGGAGTATGTCCTTTGCCATCCTTGGGGTTTTTTTTACAGGTTTTGTTTTTTTAAACATTGTAATGATTTTCCAGCAATATTCCAAAAAAGAAAATTTTTCACGCTTTGCAATGTTTTTTCTGCTGCTGGACTTTGTTGTTTGACTGGTTTTGTGCCATAAATCCACTCCAGAATTTCTGCTCCTGTCTCTGGTTGATATGAACACTCCACTGTAATTGATTTAACTTCTGCTGAAGTCTGTGCTCAAACATAGTTGTGTAATTTACTACTTTTCCTGTAATATTAACTTTATCCTCATCTTCAAAGCACATTTACAAATAAATGATGAATAACAATAATCAATGAGGCCAGAAAGCACTGAGCTGAGCTCAGCTGGTCAGAGCATGGTGCTGATAATGCCCAGGTTGTGGGTTTAATACCTGTATGGGCCATTCCCTAAAGGGTTGAACTCAATGATCTCTGTGAGTCCCTTCCAGCCCAGAATATTCTGTGATTCTTCCATGGTGCTGTGATCTGGAATGAGCAATCACTGCTTGGAAACTGAACTAGTTCAGAGCACAGTTATCAAAGACAAAAAAAAAAAAGAAAAGATCTGTTTCACCTCCTCACTAAGCACTGCTGCCACATCCTGACCTGACTCTGACTCTGCTCTAGCAGATGAAATCTCCCATCCTTTGCCTGCAGGGATCTGTGCAGCTTTTCCCTCCTCTGCATCTCACTGACTGCCTCCCCACAATCACCTGAGCCTGCTCCCTCAGGCCAGAAGGACCTTCCTGCCCTGGTCCATGAGATGTGCACTGTGACACTGCAGTGTCCTGGGGCTCTCAGGCTGCTCATTTCACTGATTTCTTATCCCAGTGCTGCTGCCCTGCCCTGGTGCCACTAAGGCAGATGGGCAGAGCGTGGCTGGTGCTGCCCAGTGTCCCAGTGAGCTCATCCCCAGTTAGAGATGATGAGAAACACTGGAACTACACACCAAGTACAGGCAAGGGATCAGATTAAAAATAGCACCCGTGGTTTATGTACTGTACAAAGATTGGCCAATCTCTCCCATTTAAAAGGACTGGGAACCAGCTTGGGAACTTGCAGGAGGTGACAGAGGGGCTGGGGGAAGGGTTCCCTGCCCTGGGGTGCAATAAATAACAACAGGGACCAACCCAGCCAGGGCTGCAACAGGAGACTGCAGAGCAGAACAGAGCAAGGGAGAGCAGCCCTGGGGTCAAAAAGAGCAGAACTGAGCAATCCAAGCTCCTCAAAGTGCAGTAGCAGCTTTTATTGCTAGGCCATGTACTTTAAATTTACAGAATGTGAAGACGAATGCCTTGGATGATGATTCACTTCCTTAAAACAGAGCCACCTCCTGTATTCCCAGAACTATACCACTCTATTTGATTTTGTTCTTTTTCAGCTGCACTTACTGAAGACAGAAAAATTAAATTAGATTTCAACTACTTGATTGGAGATGAGACTAATAAAATATATTTGTAAATGGCTAAAACAAAACTTTATCACAATAGTTCTGCTTAAAACTGTTGAAAGTCATTTCACTGCAGAAACTTCCTTCTTTTAAATTGATCTTATGGAGAAAATAGGGCCCAATAAAGATAATTTTCCCACTAATTACATCCATTGCACTAACCAGTCTACCCACAGTGTCTGTTTAGGATTGATTAATAGCAACTACCAACTGTTAGAACAGTTTTAATTTGCATCTGAAATATTTTTCATATTTAGATGATATCCAGTAGGGGCTTTTATTAAGTTTTTTAATTGTTTTGTAACAGTGGGCTCTACTTTTAAGCTTGAAAAAAAACTTCGAGTTTACTCCTGGTTAGGAGAGTAATGGGCAAAACCAAAAAATTCATAGCAAAATCCAAAATCTTTCTAAAGAGAACTTTTCATACTGAATCTTGGGCAGGTTGCTTAATGGAAAGCATAGGGAATTCTCCATGAAAGAAAACCCTGTGGAAACACATGTATAAAGATGAAAGGATAAAACTCCAAAAATTACAGAATGTCCTGCCATGGACACAATCTACAATCCACAACCTACAGCCAACTATGCATCCTCCTCAGGTGTAGGTCTCTTCAAGGGATGTCACTTATGTCCCAGTTGGTGGAATTCCAGTTATAATGTAATATAAACAGGGAATCTTGATACTCTAATAATATGCAGATAGAAATTTCCCAAATAGCATTGTCTGCATCAATTATTTGTGCATATGCTAATCTCTATTTTTGGGGGAGATTCTAACACATTATCCCTGGGCTCTGGCAGAATAAGGAATATTCCTTTAATAACTTAGCACCAGCCCAAGGGCTGGATTCATTAAATACTTACAATATAAGTAGAATGAAGATGAGAGTTGAAATTTCTTTGAATAACTAAATCAGGGATTATTTTAGTTCTTGTTTTTAATTCCATTTTCTTTTTTAATGAGAGAAAGAAAAAACAGTTAAAAGCCCATAAAAGGTAAATAATTCCAGAGTTCCCTGGCTTAGGCTCCATCAGGGGTGTGACAGTCTCTTGCTTTCTCAGTCTTGCAATCCAGGAGCCTCTGAATCCTAAAACCACCATGGGACAAGATAAACTCCTGTTCTTGGCTGTTTGGAAAATGCACCAGTATGGTAAAAGCCAGCACTTCTTCTCTCCAGGCATTAAATCCCTGAGACAAAAAATTATATCCTTATTCTGAAATTAGAACTTGCACCCCAAAAAAAAACCCGCAAACATAAACCATCTGCAGAAAAATGGGTGAGTATAGATGTTAGAGCACTGTGCTACAACAGGTCTTCCCAAACACAAACTGGGCTTCAAACAGTTTTCAACAATTCCCCAAACATGATTATGAAAATATTTTGTAGTGCCACATCATCTGACCATCTGAACTCCTGAGGATGACGACTGTGTGCCAAAAGGACGCTTCTTTGTGCTGCTTTACTGCCAAAATACTCAAGGCGATCTGCAAAGATTTATTTTTCCTCATCTCTAAGCTAGGATTTCATTCAAATAGATTGCCTTGCTAAGAAGCCAGGGTACCAACACCTTCTCCTGGACAGGGCAAACAGAAATAATGAGTGCAGATAGATGTTAGGGAATTGCAATCCCAACAGGAAACAAACAAAAAGCAGAATCACATGCATATAAAAGCAAACTTGGTCAATGAGAGTGCTAGAGAAATATAACCTGTAATGCCTCTGATATTCAGAGTTTGCATCACCTGAGCAGTCTTATAGTCTCTTATTTTTATGATTAGTCACTGCAATAGAGAATGTGTGGGAGCATCAGTACATATCTAACAACACACACAGGGAAAAGGTGATGATTGGAAGCATTACAACCCACACCTCCACTGTATTTTCCATATTAGTGCTGTTGGGTTTAATAGCAGCCTCAGGACTATGCTACTGAAGCTGTTCAGAAAAGCCTCTAAGATCTTGGTTGGTAGTGTCATCTTTGTTCTAGTCCTCCCCTGAAGTGCCACCAAAGGACCTGTAGGGAAGCAGAGGTTATTTTCTGTCCTTTCAGTTCTAGAGAGCTGAGGGACAGAGCCAGCACTTGGTAGATGCTGTGCCATCACACAGCCTAAAGAACTTCCAAGATATCTGAGGAGAGATCTCGTATCTTGACAACATCATTATGGTATGTTTTATAAACAAATTCTTCTCCCATAGTAGTTAACATAAAGCCATTGAGCTGGATGTTCCTTTACAGCTTCCTAGACCTGGATCTTGTGATCTATTGTGTGGTTCCTGCTCAAGGATTCTCCAAACCATGGCTGCAACATTATCATATTAAGGCAAGAGTCTGGGAAGCTGGAGGGACTGGAATCAAATTTTCCATTTAGATTATTATCAGTTTTCAATGCATGTTCATTAAGAAAAAAAAAAAAGTAACTTGTTCTGCTCTGTTTTTGTTTTAAAGGAAACTGCTAATATTTTAAATCTTAAAACAAGATTTCCTAGACTGCAGAGCTCAGTAGCAGGAATTCCATAATGGAGAGTATTATTGTCTTAAGTATTTCCCTTAAAATAAAGATGTCTTTCTTATACTTAGAAAATATTAAAATAAAGCATTTACTACTAGATCAAGGCCATTTGTCTTTTTAGAAATGGCACTGTAATCATATAAGGTAAAAGTGTCTTTTATTTGATCTCATCTTGGTACAAGGTTTTGACCTCCAAGATTGTTAAGTACAACAAACATTAAAATATTTTAGTAATATTTAGCAAATAATTACAAATTATTTATATATATTAAATTTATAGAATTATATCTATTTTTAGAAAGGTTGTAACAAAATAAGAAAACTAATATTGTTCATAAGCTGATTCTGAATGAACAAGGCAGTAGAGAAGGAGGGAATTTGGAACACAGGAGCAGTAGTGGAGCTCCTTTAGCCCTTCCAGATGAGCCCAGAATTCTGCCTGTGCTGCAATCAGGGAGTTCCAGGACATTAGGTCGGACCTAGCAGGTTGTGAGCTCAAGGCACAGATGCTCTGCAAGAACAGAGCATCCAAGCATGAAAACAGGAAACCAGTAATGTGGTCCCAGGGATTTGGGAAGAGACAGAAAGAGGAATTTACACTCTGCTGAGTTGAAGAGCACCATCCAGGATTTCACAGCAGTGTGTGGGCAGCAGGTTCTTTGGTGGCAAAGAAACTGGGAATGCAAATGTGCAGGATGTGGGCATGGGCTGGCAGCAGCTGGAAAAAGCCAAAGGTAGCCCTTGTTCAGGTGATTTCCCTGCATCAGTGGTGGCCCCAGAGATTTGGGCACCCCAGTGTTCCCAGACAGGCTAACAGGGAAACAGCCTGATGTGCAAACCTGTGGGACACCCTGGGGACATGCAAAGGGCATCAAAATAAGCCTTGTTAGGCTGCTAACAAAATCTTAATTACTGCAACAGAAATAGCTCTGAGAATGCTGTGAATTTCTGGAAGCTCTTCACAAAACAAGTGACACCAGGATTACAAACATCTCTAGCAACATATGAAACTTACTGTTTTTAAAATGGAGAGGTGTTCCCATGGAATGAGGTCGATTCCTATTATACAAGGATACACATGCCCTCAGGCTGCCAGTTAGACATTCCTGCCTCATAACTTTTCCTGGACTTAGGGGAATAACAAAGCAATCTTGACAAATTATACATGGCAACATTTCTGTGGGTTCTAGCATTTTTTTTAAGGTGTTTAGTTGTTAGTTTTTGTTGTTTTTGTTTTTTGCTTTTTTTTTTTTTAATTTTACAAGACAAATCAACCAACCAAAACCTGAAACACACACCTCATTTTATGCAGCTAACACATTATATAATAACCCTAACCCAGCCTCTCCAAGAGCTTCTGGGTTGTGTGCCTGGCTCAGCTTTGTTGTAAGGTACTCATTTGGTTTCTTGTTACACTTTTTTTGGAAAACATTGGAAAAACTGCATGTCCAGTCATGTCTAAAGTGAGATACAACGACACCTATGTGCTTCATGTTTTACTTGCCTTCTTAATAATACAGGTTTGCATTATATATATTCAAGCAGTATTTTGCTTGAATCACACAGCTACTTACCCAAATTAAACCTGAAGCTATTCCCAAGGAGACCTTTTACATTAAAATTATTCTTTAAAATAAAAAACACCACAGTTTTCTGAAAATAACCTCATTGCAGGGCCATTAAGGCAGCACAGAGCTCACATGGAATAATGAAGGAAGGAAGTAACTTTCATAAAATTGCTGATATTTCACTAGCAGGCCCTGGGAGACCATCCCAGGGATACAAAAAAGAAGAAAGGTCATCTTTGTTCTTGAGACAGGGCAGGCCATATTCCATATTATGTAACTACTTCAGAGACTGCGCTTTTTTTCTCCAATAGAGAGATACAATCATGTAAAATACTCAATTACTTGGGCCATTCTGCATTCTTATGCTTAGAAGAGGATCGGAAAGTACAGGGAAAGTGACTTTAAGCAAATATTCATCTGCTTATGCAATTGAGTTACATATTACTTTCAAAGGACTTCACATATTTCAAAACATACGAGGAACTGAAGTTGCTATTAACTTGTACAGAATGCTGCATGTCTCCTGTCTTTGAAATTAATTGTCCTCACTGGTGGAAAAATAATTTGAGCATGCAAAAACTTCTTGAAGGTACTTATTTCCATGCAGCCTTTTAGTTTAGGCTTACTGCAGTTCCCAAATAGAACTTCTTGACTTATTCAAACTGCCAGCCTCATAAAGACTGAATAACAAAAACCCCAACCCTGAGTGACGAGCAGGTGTCACACACCTCAGGACACTGCAGATTTATTAGATAAATCATCAATTATTAACTTCTCTGACTAAGTATAACTTTGTAAGCTAAAAAAAAAATTTGAATTTATACAAGATATAATATCAGTTGTAAGGCACCAATATTGAGAAATACCTGAAATGGGAAAGGCAGGGAAACAAACAAGCTTTTGTTTTGCCCTTGACATCACTGGGACATGAGCTTGTCCAGCAAGGTTCAGAGCCCTTGGAGTGTCCAGAGATGTTCATCTTCCCTTAGTGACCATCAGGAGGTCACCAAAGGGTCACCTCCCTCCCTCCCTCTGTGGTGCCATCTTAGAAACTCCACAAGGTGAAGCATCACCTTTCCCAGGAGGAGAGTGAAATGTTTATCTCTACTTTGTGATTTATTTTTGTAAGCCACCATTGCACCTTTGCTCTTTGGACACGTTCCAGGACAGAGCAGACACAAGATCCATGATTCTAAATGTGCCCAGCAGGACAGAAATGTATCTGTGGGATACTTTAGTGTAGTACCAGATCACTCTTCCCATCTAAATACCAAATCAAGTGTCACCATCTCACCTTTTCTGAATTCCTTTCAAATACAAATATTATCTCACTACATGCACTGGTTCCTCCTCCTAAGACCCCACAGCTCCACAGTATTTCCTTCATTCTCTGTTTCTACAGGAATTCTGCTCTGTGCCCAAGACCTCCAGCTACTGAATCTCAGCCCTTAATTGGGGGTGTTGTGGCTTCTCCAAAAATAACTCAAACTGCAGAATCTCTACATGAAGAGTTTAGAGTTTTAAGAAATTATTTACATTAATATTTCTTGGATATTAAGAGATAAATATTATCAAGATTAAGTGCTGGATAGAGAGAAACAATTAGTTACAAGGTTGGTAAAGAACCTATAAATTTATTCTTTTAAGGTTTTTTTTAATATGTCACTGAAGCCTTTCATTCATCAGAGGCATTTGAGTTCCAGCCAAGTGTCTGGTCCCTTTGTAACTCAGACTGTTTCCAACTTCATGAGAAACTATACAAGCTTTGGATAAAGAAGATACACACATTTTCTTTTAAATACCAGGAGAAAAAGTTGCTAGGCATTTTTTTGAATGTTCCATCTTCCAGCATTCCTCAGCACCTGTTAGTACTGAGACAATTTTAGCTTTCATAATCTGCCCCAAGCCAGTAGTAACCACCAAAAAAAGTAAAAACAAAAGAATATTATTCAAATAAAGTGTGAAGAACAAATTAGCCAGTTGTTTGTCTTACCCCAGTGGGACAAGTTTTGACTGAATTTTTATTCTATTGCTTTGAAGAAAAATCAGTATCTAGGCATAAATATTTTAATAACATAAAATAATGTTACACATGGCAATAATGCTGTAACTTCGAATGGGTGTCTCTGACAAAGCATGAGCTGCAGAGAAACTTTCATTTTCCTGGTGCTCCTTATGTGGGGAGTGGTGCCAAGCTTGGAGAGCAATTGTGAGGCAACATTATTTTTCAGGCTATAAATAATTAACTGAAGTGGGATTCTTTCAAATCCTCTCCTCACAGAAAGCAAGGCTTTTCAAAAGCAAGTTCTCTCCACCTTTAGAAAAGGTAGTCAGGCAATAATGATGCTACAATTCAAAAGTAAAGGCACCTGCCCTGCATAATAACAATCTGTGCATCTCTCAAACAGCATTAAGCTGCAGACTGTTTAAATATACAGGGCAGAAGTGTATAAATTGACAGAATAAAGTCACAGAGAATTATGGATAAGTTGGTGAAGCAGACTTAAAACACAACTCTAAAAAACACCTTTACAATGCTCATAAAAGAGAATAAACCTTCCTCGTGGATTTAAAGAGAAGTACTCCACAAGAGAGCAGACACAAGTGAAAAATACCTGTGTTGTCCCTTCCCATTATTCTACTGCAACGTGAAGTTTCTGAGTTGTTAAATAGACAGTCATGATACCAAGAGTTGTGTACTTGTACCTCTTATAAATCTGAACTGTGAATTTCCTTTATGCCTTTGCTATTGATGATATGAAACAGAACTAAAATTTGCACCTGCAAAGTCAGAAGAAGAGAACAAACATTCAAAGATTTATCATGCAGTTCTCCTCCATTTAATTGTAATCCCTCAAAAGACACATGACTGAAATCTCCAACATCAACAGGCTGCTATATTTTGATATAAAATTTTGATATAAAATTTATTTTGAGTCTCTGCTACTTTACTTACAGCAGAGACTCAAAATAAACAGAGGTTTCTCTCTTGCTCTACTCCTCAGTAATCCCCTTCCAGAATGGATAATTCTGGCTCCTGACAGGTTTAGGATAGAACGAAACAGAACTCACACAAGAACCTGAACTACCAGACTTATTGCCAATCATACCACAGCTCCATTTGCAAACATTCCAAAGGAGATGTGCCAAGGCATCAGCCTGGCTGAGCAGACTGCACTGCAGGGTGATAGATCTGAGAAATCTTCCTCTGACACTGAAAACAGCCCTGGCCATCACTGAGCAGAGATTTTCCCAAAGGAGTCCCCAGCTCCTTGTGTCCCAACCTCCATTTCTCCTCCACCTGTAGCTTTTTGTGCCAGAATTTGGGAGCCTGTGGGAAGTGCCAGTCTCTGCAGACACCCTGCCAAAGCCAATAAGCACAATTCCAGTCTCTCCTGCACTTACTGCCAGCCAGTGGCTGCTAACCCAGTCTGAGCTGCCCCAATTGAATTCCCCCACACCAAAAATATTTTTCAATACCGACATCTGGGAAGAGGCACAGCCAGGTGCATTCAGCTGAGTACACAAAATGCATCTCTGGAGGATAAAATATCCAGTTACTCACATTCCTGATGTCATTCACTGCTCTGGAGGAACACAGGTAAAAAAGCCTCAGGATGCAATTTTAAATTCCAGCCCTGTTACCACCATGAGAGTTGGCACAATGTTCCCACCCAGGTCCCAGTGCTTCCACAGGGACCAGAAACCATGGGACAGTGGATTTCAGTGAGAGCTTGGCATGGTTTCTGTGGCATTCACATTCTCTGAAAAAATCCCTTCACCCAGGATTTTCTCCTGGGAAGCTGAGAGGCCTCAGAGTAAAAGGAAAACAATTCTCATCTCATTTGCTTCTCCTATGTGGAATGTGTTTGGGGATTGTTTACCCACAGGTGATTGTTTCACTGGATTCTGCTGTGAGTTGTTTTGACTCTTTGGACAATCAGGGCCAAGCTGTGTCGGGACTCTGGAAAGAGTCAAGAGTTTTCATTATTATCTTTTTATACTTTATTAAGTATCTTTTCTGTATTCAATAGTATAGTATAGTATTCTTTAATATAATATAGTATTATAAAGTAATAAATTAGCCTTCTGAGAACATGGAGTCATGCGTGGGTACCAGTTGTGGGTTTCTCTGGGTCTGGATTGAAGGCACCTGAGACAGTAATTCATGTTGGGACTCAGGTGTTTATTATTTCTTATCAGTAAAACAGTCTCACTGCTGTGAGTTTGGCAGCTCTTCATTAGAAGGCACAAAATGGCCAACAATCTCTTGTTAAAAGGTCTTTTACGACTAAACTATCCAGTTAAGAACTGACACCTGGATTATTTTCCCTTTTAACCCAATAACTGATCCCACAGAGCCTCCAAGGTGGACTTTTCTGCCCAATTACAAAATGCCACCCAAATCCATGGAGAAAAAGGAAGAGGAAGCATGAAGAAGAAACCCAGGAGGACACCCTGTGCCCTCCATCTTGCTTCCATCCACAACACACTAAAAATCCCAAAACCTCAATTTCTCACCAAGTGATACACCTACACTGCTCTCTATAATTTATTTCACACTTTTGTGGATTCCAGTCTATCTTGAAGTCTAGGAAACTTTCTCCATGAATGAGGGTCAAAGTCAGTGCTGCCCTAGGGGTCAGGGCACCCCAGAGCAGGCAGAGAAATATTCCCAGTGCTCTGGGTTTGCACAGAGTCGGATGCATCATTCCTGCCTTCCAGCAAATACAATAAAGTTTCTTCTCTCGCTGCTTCCCCAAATTCCCAGGTTTGTGACACAAGTGAGAGTAACAGTTGACTCCTTACATTTACTGAAACTCCCACTTACTGAAGTGGCAAAAAAAGTTCTGGAGATCCTAAAGAATCATCACTGAACACCCAGTGCTTACAAGGCATCCCACACAGCTGCAGCACAGCAGACTGCTAAATACTCTTGGATGCAGCTTTGCCATGTCATTCTTGATCTGAAGTGATAAATTCATTGGAAAAAAAAAAAAAAAAAAAACCAGAAACCAACTGAAAGCTAAGGGGCTGCAGAAAATAAACTTAAAACCTGGTTTTCTAGAATTACATAAATGCTGAAATGATGAAAACAAGTCCAGTGTAGAAGTCACGGTCTTTAGCGAGCACTTTAAATGGTAGCAAAAAAAAAAAAAGGCACTGCTTTAAAATGGTATTTCTTGTAGCAGTGTCTCAACAGGAGAAAGGTGCTGGGCAGTGGCAACCTGTCACACACAAACCATGAAAATGCAGCTTTTAAGTTTGCTACTTGAGGAAAAATAGTAAGTTTTGCTGTTCTAACAGGCATAGTCAATATAATTGACAACCAAAGAGAAAGTTTAAAAGGTCTTAGTTCATTTTTATGAACTAAAATTAGTTCATTTTTATGAACTAATCTGTCTCTAACCAAGTGCTGATGCCTACAGGGTGCAAACTTGCCTTGCACAGGTTACCTACAGATCTACATACAGCTCTGTTAACACTTTATAAAGCCTGAATAAAAACCTAGAATAATCTAAAGTGTAAAATGTGTGCACGCTTTGATACAAACATCAAGTACTTAGCAATATTTTTTCAACTGATAAGATTTCTACAAGGAAGAGCACTGAAATTTTGTGCTGTGAACCAGCTATTTGGACACCTTCCAGCTCACCAGCCTGTCACATTGGATAACTTCCCTCTCCCTGTAGGCATTCAAGCAGTTCTTCAAGAGAAATTTCTCAGTTTTAAGTACACTCATCTTTGCAAACTAACACTGAAAAAAATCCAGCTTGTGTCTCTATATAAATATGCAACTGAAATGCTTCCCTCTAAAGTGAATAAAGAGTTGTATCTTACCTCCTGACACTAAACCTTGCATGAACAATTTCCAGCATATGCTCCAGAAGAAATACTGAGATAAAAATGTTTTCCAATCCATGAAGACTTTTTTTCTGACAGAGCAAATGGAATCCATCATCTTTTCAAAGGAAAAGAACTTTTATTTTTATTAAAGTAGAATAAAGGAATTTCAAATACCATGGTTCTGAAAGTTATTTCTAGAAATAAGATCATCATGGTTTTATCTCTTAGTGCATCTTCAGCACTTCATGTGCAATGGAATTGCATCATCTCAATCAAATCATAGGCAAACCACACTCAATTTTCATCCCTAGAACTTGCTTAGCTAAGTCCATTTTCTGCTGCAGTAAGTATCACAGCATCTTCTCTACCCAGTCTCACCAGCCTGAAGTAATTTCCAGATCTTGCTGTAAAATTAGCCAGAGACAAAATCCTGTGATCTCTTCCATTACTAAATGTTCCCTTTCTGCGGACAGAAGCTTCCACCCTACTCTGTATTCCTTATCTCTGTTAGATTCTCTTCTCCAGTCACCTTGATCCCACCTGGAGGTGGCTTATAAAACCCACCAGCAGGATTTATAAAAAAGTTCTTGCCTTCTTCAGTCTTTTTTGCTCAAGCAAAGTTCCCTCAAGCATTACCAAACCACTGCTGTAGGGGAAAACTGAGCACACCCAGGGACATCCAGAGAGCTCCTCTGTGGCCATGCACACCAACAGGAACAGATATTCTGTGTACTGCCCAATTAGAGTAAGAAATAGCAGAATATTACACTAGACAAGCTGTGCACTGGAGAAAACTCCAGGTACAAAACTATATTCCACAAATTACTCCATCTCTTATAATAAACACATTTACTTTCATAAATAGCTTTGTGCTTCATTCTGTGGGACCCAAAGCAATAAGACTCCTTGTTGTGATCAACAACAGGCCCCTGTACACAGAGGCCATTTAAAAATCTCTCTCAGCAGTTGCATCTCTCCTGTTCCCTGCCAGCTTTTTCTGTGTATCACAATAAGCTGCAAATTTGCACTTCTGGGGGACTGTTTCTACTTTATAGGCTCTGCATCTGTCACCCATTTTCATCTGAAAATATTCCCTTCAGAGGCCTCCTTGCATGCAGTACCTCTGGAACTCTGAGCACATTTCCATCCATTTCCCTCTGCAAGAAAGGAGGACAGGAAAAAGAGGTAATTTCCAGCATCATCCAATTCCAATGGTTTCAAATCCATCTCTAGCTCTCTGTGCTAGCTGGTGATGTATGTTTCACTGCAGTCTCCAGGGATTTCAGAAGCATATCTAAACTTATCCTCAACATCTCTCATTATTTTGAGGAAAAAAACCCAACATGACTTTAATGCAAAGAAGAGTTAGGACTGAATTAAGCAGCTTGGCCAACAGCTATTGCTGAAGTTTCTGATGGAGACAGAAAATTAAGTGGAACAAAAAGCAACATCCAAACCAACACAATTAAAGCCTTAATTCAGAGTTGTTAACTAAAAATGGTGTATTTCAGATATTTTTTTTGTTTTGAAAATTGAACCTGCATAGAAGGAGATCTCTGCAGTGGCCAGGCTTTTTGCAGCCACTGACAAGCACACAGTTCACAGCAGCCCCCACATGCAGCCTCTGATCCCAGCAACAGTTTGGGAAGCCTGGAAAGATTTGCAACATGAAGGAAAAGTGAGAGTCACACAAATTTCTTAGAATCTGAGAATCTCCCACCTAGAAAGCAGCTTATTATCAAGCACAAACAATTAAATACAGCAAGCTGCCTCTCTAAACTGAAAATGTCCATCAAATGTGCACCATGGAAAATCTGTTTTCTACAGGACAAACCACAAATCAGACATGACAGAAAACTGTCCAGTCAGAATAAATTATCTTACAGTTATTACAGCTGTCACCTGTCACAGAATTAGAAGAGTTTATGTTGGACAGCACCTTAAAAATCACCTTGTTCCAAACCACTGCCATAGACTGAGTTGGGAAATTTAAAGTGTGGATGCTCAAAAGTGGAAGGCAAATTAGATGAATCATCTTCCTGTTGAGAGCCCCCACAAGCTTTTACCTAGTTTATTTACTGGAAAGGTTCTGTTCAAACATTTAGTTTCAAGAAATATTGTTTTTAAAACATGCATAAGGGAAAACCAAAATTCTAAAATACATGTCACATTTTTACGATAAGAAAAATATTTAATTTTTGAATCAACTTGTCAAATGAAAAGTTAAGGTGTCCAACTGCAGCTGAGTTTGAAAACTATGTGAAATAAGTAACTTTTGCCACAACCTGCAGAAAAACTCCCAGAACCACCACTCCCACACATCTGCACTCTTCCAAAAACCCCACTGTCTGTTGCTGCATGGTTTTTCACTCCATGCAATTCCTGTAATCTCCATTTATCCTTACCACTGCACTTCTCTATCCACAGCTTCAGCCATTAAACTGAAATATGAACCAAAAAATACGTTTGACTCTGTTGAAGAAATTGGGAAGGCAGAGGCAGGAAAGATGGAAGAAAAATTATATAGAAAAATATCTATGTTTTGTCAAACATCCCCTGCCTGGCAGTCTGATTAAGCTGTGTGTGCATTTCTGAGAACTCAGACCCACAATCCCCAGACTGGAAAAACAGTTTTATTGCCGTTTGAGGGGGGAGGCTTTGCACCTGAGAGTTTTTTAGGGGGTTCACTGATTACACCCTGGGCTACAATTTCAATGGAGCAAGGATAAGTTTACTCTGCAGAGGAACTACCACCACTAAGAATTTTGTGTGCAAAAGCATGCAGAGACCTTAAAAGTCAAGATTTTCTTTCACAGTACCAGCCAAGCCAAACAGAAGAAAAAATGCGACATCAGTCAGATTCACATACTCAAAACATTGAAAAGAGGAGCATGAAATGTGCACATTTAAAAATAACATCCAGCACCTCGTGGGGCACTTATCCAACAGGGGATGGAGGGACTGGAAAAACTCAGGGAGTTCATGGAGCAGAGCAGCCAAGGAACAAGGAAGAGGCTGCAGAGCTGGAGCCATGGAACATTAAACCCCAGTAAATTTCTTCTACTAAAACTGTTAGTATTACTACCAGACATTAATTTAAAAGTGAATTAATCTTTTCTTTATGAGTGAAATAAGTTAAATTAATACATTGAAAGCACTTCTATGAAATGGATCTGTAGGATTTTTCCTACTTCAGTCAATGTCAAATAACGAACAAAACAAGAACTTTAAATTGCTGTGTCAGGAAAGAATAAAGAATTAGATGCTGGGCAAGGGAAAATGTTATTTAAACTTAGTAATTGGCAATGTTGAACTGATTTGTTAACTCAAGAACAGACACCTATAACTCATTGAAATTCACCAGTCTGGGTTTTCAATCCAAATATTTGAACATTCCTAGCTATATTTTTTTTTTTCCTTTCAGCTTGATTTAATATAAAAAATGTTCATCACAATTCATAGTAAACCCAGAGTATTGGATGACAAGGTAGCTAAAAATCCACAGAGTTAAAATAGCAATTTTCAAATTAAGAATGCAGGAATGTAGCTCAAATGCTTCTACAGCCCAAGGAGAGCTCTCATAAAACCCTTAAGGGCTTTTTGCTTTTATTTAAAACACAAAGGATTAGCTTTCTAAAGCTTCTTTTGGAATTTAATTGGGCAAGTGTAACTTTTAAAGTAGCCCATCTGCCTGGAGCACAGCAGCTGTGATGGGGAGAATGCTGCTGCAATGTTTGGATAAATTCTCAAACAGAACCATTAAAAGTCTCTGGTAATTAGTGGGTGAAATGAGAACTCAGAACTTGGCCCTGGAATGCTGTTTGCAGAAACTATTGGACTTGTTTACTGTGATTCTTGTTTCCAGTGCACAATCAGCACAGAGATTCCCATGACTTCATGAATATCACAAAAGCAAAATTTGGTATTAATGCACATATTTATTTTCTCAATAGCTTATGTGACATTTTTCTCTGCAGTGAAATAATCCAACACTCATTTTCTTCTAAAACTTTATAATAGAGTAATATCACATAATTACTTTGCTTAAATTATATTACAGTGCCTAAATGTTACATGATGCTGAATAACAGTTTGCTGTATTCTGTAACAAGATCTTTCTCATTGCACCCATCTCCTCAATTCTTGTAAATTAAATATGGTAAAATCTGTGCAATGCTTAAATAAAAGGTTCTGAGCTAATGGAAGTAGTAAGGCTAATGAAATGACCAGTGAATTAACAGGGAACAGGATTAATAGTAAACTGCCACTGTACTGGGAGTTTAGCTGCAATCTTGTACTCAAATCTGAACACTTGAAAATTAAAAACTTTAACAACAACAAAAAATTTTGACTTTTGTTCAAACCTTAACTTTCCTCCAAATTTAGAACTCACATTTGTATTGTTCAGTTTTGGATATTTCATCCATAACAGGATTTAATGGCCATTCTCAAATCTAACTGCTTAAGTTTTAAGATCTTCATTTGAGACCAGATTCAGGCTTATGAAATTTTCTATCTGTTCTATATAAATATATATGTATATATACATTTTTTGAGCATTGTATTTCATGTGAAAAAAAGCCAGTTGAAAATTGTAAACCACTTTTCAGTTTCTATACAAGTATCTCATTGCCAAAGTTTCAGAAGCAGAGATGATGCAAAGTGCCTAGGAGACAGCAGCAGGAAATCACCGTTTGCCACTGTGCTCAGCTACAACTCTTGTCTTTTTATTTTCAGGAAACACTTTCTGCTCTTCTGCTTCTTCTGGTTATTCAGTCTGGACCTCTGTCCTGTTTACAGAGCTGAGGCAACCCCTTGGACATGATCTGCCTTGTGTTTGCAAGAATGGCAGTAACAACTACACATCAGTAACTTTTCTCACTGAATCCCTCTGGATGCTGTGTTTTGCCCTGGTCATAAGTGGTGACATTTTCCTTACCTCTTTGGGAAGATTAGTTTCAACAGGACATTAAAAAGATGGCTGAGGAAGAAAAACTATCTCTAAAGAAAGCAATTCAGTTTGGTATTAATGGATATATTCCATCAGTACAACTATGCATCAGAAATGAAAATGCCCCCAGAAGTTATTATGCTTGTTTAGACAACATGCAAATAAAACACATGTGACTGGTCCATCAGAAAAAAAAAAGCTTGATCCCTAATGGAGAGCTGCTGTCAAATGAGAGCCTCCAGGAAAGCCATAGACTTTAAATTAGTTCACTGAAACAGCCAGTTGCAATTTTGTAATACAAAGACCATGTTAGCTGCAGGTAAAAGGATTTCTGCATTCCCAAGCTACAATAAATCTTTCCTTAAATTTTGTATTTAATTTATCTTAGTTTTGGTCTAATCAGCAATTAAATTTGAAAGAGGATCCCCAAAGAGAACATGCCAGTTGAAAATATACATAACAACAAGGAGAAGAATGCTAAGCTCCAGGAGTAAGGTGTTAATTTGTATCTTAGGAACAATATTAACATACAGGTCAAATGTCAAATGACATGGGTCGCAAAGAAACACGTTACTTACAGACTTTAAATTGTGATTCAATGGCCCAGCAAAACATGAAAATGAGACCAGTGCTCCTGAAAAGGAACAGCCTGGACTCAGCAGATTTTCTGAGGCACCCCCAGCACCGCAGGACCAAATCCCAGCAGGTGCGCTTCAAGGATGATGGTGTCAGCAGCAAGGCAGAGCTGGAGGCTAATCCTGCCCCACACGCAGCACTCACTACTGGCAAAACAGAAATATTTAGGGATCACAATTTTTTGCTAACTCAGTCTCCAACTTTTCCAAGGGCTCACAAGGGGCTTCGGAATATTGCCATACAAACTTCTCCCAGCCTCAGGAAACACTTCCCTGTTTTTAAAAGGAAAAAGCTGACAGTAAGCAAATCACTGACAGAAATGCCAGCAGAGCCTGCAAACTCTATCCAGGTAAATGGCAACCTTTGTGAACCAGACATTCTGTCCTCAGAGCTCTGCTACTTGAGGATAAGTCATCACTTGGAGGATGGATGCAGGAATAGTGAGGTGGGCTTGGGTCAGAGATCATCAAAAGCACAAAGCAATGGACCGAGGTACTCGGGGGATTTCTCAGATTCAGACAAGACAACTGCGTCCACACAGGTGCCTGAATACATTCATGTGAGTTTCCCACAAGACAGAAACGTTCCCCTGGATGCACCAGACACAACCACAGCTTCAAGCAATTCACTACATTCTTCTACTGTCATCAACAGCCATGAAAGTCATGAAAACAGCACACTGTCATCTGATTCTGACAGAGCAGAGCCTTGCCTGAGCAACTCTGGGAACTGCAGTGAATGTAACCCCCACTCTGCTGCTCCTGAAGAGCAGAAAATTGATTCTGAGCTGCCTGTAGCCAGCAGAGATGCCAGCAGTAAGGAAACTACTCCACTGTCACCCCCATCAAACCGCAGCTCATCTCCTTGTTTCCTCAGAGACTGTCACCAGGCAGGAGAGCACAAGCCAGGTTCCAGCTGTGTGACACTCCCAAGTGATGCTCACCCACCAGTGTCAGTGCCCAGCAGCAATGCATCCAAACCATGTCACACTGAAATCCAGAACAATTCCACCCAGTCAGATGTTTCCCAGTGTAACAGCTGTTCAGAAGGATTTCACACAAAGTCTTCTCCGCCAAGGAATGAAATAAACCCGCAAAGCAACAAAGAGATTAATGAAATCAATCAAATTCACTTGGCACATGGAGAACTCTGTGCCCTACAAGGCAGGCTGCAGTCTGTAGAGGAATCCTTGCAGTCCAACCAGGAGAAGATTAAAGTCCTTTTGAATGTAATCCAAGACCTGGAAAAATCCAGAGCCCTCAGCGAAGGGTATGGTTCATTTTCTATATTAGTAATTCATCAGAAGTGTAAAGGAGATGTTAGCATTCTTTTAACCTTTGCTGCTGAAAAACACATCTCTTCTGATATTTAAAGATGAGTTTGCAAAAATGTGTCTTATGCTCTTTTTGTGATGTTTGGGCCTCAGCAGAGAAGAAAGTCCCTTTATAGCTGGGCTTTAGCTGACACTGCCTTTACAAAATCCAGTGCAAGACCCAGCTTAACAATTCCCCTTTTTATTTAGATATAGGGTGTTCAAAGCCTGGCAAGGTCAGGCACATTAGGAGTGCCAGACTGAGAGCTAAGGACAGAGCATGTGAAGGCTCTCAGCAAGAGCTCACTTCAGACTCTCAGGTTTCAGAGTAGCTCCCTTCTCACCCCCACAACGATGTAAAAGCCCTGTATTTATTGTCACTATGGTGACACAGACTGTGCCAAGGTTGCAAGCAATATTCATGTATTATTATGCATTATAAATAATAATAATAATAATAATACCATAAATGCAACTAACACCTAAAGACAGGACAAAGTTAAAATAGAATTTTAAATATTTTTATGCTCAAAACAGGTTTCAGAATATCCTAATAGAGCTTTCCAAGCTATCAAAAGCATCTCTTTTAGTAATTGCATCTAGGACACACTTTAAAGTTCTGTTTTGTTGTAAAGCAGTATATCCTTCAAGCAACTTATCTTTGAAAAACTCAGAAACAAATCAAGGGAATAAAGGTTCCACTTCATTTTCTAAAGAAAAAAGAACATGAAGAGATTATGCTACCATAAATTTAGTCTTTAGCACAGGCATCTCATGCATGTAGATAAATCACTTATGCATGCAAAACTGCCCTCTTAATTCTATAATTAGATCCTGTGTATCAGCTGTATTTACTGGTTACAATAATGACCAAATCAGGTAATATTCCACATTTCCACAAACTGTGCAGACACCACAAGGAGGCTGCACTAAGGGTTTTGTGCAGGTGCAGTTGCAGAAGGAGCCCCGATCACAACACTGCTGTGCTCACACCACCCAGCATCAGGGCTCTGCCCTTGGTCCCATGCGGGCAGAACTCTCAGGAAAGAACTAACAGAGGCCACAGCTTTATATTTTCCAATTTTCTTACAACTTCTGAAGGAAAAAAAGAGAAAAAAATAAACTATTTTGAAGAATTCTTTCTTTTCCCAAATATTTTAGGTTGGAATTGAAGTTAACTTGTATTTCTGTTGAATAACATTCCAACTCAAAATTCAAATAAGAATTTACACTCATAAAAAAAAATATAATATAAATCAGGTTAGCATGTGATTTTACTCCATAAATATTACCTTTTCAATCTGGAAACAGTAACTGGTAATGTCCATCTGGCTGTTAGCATGAAAATACTTTCCTTAGCTTCCACTGTGCCCACATAAATTCTTGTTTTATCTAACATTTTCCCCATACAATTCAGCTCCTCCCTCAGTGTTACATACCTCTCTCAGAGGCTTGTTCCACATGATTTTCTAGCACCAAACAGCCTAAACACAAGAGACAAAATCCACATAGACAGACTAAGAGCAAAAATGCAAAAAATATATACAACCCTCCAAACTAAAAATTCAGGTAAGAGGCAAGATTGGAGGCAGAGATCCAAGTGTATCTCAAGCCTCGGCAGTCATTTCTCTGTTGTAACCTTCATCCAGACACCACCTGACTGTGGTTCCACAGGAAGGGACAGAAAAGAACAGCCACTCCTTGTCCCCTGCATGCAGCTCTCTAGGGGAGAACCTAAATTTCAATTATGTTTGTGAATCTGCCCATAGCAAAGACTAATTTGCAGTGAAGCATGGTCAGATTATCCAGCAATATTTATAATCCATTTCTGTTCAGTTACCACATGGCTGAAAAGAAAAAAATTGTCCAATATTTTGAAGCGTCTCTCTGAGATTCAATGAGAAGCTTCAATCCACCTTGGCAGATTCACCTCACAGTAACAGTGAATGTTCCAAGCAATTTCATTGATAGCACAGCAACACTCATGAAGAACTCCCATTTCTCCCAAAACAATCAGAAAATTATTTTGGTATCAACTGATCTCCCCTAATTCAAATAAATATAAGTGTTGAATCTAAGTGTTACAATTTCTTCAGATGTAACGAGCCACCAATCTCAATCTGTTTCTAACACAGGTCCCTCCATCATAAAAATATTTCAGCTCTAGTTGGTGCTAAGCATGAAAACTCACTTTTCTTTTTTCCTCAACACTACAAATTTGTAACTTATCAGCAGTAAAAATATGACTTGGTTATACTCAAATAAGGAAGCATGAAAAGGGAAGACTGGAAAGCATAAGGACAGAGATCATACTGATTCAGCAAATTGCATGGATTTTCAAATACTTGAAAGTGTGTTAGAAGTAGTCTCATGTCTAAGTGTTTTCATAACAAGTATTCATACGAGAACCAACAACCAGAACTCTTAACAGCATGAGATGGGAGAGGTCAGGACAAGGCTCACAGGGTGTGTGTGTGTTTAAAGAAACCTTCCAGCTTAGAATTTGGTACTAGAATTTTTAGTAGGGCTAACAGAAGTGGTGAACAGAATGGCTTTTTTTTCATAAAGGACTCAGAGCTCTGTTATTGTGCCTGTAACTCCACATCTCATGAACTGCTGTCTGTTCCAGGAGGAACTTCTACCACACTGGGCAGGACCTCAACAACTGCAGCACCTGCCAGAACACGGCGTGCATCATCTACAGGTACCCTGCTCACCCCCAGTCCTGTCCTGCCTGCACACCCCCAGCTGCACAAAACTTCCTTGCTCACACCAGTAAAATGTCTCAACTGTGACTAACCCAGTTTTTAAGAAAAGACCAAGTGATTTGTATGAGGTACTTTCTTTTAAGTAGAAAACAATTCACAGTGGTAGTAGCTGAAAGGAGAGGGGGACTGGACTTGGGAGAATTTGAACAGAAATTTCCCTCTAAAGTTTCACAGTGTTATTACTGGCATGCTTTGAAGACCTGTGATGCCATTTCTGATTCTGGAATTCCTCTGTGGGGTACATTTTTAAAGCTAGGGTTTCTGTAATAATTTTAGATCTTGGAAAAGATAAAACTCTCAGTTCTCTGAATGCCAGTGGGCTACAGCTACAGTTCATGTTAACCTGCAAAACAAGCCCAAAATTCCCACATTTTCACCTCAGTTGTTATTAATATCAGAGAGTCCAATTTGATTATAGGCTACTTCAGATTTAAAGTGCAGTTTATCTAAACTCTTATGGCCAGAAAGCTTTCTGGGGCTGTGTTCTGGGAGCTGCACATGCTTCAAATGCTGTGTCTGTACAAACACACTGTGAGCCTTCAGCTGTCCAGACATCAAGCCCAAAGCCAACAGGTACAAAGTCTTGCTTGTGCCACACATGTACCTCGTCCACTCAGCAAGGGAATTTATAAAGACATTATCCAATCTCTGCAAGCTCAGTTACAAGGCAGAAACCCCACACCTTGGGTTATTTAATGATATTTACAAAAATAGAGTTAGAGAATTTCTCTTTGAGGCTGAAAGCTTTTCTTTCCTTCATTTCAAAGAACATGGCAAACCATTAGCTTCAACAGTTTGTAATCACTATAACTTAATTTTTTTAATGGAAATAATTAATAGAAAACACTTACATGGAAGTTTTTTTCACACTGAACATTCTGCATGAACCAAACTTAGTAAACAGCTTAATGACTAGACACAGCACTGGAACCTATTGTTCAACATGCAGCTCAATCCCATACTGATGTCCTAAACCTCTGGTAATGAAATTTCCAAGTAATTAACATGTCATAAATTAAACACCACAAGTCCTCTGAGACAAAGCTGTAGGTCTTCTTCACAGCCCCCTGGATACCCTGGGAAGTTACATGACTTATCCAAGAGCACAGACTGTATCCATAAAAAAAAAAAAGAAAAAGAGATTTTCTTTACTTGATCATGGTCTCTGAACAAACAATCCCTGTGTATTTTATGGGCTAGACATGAACAGGTCACTCCCTAGAATTTATATACAGACTACATTGCCTTCTCTCTTTGCAAAAACACCCTGTGTTTTTAACTTCACATGGTTTCAGTGCAGGATAGATCTTGAACAACAAGCACCATCATTCAAAGGAAAGAACAGAGGAAGTAAGAATAAATTCAGGGGCCTTTTTGATTTACCAGGTAGTTTGCAGCAGTAATGGTGCCTGGAGGCTCACACTGCAATGATTAATAGAACATGTGCAGAACACAGGTGATCTAAAAAGTTTCTACTTTTAAAAGACAAAGAGGAAACAGTAAGGAAACAATAGTTTTTGATTTACAGAGGTGTTCCACAGGATGTGGTTATGAAAAAAGCATTCTGAGTGACTAATATTTGAAGTTCATTAGACAATATTCTGAAAGCAGCAATTGTTGTCAGTGTTTGCTCCAGACAAACGTGCAGTTCCAGTGTTTTATGTGTCCTGAAATGTCCATGCAAGTATTTTCCCCTAAGACAGCATCACAGCTGTGATTAAAATCAAGTGTTTTACCTTGCCCCCAGTTTTCCTGCTCTTAAAGAGCCTCACTCCTCAGTGCTGCAAGCCCTGCACATGCAGAGTGCTGGGTTGCTGTCACTGAACCATCTTTATCACACAGTCCCTGACTCAAACAATGCATGAATCTCACAGAAATCCCCCTGTGGATTACACTGATCACTAAAGTCATAAAGAGCTTTTCAGCCTAACAGTGACTGTAAATTTGGCTTTATTAACTACCCAGCAGGGAGGGATTCCAGGCTGGGGATTTTCCATCCAGGTTGTGTAATAGAAATGTTTGTATTGTAATAAGCAAATGCAAGTAGCAACCCAAGCCAGTTATCATGGGCAGTATTAAATGAAGACTGAATTGACCTCTTGCCTCTGGAGATGATAACTCCAACATTAAATTAAAAACTCTGAAGAAGGGTGGAGAAAAGGCACATGAGCAGATGCTATCCTTACATGTTCTATAAACACAACATTTCATTCTCCAGCACCCTTGGTCTGTGAATATTGAAAGGCATTAAGTTACAGTTTTCATAATAAGCTGATAAAATGCAAGAGGCACTGATGTTATATCACTTCTTTCTGCTTTTTAAAAAATATTTATTATGCATTACTTCCTGTTCATTTTCTAAATGAAAATAATCCTCCTGCTTTCTTTTTACCCATTGAGTGATATTATTTCATGAAAAATCCCAAGACACATGAATTAAGGGAAACAATCTTCTACTTAATTTCAACATACTATTTAATGATGTTTATGGATTTTATATAAAAATACAATTTAAAGTTTTTACTAACTATACAGATTTCTTCTGATCTGTGCCAAAATCAGCTTCAGGGCCTTGAAGTGACATCCCAACTCCCTTATATAATGTTCTTTTTTCCCATCATGGCAAATACAACCTTTCCACTCTCCCCTAAAGCCTTCACAGCAGACACAGCTCATACAACTCACTCTCCTGCCCAGAAGAGATGATTGAAATAAGGAAAATACACAATACTGCTTAAACCCTGTCCACACTGATTCTTTTGAACCTTGCATTTATTTCAATGCACTCGTCTGCTCTTATCTAATGAACATCTTGGCTCTTGTTTGACATCAATAATAATTAAGGTTTTCAATTGAGGAAATGAG
Source organism: Calcarius lapponicus (assembly GCA_039654755.1). Lineage (NCBI taxonomy): Eukaryota > Metazoa > Chordata > Aves > Passeriformes > Fringillidae > Calcarius > Calcarius lapponicus. The sequence continues at coordinate 14,890,908 of CM077476.1, read as the reverse complement.
TTCTACTTTCCTCTTAACTAACACCACTTATCTCAAAGACTTACATACTGTTTAATTTCATGTATTTTTGTTCCTAGCCTGTGTCCTAGTGGGAGACATTCACATTTAACAAAGTTAAGCATGTGAGAGTTTTTAATTACAAGCACATGACTGTTAGATTATGGGATCAAAATCTGACCTTTGAATGAAATGTATTGAAAGGTTATCCTGGTACATTTTCATTTGTGTCCCATTGCTCTGAGCACAATGTTGGAACCCTGAACTCACTTAAAGGAACATTTTTCACTCAAAGAAAAAAAAAGAGGTGAATGTATTTTCAAAAGAGCAACCCTTTAATCCCTTGTGTTTACCCCAGGCTGTATCACTGAATAACACCAATTATTCTGATGAGGGGAGCAGCCTTTGACATGTTCTTTAAAGGGGAAATTTCTCACTTACTAGCATAGTTCTCTAATTTTTTCCATAGTGTAGAATATGACTTCAGACAACAGGAAGGAAGATTTCATCAGATTTTGAAAACACTGGACAATGCAGAGCAAAATGCAGCTTCAGCTTCACCTCAGAAGCCAGCACCTGATCCTCCAGCTCCCGAGAAAAAGGAGTTAAGGAGAAAGACAAAAAAGGTGAAAAGAAAATGCTTCTGGTGGATTTGACTTCCTCATGCATCCTTGTAATTTTCAAAAGACACTAAAACAGAAAGAGCTTGAGAGCACACACCTGAAAATGTGCTATTATGAAATCACAAAGGTTAAGAATGGTTAATTAGAGTATCTGAAAAATCAAAATAATTGAATTTAATTAAATTAGCTCACTGAACAAAGGTGCATGAAGATACTATTTTCAAGAAAAGAAATGGATTCTTTGAAAAGCAAGTTCTCTTTTTTTTCCAAGGACACTTTCATATGCTTTGTAAAGACCTTTTTTTCAACTTTCCAAAAATAAGGTTCAAACAAGGTTCAAATCCCTACTTTAAAAAGCAATGGTAGACAAAGCTAAGCATGTCACCCAGCCTTTATTTCCCATTTATAAGCAACATCGACTAAAAGGAAAAATCTTCATCAAGCTTTGAACAAACCACATTATCAAGAACAAATTCAGGGAAACCTAAATTGTTCAAACAAATCTCTCCTCAGAGGAGATAATTATAATTATTTCACATCCCCAATTAAATATTTTTGTTGCTGTCATCTTATATTAAACAACAAACAAAAGAATTTCAGGTTAAGTTTTAACTCTGTACTTTTCTTTGCTATAAAAAGCCACCATTCAGAAGTCATTTAATGGACTTCTCTGGAAAGAACTGGGGAGTTGTAAAACATGAAAATGTCCCAGTAACTCTTGTCTTAAACCCCTGCTCAAACAAGGTCCAGCTCAGTGAATTTGAGTTCTGAGTGTCTCCAAGGACAAGAATCCTCAGCTCCTTGGGGAAGGCTGTTCCAGGTTTTCCTAACACCTGATCTGAATTTCCTGCATTCTGATTGTGCCCATTACATCTTGTTTTGTCCAAGCCCACCTGCAAGAAGAGCTACATGGACAATGAGACCTCTCTCCTACATCTTCACTTCTAAAGGACTGAAAAAACCCAGTTTTCATTGCCTCTCATCTCCCATGCTGCAGCCACAGCCATCCTGTGGTCTGAGTTGATGTCTTTTATACACCTGGAAGCCTAAAACTGGACAGGACCCCTCAAATGTCATCACCCAATTGCTGGATAAAGAGGAATTACTATTTTGGCTACTGTTTTACTGAATCATTTGCCCAGTCTATCCATTTAAGATCTGCATTGCTGTACCAAAATATCCTGAGATTTTTTTTTTGCCTTAAGATGTAAATTAATATATGATAAAAAAAATGGAACATGAAAATAATATTAATGAACTGATCTGTATTGCACAAAATATATATATATATGCTGAAATGATTTTATCAAATGTCAATGCAGCTACTTCTTTCCTCCAAAAATACTCAAGGTACCATTAGCACAGGGTGTGCCAATGGAACCCAATTTATGATTGGTGATGCCATTATTTTACTCATGAAAACGTGGTCACCTTTCATATGGGGGCAGGGGGAAAAAGGTTTTCCAAAGCAAGTTGAGTGGAATGTACTGCAGACCTTTTCCTAGAAGTGGCCCTGGTTCAGGGTATTCATAGATTAATCCCTGCATCTTATTTTTCTAAGTAATCCTGTATTAATTGTGCAATGTTAGTTTTAAATGTCAGTACACTTTTTGTACACTTCTGTGTTCCTTGAATTCCTAGGGTTAATTACACATTTGAAAATACATTAAAAAGAATTTTGCACAGAAGACTTTTGTCTGGAGGAACTGATTTATTTATAAAATGAATCCTTAAGAAGAAAATTTGCACTATGCCATGGCTTAATTTATCAAAATTCTAAAGGACTGACACTTAAAAACCATTTCCATGTTAATTTCAGTTAGTACAGAAATGACAGGAACAAAACTGTTGTTGTTTTAGAGGCTTTTCGGAAGGAAATTATTTTTTTACTAATGTCTTTAGAAGCCTTTAGTGAGACAGAAAAGCTCTTCAATAATAGGTTGTGGCTATAAAAAAGGTAAGAATTAAATGACTCCATCAGAACACATCACTGTGTTACACTCAAGCTCTGCTTGTGCTGCTGTGCCAACACCATTCCTTTTTTGCTTTAGTATTTATAATTGATGCAGTGAAGTATTTATTAGTGTATAAATTATTCTTGTGCATTAAAATAATACTTTAAGACCAATATCCCCTGTGGTAAAGTATAATAATAAGCAACACCAAGAGCTTTAACACAAGTAAAACCAGCAAGTTTTTTTTTTCTGTATTGAACCCATTTTTACTAATTTATGATACAAAAGCCATCCTTTTGCCTTTCTTTTTGTTGACAAGCACAAAAAGTGCTCATTTTAAGCGATCTGATTTTGGGTTTGCCTACATAATGCATATGATGCTTTCAATTTATTTTCAAAGGATCCAGATAATTTAATTTAAACAAACCACACCCCTTTGGTTCACCACATAGCACCGTCCATTCCTGGGGTCAGGAAAACTATGCAAAACAGAAACACCCTTTTTAGTTTAACAAAGCCCAACCAAAGGTGTTTCCAAGTAAGGCTTTAAGTCTTTCTTATGACCTGAAAAAACATCAATACTCATAAAAATCTGAAATACTCTAAGTGCTAAATCTGAAATACTCTGATTTAAGTGCTAAATCTGAAATACACTGATTTAAGTGCTTACAGGTTTCATATTTTAACATCTGAGCTTAATGGGATTCAGAACCATAACCAATCTTTAATCCTTAACCTCCCAGTCACAATTAGCCTTTGTTTTCCAGGTTCCTGAGTTGGTGGTTTTTGATTTCTCTCAGTCAGTAAAGTCTGGACCGTGAGGTGTGGATGTGAAATTCTGTTTGTGATCTGTGCCCCCAGGGCTGCAGGGAAGCTCAGGAGCTTTCCAGGCCAGCCAAGCCTCAGCCCTGCAGGAAAATCCTCTTCTCTCTCAGCCTTCCACTGCCCAGTTTTCAAGCTCAACCCCCCCAAGACATCTGTTTTCCTGGACAGAAATATGAAATTTCAGTGCTCTCCTTCAGGAAGGCTGCAAGGAGGTTTTAGCCCCAGCCATCCCCACAGTGCTTGACACAGAAAGTTTTCTACATCAGACTTGAGAGAGAACATTGGAGCAAAAGGTTTTTGTCCCACTAAAAGGTGGTGTGGAGTGTCAGTGGTGGATACAGGAACAGGGTAATGCTGCTTAGCTGCTGTTTTGTTTAGATTTTCAAATGTGCATGTCTTAGCAACATAAAATAATTACAATTTAAAGCTTTGTAACACACTACTGGAGAATCTTGGCTATATGAAAATATGATAGGAAAGCAATGGAGTTTTATATTATTTAAAATATTTTAAAATTTAATTGTTTTAAAATATTTAAAATATTAAAAATTAATAAAAAAAAGTTAAAATATTTTATTAACTAACTATTAATTCCTATAGGAAATAAAAAAGTACCAAATACACACTACACAATTTATAGTGTGAAGATTAGAAGAGCAGCAGAAATTGGGAGACTGTTGAAAAAGTATTGGCTTCAAAAAACTTCCCCAGTTTACAAAATTACAGCATAATTCCTAAAACCAGCTCACAAAGCAGGAAAGAAATGTTAGAAATACAAACATATCCCTAATTAAAATCTAAAATCTAAAAAAAACCCACACAAACCCCCCATAAGTTGTCAAAAAATCCCACCCAAGTCACAGCTACTTGATGGCACTCGATTGCAAAAATATTGTGAGTTTCTGAGAAATATATATTTAAATGATACAGGCTATATATAAAACATTGCACAGCAAAATTACTGCATTGGAAATTGTTGTTTTATGGAGTTAAACTAACCTTATTTAAAAATTAAGAATGTATGAATAAAATACTGATTTGTCTCCTGTAACAGCAGTTCATGTAGGGCTTCTGATGGTTCTGTGCACTATAATAATCCTGCCAGCATAGACACACAACATCTTCCTAATGGCACTTGATCTCTAATGTATGTTTTGTATATTTCTAGGCCCTTTAAATGTGATGTTATCTTTTGTAATAAAATGAGATATTTTTCATTAGGTTTCAGGAGTCAATTAATAATAAACAACATTTAGATTACAAAGGAAGGGCAAAATTATTCTTTGGGAAAAGAAAAATGAATGGAAAACTAACAGGCATGTCTTGGAATCATTCTGCAGCATTTCCAGGTAGAGCAAGGATGTCAATTTGAATACCAAACAAAAAAGCTGTAGCTTTTAGCTAGACCATGAGTATATTTGATCAAATTCTCCAACCATGGCAGCTCTACAAATCATTTCTGTGGTCAGTGTCTTCTCTAGAGTAGCTCTGTTTCACAGAGTTCACAGATTCCTTCTGGGTAAAGTTTTATTTGTACAATATTATATATAAATACTGTCTAAAAACATCACTGTGTAGCATAGCTACACTTCATCATGTTCAACTGATATTGTGAGCAAAATCAAGTTTGGAAGTACTAAAGGAAACCTTTAAGGTGCATATGGTGGATTTATGATATTTCTATTTACCTAACCAGGCCATGACTGAAAACAAGTATTTCTGTGTTCTACATGGTTTATGAATTAGACTTCTATAATTCCTGTAGGAGAACTTCGCTGTATGACAATGACCTTTATCTACAAGTCTAAATCTGATGAAATATTCAAGGTAAAGCTTGAATAGCCAGTTTCAGACAATAAGCTCTTCATGAAAGTGTAGATGCGCTTCTACAACTGCAAACAGTCAAGGTTTTGTGGGGTTTTAAGAGTGAAAACAACCAAGTAGCTGTTAAAGCCTTCAGCTGCTAAAACACCACACTGAAGGCAAGAATGGCATTTAACTAAGTCTTCCTTGCAGTCGCTGCAGAGAGCCAAATTACCTTTCCACCACCACCTCCTTCTCCTGGGGAGATTATTTCTTTCTGAGCCTGACTCTTCTCAGTAATTACACGAATACAGCTCCCAGCAGGCACTTACCAGCTAAGCCCAAGGCAGAACCTCCCTTTCTCTTTCCCTTCAACTGGCATCACAGCACAGAAAGATCCAGGCAACTGTAAACCCAGATCTCTGCCAACAAGCTAGAAGATTGTGAAAAGAACACCTGAATATGAAAATTAACCTGCTTATCCCTGTCAGAAAGCAAAAAAAAAAAAGACCTCTCAGGTAAACCAAATCCAGTTATCTGTCAGGTGCAAGGCATTTTAACCTGTAAGAAATTACAGGTACTGTAAATTGTAACCATTCTTATCAGTATAAATCAGTATTTGCATTACTTTCCACAGCATTTTCCAGTTACAGTAAATGACACTGCAGAAGGTAATAAAAACACTTGCAATGCTCACAAACACAGAAACAGATTTAAAACCTAAAGAATAACCTCCTGTCTTCCCAGAAGTGATAGATTTGTCCCCATTTGAAATGTCACTTGTACCTGTATAACCTCAGCTACACAGGCCAGGCGCAGAAACTCCACATCCCACCCGTCCTTGCAGAATTCCCTACCATTTCAGCAACTTGAGCTCATCTAAGCATTCTCCAGGATATAATTCTTGACTATCTGCTTCATTTGGAAAAGATCAAGCATTCAGGCTTTCACAGCAAGATTGACCCTCTCAAAAGTATTAAAGCAAACCTGAAAATTAACTTGGTGAACTAAAGTAGCACACAGAGCATAGTAAAAGCTTCTTTTGCCAGCTCTTTCTGAATACAAAAGACTTTTGTTCGTTAAAAACAATTTATTTGCATGTGAAAAGCTATTTTGTTAAGTGTTGCTTCAGCTATAGAAAATGTAGCAATTTATTGGAATACCCCTTTGAAAAACCTCTAAAATGCCCAATACACACATATGCAGAGGTTCTCATGAGCGTAATTAGAAGCAAGGGAATGACATTTCAAAATTCACACTGAATTTGTTCTTTTCAGGTTAAAACAGCTGAAGAAATTACAGTAGATGGAAGGGTGGAAAAAAAGAAACAGGTTTTCCAAGCCATTTCAATTTACTGTAACCAGCTTGTTTCCTACTGGTTTCCTAATGGATCTTTTATGCAGGATTAAAACAGCTTCATTTTGCTTTTTCATGTGCTGTTTATGGTATCCAGAAGTACTCCTTAACAGACTGGTTAGGTCATGCACAGCACTCATACCATGCTTTCCTTGTACAGAAAACATTTTCAAACACTCTAGAGAGCTGTAAGGGTCACTGGTCTCTGTTTCAAACCATTTCTTGTTGTGCCCATTGATGTGCCCAAGGGTTCCACATGAACAGCAACAGCCTGGAGTTCAGATAAACAGCTACAGAGCTCAGATAAACAGCTACAGAGATGGCTCAAACCTGCTGATGTGCCATCAGGGAGTTCAAAGCACCCATTGGCAAATATTTCCTCTGAGGAACTCAATTAGTCTCCTCAATTATTAGGAGTCTAATCATTAGGAGGCACACATGCTCTGGCTGGCAATGATCTAAAACTGTTATTTTCCAATAGAAGCAAACAGGACATTTTAAAAGGCATAAAATGTATCTCTTGTGGCCAAAAATCATCAAGTAAATGATGCTATGATTTTGTAGAATAAAATAAATCTCCAAAGACAAACCATTAAAAAGCATCTTCCCATAAGTGAACAGTCTGAAGGGCAAGCTCCACATTCCCAATGAATTCCTTGCATTCTCACAAATAGTTTAAATCCAGAGGAGCACTCAGGAGATGTGTACTTAAATCTGAATAAATTGCAGAATCTATTCTCAAATATAACTCTAAAATCATGGAACGTTCACAAAAAAAATCTCAGGTGAGTATTTAGTGCCAGCACATGCCCAAATAATTTTTTTCAGTTTTGCTTATACCATTTCACTTTAGATTTGTAGAAATACTCTTTTTAGTGTCTTAAACCATGTCCTTTATGCAGGTTTGCAAAACTTTCTTCTTTTTTGCAAATATCAACTAACTTTGATATAAAGTTAGTTTCAAATATTTCTCATTTGTTCTCTTAAAGAATGCTCAAATCTTACAACTACACTTCAAAAAACTGTGACCGCAGCGTCACAGCTGAATGGAAACAAAAAATAAAGCTTGAGACTTTTTAAATTAAAAAAATAATTCACAAGGAATTAATAATATATTCACAAATATATTCACAATATGCTACATTTTTTCAATAATTCACAAATGCTATATTTGCATTTTTTCCAGGATAACTATAAAATTCGTTTCAAAGCATTGAAAATGCATTAAAATATTACTCACAATTAAAGGATCTCGTCCCATGGTAATAACAGTTCTGTTCACTGTGCGTAGTAGCTGCACCATTATTTCTTGAATGTGGTGATAAGTTGAAGCCTGCAAATGAAAAAATCAAGAGTTTTGATATTAAAATCGTATCTCTTTGAAAAGTAAGAAGAAACCAATTATTTCCATTTTGACAGTTCAAGTTGTACAATATAACAGCCCTATTGAAAGAGTAACACTGATTCTTCTTGCTCACACTGCTCCTTAATTCCAGCGATTTCAGTGGAATACTTCTGTCCAATTTCTGCCCAATCTACTTCACAGCTGTCTTTCGTTTCAGTCACTTCCCATCTCTCACTCAAAGGCCTCCTCTCCATAACTGAGCAGTCTGTAGGTTAACCCTGGTACAGTTAACTTAAAGCAAATTCTCTCACAGCTCCCCCCTTCTGTCAGTGCTCTCAGGTCAGGCTGGAGCTCGGGATTGTCACAAATAAATAGCTGGCAGTCACAAATGCAGAACTATTAAAGGAGAAATTTGTCTTCATTTACCTGAGCTGCTCTGGGAGGACACAAACTGGACACAGTTGGCCTCAGTTCTGCTCTTGTAGGCTGAAGGAGGTCTAATTATTTATTCTAACACCCCAAGTAAATGGGAATGACATTCTGTTCACCAGTTTCACTGACTTTGATCACTAGACAACTTGGGAAACCAGCATGCAACAAGAAAAAGAAAGTCTAAGCAAGTCTAGTAGAAAAGGATATTTAGCTTACACCAAGACCCTTATTTAATGTGAGATAGAGCATGGAAAGAACACCACAATCACAGAAGCCATGGTGAGCTGTTAATAATATTTCAGTTAGCTGAGCCCAAGTACTGTCCCAGGAGAAACCACTTCAGGTCCTGTTTTCCCTCTGAGTCAGCCAACATCTTCTCCTTTTTCTTTCTCCTACTCTGGTTGCTCTGGATCAGGCAACACACCTCCAAACAGAGACCTTCCTCACACCTGGCAGTTCATCCACTGTTACCATTTTGTGCTCCTGTATCCTTTGACTGCTGCAGCACATGTCACAGTTGAGATGGCCACAAGAAAGGGTATGGTGAGAGTGTCACCGTACAATTTCAGAAATCTTTAACCCCCACAGAGCAACATCAGATCACATCAGAAGGCTTCAGGTGTCTGCCCTTCTTGTTCTTCAGCCCAGCCTTTTATCCCCTCATGTTGCTGCCCTGCCCCTGTGTGCCCTCTGTTCCCTTTTGTGGGTGCTCAGTGTCCCTGGGCACTCCATGGCTCATTGCTGTCAGTGCTGCTCCCCTGCTCCTCACAGCTGTGCCCACTGGGGATGGGGCTGGGTGGCTGGGCCAGCCCCATCCCAATCACCACAAACTGTGAGCCTACATTTGACAATGACACACACAAGCTGAAGTGATCTCCTCGCCTGTCACAGCATTTCAGTTGTTATGTTCTATAAATGAGCAACAGAATTATTCTGTAGTCACAGAATAATTTGTGTTTGGTGTTTCCTTCTTTAAAATCTCACTTTCTCTGGTACAGTCCAATGTTTCTAACACAACCACACTTGAGAGTGGCTGCACTGAAGACACATTTGCTGTTCTTATAACATTGTGTACCACTATAATTTAACAACAGCCAAGACTGATAAACTATGTAGGAGCACTTAGCAGAGGGATATCATTTGTTCATTAGTTTCCCGTTTTTTTAAATTCAAAGATGAGAGCTCATATAATTCAAGTTCACTTTCACATTTCAGTATGTGCTATACCATAATTAGTAACAGTTCAGAACATTGCATAATGAGTTTTAACATTTAGCCCTGACTCCATCATTAAAGATGAGCTCTATTCTTAATTCACAAATAGCACATAACAAACCCTTCCTGGAAAGACTATTACATATGCTCAAGCACACAAAGGTTATTTTCTGCTATACCTTCGAATTTTCAGAGAAACATTAGCAAATGAAATAAAATGAAATAAAATGGTTTCTCGATGAAACTGAGACTTCCTTTCTTCTTGATAATCTTCTTGATAATCTAAGAAACAATGAGGCCTTCATTGAGAAATTAACAAAAATTTTCACACATTGTCAATACACAAGATTTCAGCTTTTATCTTACAGCTTTTAGCTTCAGAAGATAGTCTAACAACAAACTGCAGTATGTGCTTTTTCAGATCACACTTCTCATTACAAGGATGACATGGGAAAACCCACCATCATTTGGCTTCAGTCCACTGATTAAGCATAAGATTTTTTTAGGAGCTAAATTAACAACTTATATCGTATATGAGCATTCCCTTGGAAAAAAATAATTGTATTATTTAATTTAATTAAATATGGTGATCAAAATGTTAGTTTTCCCTGTTGTTCCAAGGCACGGAAGAACCAGAGCTCAGGCTCTGTAGGCAGGTCAGCAGGAGGGAGTGTTCTCACAGAGCTCAAACACCTTCAGGTTCCTTCTTGGGCTGGATGGCACAGCTTGGTACACAGATTAGTTAACAGAAAATCCAAACCAAACAAAATTTCACTCTCTTTCAAAAATATCTGTTCAGTAAAAGCAGACAGTGTTTGGTTTAGCTTTTATCTTGGATTTAAACTACGACAGGACTGGGACAGGAAAAGCAATTCTGTTGTTTCAGAGTCAACCCTGCACTTCAGATTCTGATTGAGTGTTCATTTATTTGGACAGCAGCAAACAGGGACTCACTGAATGTCTGTGTGGGAATTACATTTCACAACCTGTACTTGAGATACCCACTGGGAAACACTTCTGTCAATTCATTGCAGCTGTCCCTGCTCTGTGCCCTCCCAAACTCTCACCCAGCTCTGCCCTCCTCCCTGGAGTGGAGCTCAGTGAGAAACACAGGAGACCTTGGCACTGTGCACTGCTCAGCAATAACTAAAATTTCATTCCTGCATGATCAACACTGTTCTGGTCACAAATCTAAACCATGGCACTGTGTGGGCAGCCACAGAGGAAATGAGCTCTGCACCAGCCAGATCCTGTGTGCTCACTCTCTGGTGCACCCAGTTCTGTAACTTGTATTCCTTCTTTGACACACACACACAAATAAAGGCAAATATAAAAGGATAACAATTTCTTTTTTAAACCATAACTCATAATCCTGCATTGTTCTGGCTGAAAAGTCTCTGCAGAAAACCTTAAGATAATTGGCCCTGAGAGAACATGCAGAATTCCTGACAACATTCCTTTGAAATTCTCTTTTGCTAAAGCCTTAAGATCTGCCAAAAGTTAGGGAAATGCTTAAAAAATTTCTTTACAATTCTAAAATGCTTCCAGGCTTGTTTGCTAAACAGCTTAAAATGCAATTGCTACCAATTACTGACAATGCACAGAACAGGAAAAGATTCTTCATCTCTCTTGCACTTATAGTCTTAACCAAGATTTCACTGTAGATTCCAAGAGCAGGCATTTACCATTACATTTTGTAAGCACTGTGAATAAAAAATGGTTCTGATTCAGGAAATATTAAAAAATAGCATATATATCAGATTAGAGACAAAGTCACCTCATGGAGGACTGCCAGACTGCATGAAACAAAGTCTTGTAAAGAGGCAAAAGGGAACTGGTTTTAATTAAAACAGAAACAAAAAATTAATGATTTCACCATGACCTTCATCAATGACTTACTTGAAGTTCTGATATTTAACTGCATTTCACAGGTGCTTGAAGCACAATCTCAAGCTACAAAGCTAATTTCAGACATGATTAAATCAAAACAATGCCATTTATGTCCAAAAATTGTTTGCTGGAGAGGAATCTTAAAATCAAACCTAGGCGTCTCACTGAGATACCCAACAGTGACTGTCTAGTCATAAAAATCAACATACAAAACCAGCACAAACCAGAGATTTTAACAACATGCTGGCTACCTGCAGAACCCAGCAGTGAGGCAGCAGCTGAAGAAAACAGCATTTGAACACAAGGATCTGATGATTCCCATGTTCCCACCCGCTAAACAATGTGAGGCACAACAGTAGAGCAGAGCTGGTAATATCAAAATATCCTCTCCTTTGACAAAGAAAACACATTCTTCAAAAATTCAGTAACTACTTCAAAGATCACCTCACAGTGTAAATTTTCACCACATGAAACAGAACAACTACAGCTGTTTTTTCTTCCCTGTCCTTTGTGCGCCTTCTATTTCTGGTGACTTCCATAGAATAAATGCAATGCAAAAATATCAAAGTTAAGTTTCCAAAAAGTTTTGAATACTAGTTTGAAGCAAGGTTTCTCTACTGAGATTAAAAAAAAATAAAAAAAAAATAGAAGAAATAGGGACAAGACATTGGTGTTATTAATATTGTAACACGATTCTGCTACTAAAGCTTTCTCCTCCAGCAGGTCAAACCATCCATTTTCTTAGAAAGAGACTAAGAGATGCAGGGAATGAACTGTTGAATAGAAAACTGAATTCATCTTAGGGTTCAAGTGTAATCCCAGCTGAAATTATTTGGTTAATTCCCAAACCAACTGTCTGTATCTAGATCACAGTGAATAAAGGCATCCTGAAGGACACTGCCAAACAATAACGTAGCCGTATATGAACTCTCATTTGCCTACAGGTTACAAAGTATTTTCTGCTGCAAGGCAAACATAGGCTTGAAACAAGAGTTCTCACTTTAGCTGGAAAATAAACATGTGTGTTACACTCCAGAGAAACTGCAGCGGCTCTTAAAGAGAAATGACTGTGTGATCCTTGGATGCTGCTGTGTTCCCTTCCTTTGCTCCTTTTTCCTCCTTCAGCTAAGTCATCTTAATAGAAGATTTTCAGCACTGAAGCAGGATCAGTGTTTGGTTAAAAAAATGAGATAATAATTCATGAATTCCTCTGTCAAGAAAGGGAAAAAACTACACATTTGCTGTTGTGGTTACAAAGCCCAGTGTTACAGTTAATGACGCATGATTAATATATTCTAAAATCCATATTTTCTCCAACCAGAAGTTGTATTGCCAGAGGCAGGCCAGGGTATGGACCTGGTTCTTTTGTTGATATCCCAACTATTCTACAATATTTCTATGGAATATGATGCCTGTAGAGGGCTCAGCATGTTCTGATACCACTGCTGCACTTAAACTTACCCCCAGGGGCTTTTCTCCTTATATCAGAAATGCATCAGTATTCACTGCAAGCATCTGTAGATAACGGTGACCCAAACATCTCAAAGAGAATCTCCAGCCTACTTTCCTTGAAAGAAACTATTGCAGAAATGCCACTTCTGTTGAATGAATTTCAATATATTTTTTTAAATGTATGTGTTTTAAATTCTCAGCAATTCTGCTGTTCTGCATAATGTTCTCACTCACACAAAGATGAGCTACAAAACCATATTTTCAGTAGGCTTTAATGAGTCTTTTACATGTCAGCAACTGCTGCTATGGACAGCAACTGTTAAATTCAAAAATAAACGTCATTTAAGTGGTACACACAGAGAAAGTATTACTCCATCTTGCTTTACAACTGTGTTTTACCTTTTAAAGGGTAACAAAACTGGTTACTTTGCATTCTAAGCCTTATGAGATGATAGCTTCAATTTTTGCCCTATCATGGTTTCACCATTTATCTTAAGAATTACACTTCAAATTTAAATGTTCCAATATTTCTTTTGTATCCCATTGGATCAATCCCTCCTGAACTGCTTAAGTCTAAACCAATGAGGCAAATAGCTCATAATACACATAGAGAGATTGCCCTGTACAAACTGAAAAGCCTCAGCAGTATCAAAGATTTTTATGAAATTAAGATATATGCTGTAATGATTTCATTTACTAGGAAATGATCCAGGGAGCCACAGTGAAAAACTCCCAAAATGACAGCTTGCCTTAATCCAAAGTCTGCAAAGTCTGAACACATGTATCAGAAAACTACAGTTGAGGAAAAATCAGCACATATTCACAGATTAAGGTAATTACAGCTTTCTTAAAGAAATTAATTATGATGTTTTCTCAGAATAAATTCCTCAAATTATTGAGAAGTTTCATTGAATAAACTACTGCTCATTAAAAAGTGAGAGAGTAAAAAGTCAATTCAACATTCTCTCAAATGAGGAAAAAAAAAGAACCACCCAGATGAAAATTTCAGTGCTCCAAAATGTCAGAAATCTGATAAAGAGATTACAGTCTCCAAGGGAAATATAGTAAAGAGTAATCTGTCTTATCCTGACATTGCTGAAAGCAGAAACCACACCCTACAACATTTGTACAGTGAAAAGCATTTGTTTCAGAAACTATAGGGGTTTTTACAAAAGGAGCAAGATGAAATTTGAAATTTATTCTGTATAGTTAAAATAATTACAGAATAATTGAGAAGTTGTGGTTGAAAGGGACCTTGCAAGGTCGCGTAGCCCAACCCCCTGCAGTGAGCAGAGACATCGTCAGGTGAATGAGATTACTCAGAAGTCAGTATTCATCTTCAGTACCTCAGCTGCCCTTTGGTTTGAGTTTATGAAAAATAGGAGAAAAGTTCAATTTGCCACTGACTTGTACTAAATATTTGAAAGAGATTAATCATCATCAATAATTTACTTCCTAATCAGCACAGGCTTTCTACAGACTTGGGCTCTACATCATCATCAATACTTACAGGGTCTTGACAGCTCAGAACCTCCAGGATGCTATTAAGTAATTCAACACAGTACTTCCTCTCCTGCACCTGGAGCTGCTGATCCTCCTTCTGTTCCAGTAATTCCCTCAGCTCTTTTGTAATCACAGGAAGCAGAATGTCCCTGCATTCTGAAAGAAAGCAAATTGTCTTAACTACAAATATAAATGAAAGAATATGTGCAAAGAAACCCTCCCTCAAACAGTGAAACAAAATATGCCTTAACAGCCACAGTCCCAATGTGGAATTGTTGATTTTCCAATCATGGCTTGGGACTATTCCAAATTTGTGTATTATTTTCATAAGTCAAAAGTATTTTCATCTATCACATCCAAAAGTTTATGATAAAAATAATTTTCTTCAGTTAAAGTCTGAAAGCTGTTCAGCTTATATCAAACACTTGAGGACAAATTACTTATATACAAAGCATCTTGAAATTAATTGTGTTTAAGTAATGACAGGATTTTAGTGCAAGAAAATGACTGTATTCATTAACTTATTTCTGAAAATAAGACTCAAACAGCAGAACAGAACTATGTGTGTAATTTTTGAAACGTTTCTTCTGAAGGGACATAAAAGAATGCAGACTAAGAAAAGACTCTAATGAAAGACCTATCAAACCTGAGATAGTGAGAGCTGTGCATACATTTCTTCATACATTTCACAGATATCTTTATTTAAATTTAAGGAAGCTGACACAAATATGAAGTTACATTCCAGTCTCACATGTACATTGAGCGTTTAAAAGAGAGGTGCTTATAGGAAATGTCAGGAGTTCAAAATACACACATTTGAAATAACGTTAACGAGAGCAATATCTATCCAGGAATAAAAAAACATATACCTTTTTTAAAGAATGATTTAGAGCACCTGGACACACAGTGCATTTTCTGATGAACAAGGACAGGGTGAGATATAGTGAAACTTTATAATATGTGATTTAAAACAAGCCAGGGGGTCAGAATCCCCCCAGAATAAGGGCATCAGTACAGGAAGATAGAAGAGTGAGAGAAGGAAGAAAAGAAAGAGACAAAGAGAGAGAAGAGAGAAAGGAAAAGAAAGGGAAAGAGGGAAAGAGGGAAAGGAACAGAAAGTGGATTATAAGTGAATTTTGCAGATGAAGCAACAGAAGCAGTCTCTGCAGATTATTCTTATTTGAAGTAACAACTCCAAGCCACATGAAGCCAAGAGTTTTTAACCATGTCTGAAGAGCAGCATAATTTCTTGCTTCAGAAAGTATCTCTACTCTTGGTAACCATTTCTATAGCACTTATTGCAAGCTACAAGCAAATCTAACCCAATAACTAAATTACAAACTCACCAGTGAGACAGCAGTTAAAGAACACATATCAACACAAGACCTGTTTGAACAGCAGCATAAAAACATATTTCACAGAGCCTACAGTTCCTTTATGTGCCCAATTCTGCACAGACATGCTGCCAGCACTTCCTGCAGGCCACAGACTCCCCTCTGCAGCAGAAACCAAAGGGCTGCTCTCACAACACAGAGTGGAGCCCAGCAGCAGGGGATACCAACCCTCCTAAAGCACTTCTGGGTAGGTTTGTGTTCATGGACACAGAGAACCTCCAGAAGCCAGGACTGGCAGCTTTGTGGTCACCAGCTGCATACAGCAAATGTTATCAGTTTTCTGAAATTGAGATGTAATTCAATACCTAGCAAATACTTTCTTGATTTGCCATATGAGCCACTTCTAACTAATTGTGACTGCAACAAATGCACTGCTATTAGCTGAAGCCAAAACTAAACCAAAGAAACATCATTAGCAACAAAAAAAGTTACATGCAATACCTAAAAAACTTGCTGAAATGTGATAGGACCTTTTAAATAAAGGGTTTATACATTCAGTCAACAAATTAGTGCAAGTTAAAAAAGACATTATTAGCTCATTAGTCTTGAAAAGCTAGTAAACAAACTTAAGTTCTGTTTTCACTGTTATCTGTGGAAACTGTCCTTCAACAGTCTAAGGCTATCCAGGGGGGAAACTGTTCCCAGTATGATCAGTTCAGAATTCATTCATTCAGATTCTGACTGCTCCAAAAACATTTAAGCTATATTTTGGATATAGCAC
The DNA here is from genome assembly GCA_039654755.1 of Calcarius lapponicus. Taxonomy (NCBI): domain Eukaryota; kingdom Metazoa; phylum Chordata; class Aves; order Passeriformes; family Fringillidae; genus Calcarius; species Calcarius lapponicus. Next base: position 14,874,397 of record CM077476.1, on the reverse strand, counting down.
TTACTGCTAACCAAGTTCCATTTAATGGTTTTTAGCAGAAGGATCATAAGTGTAAGAATCTTATTGAAAGATGGCACAGGTTTAACAGATTTTAAAGTGGATCAGATGAAATAAAAAAATGGAATCACAAGCCAAGCAAGCAGTTCAGGCTGGATGTAAGGAGAAGCCTCTCCCTCCCAGGGACAGGCAAGCAGCAGAATAACAGGTTGCACAGTCTGTCCTGGAACAACCTGCTCTGACCTCAGAGCTGACCTCATGCTGAGCTGGAGGCTGGACTGGACCCATTCCCAGATTCTTTCCAAGTATTCTTCAACTATTCTAGGATCCTTGATTGCCAAAACTGCTAATAGGTAGTGTGGCAGGAGCTTGGTGCACTGCAAATGACCAGCTTATAAAAAAACTACATATAAGAAGAAACTATATATAAAGATATATATATATATATAAGCTACATATAAAGAATATATAAACTATATATAAAGAAACTATAATGAAAACTCAGGAACTGAACAGAGAAGACAAGGGTAGCAAGTAAGTGCTACAACAGAGGAGAAATTTACAGGAGATCCTGAATCTCTGGAAAACGGACAGAGACTGTCAGAAATTAAGGAACAAAGTTACATATATGCCTGTATACATAAATAATGACATTTTTGGGGCTTGTCATTTTTTCATCTGTGGACTCAAACATCAAGGTGTCCTATATCAGAAGAGATGATATCAAACTTGCCATCCTAAAGACAGAGAGGTGAAACACATTTCTTGTCATTTTAATCCCTGGAACTTGCACAGCATCTGTAGTGAGGCGTAACAACTGTTTCATATATATTTAACCTGTATGGAAATACACATAGAGTAAAATTTCTCTTTTCTGGTCTCCACTCTGCTCCATCCCTGGGTTCTTTTCCAGATTCTCTGACTGTGTGCAGGACATGCTGAAGGAATGATTCAGCACCAGCTAAAACCCACATTTCTCTATAGCATTGTGGATCCCATACAGCAAGCAAACCCTTGGCAGCAAAACTCACCTGCATCCCCCTCTCCACCTGAACTCTGCAGTTACAGCAGAGTTCTACCCATGGCAACATTTTGTGCCACAAGTTCTCTGCTCTCAACCTGCTCTGTATAAATTACACTTTGAATAAGGATTCATAATTTACTCTAACAATCTGCAACAGCCACAGTAACAGCTACAACTAATTCAACATGAAGATAAACATATTTAGACAAACACATTCAACCTTTAACTCATCTGCAATAACATGTAGAAATACAGATTCCAAATCAGCAGCATGTGAGAAATTCAGCTGGCAACTCTTTCCCCATAACTACCATTCTTAAAAATAATGCTTGAAAACACTTGCACTTCAAAAGGCATCAGTAGGGAGTGCTATGCTAACAGGCTGCTCATAACAGCAAAGTTCAAAGGCACAGCACATTATGTGACATTTCAGCCACTTTTCACCTCTCACAAGGAAGATGGAAGGTTCTTTGCACGTTCCAGTCTCACATCTGCCAGGATAAACATACTTATTGCTCTCACTCCTTCAAAATAATATCCAGCTCAATTTTAAGCTATTAGATGTCCCTTTGAACTGTCTGACAGTTACCAAATACAAAAATTCCTTTGGGGTAGCTTTCAAAGTTACCAGGAGCAACTGGATAATAAAACCTATACCTAATGAGCTTTATTTCAAAAGCAAAGTAAGAGACTAAACTGAGCAAAGTCATTGGCAAGAGGAATCCTGTCTTCAGATAAAGTGCATTTTTAATTTGTCCTCATATAGAAAATAAATCCCTAGAATTCAAGGTAAGTGTTATGGGTATATTAATCACCAAATTAAACCTGATTTCACATGCCAGGGATGCCCATTTGATCAACAATCAGGAAGCATAGAGGAGATCATAACTAACAACTTACACCAAACACCTTAAAGAGGAGTGGGAGCAAACTATATTGAATTTAAAACTCCTCCACACCAGCCTTCAGAGGTCACTTAAAGCTTCCTACCAGAATGCAAAATGCCTACTGCTGTCTATAACTCATTTAAAACCCACACATGTGTATTTTGGTGAAAGGATCAAGTCTTTGACATAATTTGTCTCCCATATAGAGCCATTCCATACTCTTTAAACATGGAGAAGGCAGGGCTTCTTGCATAGACCAAATTTTCTTATTGTACTGAGAGAGCAGCTGAGGCAGAAGGTACAATTGGTTTCCTCCAGTTTTTAGAGCTAGTTGCTCTCCAAGCTTCAGTAATCCCAGTTGTACTTGGCAATATAAATTAAGATTGGATCCATATTTGATACAGACAGAATCTCTTAAATGGACTTAACATATGCAGCTGATCAATTATTTACAGGGTATTTTCAGATGTGAACAATGTTGAAGTGTCAAGCTACATGGAAATTCAGAGGTTGTTTAACTCTTAGCTATATTATTTCCTTTAAAAAAGGTCAAACTTTCCATTAATACTAATATGAAAAGAATCAACAGATTTTAGTAAGAAAATTCAGTTTTTTGTGTAAATTAGTTTGGTTATTATTAATGCTTTATGTCTATATTTTTTGACTGGCTGCAAGCTAAACTCAGCTTGTTGATTATACAGGAGAATTACTTAATTTTGTAATGTAATTCTAGGACACTATTCATAAATAGAAGAAAAGGAAAAACTAATTAGGTTTTAGAAGACCCCTACCAGTTAAAATCATCCTATATGAGGACAAACTTCCCAAATATTCTGAAAAGCACATAGATTCAAAGCAACTGGAAAAAAAACCCAGTATCTGTAGCAAGGTAGACCTGATCTCAGCCTGAGCCTGCAGGTGGACCAAAGTAAACATAAACCTGTAGCTGCTTCCTTGTATCTTTGAAAATCCAGCTAAAACTATTTCACTAGGACATCACATAAAATACGAAATTCTTGTACTATCTTGGGACAAAGAAAAGTTTATTGAACCAGTATTGAAATTTCTGATTCTAATACTAAGGTATCATTGCACAAGTTATGTAAGGAAAACAAGCCAAGTGCTTGTTTAAACATCAGCAACTGGCCTTGGAAAAGGAGGAAAAAATTAAGAAAATGGCGGAAGACTGTAATTAAAAAAAATAGCTAAAAGAAAACTTTATGTTGTAGTTGATGACTTAGACTCATCACTGGATGCACCCTCAGCAAGGCTGCAGATGGCACTGAGCTGAGCAGGAGGGCTCTGCAGAGGAACCTGGCCAGGCTGGCTGGATGGGCCAAGGCCAGCAGGGGGAAGTGCCAGGTGCTGTGCTGGAGAGACCTGGGGGTGCTGGGGACACCTGAACACGGCCCAGGTGTGCCAGAGGCCAAGGGCACCTGGCCTGTTCTGGTCACTGGTGTGGCAGCAGGAGCAGGGCAGGGACTGTCCCTGTGCTGGGCCACACCTTGAGGGCTCTGCCCAGTCCTGGGGCTCTCAGCAAGAAAGGCACCGAGGGGCTGGAGCCAGGCAGGAGAAGGGAACAGTGCTGGGAAGGGACTGGAGCTCAGTCTGATGGGGAGGGGCTGAGGGAGCTGGGGGGCTCAGGGGGGACCTTCCTCCTCTAGAACTCCTTGAGTTGCTCTCTCAAGTAGCAGAAACTGCCTCAGGGGTTGTCCAGTCCTGGCCCAGGGCACTGATGGAATCATCACCCCTGGAGAGATTCAAAAGATGGGTGGATGTGGGGACATGGTTTAGTGGCAGACTTGGCAGGGTTAGGTTTACAGTTGGACTCATTCTTAAGGGTCTTTTCCAACCTAAACAAATCTCTAAGTCTGTGATGAAGCAATTCACATCCTCACACCTCCTTCCATGCCCCAGGAAAGCTCAAGACAGACAAGGGAGAGACATGGAGAGGGGAAGATGCCTATTTAAATACTAGCTGCTTTCTTTTCTGCTTGATAAATAATGGAAAAACGTTGCCAACAATCTATTCTTTAATGTCCAAAAGCATGAAAAATCCCAACTGTTCTGACTGTTTTTAGTCTAGCTGCCCCAACTTTTATTTGAACAAATAAAACATCAACATACAGTTTGAGCATTCTGCCTTTTCTTCATCAAGGTCTGTCAAAAGATTTAGTATTATGCATATTCATCAATCCCAAATTCCAACCCACTTCTTGGAGAGACTCCCTGGCAGCACCTTCCTGCATAAGGACAGGTAGATCCATTGTTGTCCAAGATTAAGGAATTATGTGTTTTCTATTTTGGGTTTGTTTGGGGTTTTTAACCCTTCTATTCACCTTATTCCCTTTGGAAGATACCTAATGATTTCTTATGTACTCATTTCTTATGTTCTCATTTCAGGTAAATGATATTCAAACTCTCAAGTCATTAATGCAATCATGTCATAAAAAAAGACATTTGGGTCTCCTTCAGCAAAAATCACAGACGGGTTTCATTCCTGACTGCCTCATACGTGCAGCCAAAATGGTAATAAAGATTTAACACCACTTTTGTCTCCCTTAGGAAACACTTCTCTTGATTCCCTGGCATGCCTGTAGTCATATCCATCTGTTAGGATGGCTTCATGCCCACTTAAAAACTGGCATGCCAATTTAATAAGGACATAGGTGTCATCTGAATACAGATTTAGAACAAAGCCTTAAAAATAAAGCCAGTGGACAACATTCTTTCAATGAGGTGAGACTTCTGATGGCAGCCAGTGCTCAATTAAAGCCTTGTGCTTCTTCACAAAGGACATCTGTTCACAACTGCAGCAATCTTCCTGTTAAAAGTCTTCCCTCCTTGTTATTTGCAATTTAACTCCTTGGTTTACTGGGAAGGCCCAGAGTAATGATTTCAAAATGGTATATTTTTCATTCATTGCTGAATTTTAATTAAAATTTCACAGCTGAGGTAAGAGCCACAGAAAGAAAGGTACCACAGGTTGTCACTGTCACATTTTCTGAAAATTCCCTTCACCAGGATTTCTTCTCCTGGGAAGCTGAGAAGCCTCAGAGAAAAATGAAAACAATAATTATCTGATTTGCTTCTCCTGCGTTTTGCTGCTTTGGAATGTGGTTGGAGATTGGTCATTAAGTAAAAACAATTCACATGTTGGATAAACAATCACCATCCAGCTGTGTCGGGACTCAGGAGAGTCATGAGTTTTTCATTATCATTCTTTGTTGCCTTCTGTAAGGATCCTTTCTCTATAATATATAATATAATATAATATAATATAATATAATATAATATAATATAATATAATATAATATAATATAATATAATATAATATAATATAATATAATATAATAATAAATTAGCCTTCTAAGAGTCAAATTCAATCATTTCCTTCTTCATCCTGGGGACCCAGAAAATACCACAGCAGGTCACCTACAGATTCTGACAGCACTGCAAGATGCAAATTCTCTTTGTGCCCTGGACTCTAATAGGAACATGAAGGAAGGAGAAACACAGGATCCTATGAGGCCAGCACTCAGCAGCTGCTGGCAGCTCACTGTCAGCAGGTGAGGCAGGACACAGAGCAGGTTCAGCACCCAGAGCCCAGCACTGACCCCAGGAGCAGCTGCACTGATCTGCACCTGCCAGCTTCCAGGTGTGTGTTCAAGTGTCCCCCTTGTGAGAGCTGAGCAGTGCCAGGCACTCCAGGGCAGCCAGAATTTCCAACACAGCCCTGCTCTAGCCAAGAGAGCATTCCAAGCACTTGGTGCCTTTTCCAGCTCTCAGGCATTTCAGGATGCCAGGCAGACACAGCCTTGTCAGCACATCCTCTCTGGCACATTCACATCCTTTAGGTCCTTTCCAACTCAGGCCATCCTATGATTCCGTGAATTTTCACATTTCCTCATTTCATTTTCCTGACACCCAATATGTGTCATTATCAAGTGCTTTAATATGTTTTTAATCTCTCTCTTCTATTTGAAGTAATTGTAAACCATGTTTTGCACAAACATTTAGAAGTTGATTGTTAAAACTAGTTCACCTAACTTGATTTCCCTCCACATAACAGGATTTTTAAAAAATATGTAACTACAAAAATGCCATAACGGGTCGAGTCTAACAAGAAGTTATCAGTTGCAATATCAAGCATGTCTCCTACTCATTCATAAACACAAGTAATGGCTTTAATCCACATATGTTCATCACAACTGTATGCAGATAAATACCTACAGATATGTTTGTGCCATACACATCTATATCAAAACATTGCAGCAATAGAACTGGCAGAAGATGAATGCTTGAAATATAGGACTTGAAGTAATGTTTAGAGGCAATGTACCCCTGAAAAACATTCCAATAAATAAAAAAAGCCAAATGCAAAATTCAAGACTGAATCTTCAGGATAGACTAGGTTTCTATACAGAACCTTTTCAAAGGAATATATGATCAGTGACTAATTTCCATTTTTCCCAGTAGCTAAAAGCAGCAGAGTCACATGCATGAACAATCTCCAAATTCAAGTATTTTAAAAATGTTTCAAATTTTTGTTGAACACAGGGAAGGGGAAAAAAATCAGAGAAAACCCCCACAAAATCCCAAAAATTTAGGCTTAGGAACTCTCATCAGTAGGAACCAGATTTTAAGATCATAATAGTAAAAATGAATATCTGTAACTCAATCCTGACCATAATAATTAAACTGAAAGATGCTTAACCAGAAATTAATCATCCTTCTTCCTTTTTTTTTAAGCCTTTTCTTAATAATCCTGAAGGTAAAAAATGGTACCCTATACCAACACAAGCTAGCAACAATATTCAATTTGTGAAATGAAACCAAGTGTTTCACAGGTAAAACTCAGTAATGTACAAGAGTGTTAGGAAATCAGTGTGGTTAGGGGTGTGTGCAAGTACTTCTCATGTTTAAACAGTAAAAGAATAGAGAGTTCTTCAGTAAGGAAAAAAAATTGCGACAGTCTCAGCATTTCTTCTGGCATCTGGCAAATTAACCCCTGGTGCTAACATATGTCTGTTGCTGCTGTTCTTCCAAAATCAGCAAGTGGTTTGCATATGCTGAACATGCAGCAGCCGTGTCTGGAGCCACAGCGAGCACAGGGCCTGCATTTCCAGCCAAGACAAACCCAATTCCCACCCTGCCAGCGACCATCTGTGTGCCCTACTTAGAGCTCCTGCTCTTTGGGGTGATCTCAGTTCTGCTGCTGCACAAACCCCTCTGCAGGGCTGGACCAGGAGGGAATGCAACATCCAAAGCACCACTATCAAACATACACATTTCATTGTATGTTGAAGCACTTTATATTCATTTCTCACCAATAAAAAACAGTTCTCTCAAGGCTCATTTACAAGTTGCAGCATAACGTTGTGGCCTCAGCTCTCTTCACAGAGAGCAGCGGTCACAAGTTTCCCAAGGATTTTTCCTGGGGAAGGCAGTGAGAACCTCAGAAAAGAAGAGAAAACAATTCTTATCTCTATTCACTGCTTTCTCCTGTTGTTTTTGCACATGTGGAATGTGTTACAGAGATTGTTTACAGAAAGTGATTTAGTTAATTAGACACAGGGAAGGTTGTTTTGAGTGATTAGCCAATCACTCAAAGCTGTGTCCTGGCTGTCTCAGACACTCAGGGGTTTTCTTTAGTACTCTTATAGTATCTCTTTAGCATAGTTATAAGGTAGTATTAGTGTAATATAGTATGGTTTTAATAAAGCAATTGTTCAACTCTCTGAATCATAGAGTCAGATGCCAATCATTCCCTGTGTCAGGGGCTCCCTGCATTTGATATGATGTCAGTAAATATTCCAGGCCCTGCTTAGAATAAACATCTAGCTCCAAATATGTAAACTCAGCAACACTAACTACAATAAAAACTCCATGTGATTTATGAACAGCTATATCTTAATTTGTTATTTTCTCGGAAACAGAAGATGGTGGGAGAATTTTGGCAATACATTTCCTAGAAATAAACAAATGAAACAGTAACTCCTGAAAAGTAGTTTTACATATAAATGCAACCGTTCTAACAAAATCTCTTCACAACAGGGAGAGAATAATCCATTACATCCTACTAAACAGAGTGACAGATATGACAGGAGATAGTTTCTTACATCATAAAAGAGACTCTAAAATCCCATTAGAGGTGTTTATACAAGACAAGGCAACCATTTCTGTCACTTTGACATTTTAAAATAATAAAATATCAAGTAATCTAAAAGCAAAGTGTCAAAAATTAAGCAGATTTTTTACCCTCTGACCAAAAAGGACTTAATATTTTCTAAAGACAAAACTGTATAAAAGTGTGCTCACACACCCTGTTAGAACATTCCTAAATGCCACAGTGAAAGTGCACAAGCAGTGGAAAGCATCCATCATCCTGTACTCAGCCCCTCAAACACCTGCACCCCCATAACCTCTCCAAGCTGTGTTATAGTTGCAGAGTGGGAACAAGAAATCAATGCCTCTACAAAAAACGTAATTTAAAGGCTTCTAAAAGTGCTTTAGTGCTGCAGGGCCTTTGAAGATCAATTACAGCAGAGGTGCACGGGACCATTTCCTATCTGATGAAAGCACTCCATGGTCTACAGTGGAAATTTTGAATGCCTGGGAATACCTAGCAGTAAATTCAGTTTACCCTCAAGGTTTCCAACTTCAGGTTCAGGTGTGACTTATTTAATAAAGGCAAATTTCACTGATTTTAAAATTTCTTTCTAAAACACTTTCCCATGTTTTCACAAGTCTGTTTCTTTAGAAAATGCTGTGAATATCAATGGGTCAAAGAACAGAAATGCCAATATGCAATCCAATTGAATTATAAAGATAACACCTCTGGGAATGGATGTAAAGTAATGGAACAACTGCAATGAACTACCTGGAAAGAGACTAAAGTCCGGAGGAAAAATGGATAATCTGAAACATACCAAATTAATAGACTTCACTGTAATTAGCAGTGTAGTTAAATATATTCCATATTCATGGCAGAAAAAAATACTACCTGTTCTAGATAAATGTGAACTTTAGTTAATGATACTGTTGGCAATCTTACCTTAATTATCATGCTGCATCCTATTCTGAGATAGCCTACATGTGCTTTCATTCTTGTTAATGACCTTCCAGCTCATTGAGTGCAGTAATGAATCAGGCGGTGTCTACACCCCGCACACACTTGGTTCTCTACCCAATTAATTTGAAAATCAATTGTATTTAATGTACAGCAAAAAAAGCACCTTTAGGATCCTCTATTTTAAGCCATGGCAATGTAAATGAAGAGATTTGTTTGCTATTTACCGTGCACAGTATTACAACAGCACAGTACAGAAATGTTTCCATACCACTATAGTATTATATATTATATAATAATAGATCTAATAATAATGTAATGATATTAAATTTTATATTATATAATGATATAGATACTTAATTGTGTATTGGCCTTTTCACATTCTTCTGTGCCTGCACTTTAACATGATGTGGACTATGGTATTATATATAGTGTATATATACATATGTAGAGAGAGAGAGAGATATATACTATATATATATATATACTCTCTCTATATATATATGTAATATATATATATATAGAGAGAGAGAGAGAGAGAGAATATATATATACACACACACACAATATATACTATATTACCCCTACGGTAATTACAATGTTAAGGTTGAAAACAAAAAATAAATGCAAATAATCAAAAATATCATTTAGACTAAATAAACAACTTGTAATTATTTAAAGGATAATTTTCTGCTGTTAGTAATGTAGGGGCAGTTGGGTGAAAGGAAAGGTGTAAAGATCATAACTAAACAGAGAAACTCCAGTACCTAAATACCCTAAAGGATACTTGAGTGACATCATTGAGGAAATGGGAGCATTGTTATCTGGCCATTCTGTGTTAGAGGAATGGCAGCTTCATGGAATGGTCTCAGGAAAAGGAAAATATATTTGCAAGAGTCTGTTTGGCCCTGACCAGGTTGCTCCAAGGATGGTGTAAAGGTATGCCTGCTATTCCAGTAAGTAAAAATAAAATATAAAAGAAAAGTTGTTAGTTTCAGGCATTTAAAATTCTAAAATAATGACAATTCTAAATCCTACATTACCAGCACGGAACTGTTTTATTCTGTCACTTCATCAAACTACTTACACGCAAAATGCTTAAATGAGTATTTTCCAGTTAGCAAAAATATTCTCTAGTTAGTACTATCATAACATAAGTCATGATATTGCTAAAACAGTATGTCATGATTAAGCTAAAGCAAACAGGGTATATTTTAGTTTTATTTTAAAATGACAGCAACTTGATTTCTCTATTTTGGGCAAATGCTTCTTCAGAGGACTTCTCTTGTTTTAATCTAATACATGAAAAAAAAAATCAATCAATTTCTCCAGACTTCTCTAAAAGGAGTACAGCTAAATATTATTATATAATTATATACCAAGTATTACTATATTAAGTATCACAGTATTGGAATAAAATTCCAATATTGCTGGATGGAAAGTGCCTGGGCTCTTCTGGCCCTCTCTGCTTGGCCTGAGACAGCAGCTGTGGTGGTTTTCACCACAGAGATACCTCTGGCTGGCTGGATGCTGCAGCTGGACAACCCAGGCTAGGAGGAACTCAGTCTCACCTCTGGAGAAGGTCCTTAGGCGAGGTGAAGAGGAAAAGGAGCGGATTCGAATGGAGCATTATAATCTAGACTTTATTCCAAGGTCACGGACACCTGAATCTCAGGAACAGCTCCATTGAACAAATCACCATGTGGTCGCAGTCGGTTTTAAGGCCCAGGCAGGGGGAGGGAAGGGACAGGTGAGGCTCCAACCAGGTGGGAGGGGCAGTCTCAGGGGAAGAATGACACACAGGACAGGCCAATGACCATGACACTGAGGGGCACCTTTTGAACTTCTGCCAACCAGAGGATGTCCCTGCAGGAATGTTAGCTTTGACTGACAGCACTTAGCAGGAGACAAAGGGAGGGGGAGGAGGAAGGTATTGCCGCACCTGGGAGGGACTGGTATAGCCTGGTCACACTGCAACATCACAGTATAAATATTTTAAGGTAGACCTTGCACATGCAATCTCCACAAGCACATAAACGAGCAGGTAATTTTTACACATTATGTAGTGGATACACTTTAGCTGCCGATTACTAGTGCAGGTTTGTATCGCAGTACCCAGATATGCAGGATATAGGCGAAACAGCCAGGCTGGCAAATCAGTCCAGTGTGATTTGCTGCCTTCATGCTCTGCACTGCTTGGTTCTGCTGTCAAGTGTCTGATGTTAGCAAAAAATGGTGGAGAGCTTTTGGGCAATACATTTTTTTTATCTACAAATTTAAGACTAAATGAATCTACTAACTACCTGTCGGGGAAGAATTAAAATGTATTAATTATCTGGTCAGCACTATGCAAAACCCACCATTTATTGGTTTTATAAAAGGTCCCCAGAATTAGAAATCCTCCTAGCAAAATCTCTTACTCATTATTACCTAAAAAAAACCAGAAACACAAACCATGTCCTCTTTTTAGAATTCACAATGCATCCTGCAGTAGACATATCCCACGACAGAGCAGCTATTTATTTCAAGACATCAGACAAGCTGCATTTACAGGCAACCAGCAATCTATTATTATTATTTATCTGCAGTAGTAAAAGCATTAGAGAGTATTTTGCATTAACAGACCTCAGCTAAAGGAGGGGCCTGTTAAACACATGAAACCAGCACCACACTAAGCAGACTATAATGAAAGATTCTTGGGAATCCAAACCTCACTATTTTCTCTTCTGGAACACATAGAGGGCTGGAAGAAAGCAGCTGTAGGATGAATGCTAGTGAATATAACTGTGAAGCACAGTTATTGTATGCTCAACTATTTTCCTTCTGAATATTTATTAGGGTTTATTCCTTAATATACAAGTCTGGGATCTGCTGTTCTGACTATCACTCCTGATCTGTGAACCAATAACAACTGAGCTTCTTTAAAGAAAAACTATTGAACCAAAAAAAAGTTTATAGCTTACACCTAATTTCTCAGTATTAAACACAGGGTAGCTGACTGAACTCTAGCAAGATCAAGAGTTCAGGAGAGTGCCTTATTTGTACCCAAGAGTCTTTCACTCTTGCGAGGGGATATTTCTCCTTCTGGTGTAAATTCTGCTCACCACAAGCACCACAGATAAAACTGAGTCTGGCACTTCTGATTTTAGAAGCAGCAGCAGTAAAGGCACCTCATACTGCAATGATGTATCAGACTCTGCTTGTAAAACAGAAATACAGTCAACTACCAGAGCGAACTGGGAATGCAGGACTAGAACTGTTTGAAAATTAATTAGAATCTTCTCTTAATAATTTAGATCAGTGTCTGGAGATACCTAAGCTGCAGCTACTTGTGTTTCACCAATTCAAAGCAAATATGAATTTACACACAGTTAAAAAAAATCACAGCTGTTGACCATGAAACTATTAGCATAAAGATAGATTAAAATATTACTTAATTTAATCTAAACATTAAAACCACCTAAACTATTTTCTTGACTTTTTTCTCAGGAAATCAACAATGGCCTTAAAACATAGCAGACACAGCTAGTTATTGTTAAAGCTTACAATATACAATTCAGTCTCAATGGAATACAACACAGGGCTGAAAATAAAGTGTAATTTTTATCTGTCCTAGCTAGTTAGAACTACATCACTCTCCTGGCAACTCAGAATGAGGTGAGCAAAGCAATCCTCTCTCAATCTACTCACACACGGCACTATTTGCAAGCTACTGTTGTACTGTCAAGTTCCTGGAATCATTATCTCTAAGCTGTCAGAAATTGGAACTCATCTGAGGAGTCCGTGTGTCTTTCAGGTTCTGAAGGTTATCTACACAGCAAAAAGGTGCAGAGAGAGAAGCAACCATCCAGTCCACAGGAGAAGAGTCGGAACACTTGACACTGAACTGAAACTAATAATGTAAAACTTGGTTACTCTGATAGGATTTCTTCAGCAAAAATTCATTTCTTGTGATAATATGAAGGAAAACTGAGCACAATGGCGATAAGGGCATTTCAGTATCGTTAATACTCCTGAGAGTTGAGAAAGACACAAAGTTCTGGTAGAGGCTGAGGAGCATTGCAATTCCTCTAAGTGGAAATGCTGCATTGCAGCTCAGTGTACCACAGCACAGATATATTTTTGCCCTTATTGATCATCTGTGTTCACAAGTTTCACTTCCTGTTCCTATTCCATTATAGACTTTAAAATGGGTTGAAAGGGTGTATAGCTCACCCACCTAACCACTATAACATAAGAAAACCACACAAAACTGCTCCTCTGAGCCCCACCTGTTCCTTGCTCTAGGCCAGCAATCACACTTTGTACATCCTGTGGAAAAAGCTGAATCCCCTCCAGAGCCCAGGCTCCTGGCATTCACACTCTTTCACTATTTGTTTCACTCCATTTCAAACATGAATTGCACAACATGTAAGTCACTGAAAATTTTCACACATTTATTTGAAGCCTCAGAGGCATTTTGTATTTACCTTGTTTTTTAAAAAGGTTGCTGCGTACGATTTCCTTCATGGACTGCACTTTCTGCTTCTGTAGTTTCACTGGTGGAATGCAAGTGTAAAATTCATATAGTAGTTGGCTGCATGAGAAGGAAAAATGTCATCAATACCATACAGATGAATTAATCAAGTGTTAATAAGGACAGAGAGAAAGAGCAGAAGATCACTTATTTCTAAACGTTTATCACTTTTTAAGACTTAAATTTATTTATAAATCATGAACATTGACAAGAGACCAGTAACAAACATATCCAGGAACCCACCACTGTCTTGATCAGTAGGAACTGCTGTAGCTTTGTGGAACTGAACTGATCTACAAGAATTAATTGCTGACATCTAGGAAATGTTCAAGAGTGACTCACCTCAGTAACTTGGCATCAAAAACCATTTCAACATCGTGAAGAACTGATGGGATGTACTTCAAGGCAGCAACCTGCGTTGACAGACATCATGTTAATCCTGTGTGTTTATACAGGCACATGAACAGCACAGAGCCCACCACTGAGACACAAAACTAACTGATAAACTCAGTCTTCTTTCCCCAGATGGAAATTTTACATCACATTTGAATAAATTTTGTCACAGAGTTGTATATGCTGAGGATATACAGAGGAACTTAACTACCATAGTTCCAAGTGGATCTGACTCTCTTTGTGAGAGTTAGACCAACCCAACCAGTGAAAGGGTCCAAGCTTTGTAGATTATCTCCTTGCAGACCACTAAAAGTGTCACTATGATGCAAATAAGTAAACCAGGCACAGATCAAAGCAGGAGCTGTATCAATTCCATCCCAGAAATGTGCCATGCAGGAGGCAGAAGGCAGGGAGCAGTCACCCACCCACCCCAATGCTGCCCTTCCAGAATAGATGAAAAGGGGGGTCTTGTCCCTACCCAACCATCTGCAGCCAAGCTGTGGGGTGGATTATCTCCTCCTATCATGTCCTGTTTTGACCCTGACAAGGCTAAGAGACAAGTTACTCTTCTTACATGCACAAGAAAACTTCAGCAGGCAATTTCAGGCTCAAGATCCTCACTAACACTTAAGGCTAATATGCATAAAAACTAACTTGCAGTACTTTGCTTCACTGTGCAGCTTTAGAGTGTAAATTCCTTCTAACATTTTGCTAAAAACTAAATTACAGTGATGTGAAGCCTTCTAGTACAGATCTACCTGATAGAAGCCTACCCAGGTTTAATATTTCTCTTACCTGTACACGGCAAGCTCCCTGTTAAAAACTTAGTCTCTTTCTTGAGAGTAGGGGGCTTAGAATGAAGACAATTAGAGCACAGCTTTCTTTGGTTCTCTTTTAGACCTTTTAAACACAATAAAACTATAATTTTATTTGTATGAGCTTCCACTGCAGTAGCCAATTAAAAAAAAAAAAAAAAAACAAACAAAAATAAAAAACGAATTATGTCTTGATTGAAAAAGGCAGCTTACTCTGCAGCACGAGTGAATACAGTATTTCAAAGAGACTCAATGCTGGTTTATGATACCTTCAGATAAAGTTATTCTCCTGCAGATCTTATCCCACACTCATACACAAACCTAAAGGTCAAAGGAGTGTTAAAAACCTGTTGTAGCTTCAACAGAGATCGTACTTCTACTGATGTTGGGGAATCCCTGGGCTATTTAAAGCACCCAAACAAACATCTGCAGTTGGCTGGAAACTGCCTCCAGCTTTAATTCAAACAGGTGCTGCTCCTTGCTTTTCAAGCAACAGATACTGCAGGAAGAGACGGCACAGCAGCGCCTGAATTTCATTTTAGAGCAGTTCACAGGTACTGTAAAGGATGTTTGACAAAAGACAGAGCCACCAGTGGCTACAAAATATTTCAAGCAGTACTTCACTGACACCTGGACCATTGTGCTGCCTGACTTTCACATATTCCCTGTTCTACACTTGCATAGGAGGGAAGGATAGAGATGCAGCTTCTCTGCAGACCCACAGTTCTGGCTGAAGTACAATGAGTATATCCCCTGCACTATTTTAGACTCCCAAGTTTCATTTGCTATAATTGCTTCAAATGATGCACTATGGACACAATTGAGCACTGCCCTTAATGAAGTCATAAAAATCTCCTAGTCAGCACTACAAGATGTTCTGCATTCTTCAAACCTTAAGAGATTAGTTTTTTAAGCAGGATACAGATAAACCCACAGCACTGCAGAAAATTATTTCTTACATATACAATGCACAGTTAAATTTATTTTAACCTTTACTCCTGACCAAGCTTATTTTTAGCTGTCCTCTTTTTGCAGCATTACAATATACATATTCATGAAATTCCAGTACCCATGAGATAAAAAGTACATTCGAAGAAATCACTGGTGCTCTGTTTCTTAATCTAATTTTACTTGCCATCAAGACAACTTTAAGAAGTTACTGTGCCATCCCCCTTTGTGCACCACGAGCAAAGCATCACTATCAGGACCTTTCTAGGCTTATTCTCTCATAAGAAAATTGTACTGAGATGCATAACGTCCTTAGAATCTGCTGCAGCAGTAGGGTGGGTCAAAATTGTGTTGGGAAGAATGAGAGAAAGGCAGCAGCTTCATATTCCATTATTTTTCATATTTTTCAATGCCACAGATAATTTCTTCTTCTATGTTTCAGTGACCTTGAGAACGTGTCATCTAAGGTTTCTGAAAGCACGCACAGCACAGGGAATTGTGTTTTCTCAAATCAGTGCCTAGGAGCAGGCAGGGGAGAGCTGACATTTGCAGCAGACAGGACCATCTGTAGGTCAAACGTGGTGTGTCAGCTGGGGAACAGAACAGTTGGGAAAGGAGCGGGGGCTTGATTTGTAAATTAAGGTTGAGAGCACAAGCTGGTCAATGAAAGGGCACACTCACAGATTACAAATCAGCAGTCAACAGTAGGACAATCTAAAAAACATATATTGTGAAATTTAAAAATCATTCATTCAATTTTATTCCGCAGAAATGATTTAAACAGACACAAAACACATTCACTAAAAATGGTGTTTTTTTCCCTGAGTGCTCAGGCAAAGGATAGAAGGTACTGATAACTCCCCTATCCTCCCTCATCCCCAAGCCTTCCTTCACCAAACTCTTTGTAGTTTCTGGACACTGATTTCCAGGTTTCCAAATATCAAGGATTCTCTCCCCCAGAAGTACAGACTTCCTGAAAAAATTTCTCTAAAATCTACAAAAGTCATCAGTAATGGCTACAGAAGAGCAACTGATAACTGCAACCAAGCTGTAACATCACTCCTGCCAAAATAAATTAAAGAAAGTTTTACATCTAGTGCCTAGAAAGCCCTACCACTGTAAGGACAGTGTAATTCTGAACTAATTGTTTTAAATAATTACAAGAAAATCTGGGAAAAAAACTCTTAAAAGGAGGAATCCTTTTAAGGATCCATCTGCACCTTGATTCTTGTACTGGCAAAATTAAACCACTCCAACCTCCACTCCAAGGGCCAGCCTTACAAAGCACCATGGCAGCACCTGCACCCAGGCCACTCTGCAGCTCAGATGGCTCCTTTTAAACATCAGCACAGTAGGAATATTGAAATTATAATCCTAATTGTAGTTTATTTACTTCGTGCAATGGTGAAGCTGAGAAGCATTCTGTCTGCATCTTTAAACAAAAAAGATAACTTGACCAACTCCAGAAGTTTTTTTAAAAAAGGCTAACGTGGATAAATATGTACATTACCAGTTTGCCAACCATAAATTAACAATTCAGTCTTCAGCTGTTCAAAGCTTATATAAACAGTACTCAGAACAGAACCAGATATCTGCCCTTCCCAAAGCTCAGGCACTACACTAAGTCAAAGCCTTAATCCACTTCAGTCAGCATTAGAACAAGGACTGAAAAGAGATTTTTAACTTTTTGTAATCATATACAACATTTAACAGATCAGAAAGCAAGATACCACTCAGTAGATAAAGTTAAATTGAAACAATAAAGTGCTTCTGGCACAGATGAGGCTGTTCCATATAACAAATTATTTTATAAAAAATCCTTTCCTGAGTGAATTAATTTTCTACACAAGTCTGAGTGTGATTCTATCAGTAAAAACAACTGGGAAATTACTACTGGCTAAAATACTGAATTCCAAATTGGAAAAAAAAATAGTAGAGACCAAGAAACTTCAGGTTTCAAAATAATTCTTTAAATCATCTACAGTTAAACCTGATAGGCATGTGGACAAACAAGCATGAAATAGGAGTTAAAAATTCACATTCAAAGCCTCTGCATACTAGTTCAAGTTTCAATATCGTGAAAAACCCAATTTAACTTTCTTCAGGGCTCCTAAAACTTTCTTCTCTGATATCTTCAGACCATAATCTACTTGAACACATTCAATTGATCCTACCAATCTATGTTCCACTTATCAATGATAATTCCAAGTGTGACAGATTTAAGCCAGTTTTAGTATTCTGATTGTTGCTGTATTTTTCCAACAGACTCTCTGAACTTCCCTCTCTGGGTACACCAACTGTAACAACCATGGAGTCCCGTGTGTCTGTAGAATCACTGAATAACCACCTGTCCCTTACTCTGCAAAGTTAATTTGTACTACTACAACATCCATCACTGTCATCTCAAATTCCCCAAGGGAAATCAGTGTTGGATTTCGGCAGAGACAGATTTATGTATTTCTTTCTACTACTTTCTCCTCCCTCTCAGCAGAAATTATCTCCATTTTCTGGCCTGCATCCATCTACCAGAGCAGGAGTCTCAAGTGTCAGCACTGAAGTCTCCTCCAAGCAGGCACAGAAATACTGTTCCCTGTGAAAGCTGGGGCTGCCTATGGAGTTCATGATCAAGTGGAAGGGAGTGTTAATTTTATATTTTTTGCCCCCTTTAAAATGATTTCCAGCCAGCACTAAACTACTGAGCAGCTGGACACTGCTCATTCCATGCCTCTCCTATCAGAATTTTGTAACATTGCTACAGTGGTTTTTATTTACTGTATGTAAAGCAATCTCTTTGTAGGCTTCTCTCAGAGACACAGCTGTATGAGTCATTAGTATTTGGAACAAGAGCAAAGTTATGCTACAAACCAGTATTTCACATCTGCCATGAAAGGTTCCTGCTAAAAAGAAGAATTTCAGTACCTTATGCAGATTTAGAGACCCAAAAGCCCACCAGTGCTTCAGGGTTATGAATAAACAGGACCCATTTTGAGCAACTGATGGCATTCATTAGAAATCAAAAATGTTGACTTTCAGTATGGTATTGATCAAAGCATAACTGTTGAATAACTAGTCTGTTTATGAAACACACTAATATGCTCTTTAAAATTATTGTAGATTTCTTTCCTTTAGTCCTCCTCAGAGATGCTCAGCTCTTTCGGGGTTCTGCTGTTTCTGAGGAACACCAACCAAGATGCCATGAATGTTTTCCAGTCAGGTACAACACTGGAGCTGGCATTAAATATGGAAAGAGGGAAATGAGGGTAGGCACAGCCACACTCCTCAGTCCATGCAATGCTGTGGTGCCACTGGCAGTACAACCTGCTCTGAAACACTCCCAGCAGCCTTTCAGGGGCACCACTGCCCCTTGCACACCCAGAAACTGTTAAGGAAGAGGTTTTCTGTGAGCCTTTCTTGTCACTCTGAAGAAGAAAGTGTCCTGCTCATCAGAGGAGACCCAGCTGGACAATCCCACACAGCCCCTCTGAGTTCAGGCAGGGCAGAATGCAGGGATGTGACACACTCTCCCCAGAGAGCACCAAACCTCCATGAGCTCTTAATTAGTACAAGTACCATCAGAGCAAACATTATTATATAAACTCTTTTAGTATTATTTAAAGATGCTTTCTTTTTTCTTCAGAGAATTCTCCTGTTTCTGATGCAGTATTCGAATATATAAACTATTCCCAGGAAGGCCTCTACAGAATTACCAAGTAAGAGAGAATCTGATTGATTTTTAAATGCATTTAGAATATTACTGTAACCATGGCATTATATAATTAACTTGGTATTTACTTTCTCAGCTCCTTTGCAGTTGCACGTTAAATACTCCATGCAAAGTGTCAGCTGATACAAATCTCAACGTCAGCCACCTGAGCTTTTATTCAACACTGGCTTTTTCATGGGTTTCCACTTCTAATCTAAGTCATATCAAAAGGAATCAAAACACAAAACCAGAGGAAATTTCAAGCCAAATGCCTACAATGAGTTTTTAATAAAGAATGTATGAAGCATCAATGTTGCAGCTGTCTAATAAATCTTCTACATTTTACAGGAAATCTTGATAGTTTTTCATCTTAATATAGAACTGCAAATTATTTGATATTAGTGATGTTAATAGCTCATTTTTCCCCCTCATTTTCTTTAAAACCTTAGATTCAGAAGTGTTAGAATAACTGAGATTGACATGAATAGCAAAAAATGTTTCTTTAACACTGTAACTCCCAAAGATTGAGACAATAAAATTTATTTTCCCAACTAAGATGGTGAATTTCCTGTTTAGCATTATCTGGAGAAACTCAAGAATTAAACATTCAGGTCCCAGGAGTCTTCATGTCATTAGATTGCTTGAAATATTCCAACATCTGTGCCTTGGTTCTTTCCTTGCCTACATTCACAGAATTTCTGTAAATGTATCTTGTCCTGACCTTTTCAAACTAGGCTCCAATTTATCAGATAACCTGCTCTTCCAACAGAGGGAAATTACAAAAAGACATATTGGATACATTTCCTGAGTGTCTTTTCCTCGATTTAAAAAGAACAAAAATAAAAAGCCCATGTACAAAAACCATATAAAAAACCAAATCCAACTGATTTCCAAGAACACACCAACCTGCAACAAAATGGCAGTTTTATGCTGGCTTTTCATCAGGTTGTTGATTGATTCAAAGAGTCTCCTCATTGATTCTTCAAATTCTGTTTGTTCTTTGCCTTCATATAATCTGTTGAGAGATGCATTAGGTTATCCTTCCAGGTTTCATTCTCCCAAATGCAACAGATTTAACATTAAATATATATTTCAGAGGCTGATCCAATATTATGTACATAGATATTTCCCCAATGGGTTATAATGCTATTCACTGTATCATGTGGGAATTCTTCAGTTTGAACACTACAATAATCACTTTCAATTGTTTTAAAAGCCTCTAAACCATGACACCTCCCAGATTGGAGCTTATAAAAATAATTTTATTTTCAAAGTAACTTATATGCAAAAAAAAATTGGTGTTTTTTTTCCTACTACAACTGAGCTACTCCAGGATATTTTTCACAAATTATGACAATTTCTGTCTTCTGCTGCTGTTGCCACTTTTTCCAAGAGCTATTTTTACTGGCCCCATTAACCAGTCTGCTTTTTGAAAAAAGTCTCTACTTGACACTTAAAAGTTTAAAAGTGCATTTAACTTGAGCTCACTCCATTATTTCTCCACTGCCTGCTCTAAAGTTTGAATCCCTCAGATTATCTCTCCTGTATTGTTCATACTGGCTCTTAGTACTAAACACTGCCTACATAAAAAGTAAAAACACTGGTGACATGTGAAATTAGTTATGTGAAACAGCTGTCAAGAGTTAAAGAAAAACAAGCTAAGAAAAAAGCCAAGATGACAAGAGAATCCTGAAATGGGAGTAGAATACTGTGAGCTGAGTGTTGCCTCTTCTGCTCCGTCAGAAGAGAAAAATCTCTTTTTAGTTATGTATTGCAGTGTCATTTGACTTTCTTCTCAATTAGAAATGCAAGACTGCCTACAATAATAATAATTGTCCAGTGAATTTAGAGTTTCAGACCTCTAGTTAAGTAGGAGTAGATAATGTGTAGTTGACCATCTGAATGTGCAACACATTGCAATAACCTACTTTATGGCAGATTGTCCAATGAAGACTTTAAGCTTCAAGATAACATGAAGTATTAAAATGAGGACCAAAGTTCTCCCCGAAACAAACCCCATCTGCTTTCTGACCTTCATCCAGACAAGAAATTTTCCATAATCCTCTACACAATGCTTCCATCCCCAAAACTCTAATATATCTATCTGCCATGACACCCATGATAAAAAAATAATATAAAAAAATAAAAAAGTTGTATTCTGCTCTCCTGAGCACCATCTCCATCCTTATACAGCTTTACACCTTGTTTACCTGTATCCATCTGTCAGTATTAAGTTCCTAGAGACAATAACATTTCTAAGGTACTGTCCATAGTAGCAAATTCCTTCTGAATCTGGTACTTCAGCCAAACCATCATAATCCAGTGAATAAGCTTAATTTTAAAAACTATAAATTGACCTTTTTTTTTTTTTTTTAATGGACAGTGGAATATCAGAGCAAAATTGTATTAGAGCACTCACTGAGCAGAAGACAGCTAGAACAGAACTTTCCTGTTCTGGTGAATGGCAGCCACAAACACAACACCCAACCACTGCCTCTCTCTGCAGATCTGAGTCTGCCCTGCCTGACCTCTGCCCCTGCCATCCTTCAGCCACAGAGCAAAGGGAAATCACAACAAGCTGTAGGGGGAAACCAGCTCAGGATAAATGGAGAAAGGTGAAGCAGAAAGCAACTGAGGAAGTGGGTCTGTGGTATATGAGGAGAGTACAGTTACCAGTGTGTAATTTTTCTCCTTCCACTTTTATTTCCCTCTGCTCTCCCCTCCACCTTTCCCCTAAACCTGAACACCACTTGTAAACACTACACCTCAGTTTGCCTGAGCTCCACACATCCAGTCCATGGAGTCCTCCCTGTAAATTCCTCAAGAGGAGGTCCAAAACTCTAAATTTGGAGTGGCCATGGCTGCTGCAATGACACTGCTCAGTGCACAGTCTGAGGGGCTGGACACAGTGTTCTCAAGGACAAGTCTCCAGCCTCCAGCCATCTGTTGAGGTGTTTGGCCATGCACTGGTCTTAGGCCAAGCCACCTGACACAAAGAATAATCACCCTTTGAAACCTGCTGCTATTACTAAATACATCTCTGGAACTTACACTGAGAATCAGAAAGCAGATTTTTGAATATTCCCTCTAAAAAACATATCAGCATTATTTGTATTTTAAAGCAGTTGCCAGCTTTATTTGTAAAAATAAAAAATCAGCTCTGTTCTAGAAACAACTTTTTCTGTTTCTCAGGCCTCCTGTGTCTGATATTAGACTGCTAATTAAATGGCAATATCAGAGTACTTACTGGGAAAATAATGTCCTTGATCTAACAATGAACTTGAAAACATATTCCAGTGCTTTCAGAGTTCTGAGGATAGGTTCACATTGCTCCCCTCGGCTGGAAGTATCCAAGTATGTCTTCAGAACACTCATTAATTTCCTAAAGTTTAAAAACATTTTTAAAAATAATTTTCATTATTATTTTTTAATTACCTTCTTTAGCTTCTTTGGCAACTGTAAATATATGTTTGTGCTTGGTCAAGCACATACAAGAAAACAGACTGAGTGTATTTCTGGATTTATGTTGCACAAATTCTGTCAGTATAAACAAATGAGGAACAAATTCTTAGCTGCACAAGCAAGAGACAAATCTGAAATCCCAGAAGTGCAGCATGACTTTACACAATTCTGGAAGCACCTTTACAGCAGTTTGTAGTACACATGCACAAGGTATCGCAAAATATTCCTTCTGCCTACCTCCACTGAGCAGTGATTAAACACCACTGCATGCTCTAATTAACAAGGTGTAAATATTACATGTAAATAAAGCAGTACACAAGAACATCTGCTTAAATTATTTATTTTATTTAGACACTTCCTTACTCTGTATCTAAAAGCGACTTTTGCTAAAGACACAGCTGGCTACAAAAGAGCAGAAGTTAATCTAAAACTAAGTCCCTTAATTTGTAGTTACAGAATCATTTTAAGTGATTAATGCAATACTAATGATGCAATTTTGATCTTAATGCAGCCATAAGAACTAAGATAAGAGTGGTTGGGGGATTTTTCCTATGTCTCTACAAAAATGGACACCTGCTGTCCCCTGTCCTAAACAAGCCAAGCCAACAACCATCTCTCTGTGTAATTAATACACATCCCCAGCCTAACTCACATTTCAGAACCAAAATGCTTTCAAGCCTCTCAGCCTCCTGGGCATGACATCCATTTTATGTTTTCATTTGCTCCTTTTTACAGCTTCTCTGAGTTGGAACAATATTGATCCAACTTTTATGTTGGGGCAGTGCATGTTAAGTGCTCTCAGAGCTCTCTAAAATCCAGGAGAAAGGATGACTCAATGGGAACTGAATAAATAGGTGACAGTTTGGCCAACTAACCATATCATAACGTGGTTATTATATGTCTGGGACACAGCATTTCCTTCCTAGTTAGGAGTTAGGCCACACACACACTTGTTTATTTCATAGATGATCTGGAACTAGAGTAAACCCTCCATGATGTGCATTCAATCAATAATGCCAAGAAAACACATGATGTGGGGAACAATCATAAACATTATTATTTTGCCTCTACCACATTGATTAAGTCATCAGATATTCCCAGACAAGAAAGTCTTAGAACTATTTTATGTAAGTAAGGCTGTCCTGAGCAGTTCTGTACCCTTCCTTTTCTTCTTTCACTGTGCTATAAAGCATTAAATTACATGTACTTATTAGTGATGGAGTGGGAGAGGATTGAAGAAGAGAACATAGTTGGTGCCTTGAGCTTTCTGAGCCCACTAATGCTCACTTCAACTTTACTGAGGTCTGAGAAAGGGCTGATTTTGCACTGCTGCCTTTCAACTTTAGGAAACTCACGGTCTAGTGCATGATTTTTGTGACATTTAGTGTTGAATTAGAACTGAAATTCAACACAGACACTAGAAGATAGCCCCAGCTATTCCAAGCCTCCTTTTCAGGTCTTCCCTGTACTATTCATATTCCAAATTAAAGTTCTGCTTCAATCTGCCACTCCATTAAGCTGCCAGAATGAGACATCAGGTAGATTAAAAACCCACATCCATCCTCTTAGAGCACATCCTAGAGATCTGCACCAGCTGAAGATGTTACCTTCCTTCATGATTCAGTCATTTTATCCTACCATCATCAGCAAAAGCCTATTCTAAATAAAGTAGGAATTCAGGATTAAATTTGGTGAATAATATTTCTGCACAGTTTTTACTCTTTTCTATGAGTCCACGTCTTCCCATCTGGGTGTTGTGTAGAAGCTCCAGAAGTTGCAAACCAATAAATAAATAAAAAATACACAACAAGTTCATCCATTGGCGTGACCATGTAACAAATACTAAAACTCCATTTTACAGCAGGAAACGTAAAAATACCAAAATTCCAGTTCACTGCACTGAACCGCTCCTGACACAACATCAGACTAAAATGCATATGAAGACTTGACAGCTCCCAAACAATTCTTTTTCCTTTGAGTTTGCTTGATGTGAAAAAAAAAATATGGAAACTTATGTAAATGGGCTAATGAGAGCCTCAAGTCCTCACCTGAGATATTTCAACTTAAGGCCAAGGATACAAATGGAGAGGCTTCACAGCAAAGCATCTTTTGATAAATTTGACGGGATACAGGTGAAATGCTCACACACAGCAAAATCCAGATGACAGAAAACAAATGCCATAGCATCATTTAACCCCAAATCATTTGCTATGGGTTCATTAATTCCACTTATAATCAAATATGTCTCAGAGGCAGATAAGCAAACAGCAGTGTCAAAACAACAGTCACCATAAATTACATCAGAAAAGTCACAAGCAGGATTTACTTCTTTATGTGATGGTGGAGAAAGGAAAAAGGAGAAAGAAGATAAAACAAACTTACTTGTATGCCAAGGTTGCACTGAAGTGCTGCTGGATATATGCTTCCAAAACAGTGTTAAAGTGCTGAAACTTACGGTCTGCAATGAGCCCTATGATATAGATCTAAACAGACAGACACATTGAGTCACATTGTAAACTTAAATATTCACTTTTTGAAAATATTTCTGGTAATTTACTATCTAAGCTTTTAAGGAAATTTAATTTTCAGTCAATGAGTAATATTCCTCTGCTCTATTGAGGCTTCAAGACTAATTCTCTGAACTGCAAAACTTGATAGTTTGTTCAAAATTCTAAGGTTCTTTACTTAGACAAATCAATTCACTGGTGCTGATTCTTACCAGTGCATCAAAGACAAGGATGTCATACTCATTACTGTGGGAATGTTCCATCATGATGTTAAACAGGGCATCCAATGTATCCTGGAGAAACTACAGAACATGAAAAGACAAACTGATAACCAATTCAACTTGAAAACCTCACAAGAAAATTTTCTGATAGCAGACCTGGTTTCCCTTAAGTTAGAATTTTTCTACCTTTACTGAAGCATCACTTAAATTGAGAAAACATTTCCAAGGGTTTAGTGTCTAGTTGCTTTAGTTTTAAGAACCTGCATCCTCAGGTTCATCAATAATACATGCTTAGCTCAAAGCTTATGGAAAAGATAAAACTATTATATAAAAGACAAAACATGTTAAAACTGTGTTCCACAGTGACACAGATTAGTGGTTGCTATTTTCACATGTATATGTTGAGTAAAAAGACTTTTCCTGCTACTGTGGTCTGATTCAAATTCTGCTCTAACTCAAAGAAAAGTATCTCAGTGACTTGGGACACAAATCTTTGGAAAAAAAATCCAAATCCACACCTTTTTCTTCCTCTTTTTTTTATTTAATTCTTATTCCTTCTCTCCAGAGACAGCTAATGTTTATGCTTAAAGACACAAAGTTAATAGTATATGCCATTTTCCAAAATATCAACAACTTTTATTGATACACTCATTAAGTTAAGAAAGTGCTTTGTTGGGTACATAACACTTCTTGGATTTAATATCAACATGCAAATTAATATTAAGAACTGCAGAGAAAGCAGTAGGAATTGTTTGTGATACTTCAGATAGACAAAAGGAAACAGATGAATAGAGATTGTGGAAAATATTTTATCATTACTATCTTCATCTCCTAGTAGCAATCCTGGAAATCTCCCAGCCCAACAATAGGCAATACCAGAGATCTGAAATTAAAAAGTAGGAGCAAAGCTGGCCAGCCCTGTGAAGGATCCTGCCCAGGTGTTGTCCTTCTTGCTCCCTCTAATGAAGAGCTTTGCTCATGTCCTTTGTGAGCCAACAAAGGCATTATGTATGAAGGGGCCTGAAGAATAACTATTAAAATAAGGATTTAAGGATTTACCTTCACTACTTCCTCTCCATCCACAATCTTCAGCTTTTCCAGGTTCTCCTGGAGCAGCTCTGGCTTCATGCGCCACTTCAGGAGACCCAGCAAGCCCACTAATGGAAAATGAATGGACAGATATAAAATTTAACATCTGACTTATCAATTTGTGCAAAGGTTTTCTCTCTAAACTCCCAGCTGTTTAGAAGGTACATACCATTCTGAGTTAACTTTGTAGAACAAACAAGAGTTGAAATGTAAAAGGAATCTCTTAAGCTGACTGAAAGCCCCCCAACAATGCTTGAGCTCCTCACTAAGGTTGCTCCTTTGTTTTCTGTGTGCAGACGTGTAGAAGGCAATGTCAAATAAGCACCAGCATCCTCCATTTTTTTACTGTCCCCCTGAAAAACAGCACACCATTCATTACACATCTCACACCCCTGGATTTAAAATTGAACTTATTTTGTAGTTTTGTACTAGAGAAGTAAATAAAACTGAGGCGCAGGAAGGGACTTTGAGGGGTGACACCCCCATGCAGAGTAAAAGCAAGAGCCAATCTCTCATTAAAATGTCAGTGGGTGTGGAATACTGCAGAATATTGAGCATCACCTTGAGGACTGTATACAGGACAACATGATTATATTGTCTGCACACAAGTTAAAAGCAGAAAGCAGGACTGAGTAAGGAAAGAATAGCAGCACTATTCTGATATCCTCATTATAACTTCATGCCTGGACCTTGAACATAAAAGATCAGGGCATGGTAAGATTATATTTTAAACCAGACAGTATGCTGCAGTAACTAAATGACATAGAATATGTGCTTTTCAGTAGAATGAGCAGTACAAAACCAGACAGCCAACAGAGATTTTCCCTCCTCTCTTTCATCAACTTCTGTGCCACAACCCCACAGGTTTTCTGGGTCTTATCTTAGGATTCTCCAGACAGGAAAGAAGTTTTAGACAAAGACAATAGGAATTATGCCCCTCACCGTTTAAAGAACACAGTGTTTCTTTAAAAAAATTCCAGAAAATAATGATGCCACTTAAGTGCACAACACTGTGACAAGGTATGACTCAATTGCAGACCTTTAATCTACAAATGTGGATGAACAAGGAGCTGCAAAACCGATGATCTAGAAAGACATTTTCAAGTTTTGCAGTTTTATTTAGTTCAGTGACTGCAGAGGTGCAGTTTCTACTTCATATCAAAGAGGCAAGGCTAAGAATTGACTGTTAAGAGACCTAGACAGACAAGAAGCAAAATCTTTATAGAGCAAAACACACAGCAGCAGCAACATCTATGATTGTATCAGGCTTGCCAAATAATTACTTCCCAAATTTCTGGAAGTAAAATAAACTCTTGACTTCCTCCTTTTGGGACAAGTCAGACAGACAATGGGAAAAAGATGAAGTTTTGATCCAAAAGTCTCTCAAAAGGATCCAA